>CM053773.1:96803762-96949771 GCA_028658325.1 Potorous gilbertii | reverse complement strand
ATATATATATATATATATATATATATATATATATATATGTATATGTATATGTATATATCTTTCTAGGTGTTTCTGAAGTCCGACTGTTCGTCATTTCTTATAGCACAATAGTATTCCTTTACATTCATATACCACAACTTGTTCAGCCATTTTCCAATTGATGGGTATTCCCTCAATTTCTAAACAATTTTTTTTAACCTAAATATACAGGTATGCTTCATTTTATGCAATAGATGTTTTCTATTGTTGAGTCATAGAGAATTTGATTTTTTTATAAGCAAATATCCCATTTTAAGTATTTCCGTTACATCTGACCATATGTGATCCCATTTGGGGTTTTCTTAGCAAAGATGCTGGGTTTGCCATTTCCTTCTCCAGCTCATGAGGAAACTGAGGCAAATAGGGTTAAGTGAACTGCCCCGAGTCACACAGTTAGTAAATGTCTAAGACCACATTTGAACTCAGGTCTTCCTGACTCCAGGTTTGGCACTCTATCTACCGTGCCACCTAGTATTTTAAATATACTAGAGAAGCTTGCTATTTAAAAGAGTAAATGCCTTAGTAATATGAATTGACTATGCCTTCATTTATCTATTAGTTTGGATTTCACATATCTGATCTTCTTAAATGAATGTACCCAGAGGCAAAAATATATCTTTGGTTGCAGAAGAAAATATGATCAGACAATTTGTCCATGCACTAAGTTCTTCAATACCCTCAAAAAACTGCTACCCTATTTATGGCAGGGTATCACTATTTTAGTATACAAAGGACAGTACTATTTTTGGTCTACATCTAAAACTTTTCAGTTCATTAATAAAACAAATATAGGTGAATTGGGGTTCTACTACCATGCTATTATTCCTATGACTAGCATTTTCAATGCAATTATGCATCAGTGATTTATGATTTATAACAATGACAAGTCTTAATTTTCCAGAGAAAGTTCTAATTTCTGCAGCAAAATTTAGGTTTCAGTTTTCTTAAAACTCAAGGATTAAGAGCCTCTCACCAGAAATCGGAAGTAATTTGGCAGTAGTTTTGGGACAATCCTGTAAAGTGAGCTGAGATAAACTGATTGTATAAGTATAAAACAGCACAATAAAAAAAGACTTTTGTAATTCTGATTTACCTTTGCTACTTTAGGTCCATTTCAGATTATATGGAACATCTTTGCCATATTTAACCTATTAGGATCACAAGTTCTGAGCTAACTGTGATTGTATGGGTGACTTTGTCCAACTCCCTCATTTTATAGAGGAGACTAAGGCCCAGAGAAGGGATTTGTCCAAGATCCCACAGAGGTACCCAGACTTCAAACCAGCTCCTTTTTTCAATGGACCAGCTACCTTTACTTAAAAAAGAAAGACAATAGAGGAAGTCTAACCTTTTAATCCATGGTCCGCTTAAAAGGAGTTCTCGTGGTATATATTCAACTCCTTCAAGCCACAGGAAAAAAGAGGCCCACAGGAAGCTTCCCCTGAGGATCCTGAGGACCTCCTCAAAAACTGACTCTCAGAGTTTTAAAAACCAAATTCCAGGTTCTGAATCAAAACTGTGGAAAGCAACTAACAACCTACTACACCACTTTGCTCCCCTCCATACCCTTGAGGTATTCCTCAAATAGTTCACCAGTTACTTAGGGACTCCCAGGCAGTCCTAGTTCAAAGGTTAGAGTCCTAGGACTGCAAACAAGAAGACAAAAATAAAATCCTAATTTGAATCCTACTGGAACCTGCTGTGTGCCCCTGGGCAAGTCATTAAAAAAAAAAATCTCTGCCTCAGTTTCCTGAACTATAAAATGAGGATAATGCCCTACTTCACAGGGTGGTTGGGAGGATCAACTGAGGCTTAGCATATTGCATAAATGCTTATATTCCCTCCCTCTTTTTTTAAAGCAGTACCATAAAAAAGTGGGTTGTGGGGTTGGCAAATTGTTACAACCATCTATAAAAATACAAAGTAACTCTTGTATAGCTACAGTAACAGTAACACCTCAATACCGTATTGTTACTGCGCTGCCAGTAGCTTGGGGGAGGGGGGAGGTGTGCACTTCATATAATGCATGCAACTTTTCCTGGTCACTGCGGCAGTTAATATTTCTTGCAGTCCTCCCCCGCCTGTTTTTCCCCTGGGTTTTTAAAGAATACTAGCTAACTCCGACCAAAGTTTAAAGGTGGGAGTTGAAGGTTTCACCCTTCTTCTCCCCCGCTTACACAAAACAGCTGGCCTAACGAATGCCGCAAGTCCAGAGGTCGTTCTGGCTCCAAAGCTCGGCAGGTCCGCCCCGCTCCGGCTTAGTGCGGGGTCGGGGGGAGGGGAGCGCATCACGTGTGCGGAGGGGCTGCACCAGCAGGGCTGCTCGGCAGACCGTGGGCAGGCTCCGCCCCGCCCCCAGCACTGGGGCGGGGCCAAGAGCCCTCCGGGCCTCAGTTCATCCCTTTGTAAAAGCCAGCCCCTGCTCCCCAAGGCCCCCTCCTGCCGCGCCCACGGCTGGGCTGGGGTGGGGTGGGGTGGGGTGGGTGAGGTGGGGTGGGGTGGGGTGGGGTGGGGTGGGGTCCCTCCCGGGGTCCCTCCCGCTCTCACCGCTTCTGCACGCCGGCCGCACACACGCACACCTCCAGGTCTCCGTCCGCCGCCCTCCCGGCGCTCCAGCCCAGCCTCCCCGCGGCAGGCCCCGCCCCTCTCCCCTCCCCCTCTCCGGGTCTAGGCTGCGCCGGCGGAAATAGCCGGGGCGGGGCGGCCGGGCGGAGGCGGGTCCGCAGCCCCTCCCCAGCTCCGCCCCCAGCTCCGCCCCCCCCGGGTCACGGCGTGACAGGGGCGGAAGCAGCGGCGCCGCGGCGGCCGGCGGTGGAGCGCAGGCTGGCGCTCGCTCCCTGCGCGGGTTGTGCGGCGCGGCGTGCGGCTCCCGGGAGCATTCGGGGGCTCCTGCCGGCGCTCGAGGTGGGAGGCGCGCGGCGGCGCTGGGGCGGGGGCGGCGGGTGACTCGGGGTGACAGCGCCCGCACAAAGCGGCTCGGCTGGGGCGCAGGCCCCCCTCGTCCCCTCTGCACCGTCCGCCTCCGGGAGACTCGGGCTGGGAAGTGGGGAGGTCCGGGGACTCTTGGGGGCGTGGGGGTGGCGCGGGGTGTGGCGGGGTGTGGCGGGTGCGGTGCGGTGCGGGGCGGACCGCAGTTGTGGGTGAGGAGGGAATGCCCCCCTGGCTGTGGGGGCTCCTGCCCCGTCCTTGACAACCCTTCCTCTTTTTCTGCAGCCGCTTCTGCTCCCTCCGACTCGCCGCACCAGCTCGGCGCAAAGGTGAGAGGCGACGCGCTTCTGTTCCTTCCCTGCCCTGGAGAGAAGGGGAGGGAGAAGGAGGAAGAGCAGCCGGCGTGCCGAGAGGCGCTGCCTCCGCCTCTGCCGCCGCCGCCTCTACCTCTGCTGCCGCCGCTGCCTCAGCCTCTACCGCCGCCGGCACGGGCCCGGGAGCCCTCCGTGCTTTCGTGGCTGCTGTCAGAGCTCTGTCACTCGGGGGTGGTCTGCTGCGGGAGGAAGGGCTTTCCTGCAGCCTTGCGGACGCGACCGAGTAGGAAGCGGTTCTCCCGGCTCTGCCTAGGTTAGCAGGGTGGCCTCCCAGAGACCCCTGGGCCGGCAGAAAGGTGGCCCCCTGCCCGCGCCCGACACTTCCCTAGGGCTTGCTTTGGGAGGTTGCTGGGGTAACTCGTCCTGGAGACGTAGAAGGTGGGGGCGGGCGGGCGGAGCGTGATGGCTGTTACTCAGCTGTCAAGCGTAAGAGGAAGGAAGGAGAGGGCCCAGCTGTAGAAAGTTGGTGTGGAGCCTTCCGGACGCACAGGTTACACGCCACAGACCGTGCTGCCTTGTCCAGCTAGCTCGCGGGAGGGTCGTGTTAATCACTGGGGAAAGCGATGCTTGTCGTCCTTGGTAGCCATCACCATCATCGGAAAACCAAGCTCCACCTTGACAGCAGCTGGGAGGTGGTGTTGTATGTTGTTTGTGAAGTGTAATTGGTAGTTATTGTGGTCGACAAAAGACCGGAAGGGGAGAAACTTGGGGAGCTCTTTGGGAGAATTGCTGTTGTCATTTCATGTCCAAGAAAGTTGGTAGCTACTGAAAATCCTATCAGCAACAGGAACTGAGATTCGTAAGAGCTACCTTTGTCTTGATTGAAATTTCCTTATAATGGGGAGGAGTGAAGTGCAACACTGCACTGCCATGTTTTCCATTAGTGCCCCCAGGGCATTGGTCTTTTTGAGGTATCACGTATGAGTAGTCAGGCCTAATTGTTTCTGTGATAAACAACTTCTTTTTTTCGTAGTTAACCTTCCCCCAAAACAAGTAGTCTCTGTAGTCTATCGCCTGTAAGCACAAATGGCTCCCTTTTGGTTGATACTTTTGTAGATCCTATCCCCTAAGGTCTGCAACTTTGAAAAGAAAAAATATCTATTCTCTGGGGGAGGAGAGGAACTCTTCTTCTCCCTTCTTTTTCCTGTTTTTTTTTTTAAACATTTGACAGAACCAAATTTAAATCTAAAATAAAATTCATATTAAATATAAAATATACTTAAAGGATTTTTTTAAAAAAGGTGTAGGCTCAATTTCTAAAACTTTTGACTAAATTATTTCTTTTAAGGACCCCATAAATAATTCTGAAATAGTAACATTCGAGCTGTAGTTTCCTTTCAGCTTTGCATAGAGTATTTTTTTTCCTCTCCATCACTTAGAAAACTAAAAACTCCACAACAAGGAGAGGGAAATTAAAATAAGTACAAAAAGTAGAAATAGAGAAGGGTTTGGGAAAAATTAATATATGTTAATATATAATTAATATGTCTACATGTATACACACTAATATTTATACATACACAGATTAATTGAGATTAGAAGCAGCAAAAGCTGGAACTTTAGTGTGACATTTTTGAAGACTAGCCTGATTTGGCCAGTAGTTTTCGTGAGATGTTTTCAGAGCTTGTTTAAACAGGAAAAACAGGAATAGGGATTGGTTATTGCTTGTGGAATTAAAAGCATTCTCATAGATACATGAACAAAAATGGCAGTTGAAGGCTCAACCGAAATTTCTTGATGTTGGTGCTTTATTTTGTGAATGGTTGAATCCTCCCTGGTGGTGATGATAAAGGTTGGCTGAATTGGTGCTGGTTTCAGTTTCTATTCCTAAGCCCTTTCTTGCACAGTATGTTTTTCTTGGTTGTCTGATACTTAGACTATATTAATGTGCTTCTGTTATGTTATACAGTAAGTTCATGATTGTTTCCTACTGAGCTTTTTGGAATTTTGCATTTACATAAAAGACATCTTTTTATCATATTGTGTTTTAAAGATGGTATAAGTAAAATCTAGAAACTTCCCTCAGGCTAGTAATTATTAACTAGTTATAATGCCTTAACTTTTAAAAAACTATAATTATGTAATAGATACTTTGAAAATTGTTGGGCGAAACTTTCAATTTTGGAGGATTTTAGGTATATGACAAAACATCTACCAAGTATGTATGTGAAATCTGAAACCTTAAGAGAAGCTGACGATACAGAGTGAAAAATCTTCCCAGGACTGTTTCCTTCATGGTTTGAGATAAGTTTCTAAATTAGTTTAAAAAACTATTGTTTGTCAAGGAGAGTCAATGAAAAGACAAATTTGTGGGTCCTTCATATTATAACCAACTTAGGACATTTTTAATAAACTTGAACAGAGAATAGGATGGATTATAGAGAAAACCAATCCAAGTGGCCAAGATTAATTGACTCAAAAAAATTTTTCCTTGGCTTTGCTTATGACAAAGTGTGTGTGGGAGAAGGGGAGTGGTAGTTTGCTAATATAGGTTATTTAAGCTATCCCTGATAGTTGGGAAATAATCATTTTTTTGAAGGTCGTTAGGGGCAAATAGATGTAAATCCATTCTACCTTCTTCAAAATAGCCCACCAAGCTGGTACAAATTATATTAGTTGTTTAGTATATTCTTTTCTTTTCTCTCTCTACTTGCACATATGCCCCCCTCCCCACTTTATAACCCCAGGTCTTCTTCTATGTGTTTTTCATATACACAGACACCCAGAAAAAATCCAGGAAACATGTAATAATACTGATCAGTTAGCTTTTCAATCTTTTGCAGTTTATTTCAGTTTTTCTTGCATGTATTTGATTGAACTTTTGCTTAATCTGCCACATCATTGAGCCTCTTTGAGAGCGTGGAAAAACTTTCTTATGAGACAGCATGGTTTCATGGATTAAAAAAAATGGTATTTGTAATCAGAGAACTTGGGTTCAGATCCCAGCTTTGCTACTTAAACTGTCTGTGTAACATTGGGTGAGTCATTTAAACTCTTGAAGCTTCAGTTGCCTATGGAGGATGAGAAGACCTCCAAGGTTTGTTCTAGGTCTAAAGAATTGCATATCCTACAGAGTAACTGGTCTGTCTGCCTCTGGCAGTAACTGAGTCAAAGGTTTTTGTAATAATAGCATTTGTATAGTACTTGAAGTTTAGAAAAGCACTGTAAATCTTCTCTCATTTGATGATTCCCCACCACAGCCTTGTGAGATAGATGCCATTATTTTTCCATTTTGCAACAGGCTGAGAGAGATAAAGTAATTTGCCCAGCATCACATAGCTAGTGTTTTTGGCAGGATTTGGATTCAGATTTTCCTGACTCCAAGTCCAGTGCTCTTACTGGACCATCTACCATTTGTAAGACACACTTAATGGAGGTTAATAAACAGCTCATCTCTGTTTTAACTTGTCAAAATATTGACATGCAGCAACTGCAGGAGATGAAGAAATAAAAGAATGTAAAGTATTCCTGAAATAAAAAACCAAATCACACTCTACACTTACTGTCTCTTCTGTTGGACTTAACCAACAGACAGTTGATTACTCCTCACAAGTTGAATTTATTGTTTAATTGCATATATTATAAAATGTACATGCTATTTTTTTCTCTGAAGAGCTAACAGGATATCTAGTCATTAATATTTTAACACTTAACTATTTGGCAGACTCTGTGATAAGATGTCAACCCTCAGGGTTCGAGCAAAGAAAAAGGCAGCTTCATTTGACCAGTCTTCAGATAGTCTTCCTTTGAGGAGTTCCGGGAGGCAGGTATTGCACAATTATTTGTAGTCTTGTACTCTTTGGGGCTTTAATAGATAACTGTAGTGAACACTCTCAAATTCTTCCTCCTTTAGAATTATAGAACTTGTTCTGTGGTCCTGAAAAGGTGGAGTTGCTCTGAATGAAGGAAATACTAAGCTGATCCTTAGGGAAAATGTACATGAACTGGGTTTTCTACTCTAAAACTATGCCAGTTAAAACAGTGAACCCACCTCGAGGGAAGTCAATAAATGATAATTGAACACCAACCACTTTCTGACTATTCAGAGCAGTGATCGGAAGTGTATTATAAAGCCCCAGTCAGCAGCTTCTGTTTTTTATTTGCATCAACACTAACTTCAGAAGTAACTTTCAGAAACATTTCTTTCAAATTTGGTCAAATGAGACTATGTATGTAAAGCACTTTGCAAACCATTAAGAGTTAGCAGTCAGCAGTTATTCTTTCTTAATAATACTTTTTTTGAACCTTTATTGTACTGATTCCCCTGCAGGTGAAGAAAAAGGTAGCAGAAGTAGCCCCAGATGATGATGATGATGCCTCATCTGAGAAGAAATACAGGAAATGTGAAAAGGCTGGATGTACCGCAACTTGTCCAGTTTGCTTCTCAAGTGCTGCTGAAAGGTTTGCTTAGATAATATGTCTTGGCAAGTCACAGTGAGGGTTTTTGCTTATGGCACTTGTATCTTCAAAAACTAGTTTTTCAAGAGAACTTGTATTTATACATGCACATAGGCTTACAAACATGTGAATGTTGATACATATATACATCTAGCTTCTTTGCTCTTAGAGCACCTCTTTTACAGTTCTGGCATACTTAGTAACTATGGGCATTTGTAGATATTAGAATTGAAACTGATGGAGGGGAAGAAAGAATATCTGAATTTTTCAGCCACATTTGATTAATGTGCACATAGGTGTATAGAGGCAGCTAGTTGGCACGATGGATAGAGTGTTGGTCCTAGAGTCAGGAAGACCTGAGTTCAAACTGAGCCTCAGAAACTGACTAGCTGTGCAACTCATCACCTGACACAGCATCTGGCACAATGTAGGCACCTAGTAAATGTTTGTCTGCTCACTCACCAACCCTGGGCAGGTCACTTAACCATTGTCTACTTCAGTTTCCTCTTGTATAAAACGCAGATAAAAATAAAAGTATCTAACTCTCAGGTTTGTAAGAATAAAATGAGAAATTTGTAAAGCTCTTTGCAAACATTAAAAACCCTATATAAGTGACCCTATTGTTAGTATACCTATATACATATGCATGATATTGTCTTTACGTATAAAAATATGTTTTGGTCCATGAGAATATATGTGCATCTCAGGCTATTTTCTCTCTTAGATGGCAGATGAGACCTGCTCAAATTAAGAGAAAAATCTCAATTCAAAGTTTAAGAAAATCATATTGAAACTAAAATAAAAGCAATCAGTGTTCAAATAAAGGCCAAGAGACCAATTTTTTAACTTGTATCTTCTGATAACTTTTTTTTAGATCTCTTAAAATGTCATTGTCACTTGAGCAGTTTGCATCTGCCATATTTCTAATATTGAGATCAAGTTGCACTTGCCAGTTTTTCACTTGGGTCTTGTCTCCTCACATTAGTTCACTGAAACACAACATATAGTGTGAATCTAGAGCAATGATTTCCAACCTTTTATCATGTTTTTCATTGTCCCCCTCCCCCAAGTGCTATATTTCTCTTAAAAATAAAGTGAATTAAGTTCTACTGGAAGGGATTTGTTGTTGAGAACTTTACAATATTACTTGAGGTAATTGTAGAAACATTCCTGTATTACAAAACTATGGTTGTAAATTACTGACATATTTCATGGAAATTTTGTATGTGAAATGAGACAGCATGGGATTAGGCCATATAGAGAAATACAGAAAAATCTGTATTTTTATTATTATATATTATATAGTATTACTGTGGTGATGGTAAATCATTCTTTCAGTTCCATGCTCCCATCAGCCTTTGTCTATCATGTGTTTAATCAGAGAATGAGTGGTGGGTGGATGCACTGGAGAATTTCTTTTCCCTTTCATTTTATGGCTGTATGGATATCCTTCTTTAGGTGTGCAAAGAATGGCTATACATCTAGATGGTACCACCTGTCCTGTGGGGAGCATTTTTGCAATGAATGTTTTGATCATTACTACCGGAGGTACGTTTGTTAATTTCCCAGACTCTTAAGTTCCTGGTCATTAGAAAGATTTATTGGATTATTTTAAATATTTGTCTTTGAAACCAAAAATTTGAATTACTAGAATTGTATGCAGCACTTGGGAGGTCAATTAGTCCAATCATATCTAAAAAGCAATCCCCTCTTTCTGATTTTGTCTCTGTATATGTTTGTTTGTATATAAGACTTAAAAATAATTGCCATATTAGAGAAATTCTTACCCACTGAATTAATAGTTGCACTCTCTTTGCTCTTGGTGCTGCAAAGGAATTATCAGCCACCAGAGTGCGCTGTATGGGTAATCATCTTTAAAAAAAAAAAACCCTTAAAATTATTTAGAGATGCTTGATTGTGGGTGTTTCAATAAAGTACTCTTCTCCTATCCATTTAGTATTTGTCTTGTAGATAGAAGTAGCTTAAGAGAGATTAAACAACCAGAACATTAAAAACTGAATGTTATTTTTAATTACCTAATTTAAAAAAATTTTTTTTTTTAGTCACAAAGATGGCTATGAAAAATACGCTTCTTGGAAGAGGATATGGACTAGTAATGGGAAATGTGAGCCTAGTCCCAAGGCTTTTATGGCTGATCAACAGCTTCCATATTGGGTAAGGAGTATGCTGCATTTTTTGTACCTTTTAATGCCATTAAAGTTTTAGAAATGAAGAAATAGATCTAAGTTCTTCTCTTATGTTGCTAGAAAACATTTTCTGATCATTTCATTCAGACCGCTTTGTTGGGATCTAATTTGATGATGAATCAGAAATGAATTGGTTGAGTAAAAGTGGATTATCAAGGGTTGCATTGGAAAGGGTAGAGGGGAGACGACACTCAGGATTACTGAAAAGGTCAGTTGTATCATGCGTAGAAGATGACAACATGAACAACAGGGTAGAGGCTTTAAGGAGTGGGGTGTAGAAGCAAGTAGGTAAATATTTGCTTAATCACCACTGCTTTTTCTTAAAAAAAAAAAAAAAACTTCTCCTGTACTCTCTAGGTTCAGTGCACAAAACCTGACTGTGGGAAATGGAGACAGCTTACAAAGGAAATTCAGCTTACGTCACACATGGCACAGACGTATCGCTGCGGAACTAAACCAAACACCTCAGTTAAGGTGTGCCCGGTCATGGTTTTCCTTTTGACTCTATTGATAACCTAACTTTCTGGGAAAGGCTAGTATTATATCTCTTGTTTACTGCATTTAGCATATTGTTTTCCCTTTATGTCAAGATTTTAAGATTTCTTCCAAAACTTCAGTATTTTAGAAATAGTCAAACTGGTCATTCAAAAAAAATTCATATTTTTTAAAAAGGTAAAGGATAGTTATGAAGGACTTTAGTGATTCTCTAATATAATTCAAACAAATTTTTCAGAATTAAATTGACTATTCACTTATAAAGTAAGATCACTGTGATTCCAGAAGCAGAACTTTCTTCATATATTTCACATACAAAAAGTGTTTGCAATAGAATCTAAAATTCATGTTAAAGTTTCAAAAGGCCTGAGTTTTAAATTACTATACTAAATTACCTTAACTAATTACCATATTAATAGCTGCAGAGTCATTTTAGTTTTTTAGGTCAAGCCTCTGGATTCTCAGAGCTTTCTGAAAAATCACACCTGGGTTCACTCTCACAGGCGATAACTTTTAAGTTTCTAAACTCAGATGAAAGGATTGATCTGTAAACAGTAATATGAAAAACAAATCTCTTAGCTAAGTGAGTTTAAATTGTGTTTGGATTAAGGGTTATTACACAGGCAGTGATATATTGTTGTTCTTTTGTAGATAGAGGGCTCAGATCAGTGCTCCCAACCAGAGGATCTGGTAAGTAAACTACCATCTACAGATTCTTTTATTTCCCCTCATGGCAGCTTTGTTGTTAAGCTCTGTTTATGAATAACAGTGACATTCTTCTGAGCTTTCTCTCCACTTGGCTGCTGATCAAAGTATCATCTCCCTTTCTTGTGAAGTTTGCTATGTTATTTCTTTCAAAAACTCCTTCCAGTTTCTTGCCAGATGCCCCAGTTGTGGGAGGATCAGCTCTTGTGCTAAGCTCCACCCTTTTCCTTCGTGAGAAAAAATTAGTGAGAGTCATGCTGCCTTTTTTTTTTAAACCCCTTGCTCACGATTCAAGAGTACTGATGTTTCCATGTGTTCTGACTTCTGACATCTTCAATTTTTGGTTCTTTCTCTGACTAGTTGTTATAAGGAATCAGTTTCACTATTTAGCAAATTGCAGCTATATTTGTTCATTTTGGTGAAACCTAACAGCTTTACTTGACTGTAGAAGCCCCAAAGTAGATGAACTATATCTTTAACTACCATGTGGCAGACAGCTTGATTGCCTCAAAAAATTTGAGATTTTTAAAAATTTAATCATAAATTTCAGTGATTTTTAAAATCTAAAATTACTGTTAATCCCAAACTGTAGTGGAATTTCATTTGTATAGTTGTTTCACTGTACATGTATGAGATCTAATTAGGTCAGTAGCTGAACTGATGATCGTTGGAGGACTAGGAAAAGCAACTATTTAGTAGAAATATATTGAAGAAATATATTGAAATTCAAGAGGTGGCTTTCAATCATTTATTTCTTGCTAAGTCTTTTCCATAGCAAAACTTTTACCTAAATTCTTTGTGAAATTAGTAATAGGTATGTGATTTAGAATTAGACAGTTCACAAAACCATTTCTTAGAAGAGCCTTATAAAATGGGGGACAGAATTCAAGAGGTTTTAAACTGCACAGAAATTGAATACCTTTCAACACCTTAGAATCCATGTCTGTGATGTGGCCCTAATGAGACATTTTGTTTTCCTCACTACAGTCATGTTCTGATGAGGTGCAGGACCATAAAAACTGTGATTTAAGCTATTTCAGGCTTCTTTGGTCTAAGTTCATTTTCCTTGTATTCTTTGGCCACTTTTTCATGATCAGGTTTTTGATAAATATCTCCTGATGGGTTGGCGGGGACCTGTGATTTCATTTGTGTGGATACTTCCATCATGGTACCCTTTTTAGTAGATGGCCTTCCTTTGTTGCTGTGCCCGAACAAAAATGCATTGCCTGGGAGCCAGTCTCCTGTTAATGAGCTTCTTCAGATTTGACTAGGCTGATTCTTGGATGCAGACTCACCTTGGGCATAGAGTTTTGACTCTAGGCTTTCAAAACTTAAGAGGACCTGCTGGAGCTTATGTTTGACTGGCTTAGCTGCTGAGCCCTAAACCTTTTCCCTCTACTTGAGGGCTTCAGTTTATGTGCTAATATCCCCTCAAAAATCCATGTTTTGCAATTCTTGAAATTTTCCAGCTCCCTTGATCTACATCTCCCTCCTTCCATCTCAGATAACTATGGGAAAGTCATGTCTTTGAGCTTAACAGCCGCCCATATGTTCCACATCCATTATCCATTATTCTGATATTCTTTGTCTGACTGTAACCTACTATTCTTCAACCACTCCCTAATCCTTATCCTTCTTCACTCTGTTCTCCATCCTTACCAGCCCCTCTAGGCCCTTTGCATTCTTGCTTTCTCAGACTATCACTTGTGCTCTGGACCCACTTTCTCCTTTAAAAATCTTGACTTCAGAGTTAAACCGTTTCAATCTTACACTGTTCTCTGCCATTGAATCTCTTGCCATTTTCTATTTCTAAGCACCAACTCTGTATTATGCCTACCATTCTCTTTATTGGTTGATAGAGGAAGTCATACAGCCAAGCTTACTGGAGCCACTATTAAGTAATCTCAAATTTTTTACATAATCTCAGTTGAAGCCTTACTGCTATATGTAGCTGTCATTTTACTTGTCTCTGGCCAACTGTATCCTATTCCAGGAAGCAAGTGCTTGTCTCTCCTTAAACCATCCATAACATTTTTCCTCCATCCCTTTCAGAGGATCTCACTAAATACTTTAGAGGCCATGTATCATGACTACTCTCTTCTTCCCAACTCTGTATTTTAAATTGCTTCAGCATCATCTACCACTCTTCTCTTTTGCTTCAGGGCTTCTTCAGCTTAGGTTCTTGGATAAATTTCTGTTTATTTATTTTATTTATTTCTGTTACCTTGAATGGAAAATAAATTTCATGTTTGTGTATACTAGCCTTTAATTGAAATTTAGCATTTTCTTTAGTTATGAACATAGACAACAGACATTTGGAGGAGTCCATAGGCTTCACCCGATTCCCAGTAGGGGTCCATGACCCCAGAAAGGTTAAAAAGCTCTTGTTCTAGTCCTTGCAAACACTAACCGTTCTACTTGTGCTGTTACTGTCCTCCCTGCCCCCTGCCATTGTCTCCTTGAGTCTGCTCTTTTGATCATTCCCTCCTTATCCACTGCTCCTTCCATCCTGTTCATAAATATGCCAGTGTTTACCCTCTTATTAAGACTTTCATTTTCTGCTGCTGTCTCTACTATCTCTCTTCCCTTTCACAGCTAAATTAGAAAAGTTGTCTCTATCTCCTCTATTCTGTATCCTCATCACACAACTGAAAGTGCTCTTTAAAGTTAGAAGTTATATATTGTCGAATCCAGTGGCCCTTTCTTAGTCCTTATCCTTCCTCACCTCACCATGGCATTTGATGGACTTCCTGGACACCTTTTCTTCCCTTGGTTTTCTTAACTCTTCTAGTTCTGCACATCCAGCCACTCCTTCTCATTCTCCTTTTCAAGGTCATTATTCATGCCCCATTCCATTACAGTGAGTGTACCTCAGATCTCTGTAAAGGTTCACCTTCTCTCTCTCTTTTTGATCTCATCAGCTTCCGTAGGTTCAGCTATCATTTCTGTGCAGTTGATTCCTGAGTCTTTATATCCAGCATCAGTTTTTCTAGTCTCGAATCACTTTGGGACTACATATTGGACATCTACAACTGAATGTCCCATAGACATCTCAAACTCAGCACATGCAATACAACTGAATATTTTCCCTTCTCTGTAAACCCTCTTCTCTCCATAATTTCTTCATGTTGTTTGTACTACCATTCTTCTAGTTACCCATGGTTGCAATCTTGTAGTCAGTCTCATCTCTTCACTCTTCTTTCCTCTTCATGTCCAGTCATTTCCTAAGTCTGTCCCTAACCAAATCTCCTATCTCTGCCTTCCACTCACATGGCCATAAACCTACTTTATCCTGCCTTCTCCTCTTGCCGGGGCTTTTATAATAGCCTGCTTATTTGTTGCCCTACCCCAAGTCTCTTTCCACTCCAACCATTACAATTACCAGTGATATTCTTGAGGCATATGACTAAGCTTTTCATTTTCTTACTCAAATAACTCCAGTAATTCCCCCTTACCTGTAGAATAAAATATGAATCCTCTGGCCGTAGCCTCCCTTTCCGGCTTATTACACATTTCTTTCACATGGTATGTTGTAGTCCAACTGGCTACCTTGTTTTTCTCAGTGTACCACATGCCCAATCCCATCCTTGATACATTTGTACAGGCTGTATCACTCAGACCTGGAATTTATTCCTTCCTCATCTCTACTCTATGCAATTCATATCCTTCTTCAAAGCTCACATCAGATGCCTTGTGTTACAGAAAGTCTATCATGATTCCTCTTGTTCTCTTCCATGAGAATTTACTTTGTCTTGATTTATATTTTGTACTTCATTTTCTAGGTGTATATTTTTTCCTCCCCTCAATAGAACATAAGCTTTGAAGGCATGGACTGCTTCGTTTTTTTGTCTTGTGTCATGATTACCAAGCACATAGTAGGAGCTTTTAATAAATGCTTATTGAAATTGAGAACCAAAGGTCTCCTCCATGCCATGATGATATATCAGATTAGGACTTAAGGAATTGAGATATATTAAGTACACCTTTTTCCAGGTGTCATAGAATTATTGGACAGCTAGGTGATGAAATAGAGTGGCTGTCCTGGAGTTAGGAAGACTCATATTTCTGCGCTCATATCTAACCTCAGACATTAACTAGCTTTGTGACCCTGGGCAAGTAACTTAACCTTGTTTGCTATATCTGTATCTGTAAAATGAATTGGAAAAGGAAATGGCAAACCTCTCTAGTATTTCTGCAAAAAAGCCCCAACAAACAAACCCCATATGAGGTCAAGAAGAGTTGGACATGACTGAAGAACTCAATATAGACTTATCAAAAGTCACTGTGAAAGAGCATCTTATTTAGTCTTGCCTTTCTAAAACTTTGAGAAGCCTTGGTAGCAATCTGTTTCAGATTGCCAACTATTGTGATTAATTCTACCATTTTGCTCAGTTTATCTTAGAACTACAATAGATATTTCTTGGATTTATTCTGACTTGCATGTTTTTAAAGATCAGTATCAAAAAAGGTGCGCTTGTCTGATACAGACTTATTTTCAACATAGTTTTTTTCTTTTTTTCCTTTAAGATCTCTAGCAAATATTTCAAAGTGGTTGTGTTTTGACTTCCATAGATGTAATCTTAGTATAGAACAATCTTATCTATTCTGTCAGCTGATTAATTTTGTTTTGGTCTGTGTTTTTTAAATCTTATTCTGAAGACTGTATTGTGGTTGAAGTTTTCCATTAACCTTTGACCCAAGCATTAAAGATGGATTGGAATGTTATTTAGCATGTTGTGTTCAATGCCGAGTACCTAGAGTTCAGTTCTTATCTTAAAATTAAAGTGGCTTTTATGTTACAATAAAAAGTTAAAATGTGGGCTTGGTGGAAAGAAAAGTAAATCTTTTTAAGTTACCCTAAGCATGATGTTTTGGTTGTACCCTGCATCAAATTATATTAGAATGTAAGCTCCCTTAAGGCAAGGACAATTTTTTGTTTATACATCCATCACTCAGCCCTATTCCTGGTGTGTGATATATGCTTAATAAGTGTTTGTTAATTGATTTGACTTTGGCTGTACAAAATGGAACTTTTCTAATGTCCTTGATAGGAAGTAGAGTAGAAAGCTCTGAAATCAGAGGATCAGGTTTCAAATCTCACTTCTAATGCCTGCTCACCTTTATGACCCTGGGCAGTCATTTAATCTCATTTTGCCTCAGTTTCCTTATCTGTAAAATGAGGAGGTTTGGACTAGATGACCTCTGAGGTCTCTTTCAGCTCTCCTGTATGGAAGAACTCTGATTGAAAAAACTTAGTCTTTTAAGTATGAGAAGTCATATTTAGTACATATGCTACAGTCAGATTTCAGATCTGTAATATTGCCAAATCTGAGTGGGGGAAGTGCAGATTAAGAAAGGAAGGGGGAAAGATAATGGGAAACGAAGAAAAACTTTTTAGCCTTATTGAATTTATTTATATTGTCTTTTCTTTCTTCTGTCTTGTTGATATTCCTAACTCTTCTTTCCCTTCCTGTCTTGCTCTCCTCTCATCTCCACCTCAGAGAGTCGCTGAAGTATCTAATCATTGGTGGTATTCCATGCTTATCCTTCCTCCCTTTCTGAAAGATAGCGTGGCTGCGCCTTTACTATCTGCCTATTATCCTGATTGTGTGGGCATGAGCCCCTCCTGCACCAGCACCAACCGAGACCCCAGGGAAGCCAGCCCTGAGAAGGTAGAGCAGTGCAAGGCTGTTCCAGGTGTATTTGGTAAGAAGTGTTCCCCTAGGCCAATATGCCCGCCTTCATTTCCTCTTTCTCTTGAAAATAAGAAAATCACAAAAATTTAAAGATTTCCTTTTTAACTGGAGCAAGCTTGATATGTTGCACCTCACTTTTTGGACTTGATTATGCTTGATTTGACAATCATATCTTTTAAATGAACTTAGTGTAGCTTCCTTATGATGACCTGTCCTAGTTTTTGAGAGGAAAAAATCTTGAAATGTCTGAGTAGTTTGAGGGGGACTATCTGGGTAGTTTGGGGGACTATATTCTTAAACATTGACATTGGGAGAAATCTTTTTTGGGAGATTGCTTTCAGTTGAAAGGAATTATAAAGGTAAGAAATATTTCTTATCTTTCTACTTCCTATGTAGCTGCTAGCTTCCTTGCTAATGAAACAAATAGATTTTATGTGGCCTCTAAGTTAGTGGTATCAAACAGTCCCCAGTAACACTCCTATATGAAGCCTGAACTAGATTAAAATGTAATAAGGAAATATTTAACAAAATAAATAAAAATACAATAAAACATAGAAAATATAAATTTGTGGTTTTCAAAGTCAACATATGGCTTCAGGAATCTGTTTCTGTTCGAGTCTATCACTGATGTAAGGTACCCTTTAAATTTCTCCTAGGGTGTTAGTGCTGCCCAAATCTCAGAGGCCCTAGTTAAAATATAGGCATGGGAATCCTGAAGAAGTGATAATGATACATCCTTCCCTCTCCCAGGTAGAGGGTTAGAGGAACCACAGATATGAAGTGTACTTTCAAGCTCAGGCAGTAGGCCATTCAGTTTTGATTAAATGTTAGTTTTTGTTAGGTAGGGTTCATAGTTCACTGGAAATGGGGTTTAAGAAAAAGTAACTTTAGTATAAAAACAAAACAAAAAAACACCACCTTTAAAATAAAATTTAGGAGTGAGCCTCCTTCCTTTATGTGTTGAGAGGGTTTCAAGGTCAAGTCTGAGCCCTCAGGCTATCAGAGTTATATGTCCAGCCGTCCCCATTTCTGCAGAGCACTCCTCTCCCACTTTAGAATTTCCAGTGCGCTTCTAGACTCAGCTAAACTTTGGTTGCTTTGGTTGTAAAATGAGGGAGCTGGAGATGGCCTGAGTTTTAGATCTGTGATCCTAAGCTGTGGGACAAAGAAATTAATTGGCTTATAGGAAGTGAGCCTCTTCGTCTTGTATCCATAGCACCTAGCATGGTGCGCCATCTTTGTAGGCACTCAACATTTTTTAAATGGAATTGGGGGGGAGGGTGAAACTCAATTTGAGTGCTGCCTTCTATATGAAGCCTTTCCTGATTCCTCCAGCTACCAGTACCCGTTTCCATAGAATTACCTTGTATTTCTTACACACACACACACACACATACTTTCTCTCTCTCTCTGAACTGTTTTTGCTTTTATTTTTTATTCCCCAGTCACTAACACAGTATCTGACATGTAATAGGGGCTTAATAAATGCTTGCTGATTGATCAAAACTACCTGTTGTTAATGAGACGTGAGATTTACTTTTAGTTTGTCTTCTCGTAGTTCCTGGAATGAACCAGTACTTCCAGCCCTTCTACCAACCCAATGAATGTGGAAAAGCCCTCTGTGTGAGGCCAGATGTGATGGAGCTGGATGAACTCTATGAGTTCCCAGAGTATTCACGGGACCCCACCATGTATCTGGCTTTGAGGAACCTCATCCTTGCTCTGTGGTATACTAATTGCAAAGTAAGCAAGATTGAGATTGTTGTATAGTAGTTAGAACACACATACACACGAATATAAGAATGTGTGTGCATGTATATATCAGCATACATCTATATGTATGTATGAATATATGTGAAAGTACATATTACACATGTATTGATGCTTATGTATATATATATCCATTTGTGTACATGATGTGAGTTGTATGTGTCTAAGGAAAGTTGATGCTTCTCTACATGGACCTTTGGATTCTTTAAGAGGACAACTGGACTAGTCATTGAATAAGGAAGACATCTACAAGGTGTAGGGTCCTACTTTGCAAGTTACAGTGGAAATAGGAAACATGTTCCCCATTCTTCAGGTAGCCCTGGAGGCAGCATTATGTAGTGTCAAGGGCACAAGAAGGGAGATTGGAGACCAAGAGTCTAATCATAGCTCTCTCTGACCTTGGGTAAGTAACATGATCTTTTGGGACATCAACTTGTTGATCTATAAAACTGAGAAAATCTCATAAGGAGTCTGTGAAACTAAAAAGGAGGGAATATAAACTTTTTAAAAGGTTGAAATTCTTGACTTTGTCAGATTTTTCTCCTTGTAAACATAATCTTGATTAAATAAACATTCCCGTGGTCCTATAGGAATGTTTTTTGACTACTCAAGTGACTTCAGGAATGATCAGAATAACACAGTTAAGTTATGGTTGTCATACTGAATGTACACTGATTTAGTCTCTTTAAACAACATAGCATTATCTATAATTATTGTCCAATATGTAGGTGGTCAAAATTAACTACTTATGAATTTTTGCAATTTACAGGAAGAGAACTCCTAATGAGCATTAAAGTTTACTGTATATTAGATCCTTTCATCATTAATGTTCATGCACATATTTTTATATAGATATAATGGAGATATGCATTCTCAATTGTGTCCTCTTCTTTTTTCATTTTTTATTCTTTAATGAATATTTTCAGATAGTGATTTAGTCACCTATTAAAATACCTACTTGGTTTTTTTTCCCTTGCTTTTGGGCATTTAGATTCAGTACAGTTAGTTGTTCAATGATGTTTTCCTCACATTTCATTATGGAAGAAAAATCTCTTGAAAGTGTCCTGGGCTTTTCAGACGGGCTGTACAGATTCTGCTGTACTTGCCTAGTAGCACGTAATAGGAATGTCCTATGATAATGATGATGATCTAAATGCACTGAGGACTTTTAAATATATTTTTTTAATTTGCTCAACACAATTTTCAAGTGACTATACTTTTTACATGTCTTCCATAACCAGTTCCCAAGCCTGTTTGGCCATATCTTTCCATGCAGTTAACATGCTTCTACCCTTCCTTTTGTATTTGCTCATGGTCTGCCATAGGAGGAGACTTGGGAGGAGGAGTTGTGTTTCGTCCTTCGTTCGTTTCATCGTTATGCCTCGTCCCTCCTTCAAATCAAAGGGAGTAGTAGTGATAAAGAGAAAAAGTAGAGAGAAGCAAGAGAAAGTTGGAGGGAGTTGCCTGAAGGCAGAGATTGTGATGAACTTTAGGTCTCATAGCTAGTATGTACTGCAGCTAGAAATTAAACCTGTATAGGTCTTTACTCCCAGATCCCTCCCCTAACTTACCATGCCATCCTACCTCTCATTTGTCTCTAGAGTTTTGAGGGACTGTGTTACCTACCAAAATGATGAAGTAGGAGAAGAACAAGAGTGTCCAACTATATCATCTCCAGATTCTGCTTTTAGATTCTTTTTGGTGGTTAGTTTTGAGTAGACCTTCACTAAGAGCAGATCCCATACCCCACAAATATCTTTCTGTTTCTCAGTCACATGGGCACAAGTTTAAATGTTCCTTCTACAGCCATTAATTTCTGTGGTGACTTTTTTAAAGACCAAATAGTTCAGGGAATCGGGGACATATTATGCTTTTAGATCCTATACCACTTACAGTGATGTTTTTTTGGGAGGAAAAGAATTTATGGGGGTTCACAAACTTTTGGGAATAAAATACAAACTCCTATATCTTTCTGTTTATTTTTACTGGCTAGCTAATAACTGATGGGTATTCACTATCATGAAATATTTAATTGCTTTAACAGTTTTATTTTGTTCCAAAACACAGGAAGCACTTACCCCTCAGAAATGCACTCATCACATTATTGTCCGAGGCCTTGTGCGCATTAGATGTGTTCAGGAAGCGGAGAGGATACTTTATTTTATGACAAGAAAAGGTCTGATCAATACTGGGGTTTTGTCTGTCAGCCCTGACCATCATCTTCTCCCAAAAGACTACCACAATGTAGGTGTCTATAGTTTATCCACCACTGCTAATGGTCTCTTATACACTCAGTTTTTTCATCTGTAAAATGGGATTAATAGTGACTATAACAATGGCCTTACAGGATTGTTTGGAGGATCCAGTAAGAGGATCTTTGTAAAGCACTTTGAAAACCTTAAAGTACTATTTAAGTTTGTTATTGTAGTGCAAGTGATGATAAGTATTACTAATGTACTACTACTAATAGTAACACTGATAGGTCACATGGATCTTGGAGAAAAGTTTTAAGTCCACTACAAAGAACTATATGGAATGATTAGTCCCTTTGGAGAAGGAAATGGCAAGCATCATTTCCCCAAACCATAAGTGGAAGAGTAGGGGAAGGGAGTAGTTAATAGAAAAGTTTTAAGATAGCATTTGCAAAAGGAAAATAAATTTATGAGAGATTACAGCAAGTGAAGGTGAATGAACTGTGTATCAGTATTTTCTGTCAGCATTTGTGCAACTTTTTTGAATTTTTTCTTTTTCTTTTTTTTAAAGAAATCAGTTATCATTGTTGGGGCTGGTCCATCAGGATTAGCAGCTGCTAGGCAATTGCACAACTTTGGAATTAAGGTAAGGAACTCCTAAAATAGAGTACTAGAAATATCTGGAGGAGAAAATGATCTTTTGACTGCTTTTTCTGTGGGCATTAGAAATTTGTTCCTTTCTGTATGGAGAATGTAATATTCACAATATTGACAGCTACTTAGTCCCAACAAAGACACACTGTATAAGGTGGATTTAATTATCAAAGTAAGGTTTATGAGAAGTAAAAATTGTCATAATTTTGAAGAAATATTTTTATTCTTCTAAATACTTCTAGAGGCATTAGAAGACATTATACCATAGTGATTAGAATGCTGGGTGTAGAGTTGGGAAAAATTTGGTTCCAATTGACCACTTGGCCTTTTCCTTTACTGTTCCCTATGCTTGTAATTTCTTTCTTCCCTTTCACCTGTTTGATTATGGTTTTTAAGAACGGATAGGAATTAAATACCATCTACAAGCTATTAGTAGTCTCTGTCTCCTCTGCAGAGTCAGTATTAATGTTTTCCCCTTCCACCTTACATAACTGTTTGATTTGTTTGATTTGTAACTCTTTAATGCACTTCTAACTTATTTTGTCTTAACAAATTATTTCTTCATGTCTATATGTTAGCCACATTTTAGACTATAAGACCCGTAAGGACAAATCTCAGCACACCTAGCATAGTGGTCTACACACAGGCATGTAATAAATGTTTGTTGAAAGGCTGTTCTGGTAAAGAACACTTAATTTTAAGAGAAACAAATGCTTTGCTTTGACATTATATTTATTGCCTAAAGGTCCTTATCAGATTGAAAGATTTATTTCCCACATTTTTTTTCTTGTGAAGTTAAGAGAGAAAAAAGCGTCCATAAATATAGGTAGGAGACTTTGCCTTGCTTTAACTGAATGCCATTCTTTAAAACTTGTAGCTGGCATAGAAAGATCAGTATTGGACTCAGACAGGAATTGTGTTGCTTTTAAAAAATTCTCTTTGTGGGAATGATGATTTGGGGAATATTAACTCCTGGGTCTTCAGTTTTCCTGCTTTACTCAGACTTGTTTATGTTTGATGAGGACACACCTAAACCCCAGATTTTGGGAGACAACTTTTTGAAGTCTATGCTGTTCATATTTCCATGGGGTCATGAGTTTAAAGGGGTCTATATAAGGTAGGTATGATTGATATCCGAGTGATGTCTGTGCCCATAATTATCAGGGCAGAGGCCATGAGGCTAGAAAGATGTTTTTGTGGTGAGCAAAGAAGTTGGGGCAACAAGAATTGTCTACCCTCGGGAGAAAATGTCAAGATATGGACCTAGAAGTATCCATCCTGAAAGATTTTTATTACTTTGTCCAACTGTATATATGGGGATAAGGAAGAAATGTGCTCAAGTAAGAACTCATTCTAGTTATGAGGGAGGAGATTACATAGAGTGAAGAATGAACTCCTTTGGCAATCTAGTGAAGCTGGCGTGTCCAGTTCTCAGAGTGAGGTTTTTAAATGAACATAAAAATAAACAAGATTACAAAGGAAATCAGTTATAGTGAAATACAGTTAAGTTTTTTTAAAGCAGTTTCCCAAATCCTCCTTTAAGAACCCTTACAGTAACCTTTATAAACATTTTTGTGGGGTGGATGGTCCTAAGCAGTTTAGGACCCACTCAAACAAATGGGATTGGAACTCTGAAAGGAAAGAGAACCCAACAAGATGTCTTCATTGTTATATAGAAAAGGGGAAAGAAACATGATAAGAAAAAATGTACTGATGTCAGCTAGTTATCACAATGAAACGCCTTAGTCGTTTGGATTCCAATACCATAGTCTAGTCCCTACTTTTCACCTGGTAGAAGCTTTTGGAGAAATAGTCTGATAAATCTAAATTTATGAAGGCATGACAAGTGTTAGTCATCCTTATTATACATTGGTATGACATCATACTATTTAGCAATATTACTATATTAAGCTGGCTATACTTTGAGAAAGTTGAAAGAGAAAAAGTAAGTGGAAACTAAGTTGAACAGTTAGCATTCCCTTGGAAAAATTATATCTTGAAAAAATAAGCTGTAGTAATAGTATATATGAAGAAAAGGTAGTGTTTTGAGAAGCCCTTGAAATTCATTCAGTTTTTCCACTTGTCAACATGCATATTATGCCTAGGAATTGAATTGAAAGGGAGGGATATCATAGAGGAAAAACTGAAACAATAAGTAGTTGAGTGATTTGTTCCAGGCTTTTTGGTTTTCTCAGGACTAGAAACAGGATTTTTTTTTTAACTCAGTGAAACTGTTTTCCTTTTCAAGTCCTTTCTTTACCAGCAACAAAATGCTGAATGATGAGCAACATTACGAAACTTATTTGTCTTCAACTGTGCAACCCATGTACAATGAGGGAGGTTGGGGTCAGGGTGGAGGGCTGGGGAGTACAGAGAGAGGGACAGGTTGCAGCAACAATGTTAACATCATTTTTTGCTACCTGAATTGTGTGTCTATGCAGGTGATCATCCTAGAAGCCAAAGACAGGATTGGTGGACGAGTCTGGGATGACAAATCCTTTAAAGGAGTCACAGTTGGAAGAGGAGCTCAGATTGTCAATGGCTGTATAAACAACCCTATAGCCCTAATGTGTGAGCAAGTGGGTTTCTCTAAGAGAGCTGTACTATAACTAAGGGAATAGTATTTCAGGAATCTTGTGTGTATGGCTTTATTTTCCATTACATGGAAGGAAACTTTAACTACAGAAATAATTTATTTTTTCCCTACTAGTATTTAAAAAAGGAATGTTTGTGATGCTGTCCTGAGTGGATGAACCTAAAAGAACTTTTCATTTTTCAAGGTCTTTAATATCTTTGAAGGCTACCCCAAAATTGTTTTGAATAGCTATAAAGAATATCTCCCTAAGTATTTATTAGTCTGTTAACTTGAACTTCAGTGTACATTTATGTATATGTGAGAGGGAGGGGTGAGAGAGAGAGAATGTGAGAGAACAAGAGAAGGTTGAGGGAGAGAGAGAGCAGTATAAAGGTAGTAAGAGCAAATTGATTTAGCATCAGTTAATAATGAATAAACAGCATGATAGTGACCAGAGCATTGGACCTGACGCCAGGAAGATCTTGGTTTGTACCCTACCAGAGACATTTCCTAGCTGTTGGATCCTTGGAACAAGATACTATCTCAGTTTTTCTTTATTTGTGAACTGAAGTGGTAATAACAACATAAACACAGGCTTGTTATAAGGATCAAGTGGTATTATGTACATAAAGCACTTTGTTAAATCCTAAAGCATGCTATAAATGTAAGCTACTAAAGAGCCATACATAGGATGTGTGACCCTAATATTACTTTTTTAATAGAATTGTAGACTGCTTGAGCTTAAAGGAACCTCATAGAGTATCTAGTTCAACCTTCTCATTTTACAGATAAAGAAGCTGAGAGCTGGAGGGATTAAATGATTGTAGTCAACCAATTAATGATAGAACCAAAATTAGGACCAGTTCTCCCGATTCCCAGGCTATACTCTTTCCATTATACAACTCTACCACATTTCTCTAAGTATTTTCCTCAACCTGACAGTTTTTGGCTATTCCATCTCATATTGGGATAGTATCAGGATGAAAGCCATTCATCATAAAATCATATATACAGGAGCACCTGGATGCTCTCAGTTGTGGACAATAGGAAGATTTCCCAATTCTTTTCTGATTGGTGTGTGAATACAACCCTAAGTGTAGAAGGCTACATCAGTTGTAACTAGTATTATGAAGGATGAGAGAGCAATATGTGTCTAACACTCAAATTCACCTCACCAGAATCCCTTGATTAAGTATCTTGAGATCTTTTAATGTGACTTTAAAATACTTTTTACCTTCTTTTTGAGCCCTCTCAGTAAATAATGCCATTCAGCTATTATTTGTTTTGAGTATATAATATTTATAATTTTTAGTTTTATAAAAGAATAAATTAAAACAAGTCTTAACAGACTTGTCATCTCTAAGTAGAAGCTATAGAACTCTGGGTTCTTCTAATTTATAACATGAAGTGTTGGGATGTTAGGATTTTTTTGTTTTGTTTTGTGATGATTTTAGAAGATAATACTTTTCCAAGAAAAATGTCCATTTTTTTCATTCTCATTGTTTTGAAGCTTGGCATCCAAATGCACAAACTTGGAGAAAGATGTGATTTGATCCAGGAAAATGGAAGAATCACTGACCCCACTATTGATAAGCGCATGGACTTCCACTTTAATGCCATTTTGGATGTTGTTTCTGAGTGGAGGAAAGATAAGACTCAGCTACAAGATGTTCCTCTAGGAGGTATGAGGGAGATGAGTCTTCTCAGTACTCAGTTCTTACAATAGCAGATTTGAGTCTCTTTCTTTGATAATGATGTATAAATGGTATTGGAATTTTTTTATTCAAGAGTTTGAAACTTATACGCATGTAAGTAATCTTTATAAATGACCATATATTTATGTGTTGTTTTTCTGAATGGAATGTAAACTCCTTGAGTTCAGCGACTGTATAATTTTTGTCTTTGAACACCCAGTACAACACATTATTTGATACAGAATCTTATTTTGAAATGAAGTGATGATCTGTTCCTCAACTTTACAAATACTCAGAAGTTGAATAACATGATAGAAAAGGAACATAACAGATCCTAGAGGGGTGTGGGAAAACCGGTAGAGTCTGAGGCACGATTGGTGAAGTTGTGAACTGTTGCAGTGATTTTAGAGAGCAATTTGGGACTAGGTCGTCCAAAGGGCTATAAAACTGTGCACACCCTGGGACCCATTACCACCTCCACAATTCTGTATCCCAAAGAGATCAAAGGAAAAGGAAAAGGACTTCTATGTACAAATATATTAATAGCAACTCTTTTTGTGGAAGCAAAGAATTGGAAATTGAGGGGATGCCCATCAGTTGGGGAATGGCTGAAGAAATTGTGGTGCATGATTGTGATGGAATACTATTGTGCTGTAAGAAATAATGAACAGGCAGATTTCAGAAAAAGCTGGAAAGACTTAAATGAATTGATGCAAAATGAAGTAAGCAGAACCAGGAAAACGTTATACATAGTAACAGCAATATTGTGAGGACGATCTACTGGGAAAGACTTGTAATCAGTACAGTGATCCACAACAATCTCAAACCCATGATTAAAAATGCTGCCCTTTCTCTGAGGAGAGAACTAATGAACTCTGTCTGAATGCAGAGTGAAGCATACTTTTTTTTCTACTTTATTTTTCTTGTTTTACTTTGTGTTTTCTTTTGCAGCATGGCTAATAGGGAAATATGTGTAATTGAAATCAAAGAGCTTGTTTCTCAAGTGGGAGGGAGGGAGGCAGAGAATTTGTAGCTCAAAATTGTTTTTAAAAGATTCTTAAAAAAATTTTTACGTGTAATTGCAAAATGTTTAATGAAACAGAAATAATTTTTTAAAAGATTATCTTTCCCTTCTCAGGAAATGAAAAATTGTTACATGTGTACTTTCTAAAGAACATCATTTTTCCCTTTCATAGAGTTAAATGTGCTTCAGTTCAGTCAGGAGGGGAACCTAAGGAATTGGATAACAAAGTTTAAAAATTCACTTGCCTTGGTATCTTTCTTTACAGAAAAGATCCAGGAAATCTACAAGGCCTTTATTCAGGAATCTGGCATCCAGTTCAGTGAGCTAGAGGAACAGGTGCTTCAGTTTCATCTCAGCAACTTGGAATATGCATGTGGCAGCAACCTCAGTCAGGTGAGCTTGGGTCTGTAAAAAGTGGGAGTTGGTCAGAATCAGATGCAGCATGGAATGGTGATTAGAAGTCCCTCTGACTCAGGAATGCATGGGTTCAAGTCTCTCCTCTGACAAATAACTTGCTGATGACACAGGCAACTTCCTAAGACTATAAGTTTCAGCATAGTTGCTAATCCACTAGAAGTAGTTTACTCATTTGGGAATTCCTACATCAATAAAATCATAGGCATGGCCCTCCCCTTCTTATCTTCCCTCCCTCCAAATTAGATCTTCCTTTTTTACAAACTTGGATCAACATGAATTTAAGATCAAATTTTTGTTGTTTAGTTGTTTTAGTCATGTCTTACTCTTTGTGACCATACCTGGAGTTTTATTGACAAAGACACTGGAGTGGTTTGCCATTTCCTTTTCCAGCTCATTTTACAGATGAGGAAAGTGAGGCAAACAGGGTTAACTTACTTACTCAGGGTTACACAGTCTGTTAAGTGTCTGATGTCAGATTTGAACTTTTTCTAGGCCAGATAGTCTATCCACAGCCTAACCTATCTGCTTCAAGAGAAAATAATGGTTAGCAGATATATTCTGTAAGGCTAGGATCAAAGTCTGAGGAGGTCAAAAGCAAGTATGGACTGATTTTTATCACAAGATTTAAGTGTTTAGATGAAGTGGACATTTCATGCCTTGACTCTGTCTTTTATTTCTTATCAATGTTGGTTTATGCTGATGTGACCTATGATCTTAAAAATAAAATTTTAAAAAGCAGAGTTTTCAGAATAGTGTCAAGGATATGAAAATCTATATGGACTTTTAACCTCTACCTTATTAATCTAGATGGTATATTGGGAGCCCTGTGTTGCTTTGCATGTGTTTTCCCATCATGAATTCCTTTCAGGACTTGCCCACTCTGGTTACACTGGCTCACATAGTCATATGTATTGATTGCCTCATTTACATTCCATAGGTATCTGCTCGCTCGTGGGACCACAATGAATTCTTTGCTCAGTTTGCTGGTGACCACACACTTCTGACTCCAGGGTATTCTGTAATAATTGAAAAGCTGGCTGAAGGACTGGACATTCGACTTAAATTTCCAGTGAGTATTAGCAGAAGTAGATTACTTTGGGTTGAATTTAATTTGTTTCTGGATCATGTGCGGTTGAGGTGATTGGGAGGTGATAGAAAACTTAATTGTTGTTTCCACAGTGCATGCATGTAGGTGTTGAACCCTGTTTGGCATGTTCGGTATATATTCTGTTAGGCTGTAGCTAGTGTTCTTATCCTCTCTAATTAGGCAGCTGCAGCTACTCTAGAGCAATTGGGATCCATTTTTAAAAAGCCTTGTCTATCTCAGGGCCCAGCGTTTCATCTTTGCGTAATTGTTTCTTTTGAATAGGTTCGGACCATTGACTATTCTGGGGAAGACGTCCAAGTCACTACCATAGATGGTACAATTTGGACAGCACAAAAGGTAGTAACTAATGCATCACTTTATTTTCTTTTTCTTGACCACTACAGATGGGTTTTTCCAGAGGCAGTTTTTTTGGATACTTTTTTTTGTGAGTGTATATAAACCACAATAAGCTTATAGTTTATTCCTAAATACAAGTTTAAAATAAATACACATTAGTAATTTATTATTTGGTAGAAGAAAGGCAAGGTGTTATAATTTTAGTAAGCTAATACCAATGTTTCCATGTGGGGAGATTACAAAATTAATCATGTTTTTGGAATCAGGTCAAGATCTCGGATTTGAAATTTTATTCATCCATATAGTTGTGATCATCTTCTGTTACTGGTTTCATTCTGTTTTCTAAATTGTACAATGCTTTGTATGAGTCTTCAAATATTTCTTTAAGCTCTTCATATTTGTTGTTTATGGTGGCACAATACTTATTCCATTTCATTCATACACTCTAGTTTGTTTAGCTCTTCCTAACTTGTGCCCACAATTCATTTCTCACTTTTTGCTGTTACAGGTAGTGCTGCTGTGAATATTTTTGTATGTCCTCTTCTTGCATAATGACAGATTGCTTTTCAGAGTGGCTGGATCTATGCCCAGCCCTTAAAGGTGCCTGTTTACATGGGAGTATTTTTAATGGCTTTTGTTTTACATTCCAGATAACTGGAGTCTTCAGGAATTTGGCGAGGGGGGCGGGCAGGGCGCTACATTACATATTTTGATGAAAGTATCAAAAAAGCAACAATTTGCTGTTAGGAATTTATTTAGTCTAGAAATCCATCTCTGGGCTGTGTCTTAGGCTCAGTGCAATGCAGATTTAGTTCAGTCCCTTGCAGAGTCTCTAATAGTTGGTGTCAAAGTTCAGTTCATGTTAAGAATGATCACCCTGAAGTGTGGTAAAGTCTTCAGTTATCCAAGAGAGATTCAGCTTGGTTGAAATAGCAAACTGCACATTGTCATCTCAGTGCCTTTCCATCTGCTCCTGGAATGCACTTCCTCCTCAACTAGGTCTCTTAGAATCCCCTCACTTCCTTCTGGGGTTAGATCAGAGGCCGTCTCTTGTTGAAATCCTTTTCTGGTCTCCCTAGTTGTTAAGATTTTTGCCTTCCTGCTAGAATTATCATATGTATGTATACACATCAGTTTACTTGTATTGTAGCTAGGTTATTGTTTCTGTCTCCTCCTCCCCCAGGCCTTGGGGACAGGGACTTTGGTTCCCCTCATTCCCAGGACAGTGTCTTACACAGTAAATGTTTGTCATTTTAAATCGGATTAGGTCTCAGAGGGCAGCTAGTCAAATCCATACCTAAACAAGAATACCTAACATTCACCCACCCCTCTCTGAAGATGTCTTTGTGTTGAAGGGTAGCACTATCTCATAAAGCAATTCATTTTACATTTGTATAGCTCTGATTATTAGGAAGTTTTCATTTATATTGATCCCAAATTTGTTTCTCTGGAGCCTCTAGGTCCTGCGTCCACCCCACCCCACCTCCAAAAGCCAAGCAGAATAAGTCATGTGACAACCTTCCCAGTATATGAAGATGGTAATCATTTCCTCCCTGTCGCTTCCTTGCCCTGCCACCTCCCAGTTGTTTCTTCAGATGTTATGTCTCCACTTTCTTCATTTAATTCTCTTATGGTGTGATCTTGATCTTGCCTAGTGCTCAGAATGGGCCGCAATACTCCAGATTGGTCTAACCAGGAGCAAGTAAAGTAGTACATGACCTCCCTCATCCTCCATTCTGTACTGTCTTAAAATGAAACTTTAGATAAGATCTGATTTTTTTGGCTGAGCTCATAGTTTGCTAAAATCTCCAGATATTTTTCAGACCACTTCTGCCTAACTATACTTTCTCATCTTGTCCTTGTACAGTTGATTTTTGGACCCAAAGTGTAAGACTGTGCACTTTTTCCTATTAATTTTAATCTTATTTTACCTGGCCTGACCCAACATTTCAGCCCTCCAAGATCTTTCAGGCTCCTTTGTGTTTTCTAGCCTGTGGGAAGCCCCTCCCAGCTTTGTGACATCTGCCTTGGTTTGGAGAACTATACCAGCTGTTAATACCTTTGTTACACAGTGTAAGCTCCTTGAGCTTAGGGGCTATTTTAGTTTTGCCTTTTATCCCCAACACCTGGCACAGTGTCTGGTGTATAATAGATGTTTGATAAGATAATGTTGGAATTGAATCTATGCCTTTATCCAGGTTACTGATAAAAATGTTGCAAAGTACTGGGCTAGCCACAGATAGATCCTTGTGGCACTCCTGTTGAGACTTCTTTTCAAGTTAACATTGAATCGTTAATAACTACTCTTACCTATCCCTGAATCCAGCCTATAGCATTGTTGGTTGGTTAGTCTGTATATTTCTATCCTTTCCATAAGAATAGCATGAAAGATTTCAGATGTTTTACTTAAATATAGGTAAACTCTGTGAGAGAAATGATTCTTTCTCTCTCATATTAAGTCAATTTTTAAAATTGGGGCTACCCCAGCTTTTGCTTTTTTTTTTCCTGTCCTATTTTCTTGTCCAATCTCTTAAGGATAAGGCCGATGGAAGATAGAATTAACATTCTCTTCATTCTGGGTATTGCTACTTCACCCAACAATCTCAGACTTGGGTGGGGGATATGAATTCTTTGAATAGATTATCTAAGGGGGCCGGTGTGGAACTTAGAAGTAAATGACATAATCAAGGCTTTTTAGAACAGGTCCAACCCCTCATTATAATATTCATTCTCTCATTAATTGTTAACACTCAGGAACACTCCTTTTCCAAGGGCATGTAAGCCAGGAGCCTGTGGCCACGATTGTCTAGCGTTTGGGAGTGCCAATGCCCTTTTATTAAAATGCTGGCATTATTAATAAAATGACTAATTACTCTGACATTATGCCTCAAACTTTTTAAATGACATCTGTCTCTACTATGGCCTTGATCCATCAGTCAAGTATTCTTGTCAAAAGGGGAACAAGGTTAATTTGGCAAGACATTTTCTTCAGGCAGCTGTACTGGCTCTTGGTGATCACTGCTTCCTAGTTCTCAAGTTTTACCAAGAATATCAATCTTAATGACCTATAGTTTAAAGACTTTATTCCCTTTCCTTCTTTTAAAACAATGGGGCAACATTTGCCCTTCTTAAAACTTGTTTTGCCTTTCTTCTTTCTCAGAAGCCTTTCAGAGGTCAATCACTAACTGAAGAACAATATTGACCAGTTTTTAAGTATCTCGGGATTCATTTCATCTAGATCTGAGGACATAAATTCATTTAGAAGAGCTAAGAGTTCACCTTCTTGTCCCTTTCCGTTTTATTCTGTACTTCCTCTATGATTGTCTTGGTGTAGGGAGCTCCAAGTAAAGTATTTTTTCTGTAAATGCCCTCATTTCTTAACTCTGCTTAGAATCTGTAATTCTAAGATTCACCATAGGTACTGTCTTCCACGTGAGGTCTTGTCTGTTTCCTTCTTCCCCAGGACATTCTAAAGGCTCCCTGCCAGTGTTTTGCATCTGTTTTGCACATGTAATTGTTGTTCTTTTATAGAATATAGCCCTTTTGAGGGCAAGGGACTATTTGATTTTTGTCTTTATATCTCTGGTGCCTAGCACAATTACTGGAAGAAAGTAAATGCTTAATAAATGCCTTTTAATTGGTTGACTAATCCAGATTTGTACTGTCAAAAGTTTGTAGTTTTTGAGTTTTCTGGTGGTACTGAGAGTTTTAAGTGATTTGTGTAGGGTCATATAACCAGTATGGATCAAGACAGAGCTTAAACCCAGATCTTCTGACTCAGAGGCCAGCTTTCTATCCACGGTGTAACACCCCTCTCCTTACTTATAAATTCCTACTTATCCACAGCATATTAGCCACTTTTGTTCTGTTTGTTTTGTCTCCAGCCTAAAGAGCACTCACCTATGCAAGTTACTTAATCTCTGTTTGCTTCAGTTTATTCATCTGTAAAGTATGGTCAGTAATAGTACTTGACTTGCAGAATTGTTGTGAGAATAAAACGAGATATTTGTAACCTTAAAGTGATATGTGAATACTAATTATTATTTTTATTACAGAAGCAAAAACAGTTGTTACTGCGCCTTCTTCCACCATCCATTATTACTGCCCATATACCCTAAGCAAGCAACTGCCCTGTCATGTCTTTTCTCCTCCCCTGCACAATGACTTCAAAAATTTGGGTTTTTTAGTCATCTTTTGATGTCCTTGTCAGCCTCAATTTATTCTGAACTGCAATATTACTGACATTTTTGTAGGATCATGCTACTTTTTTTCTCATTTATTTCCCATTACCTGCTGATGCTGCTGTCTTTTCCATAGGTCTCATTAAAACTTAGTTTGGTTGATGCATAAATTTCCAGTAGACTGTGAGCACCTTGAAACTGTTTTCGTTTTGTCTTTGCATTCTTCATGTCCAGCAGTGCACAGGACATAGTAGGAGATTAAGGAATTGATTTGAATTGCACCCCATTGGTGTCATGATCTCTCCTGTATGTATATCCCCTTCACTCTACTCATATTCCCACCTTGGTACAGGGCTTTATTCCCTTGGGCCTGGATATTGCCAGAGCCTGCTTTCTCGCCAAACTCCCTGTTACTTCTAGGATCATCCATTGTAACCTACCTCCTTCCTGTGACTCTCTGGTCCTGCTACACTGCCTGTTTGCTGTTCTCTAACATGACCTTCCATTGTCATTAGTTGTTCTCTGTAGCTGAAATGCACTCCTTCCTCACTTCTACCTTCTGCCTTTCCTCAGACTTGCTCCAACTCTTCCCCTGCTCCCCAACCATCCCCCTTCAGACTGTCTTCTGTTTTCACTGTATGTGTTGTGTATGTACTTAGTTGCTTGTACATTGTCTTTCTCATTAGAAGGTGAGCTCTGTGGGCAGGGACCTTGTTTTGGACTGCCTTTGTATTCCCAGCTCCAAGCATGGTGTTTGGTGCTTGGTAACATGTTTAATAAACATTTACTGACCGACACTGTATAGCTCCCTCTTTTCCTCTTCATTGTAACTGTTTCTTTTCCTATTTTCAGAGTTTCATTTTCAAGAGCATGATCCCATTGGGCTAATTTGCCCAATAGAATTTCAGTGTATGGGTTTCTACATCCTTGCTGAACCCTTTGAAATCTTCCCTTCCAAAATCTAGGCTGCACATCAGACTGAGATAAAGTCACTTCTTCTCAGGAGGAAAAATAGGCTCAGATTTACGGATTGTCTAATCTAATGGTGTCCATACTTTTTTTTTTAATTACACATCCATCAGTTAAATTGAATACACACTCCAATTTATATGTATTCATTACGTACATATACTAATGTGCTTTTGTTTATATGTAGATATGTCATATATATACACATATACAAAATAGAAATTAAATGATGACATTCAGAAAATATTTTTAAATTTTTATTTTGTTAATGATATAAAACCTTTTTTACTCTCATTAAAATTAGTAATGGGAAAGCAGCGTGATTGAATATACTTTAATAATTTTGAAAAATCCTGATTTAAGACATTAATGATACTGTGAGTCAAATGTCTAGTTTTAAGGTCTGTTTATTTTGATGCTTGGTCTCACAGAGATACATAGATTGATAGGGAACAAGTGTATCATTGATTGTACCTGCCAAATAATAGTACTCACTTTTTAGTTTCATTTACAAAATATTGTAAAGGTTTTTCTTTAGTAAATTTCTGTCTTCTCTAGGATCAATGATAATATTTATGTACACACATTCTTTTCTTTGAGACTGGGTTTCCCTATCTTCTGGTCTAGAAGTACAACACTCACAAAAGTCTTACAGACTTTGACACGTAGAAGCTTTGACCTGCTTCATTTCTGACCTGGGCCAGATTCAGCCCTTCCTAAGGAAACCTAAGGGTTACCTACACCACCTGGGAAGTCACAGTTTTAGTGATGGAATTAATGAAGATGCCATATTTGTTTCTACTCTGCTGCAGCTTAGAACTCTCAGTGAACTCAAGCATTCCACCAGCCTCAACTTTCCCCAGTAGCAGAGATTACAGGTGTGTACCATACCCAGTGCATTTTTATATTTTTGCTATTCAGGTTCAAAACCCTTTGAAACTAGAAGATTTTTAAATAGGTTAGAAAAAAGTATTTCCAATTTTTTAATTGTACAGATCTGAGAATTTTTATAGTGACCACATTTTACATCATTTTCAACAAAAACTTATTTTTTGAACATTTTTTTAGTTTTGATAGCTTTATACTATCACTAGCTTAGAAGCTAGGATGAAGTATAGTAAATATAAAACCATATTTCAAATAATCTTAAAAATTCTTAATCTTTCCTGACTTCTTTTAGTTGTGAGTTCCTTGAGGGCAGGGACTATGTTTTGCCTCTTTGTATTCCTAATACTTACTACAGTGTTAGGCATTGGTGCTTAATAAATATGGATCAGATTCACTTCTTCTTGTATCTGATTAGAGTAGCATTGTTTTTATCTTGTAATATGAAGGTTCTTAATAGGAACAGTGGTATTAGCTTTGGAATTTTCTTGTTGCTCCCTTGTCTTGTGTTTTAAGCCTTGTGCCAGATGATGATGTAAATCTTTTCTCTATAGTGATACAACATCCACAATTTCATGGTACAAACATGATGAAACAGGATACACTGTTGAGAATCAGTGCCTTGAGGATTTAATTTCTTTCATAGAAAATCATCATCTTTAGCAGTGCTCTCTCTCAACTACTTCTGGCAGAATCGTTTCTGCCCACATGAATCACCAGGAGTTAAGAAGTAGTATTTTGGTTTGAAAACCTGCTATCAAGAAAATATGATCAGAATCAAGATACCAGACTTTTAGCACTTTCCCTACAACTAGCGTAGGGAAAGATAGGGTAATTTGTACTTTTCCCTCCTTTGGTTTTAGAAGTTTGGATTTGATTTAAATTTTGGAAGTATCTTGACTTTTAGGGTCTGTGTAACTATTAGTGCTGTACTCATTTCTACGAGTAACTTTTTCACACACTTCAGAATATTCTCCAGTGTACACTCTCCATTTCTGTCAGTATTGTTCTTAAGACTTGCCAATCTTTCTAGATTTTTTGTGATATGTTGCTGCCTGGAATACTCTTCCTATGGGCCTGTCTAAATATTGTCTGTCATGAAGGGTTCCACTCAAACCCTACTTATTCCACAAAGCCTGCTATAGGTGTTTCAACTCCCATTTTGATTCTCCTTCTCAGATCTGATTTTCTTTCTGTGAATTCTTATTTTACATAACCATTATCACCCAGTTTAGTATTTCTTCATTCTTCAGTCATTCTTGTAATTAATAATTGTAAGCTCTCGAAGGGCAGGGAACACTACTAAATTATTTATATCCCTCAAATTGATTGGGTGGTGGTAAGAATTCAGTAAATGTTGCATTGGTCTAAATGTAAACCACCTGAAAGATTTCTGAAATGAAAATAAATGTGTATATGTATATAAACACACACATATACTCTGAAAAAAAGTAACGATTTTAAATTATACTTAAGTTTTATAGGAGTCAGATTTGGGGATGGGAGGATTATGGTTTATATATATATTTATAAATAAAATCAACGATACTTGATTTTATTTAATCATACATTTCAGTGGAAGAGATAGTAGGCTAAGGAGGCTCTATCCTTATACTGTGCATGAACTTTTTGATTTTTCCTCTTCTGATTCTAAAATCATAAAAGTATTATAAATCTAGTTATAAATTTCTTCGAGCATTTGTGTTATTCATCTGCCATATGTGTTTTCATTGACTTTTTTTCATTAAATTTTATTTTTTGCAATAAAAATCAATTTTCTTTCCCACCCACCCAACTCTTCACCACCAGGGGGAAAAAACCCCGAAAAATAAAACCTTTTTAATAAATGTACGTAGACAAGCAAGACACATTGTCCATGTCCAGATATATGTGTGTTTGTATATCTGTATATGTGTGTATACACACATATGTATACACAATAAGCACATTTATGTTTTATTCTGTATTCTGAGTCCTTCCTTTGTCCAAGTGGTGGGTAGCATGGAGGGATCCCTAAACTTGTTTTCTTGACTTACCCTATTTTCCAGAGATGAAGACCTCCGCCCTGAACTAGCATAACAGTGATCTTTTGCAGCTGAACTTATTCAAGTCACCTACAATCCTGGCTCCAGCCAGTCTACTCAGACTGATAAACTGTAGCTGGGACACTTTTAGATAAGCAAAATATCCTCCCTCCATGGTCTGATGTTCCTAAGCCCTCCTGCTCCCTATCACTTCCTGTCCCCTACTGATCCCTTTCTTTGCCCATGTGGGAGGGAATTGCTCTCCACTCCTCTCACGAGACCCCTTGTCACCCCATAAATATCCAAGATGTTGTCTATGTCATGGGCTCCTTGGTATAAGGAGTTCCTATATACATGTGCCATTCTCTAGTAATAAATTATTACCCATGTCTTGTGGAGTTGTGACTTTTGAGTAATAGTAGCATGTTTCCCTGCAAGTTCTCTGGAATCATAGATGGTCATTTTATTGATCAGAGTTCTTAAGGTTTTCAAAGTTGTTTTTTACAGTGTTGTTATATAATTTTTTTTCTTGCTTCTGCTCACTTTACTCTGCATCAGTTCATCTCAGCTTTCCCAGGTTTTTCTGAAACCATCCCCTTCATCACTTCTTATGGCACAGTGTTATTTTATTCCATTAATACACCATGAGTTGTTCAGTCATTCCTCAATTGATGGGCACGTCCTTAGGTCCTACTTCTTTGCTACTACGAAGAAGAGGTTCTCTAAACGTATTTTGCATATAGATTCTTTTCCTGTTTCTTTGATCTCTTTGAGGTATAATAGTGTTTTGAGAGATGAGTAGTTATGTAGAGTTTAGTAACTTTGATGAAGTTTCAGATTGCTCTATATAATGCCATAATATATCAGTATACTTGTTTCTCTGCAACCTAACATTATTTTCTTTTTTGTCATAATTGCTAATATAATTGAATGTTAGCTAATTAATGGCATTAATTTGCTTTTCTCTTTTAGTGATTCAGAACATTTTTTATTATGGCTATTGACAGCCTGAATTTGTTTAGCAAATTGCCTGTTCGTATCCTTGGCCATTGATGTGTTCATTGTTGTGTTTTCTACAGGTCTTAGTCACCGTACCTCTGTCCTTGCTCCAGAAAGGTGCTATTCAATTTAATCCACCATTGCCTGAGAGGAAAACAAAAGCCATCAACAGCTTAGGAGCAGGAATCATTGAAAAGGTAATTTAGATGATTTTGGTCAGTAGTTGCTTTGTGAGGTGTTTCAGTGTATTCTAGATCATGCTGGTCCTCATTTTTCTTCATGGATGCATTCCTGGAGGGCAGGGGGCTCAGAATTCACTGTGGATTATAAAATAGTTAATAGTTGGGTGTAAGGTACCTATTGAGTGGTTCTCCTAAGAGAGCAATCGGATGTTGAACCAGTATGAACACAGATTCAGAGCACAAGGTGTTGGGAGCTGTCGGATCAGGTCTCTAGAGGAGCCCACTTGGTGTCCTAAGTAAAACAAGATTTTCCACGATGGAACTACATGATGAAAACAGGACCTAGTATCTTGTATGTAGGCATTTAGTAAATCTTTATAGAATTGCATATGTTAATGTACTAGTAAAAAAATAATTAAAGACAAGATATGTACTCAAAAGTTTTAAAATTTAGAAGCATTAGTTTAAAAGAGCCCCTTATTTACTTCTTTGTAATAATTACTCCAAGTTAAAATTGAAAGGAGATGGGTAGAGAGTTGATGATAGTTGATGAAAAATAAACTTTGCCAAATGAATATGATTGAACATCATAAGATCATTAATCTAAAGCACAGAAGCCATCCAGTAATATAGCTGCTTCATTTTATTATATGTGAAGAAGCTCAAGCCCAGAGAGGTTAATCAGCCAGTCAGTAAACATTTATTAAGCACCTACTATCTTCCAGGCATTATGTTAGGTGATAGGGTTACAAAAAGAGGCAAAAGATGGTCCTTGCCCTCAAGGAGCTTACAGGAATCTAATGGGGTAAATAAATGCATACAAATACGTAAATATATACAAATAAGTATATATATGTATATACACAAAGCAAGCTATATATAGGAAATAATTAATAGAAGGGAGGCACTAGAATTAAGAGGGGCTAGGAAAGGCTTCCATAAAAAAATGGATTTTAGTTGGAACTTAAAAGGAAGCCAGGGAATCCAGTAGGTGAAGTTGGAGGAGAGAGTTTTACGAATGCAGGACGACTAGAGAAAATGCCCAGAGCCAGGAGATGGGAGTTTTTTTTTTTTTTTTTTTTTGTGGAATACCCAGGAGGCTAGTGTCACTGGATTAAAGTGGATAGTAGGGTATAAGAACATTGGAAAGGGGTAGGGTAGGTTATGAAGGACTTTTAATGCCAAAGGATCTTGTATTTGATCCTGGAGGCAATAGGGAGCCACTGGGACTTAATTGAGTAGGAGAGTGACATGGTCAGACTTTTGCTTTAGGAAAATCACTTTGGCAACTGAATGGAGAATGGACTGCAGTGGGGAAAGACTGAGGCAGGCAAACCCACCAGGTGATGATGGTCTGCACCAGAGGCATGGCAGTGTCAGAGAAGAGAGCATATTGCAAAGAGGGATGTTGCAAAGGTGAACTGACAGGCCTTGGCAGCTGATTAGGTATGGAGGATGAGAGGTAGTGAGAAGATGAGGAGGATTCCTAGCTTGTGAGCCTTGAGGGACAGGAAGATTGGTGTTATCCTTTATGGTAATAGGGAAGGTGGGAGGTAGGGATGGTTAGGGGAAAAGATAATGAGTTCTGTTTTAGACATGTTCAGTTTAATATGTACTGGACATGATAGTTTGAAATGTCTGAAAGGCAGCTGGAGATGCAAGACTGGAAGTCAGCAGAAAAGTTGGGGCAGAATAGGTAGATTTTAATATCATTAGCAGACAGATAGCAATAAAATCCACAGGAGTTGATGAGATCCCTCTAGAGGGAGGAGAAAAGAGGACCCAGGACAGAACCCTACGGGACACTCAGAATGGAGGATCCAGAAAAGGAGACTGTGAAAGAGTGGTCAAGTAGGAGGGCGGAGAACCAGGAGAGAAATATGGTGCCCCAAAAGCCAAGAGAGAAGGTATCAAGGAAGGAGAGAGTGACCAGCAGTGTCAGAGGCAGCAGAGAGGTCAAGGAAAATGAATATTGAGAAAAAGCCATTGGATCCGGCAACTAAGAGATAATTGGTTTACTTTGGAGAGAACAATTTTCAGCAGAATGGTAAGGTTGGAAGCCAGATTGTAAGGGGTAAGGGGTGAGAGGAGAGGAAGAGGGGCACGTATTGTAGACTGCCTCTGTAAGGAGCTTAGCTACAAAAAAACGTAAGAGATATCTTAGATGGTAATTAGGGTTGGAAAGACTGAGGGTTTTTTCAGGATGGTGAAGACATGGGCATGTATGTAGGTGATAAGCAGTAAACCAGTAGAGAGGGAGAGATGGAAAATAGGTGCTAGAGTGGGGGTGGGGGTGGTAATTTGTTGGAAGAGATGGGATAGAACGGATCACTTGAACAGTAGAGGGCTTAGCCTTGGTAAGCAGTAAGAACACTTTCTCATGTGAAGTGGGTGAAGGAAACGAGAATGGCAGAAGGCACCTGAGTGAGTCATAGGCAATAAAGAAGAAGGGGCTCATGCTGAATGGCCTCAATTTTTCTGTAAAATATAAGGCAAGGTTGTTTGCTGAGAGAGAAGGGGGAAAGTCCTGAAGAGCAGTTGTAGAAAGTAGGATAAATGAGGGGGTGGTATTGCTATGAGGGCCCATTTGAGGTTGTATCATGTAAATCTGTAATGGATTTAAGTCAGAATGGTTGTGTGATTTTCTTTCCTTTTATTCAGCATGTTTGTAGGAGCAAAGGCAGTGAATGGTGGGAGTAATCCAAGGCTGAGGCTTGGCTAGGTGATGTGAAAAAGCAGTGGAAGACAGTATAGAGTTGAATTGCCTATCGTCACACTAAGTAATAGTCATCAGAGCTGTCCAAGAAAAGCCCAAAAGAGTATCCATAAAACAAGAGGTAGAAAGCTAGCCAAGATGTGTATGGCTTTTGAGCCAATAATTAGCAATTCTGATCTCTGCTAAAGAGCAAAGCAGCAAGACATAGTGGGTAGATATATTGATTCAAAGATCTGGGTTCAAGTTCTACCACTGATGCTTAACTGACTGTGTGAGCCTAGGTAAGCCACTTAAACCTTTTGGTGCTCTAGGCATTTCTTCAAGATAAGTTTCAGAGAAGATGCCTATTTGCACTGATAGAAGGCGTTTTCTCATTTTAGACTACCTTCTACTAATGAAATCATAGATCTAGTTCCTACCATTAATAATAGTTGACTCACATTACATAGTACTTACTCTAAGGTTTATAAAACTGTAACAGTACTGTGAGATTGATAAAGAATTATCTATTTTTACAGATAAGGAAACTCAGGGCCCAGGGATTAAGTGGCTCTTTATGCTCATACAGCTAATACATATAAAATTTGTGACTCAGAACCAGCATTTTTTTTTATCATTATACTGCAATTGGGATAGATAGGCCTCCTTTTTTTTTCAGTCTTTGATTTTACCACTTAAATTTGTCAACACTAACCAGTATAGACCTATATTTGACTTTGAGGCTTCTTTGATTTCCACACATGTCCAAGTAGACAAAGGCCATGTATATGACCACATACAGCTTATATGTGGCTGTGTATATTCAAGATTTCAATTTACGGAAACCTTTAAAATGAGGTTGGCAGGAATTCTTGTGTTCTAAAGGATTTATGATTTCATTGATATGGTATTACTTTCATCGATGCAGACTATAATGCTTATTATACGCTTGTGCATTCTCTTTGACACATTTATGTCTTTCCAAAAGCTATCCCCAAGGATATCCAACATACTGGGAGACTTCCTTAGTTTCTTATGACATCAGGAGTACATCTGTGAAGTTTATGACATAATAAACCTATCTTCCTTTTTGGCCAATTTTTTTTATGACATATCTAGGAGTTCCACTCATACTTAAAACTAAAGGACACCTTGTTTTAGCATCACCTCCCTTCCCTGAACCTTGATACTGAAGACTACCACTGTGAGACTGTCACATCAAAAGGGAAGATGCTTGTATGTGGGGATTTAGCATTGGACTACCTTAACAGTTGAATTAAGTCAAACTTTTTTTCCCACTCTTCAGATTGCCTTGGAATTTCCTTATAGATTTTGGGACAGTAAGATTCAAGGCGCTGATTTTTTTGGCCATGTTCCTCCTTGTTCCAGCAAACGTGGACTCTTTGCTGTATTTTATGATATGGATCCTCAGGTAAGAGTTTCATGTAATGTGGTTTTCCAGCCTAGGATTTGATTTGATTACTGCCTATATGCCAAGCCCAAACTTTACTGTTTATGTAAAAAAAGAAACATTACTTAGGTATTTATATCCTAAGGGGAAATCTATTTCTTTATGGGAAAGGAGCTCTAACATGCAGCCTGATTTTCCTAGAGTGTAAGATTCTCACTCAAAGTGAATATGAGAATTTTGGGAACAGTATGTATTTATTTCAGGACAATTAGGAATTACTTGTTAAAATTCTGCCATGGTGCTCAAATCATTGGTACTTTAAACATCCACAAGGGTACTCGGTGAGCTGGTCCAAAATACAATAATCTTGTCTAGGTGAGATTTTGACTGGTGGGTTAAAAAGGAATGTTGGGATTAGGAAGGGTGGATGGGAGAACATAAAGTGACCCATGTTGAATAAAGGCTTGCATATCTCTGCAGATGCCTAAATAGGAGTGAAATTGGGTAAAAGAATGGATTAGTCAGTGGAAAAAAGCAGGAAAAGTAATTTTGAGGGAAGGAAAAACCCTTATATAGGGATAAAAAACCCCTTTTGTCAGCTTGGAACAGCAAGTGAGAAAGAACATGCTTAGTTTTTGAAAACAAATTTCCTGGTATTTTTTAGGGTAAATATAGTGTTTTGATGTCAGTCATTACTGGAGAGGCTGTAGCATCCATTAAGAACCTGGATGACAAACAAGTCCTACAACAGTGCATGGCTGCACTCCGGGAACTATTCAAAGAGCAGGTAAGACTTTAAAATGAGAAAGACATGGCATCTACTAATTTGTTATTCCTTGTATTCTTCATGCATGTATTCTTCACTGTTTTCCTAAATTTTACTTTTTGCTACCTGATGTTGGCTAGAAATTGGTGATTCACCCAGTTGTACCCCTCCTTTTCTGTAGTTATCTTGGGCCTTTCTTCTGTCTAAAATTTGAAGGCTCCAACATGTCACTTTGTATTAAGGATTGTATACAATTCTTCCAACTTGAGCAAACTTACAGTCATGGTTTCCTTTAAAAGGATGTGGTCTACAGCAGTATAGTAATCATAGGTTAACCTTCCGATTTAAAAGGGACCTTCGATATTGTCTTGGCCACCCATCTCATTTTACCCTTAATGAGAACTGAGACACAGATGGGAAATGACTTGCTTCAGGTTGCATAGGTAGCAAAGTAGTGGAACCAGGATTTCAACCCAGGTCTTCTGATGCCAGTTTTAGTGCCTTCTGCCATGTGATGTGCACTAATGTCAGGTATACCATTTCCCCGCTAAAAAGAATGCAATTTCACCACCTCCAGAAAGCTTAAAGTGATGTATACATTTCAACTGAATAATACAGGAGTTTCAAGAGATGCATAGATGTCAAAATCAATATTTATCTTAACATATGAAGCAGCCATGAAAATGTAAAGTGGTTTATCTGAGGTCACATGGGTTACAGATAGAATCCAGCTGTCAGTGATACCTTTGCAGATATATTGCTCATATTAGAACTTCTTGACAGTTACTAAGTCTTGAATTTTCTGCATCCATAGCTTTTCTTGCATCCTTCCCCTTCTCTCCAGTTACATGGCCACAACCCTAGTTCAAACCTTTCACCAGCTTTTTAACTGAACTGGGGCAATTGCCTCCTGATTTGGACTCCTCATTCCCTTCTCTTCCTTCTCCAAGTCATCCTTCTTGCAAATTTATTATTCTTAAAGCACAGGCCCATAGCAGTTCTTTGCTAAAATAGTTCCTGTGGCTCTGTATTGTCTCTAGGCTAAAATAAAAAGACCTTTGTCATTTAAACCTCATTCAGTCTGGTTCCAACTTACCTTTCAAGACTTTTCCCCTCATTACTCTTTTTCACCTATTTTGCATTGTAGCTGTCTCTTATCACTTCATCTTCTGCCTTGGTGCCATTTTTTAGGTTTTTTCCCATGCCTGGAGTGTGCATACCTTCCTCACAACATTTGTTGGAATCCCCATATCCTTCAAGGTTCCCATCAGGTGTCTCTTCTTACAGGAGGCCTTTATTAACACCTCTCCCCCTTGTCAGTGCACTCCTCCAAATACTTTGTATTAACTTTTCTATGTACATGTCATACATCTCCACTCCCTCACCTCCAGCCAACAGAACATAAGCTTCTTGAGGGCAAGTATGAATCCTTTTCCATTCTTTGTATCGCTAGCACCTAGCAAAGTGCCTCCTAATAAAGACTTATTAAATTGAGTTTTTGCATTTTCTCAGAGTGTTCCCTAACTTAGGAATGGGTTTTTCAAAAGTTCTAAGTTGTTTAGAATTTGAAATTTTTTCCATGGGAAACAATGTTGCAAAGCATCTTTAGGTTTGCAGGCTAGCCCACAAAAGCCTTTTCAAAAAGCCCATCATGTTCATAAAGTATAACACTAGTCATAAAATTTAAAGTTAGAAGGGACAGTGGAGGTCTAGTCCAGTTCTTTTATGAGGAAACACTCCTAAAGAGGATGAATGATTTGTCCAAAATCACATAGTAGCAGGGTCAATATTAGACCATTGGTCACTAAACTTCTCATGTAGTAGCTTTTCTAATAGTATTTTATCATCTCATTATCCTTTAAAATTCTAATTTAGGATGTCTGGAAGCCTGTCCCTTCAACCCCCTCCACCTTCTTTCCCTTTACAAGCTTGTAGAAACTGAAACTCTCCCATTTCCAAGTGGTGACTCTCATCCTAGGACAGTTTCTGATATGGTTGGACATAGAAGGGATGGGAATTTGTTAACTGTCTTTAGATATGTTTACAACTTTTCCCTAGTACCTTTTTTCAGTATCCATTGATGTAGTGAGTTAAAAATTGAATATAGTGGGAAAGCATTTATATAGTATCTACTATGTGCCAGGCACTATGCTAAGAGGAAAGAAGGAAGAAGGGGTTTTTATTAAGTGTACCAGGCACTGAGTTAGCACTTTGAAGGTATTTCCTCATTTGACCCTCACAACTGAGAGGGTAGGAGCTGTTATCCCCATTTTACAGTTGAGGAAACTGAGGTAAACAAAGATTAAGTGACTTAGCCAAGGCACACAAGCTAGTTAATTATTTGCAGCTGGATTTGAACTCGATTCTTCCAGATGCACCACCTAACTGCCTCTGTATTGGGAAAACACTGGATTCAGAATTGGCCCACCCAGGGTGGAGGCCCACCTGCCAGGATCTAATACTTGCTGTAGGATTTTAGGCAAGACATTTAACATTTTACCCTCACTTTAAGAATGGGGGTGATAATAGTTGCACTTCCTACCTATATCATAGGATGATCATGAGGAAACTGCCTTGTAAACAGCTATGAAGATTTTACACATCCTCAATTTCCTGTTTTGGAAGAGCCCATAAGGCTTAGGGACTGAACTTGTCATATCACGGATAAAGAGGGAATTGCCAGATGAGGAAACTCCCTTATCTACCTCTGAGGCAAGTTAGCCCTTTCTCTGAAACTTCTAGTCATGAGACAGTTGTACTGAGCGCATTTAGTGATGTGCTCAGGGTCACAGCCATTATGTGTCAGAGGTGAGACTGGACCCTGATCTTTCTAGCTTTGAGGTTAACTTACTGTCCAATATGCTGGTTGATCTGTTGATTGTTGTTTAATTAAAAACAATTATTTACAAAACTGTCTTTGCTTATAACTGACTCCAAAGAACTATGTGAAGTATTTTGTCTGACTTTTTCCCCACTCAATACCTATTTTATTTTTTTTCCTCCTCACTCCCATTACCCTCTAGTTTCCAAACAATACTTTTTTGCAACTGAAGTCGCTGAGTAAAGACTGTAAGATTCTTAACTTCAGGAGGGCAGACTAAGGCTTAACTGTAAGGAAACTAATGTCTCTCCCTCCATGCCCCTCAATATTATATTTCAACTCCAGCTGTATGACTTTATTTAAATTTCTGATCAAAACAGGAAATACCAGACCCAGTAAATTTCTTTGTTACTCGGTGGAACACAGAGCCATGGATCCAGATGGCATATAGTTTTGTGAAGACAGGTGGAAGTGGTGAAGCTTATGACATCCTAGCAGAAGACATACAAGGAACTATTTTTTTTGCTGGTGAGGTATGTGACTTGATTCCCCAACCTCCAAACACATTTGTTTATTTATTGTTAATAAAATGCCCTGTGGGCCTCCCTAGGAACAAGAAACAATAAATAGGGATAAGTATCCTATACATTTGTGATTACATCTAGAAAAATTATCTTTTAACTATTCGAGTATTCATGTTCATACTGTATGTGGCTGGATATTCACGTTCACACAGTAATATCTTGGTATTTTCTAGTACAAGAATATCCTGTCTAATATTGCTATTTGGTTCAACAAAAATAACCGTATAAGGAGAAATTGCCTTGCAGAGGGCTGCTGTACCATGCTGGTAAATTGGCAGTGGTCAGTCCATAGTGTTGACTGTAGATGAGATTTATAATGGGGTTTGGCTATCACCTTATGGAAACATGATTGTAAAACGTTGTTGGTTGGAAAATGACTTTATGTGGTATATGTCTAGAGTAAAACTCAGTTTTTCATTTAAGCTTTGCCAAATTATTCTTCATCTTTTTCCTTATTTTGTGAGAGCATGTGTAATTGTAATTTTGCAGCATGTTTTACTTTTTTACCTCAGATTATTTTATCTGATCTCATTCTTTGTTACAGGCAACAAATAGGCACTTTCCACAAACAGTCACAGGGGCATACTTGAGTGGTGTACGAGAAGCAAGCAAGATAGCAGCATTTTAATTCTAATTTTCTCTGGACCCAGCTCTTTCTCCCAAGGGAAAAAAAAATTGCAAAGATGGACACTTTCTCACTTAAAACTTTTTGGATACCAGAAATTGAAATATTTCTATTGTGACGTATTGATGTATATTGTTTAGCACTAAATATGGAAGCACTAGCCACAGAAAATGATTGTTAGCACTTATATTTGACTTTATTTTCCTCTTAACTAGCTCACAATATGCCTGTAGCCCTTTGTGTTTCAAACAGTAAGGCTATGGACAATTGAATGACCTTGTTTTGTCTTTAAAGTAAGGTTCATGGTTGGAGACTTACTTCAATTTGTATGTCATCCAGCTTGTCACCTTCAAAAGGTGAAAAGTTAAAGGAATCATTGAACAACCTAGATGTAGCCATGAATCTAAATCATGAAAATTCATCCTCTTTACCACACGAGCCTTAAGACTTTTATATCTCCCTATAACTTTTATTTACAGCTTAGATAACAAAGACTGGCATTATACAGATCTTTGCTTTGATCAAGGATAAGCTGAACTGAGAACTATTTTTTTGTACTGTACATATTTCTTCCTGGTGGCCACTTGGAGGGTATTTAAATTTTAGAAATCTTTTATGATAAAACATTTTCAATTTGTTGTCACATTTGCAAGAGAGACAAAAGTAATCTCTTCTGAAGAACAAATTTCTCAAACTATCTCATGCTTAGAAAAAGCTTGAATAACTGAGAATAAACTTTATTTAGTTTTTGTATTAAAGTGGCATTAAAAAGGCTCTTTTTTTGAAGCCAAAACTTCATGGTTAATATACTTGAAATATCCTTAAGTATGGCAATCACTATTAAAGATTTGAGAAGATAATTTTATAAAGTTTAGAAAAGATTTTTGCTAGAAATAAGACACAAATAACTGGAATATATCTTGTAATAGATCTCTTCCGAATATTCCATAGGCAGGTCCAGTGGAAAATTAAAGAAAAACGTCAAATTTTCCTAATCTTCCTCCACCACATTTTAGATTAATCCTAACGCTCTGTCTCTCCCTCTCTCTCTCTCATATACACTCATACCCCTCCCAACCCCACACTTTAGAAACACAAATACTTATTCTGATTAAAACATTTTCAGGTTTACCTTGTAAGAGACTCAATGAAGAAAAACTCCTTTGTGTTGTTTCAGTACAAACACAATTTAATCACAATCTCTAATGTAAATGTCTTGGAATACGGTTATAAGTAGTTTTTTTTTTTTTCTAATCCATACATGGCAGTTTAATCTGCTTTTTGATGATTTAAAACTTTAATCTTAATGATGTAACCTAAACATTTCTGTTCATCATTCAGAAGTCAACTTTAATTACTTCCATCGTTCTGTTTATTTGTGAGAATATTGGAATATTACATTTTAAACTATTGAGCATATTAAAATAGTGTACATACATACACATACACACAACACAACTAAATTATTGTCATTATATGAGGACATTTAAAAATTATACTTTAAAGTTGTGGGGACAAACATACCTGAATGGAAAATTCTAGTAAATGTTTCAATTTTAAAACATTTAATGTTTCAGAAACTAGTAGGCTTTGGTTTGAGGCTTTGTTATTTAACAGGCCACATTATTGTTTTTCTCAGTCTTGGGAGCTAATGTTGTGCATGTTTTTCCATTTTGTCTACAAAGACTTGTAAATATGCAATGAATATTTTTTTTAAAGTATATTGTTTGAATGCAGAGCATATCTTGTGTGACTGTTAAAGATGTCTAATAAAACTGGAAATATCTGCTTTTGTTTTTGGAAAAATGTCTTTCTAATCAATGTTCAAACCATTAAGGTTAGATGGATTTATACTTTCATACCAGCCTTCCACAAGTTCAAATATTTTAACCCCCTCCTACCAATACAGGAATCTATCTTCTTTTACTGCTCTTCTATCACTAGGCTGATAAGTTAAAATGCATTTGCAAAACACTTTCATGAAAACCCTATATAAAGGATCTGTGATTTCAAGACTGAAAGCTGGACTTAATATAATTTTTTAAGAGTTGATATGTTCACAAAAATCTGTAGCTCCAGTTATAAGTCTCTTAGAACTTAGGCTGGTTCTCAGACAACAACCTATCATTGTATCCCTGAACCCTTTCCACCTGAATGCTGCAGTAACCTTCAAGATCTCAGGGTTAAGATCCCATGCCACATTAAAGTACTAGATTAGCACTTTACTGGAGAAAAGTTGGAGTGAATAAGTTGACCTAAAAAAATAAAGTGTAAGTGATTCAAAGTATAAGTTAAAATATAAAAGTATAGTATGATCTTACAAAAACATCAGGAGTGCAACAGCTTAGAATGAACTGAGTGGTGAGGAAAGGTAAGGACAGAAAAAAAGCATCGTTTTGGCTATACTTGAGGTAAGAGGATCTAAAATGAGATACGATGGACTGAAGCTTAGGCTGGTTGACAGCAAAGAGAAGGCAGAGATGTTCAACATATTTTTTTCTACCAAGGAAAATGTTCTTAGAACTGGAAAAAACAACAAAAATGTGTAATAGGGGATTTTGATAACCAAGAATTAGAGAGCGAGATGCACTTAATGAGGTCAAATCGCTAATACCAAGTAGACAATATTCTCAGGTGATAACATTGGGAGATTATTAATTATAGTTATAACGTTACTATAAATATATAAATTATTATTATGACTAGCCCACTGTTGGTGATTTTTGAAAGACTGGCGAATGATAAATGTAGGGTGAATTAGAAAGGGATAAGTTCTAATTTAAAAAAAACAAAACTGAAATCTGTAAACTATGGGTCCAGGAACTTAGTCTTCAATTTCTGGTAAAATTTTAGAATATTTCGAAAGGATAGTGAACATCTGGAAAAAAGAAGTAATGGTCACAAAGCCATTATAATAATAGCATTTATATGTGGGGCTACATAGGACTATTTATTAAGTCTTGCAAAGAGCTTGTGAAGTATCTCCCTTTGTGTCTTCACAACTCTGGGAACTAGTTACATTATCCCCATTTTACTAAGAGGAAACAGATTAAGGGACTTGCCCAGGGTCACAGAGAAAAACTACCCGAGGCAGGATTTGAACTCTGGGCTTTTTGAGTTCAGGTACAGGAAGAGTTCTAAGCACAGGTACTCTTTTTCCACTGCACCACTTAGCTGCCTAGTATAACTTCATCATGTCCAAGTTATGCAGACTAACCTCATGCTCTTTAGAAAGTTATTAGACTGACAGTTCAGAGGAATGCGTTCTTTATTCCACTGTATGTCCATGTATATAAACTACTTAGATTTTAGCAAAGTATTTGACAAAACCATGCTGTTATGGACAAGATGTAAGGATGAGGACTAGAAAATGGTCTCTAAAGTGGGTGATTGTGGCATAATCCCAAGCAGTGTGTGCTCAGTCATACACAAGAAGGTAAAGTGGGTTGCATCTCCCCTTAATGGGCAAGAATAGAACTTCAATAGTTTCATCTACCCATCATTCATGACTGCCCAACCCCTTCCCCCTACACCTCCTTCCTTCACTGTTTAAGTTCCTAGACAGGGCACCCTCAGTAGCCTGCCCAGGTCCAGTGAGGAATCCACTCCATGGTTGCTCCAGAAGCCTCTCAAAAAGTGAGCTGCACACTCAATGCAACGACTGATGGAGCTACTTCCCTCTCCCTACCTTTTGCATTTTGAGTGGGACAGTCATATGAGCAAATTTGGAGAGGCTGTGACCTGCATTGCAGATTTCATCTTATCTTTCCCCAAACCCACTCCTAAACATGCCTACTTCTGCTGTGTGCCATCAATCTTCCAGTCATCTAGGTTCCCAATCTCAAGTGTCATACATATCTTCTCTAGAGCACTCAGATCCCATCTGAGAACTAGACAATCTGAGTATCATAAAGTGCCATGCCTCACTCAACCTTACTGCCAATGGCCTTTTCTCCTCTCTGCCCTAAATCTAACATCTCGACTTCCTCCTTCCCCAAAGTGGTAGGCCAGCTCCCTTCAGGCCCTCCTCACTCCTTGGATGAGTAAGGAATCATCAACTATAAACCTTCCACTAAGTGAAGAATCACCAGTCTTTCCCATCTGTCTTACACCCATGCCCTCCAGAACTCCTGGCACTTTGCTGCCTGACTTACTATCTACACCTCCATTGAATGCTTAGAACTACTTATCTATCCTTCAGTTGAATCCTCCTATGTGTTTTCTTCCTCAATTAAAATGTGAACTCCCTGGAGATTAGTGACTCATTTTTCTGTCTGTATCCTCAACTCTATGTATAGTGCTGATACATAATGCATAACAAATGCTTTTTTATTCATGCATTCAGCCTCAATACTTCACCTTTTACTCATCCCACACTGGCAGTTGCCAAATCCTGTCCTATCTCCACATCTCAAATATGGCCCCTTCTCCCTACTCACATAGCTAACGCCTTAATTCAGGTGCTCATCACCTCTCATCTAGTCTACTGCCTCTTCCTGATCTTTTCCCACACAGTTGCCAATGTGATTTTCCTAAAGCACAAGTCTGTCACACCTCTACTCAAAATTCACACTGCCTTGTATTGACTCTAGGGTCAAACATAAAATCCTGTCTGGCATTTAAAGTGCTTCACAACTCAATCCCAACCTACTTACTTCTCCAACTTTATTAAATATTACCTGTCCAGAGATACAAAACTGGTATTAAAACCCAAAGAATCAAACTTTTAAGCTCATGTTTAATGCTTTTTCTACTTTATCATGTTACTTCTGGGGCTACCATCTCCAGGAGACTGGTTAAAATGCACAAAGATCCTCTAGCTCATTCAAATGCTCATCATTTCAAGAAAACTTTTGGAAACAACTTCTTTGAAGTTTTAGTCACTTTCCTGTAAGATGTATATTCATGAAAATCTTGGGAGACATCAAAAAGTTTTTTAGTTCAACCCTTCCCAAACTACTGCACAGCCAAAACAGCCTTCTTGCTGTTCTTCATTCATACAAAAATGTAATTAACACAAACACAAAGAGGAAATTAAGGTATGATACCATCCTGTGAATAGAACGATATAAAAAAGAAATGATTTATACTGAAAATGTACTGCTGAGTTGAAACAATTCAAATCTGTATGTTTCATTTGGTGTATATGTCTGTACAATGCAAGCAGTGACTCCTGCATGGAAAGCTGTTATGTTCACTGTTATTATCAATGTAACTGTTGTATGTCATCTTTAAAATATTCAGATACTTGGCTAACTACACTGATCAAATTAACTGAATAATGACTACCAGTTGTTACTTATAAGCCTGTTCCATCCCCCAACACAACACATATATAGCAATTTAAAAAAATAATTTAGCCTATTATATGGTACATGACTGCTATCTTCAAATCCCTAGAGGAATTAAAAGCAAAGGGAGAATTACAGAAGCAAAATTAGGGTGCACATACCAGGGATCCACCTTATGCCTATTTTCTACTCCAGCATATACTTAACAATTACACAAGCCCCAAATATTTTAAAGAATATTCCCTTGGAACCCAATTATTTCTGGTAGTTATTAAAATAAAGAACAGAGTACCAAATTTGACATCTCTAAACCACTGAGGCAGGAGAACCCAGTGAAATCTACCAGTAAGTGGATCATTCCTGGAAACATTTTGGCCTATGATGGGTTGTCCTGTTCATTCCAATTTCAAGCTAACAAGCCCAGTTCCACATTTGAGTTTATGACTTCTGCATCATAATTTATCTGTACTTCACTATTAAATGGAAGCTTCATCATGGTGTAGAAATGCTCCTTGGTTGTTGAACACAATGCCAGCAGAATCTAAATTCTGGAAGGTCCTGTCAATCAAATGATCAATCATAGAACATTTATTAGGCAAGTACTATGTGCCAGGCCCTGTTCTAAGTGATGGGGCAACAAAGACCAAAGCAAAAGTCCTTCTCCTCAAGGAATTTACATTCTAATAAAGCAGACAACTTGTAAATACATGTAGAGAGGGCACTAGCAGCTTAAGGGGATAGGAAAGTCTTCAGTTAAAAGATGACACCTGAATCTTGAAGGAAACCAAGGACTCCACAGGGCAGAGATAAGGAGGAAGTGCATTCCAGACATGGGGGAAGAGTCAGTGCAATGGCATGGAAAATGGTTATTTGTATACAAAGAGTAACAAGTAGGCTGGACTGCAAAATGCACAGAGAGGAAGACTGAAAAGTCTGAAAGAATACAGATTGTTAAGAGATTTAATGCTAAACAGAGGAGTTTTTATGTTTAATCCTACAGGTAACATGGAGTCATTGGAGACTACTGAATGAGAATGTTACATGATCAAATTCAGACTTCAGGAAAATCACTTTGGCAATTATGTAGTAGACTGGAGTCGGGAGAAACAAGGCAATTAGAAGTGAAATTGGAAGTCAGACTGCACCAGTGTCATCATTATTCGGGTAGTTTGAAAGAAAGGCATGGGCTGAGCTGAGTATGATCATAAAGCACTAAATACCAATAAAAGAGTAAAAGTATAGGATTGAACTGGTTCACAAAATGGTTAAGAGTGGGAAGGGAGGAGAGTGAAACCAAAACAGGGGTGACAGCCTGGCAAAGTACTGAGGAGGAAAGATTGATAATTGTGGGGAAAATGAATACATCTGCAAGAATTTAAGACAGGAGAAATGTAGTTATTATGATCAGATAAAGGAAAGATATACTCTTCAATTCCTAATGTGGAACACTTGTGGGTGGCTTGTATGTAAAAATATTAAAAAAATTTCATACACAAACCATTGAAGTTAAGTGCACTAAGCGCTACAACTCTCTAGAGATTACCTTATATAAAGAAATGTAGGATGACAGATATTATGAAATTTGTTATTCTCCAGCAAACCCTTGATTAATCAAAATAATCCCCTTTCACTTCAAATTATTAAAAAGTCTTCCTAAAATGTAACCTAAGTACAATATACTAAATAACTTTATCTCTGAGTCACTATTTTAAATGTTATCATTGTAGACACAGAAGGCTGAGACTGGGTTGAATCCATATTGGTCCCTGAAAGCAAATTTTGTTGTGGAAGTTCCTAAGGGTTAAAATAGCACTGCAACTTTTTCCTAAAAGTAGGAAAGAATGTAAGTAATTGAGGGTTTTGATGAGAATTTTTTAAAAAAAGGCTAAAGCTTTCTCTATTTACTAAAAACACAAAGGAGTAAGTTTTATTCAGTATAATCCCTACAATTCATTTCCCCAAAAGACAACAAGAAACAGAGTATAAAAATCAGATGCAAAGGACCAAATGTAACATTCAGTGCTCACAATTTTAATTTTTTTCACTGACAAGTTTCAAAGGGGGAAAAAAGTGAAATTTTATTTTAAAATTGGAAGTCAGTTTTGGGATCTGCTTTAAGGTTAGTTTAAAGTAGCTTATTCCAGTCAACTGAATTAATAAGCATACCCTAAAGTTCTAATAATTTTCATCCAAGAAAAAAGTCAAACATAACTTCCTATTAAAAGGAAACACAAGTGCTGGTATGCCACGTGGAAAACATCATTCAAACTCAACATTTCAGTAATTTACATTGTCCCTTGAGGCAAAGACAACGAAATGTTTCTTGTTCAAATGCTTCGAAGAGCAAATGTTTCCCATTAATAAATCAAAATTGTTTCAGAATTAGATACAAGTTCATATGGCAAAATGATTTAAGATATCTTATATAAAATAAAATGTATTATTTTAGTCTCATGAAGTATCATCTGCAGGTGAAATGATTCCTTCTGTTGAGATCAATGAACATCTTGATTGGCCAAAAACTTTATATTCCAACAGCCCTGATGTGACATATCTATCCATTACTGTGAAAATAAATGTACCATTGGCTTTTTTGAGCAATACTTTTAGTCACAGGGGTCTGCTGTTGACAAATACTATGTAACTACATTATCTTCATTTGGCATTTGTTTTACTTCTACATCATTACTACAAAAGTAGTCTGTTTCCTGTGAATAGTAATATATTTTATGTGGGCAAAAATCAGTTAAATGGAACTGAGTTCAAGTTTATTATGAGCTAGAGGTGGTTATACTCATCTGAGCTTTTCTCCAAAGTTTCTGAAGCAGTTTTGATTTACGTATGTGCTAAAATTAATCCTTGAAATATAAAATGCATTTGCAGTCATACTGTATAGCTATCTACGGGCGGATTATACTTCCTAAGCAAAACAGGACTAAGTGGAAAAGAATGAATAAACTACTCCTTTAGCATTATCTTTATAACTTCCACTTCTACTGCTTCATCACAGCCTTCTGGCAAAACACTGACACTTCATGTTATAATTCTAAAGATACAGAGATTTAAAAATTGATTTGCACAAAGAAATATGAAAACCTTATATACAACAAATCTGTTTTTTAAAAGTACAAAAATAACATCTATGCCAATTGTTTTATCATGCTGATAATTTGCAGTACATGTTAAGAGACAGTTCAGATTTAGTCACCCAAATATTTATAGCATGTATACTGCATATCCTGAATATAATGAACACACTACCCTAAGTTTAGATTATTAGTCAGAATGTGTATTCAAAATATTTTCTATACCAAATACTGCAATAACCCAAACTCTGCATATATAAGATGCTGATAGTTACAACTTTTGTTCTACTTGATTATTAAAAGCATTTCATTAGCAAGCTATTAATATTAAGCACACTAAAAGCTACAACAGTCCAAGTCCATTACCTTATATAAAGAAATCCAAAATGTACAAAATACACAACTATAAAAAAAGCAGGGAACATTCATTGCCATGCAAAAATCTTAACTAATAAAACTGCATAGAAATGCAATTTAAAAGGGTGAACTCAAACAAATTTTTACATAACACTTATGACACGAAGTCAGCAGTCAATTCTGCTTAACACAATGCTTAACCAACAAAGATTTAGAAAAGGAAATACATTCTTTTTGCTGGTGTTTATCAGATCTTTGAATTCACGGGAACAATCCAAATCAGCAGCCTTTACAAATTATCTCTGTCTCATGAAATTAACTGAAATGAAAAAGAAACATATCAGATTCCTATACCCAGAACTTCACTATCCTGAGTACGTTGTATCAAGTTCCTTATTAGGACACATGCATGTGTGTGTATGTCTCTCAATGTGTATGCTTTTTGCAGAGACCACATATGACCTTCTAGATCAACTGGATTCAGTCAAAGGGCTGTACCACATGTGAACCTTAAGACCCACCCCTGCAGGGGTAAAGAGAAGAGAGTAATATATACTATGTTGTCAGGAGAGAAGAAATGTGTTCTAAGAACCCACCTAAGATTCACCTTAGTAAAAAGATATGTATTACAATAGGAAGGAGAACTCTTAATGGCAGCATATAATGGGTCATTTTCTCACATGTTCAAGAATTTATGTATGCAACAGGGGCAAAAACATACCATATATTCTACTTATTCGAAAGGAAAAAACCACAATGATATAGTACAAGAGAATAGCAAGTGTGTGGAATGACAATGGGACTATTGGCCAAGAGGTCTTCTGAGTTATAGTCGTAGTTGTTGCAAGCTTTCTTTATCCCTCATCTGTTAAAGGGTGATGTTAACAACTTGCTCAGCTCACAGAATTAATGGAAATAGGAATGGATGAGAAAATACTTTGAGAAGCCTTAAGGCAAGATGAGTGTTCTAGTTATATAAAATGTAATAAAACTTGGCAAAAATGAAAAATTTACCTCTTTAACAGTCTTTTTAATGAAATCTTTTCTTTCAGACAAATCATAAGCAGGATAGTTTTCATACACCTGTGGAAGGCAAAAAAGGAAAAAGAATAAGACTGTATCATTAAAATATCTATTTCATATCTTCGTGTAAGACAGATTAGTAATTCACTGGACACAAGTATTGATAAATGCATGGTAAAGATTAAGAAATTTTAATATTATTCATTTCCTCTCTTCTAGCATAATAAATTTATAATCCTTACTACTAAAACTATGATTTTGCATTTAAATTAATATCTAATAATGTGTGTCCTAAAGAGTTTTACTACTATGCAGATTAAATACTACAGATTGTTAATTACCACTATCTTATTTTCTCTTATAAATGCCTTGTCCTTTATCTACATCACAAATAGAAACCATTATCTTAAAAAAACTACAGAATACATTTTGCCAATATGTTTATTTATTTCTCTTGATGAAAGATAAACCGGAAAATGTGTTAATTTTGCCATAATTACAATTTGCTGTCTAGAATATAATGTAGGCCCACACTGAACCATATTCTTAGGGGCTCCGGTTAACAAAAGTATTAAAATTTGATTTAGTATAAGGCAATACTAAAGTTGGGCAGCTAAGTGGTAGTGGAAAGGGTACTGGTTTGGAAGTCAGTAAGACCTGAGTTCAAAACTGACCTCAATCACTTACTAACTCCTTGACACTGGCGAAGTCTTGTGACCCTATCTGCCTTAGTTTCTTCATCTGTAAAATGACCTGGAACAGGAAATGACAAACTACTCCAGTATCTTTGCCAAGAAAACCCCAAGGAGTCAGCCACAACTAAAATGATTAAACAACAGTAATAACAACAAAAATACTAAAATCTTGATCTGAGGACCAATTTAAATTAACACTTTGATACAGTGTAGCTAGGCTAGCATCACCAGGCAATAAAAGCTATTTCCTGGAAGTGAATTTATTAGAAAACAGGAGCTTGCTCTTGAAGTATAATCATAATTTTCATCACTTTAAATGGAAATCTTTCTAAAGGAGTCTGACTCTTGATCCCATTTGGGGTTTTCTTGTCAAAGATATTGGAGTGATTTGCCATTTCCTTCTCTAGCTCATTTTACAGACAAGGAGACTGAAGAAGAGTTAAATGATTTGCCCAGGGTCACACAGCTAGTAAGTGTCAGAGGATAAAATTTTAACTCAAGTCTTCCCCATTCCATTTCCAGCACTCTATCCACTGCACCACTTAGCTGCCCATAAAACAGATTACAAGCTTGCAAAAACAAAAAAGTGACAATGCACTATAGTATCTAACAGTGGACTTAGGATCACGAGATCTGGGACTTCTTTCTAGCTCTGCTACAAATTAGTTATGTGAACTTGGACAAATGACCTATCTCTTTGGACTTCTAAAATAAGGAATTTAGATTTGATTATTTCTTATTTCCCCTTGAGGCCTAAAATACAACAATATGTTCAATATAATCTTTTCTGATGATCCATGAACATTAGTTATTGTACATACTCTATCTGCCCTTAGACAGATATCCCTTGGATTTTGAACCTTTTTTTTATTCATCGATTTAAAAAAATATATCCTTTTCTGTGAAGTCGTCATTTCTTACTGCTATCTATTAGTCAACCGAATAAAAGGAAGCTTGGTATAGTGCAAAGTGTCTTTGATGTGTAATCAGACACCTGGTTATCTTTACTGACCTTAGGCGTTTACTGACCTATTTATCCCTGGGCAAGTAATTTTACCTTGCATGGTATCAAGTTCATCTACAAGGTGACAGGTGGTTTAGATGATTTTGAACGTTTGTTCTAGTTCTAAATCTATGTTTCTATAAACCTGCCACTAAGAGAACCTCATCCTTTTCTGAGCTGCTGCTTTTAATCTGCTGTGAATGAATGAGCATTTACTAAGCTTTCATTATATGTGGCCAACATCACTGTGCTATGCACCATCTTTGTTACTTTGTGATTACTTGTGTGCCAGGTACTGTGCAACTAGTGTAAATAGAAGAATCTTAGCCTAAAGGGAGATGCAACACCAGCCTCTTGCAGCAGGTGCAATGTGAGCTCATTATAGAAGAAAACTAGAAGGTAGAGGTGTGGAATATCATTCCAAGGGTGGGAAAAGCAAAGTCTTGTAGGGGGATCCCTAAGTAAGCTACTGTAACTGAAATGTAAGGTATGTACAAGGGAGTAAAGTAGGAGAGAGAGCAAGCAAACACAGGAACTTTATACAGAACCTGAGAGCACAGATACTGTGGAAAATGTGGATGAAGCTAAAAAGAGAAACAAAAAATCACAAATGATACTATACCAGAGACTGTGTGGCCAGTTGGAGAACATATGGACAATGATTCCCTTTAGGGATTACAAAATAGAGATAAGACAATATATAACAACAGGCAAGGGATGGGTTCTTCAAGTATCCAAAGCTCAAGCCCAACTAGCACTAATGATGAGGCATAATATCTACCATCAGAGAAAGAACCAATATTGTTTAAATACAGACTAAAGCATGCTGTTTTCACTAGTTTTTTCTTTTGAGTCTTCTTGTACAAAACGACTAACATGGAAATGTTCTACATAATTGCAAATCCATAATGTATGATTGCTTACTGTCTCAGGGAGTGGTAAGAGAATTTGGAACTCAAAACTTCAAATAAAGTTAAAAATTGGAAAAAACAAAAACAAAATAATCCTTCAAAGGAAGCAACTATGATAAACTGACATGTGATATCCTGCTTTCTAAAGAAGGTTCAAAAGACTTGGATGTTGTTGTCCTTTGTTCTTGAAGAGGACCAAAATGACATCACCATGATAAAAGTGAAATTTCAGTGTGTCCAACTGTGGCTGATCAGACCAGTATGAGCTTGGAATACTCTACCACAGGTTGGGCAGATAGTCTGTATGAATTCCCGCTGTGGGTACTCCAAATTTGCACATTCTATATCTACTTTGCACTGTCTCAATTCTGCCTTGCTCAAAGAGCACAGTACTCTTTCTGATGTGGACACGCCATGCTTAGCAGTCTTGTGTCAGTGTCTCCCATGTCACACGGTCAAATCCAAAGTTCTTGAGAGTATCCTTGTATTGCTTCTTCTGAACACTATGTGACTGCCTGCCCCAAGTGAGTTCACCATAAGATAGTCTTTTTGGCAAACATACATTTTGCATTCAAACAGTGTGGCCAGCCCATCAGAGTTGCACTCTCGGAAGCACAGTTTGAATGCTTGGCAGTTTAGTTTGAGCAAGGACCTCAGTGTCTGGTATGTTATCCCACCAGGCGATCTTCAGAATCTTCCTAACACAGTTCAAACAGAAGAGATTCGGTTTCCTGGCATGGCGCTGGTAAACTGTCCATGTTTCACAAACATGTAACGAGGTCAGCACAACGGCTCTGTAGACCTTCCGTTTAGTAGTCAGTCTAACACCTCTTCTCTTCTGAGCCTCCCAAACACTTAACTAGCTCTGGTAACGCATGCGTCAACCTCATTGTCAATGTGTACATCCCTGGAAAGTACACTACCAAGGTAAGTGAACTTATCCACAGCATTCAAAACTTCTCCATTTATTGTAACCGATGGTTCCACATATGGATTGTGTAGTGGTGGTTGAAGGAACATCTGTGTTTTCTTGGTGTTAATTATTAGGACAAAATTAGCACAGGCAGCAGAGAATTGATCCATACTTTGTTGCATCTCAGCTTCAGAGGTTGCTGACTGCATAATCATCTGCAAACAGAAAATCATGCACCAACACTCCATCCACTTTGGTCTTGGCTTGTAGCCTTTTCAAACAGAACAACTTACCATCAGAAAGGTAGCTGACCTTGATGCCCTGATGACCTTGATCCTCAATGAAAGCATTTGACAACATGCCTGAAAACATCATGCTAAAAAGCCCTTTTCAGGGAACGTTCCATCTTTGGTGTCCACCTATTCCACCCAACTCTCACCTGTGGCTCCAAGAAGCTGCAGTGTGCACAGTGGCCACACCCCAGTAAACTGTTACAGCAGATGGGCCAAACCAGGGTTGAGGGTAACCAAAGGGTCTCAAATCCACTGGTGAGTTAGGGGTCATCTACCCCAAACACGAAGATTTCCTCTGGTGGAATGGGTAGATGAGAACAATTTCTTCCAACAGCCATGAAGGCAAATGAAGCAGGTGATGTGGAGCACTTAAGAGTTTGGTTAGACACAGAAGATGCCAAGGTTATGCACTTGTATCCTGAGCCTGCACTGTGATATACCCAACTAAAAGACCTAATGAAATGTTAAGGTATGTTAACCAAAGTATTTAGAGTACTTATATTGTGCTGGACAGGTGACATTTGGAGGTTAAATACAATTCTTCTGAGCAATATATAAAAATGAATTTGACAAGCTGTGTCACCGTCATGTTAAATGCAATTCAATTAAAGGACTAGGGTAATGTTTAGCCTGGAGAAGAAAAAATACTTCTAGAGTGCAGAAGAATATAATTATGGTTTGAGTATTTGACAGTGAGTTGGTTAAGTACAGTGTTTAGATTTATTTTCTTTAGCTCCAGAGGACAGGATTGGAGTAAATCAGAGAAACAGGAGGGGTAGACTTTTTTCTATCAACTAATGATGCCACAAAATGCTCTCTGAAAGTAGTGTTCTCCTTGCCCACAGTAATTTCACATGTATAATAGGTATTATATTGCTTGCCTTCTCAATTTTTGGAGGAGGGGTTAGAGGGAGAGAATTTGAAATTCAAATTTTTTTAAATTGAATGTTAAAAATACATGAATGAATAAATTTAAAAAATTGTACAAAATTTCATCTGCACTTAAGATTTCTTTTCTATATATATAATTTTTCCAAATAGCATACCACAGTCTGAAAAGTAATTTATTAAAGAAAAAAGGACTTCAAGGAATTTATTAACTAAAACAGAAAATGTTTAAAAATAAGTACACATACCTCTTTGCAAATCTGTTTCATTGTGACTTCTTCCAAGTTAGCATTGGCCAGAAGTTTCTTTACAGTCTCTTTTAGCTCTTCATCTGTAGGTGGTTTCTTCAGTTTTTTAATTAAAGGCTCATCATCTGAACTATCTTCAGATTCACTTTCTAAATTTAGAAAACATTTTATTATAGAACTCAAAAGATTTTCTTAGGTAGAAAGGCAATTATTTTTCAGAAGACAATCTATAAATAAATATTGGGCTTGCACTGTTTGCATATATGTAATTTTCCATCAACTTCACTAATCACCATAAAATGTGAATGGTGAAATTATTTTATAAAATTAGCTAAATTTGTTTAAGCAATCTTTAGTAACTACAAAATTGTCAACATGTGACTTTTCAGTATTCTTAAAGATCCGTCAAAACACACTTCAATTTCCTTTCTAGATTGCAATTTCCTCAGTCAGCACCTAGTCTATATTCTCTCTTGGTAAAAATAAACACGTAAGAGAAGAAATAGGGAACATTAGAGGGATGTATTTTGTCAAACTTTCCTTCAAAATAAACATAAATTTTAAAACTGAAGTCATTACTGCTGTGTAATATAATAAGAAATATTGGATGATTTTTTTTTTTTACCTTTTTTGGAATTATTTTGATTTTTCTTAGTGGTACTGCTATCCGCCTTCTTGACATTGGCACTTTTTACAGATTTTTTGCTTTTAGAAGGAGTTTTTTGTTTAGGTTTTTCTTTTTTAGATGTCTTTTTAGGTGGCTATTAGAAGAACAAAGAGACATGCATGGATTAACTTCACATCTTTTATTCCTTCACCCAACAATTAAAGAAATCTAAAGTTGTAAGTACTGATGACTTTTTGATAAAACACAAAGTAATGTTTAATAATTATGCATTCGACTCAAGCACAGGTCTGGTAAGCTATCTATGTCTGCCACGATTTTACAAAACTTTTTACATTCCCTTATCCCCAACCCTCACCTTCCTTCCAAGAGGATATCCACTAATAGCTAATATGTAGACTACAAACTAAAAATAACAATGAGGATCTGGAATTAACTGGGCAAGGAATTATTTTTTGTGTTGGGCTTCTTTATTAAATAAGCTAATTTATGAGAAAATTAAGATAAACTCAGCAACACTTCATTTATTTGGCATAAGAGAGTAACATTCTACATAAAAGGTAGAACCAAAACCTATTTACCAGAACAATCAGAGACAAGTTTTGACACAATTGTCAACATGTGACTTTTTCAGTATTCTTAAAGATCTTGAAGATTCTTAGAGACAAGTTTTGACATAACGTAGGTAACAAAGTTCTAACAAAATCAATTTTCTAGGAAATTTCAAGTATATTCTTCCAAGGTTAAATTTTCTAGTTCTTTCTGATAGACAGCTTTATAAGAGTAATCTCACGTTTCTTCGCTGTCTTAAGAGCACACTTGACACAATTACTTTGGATGAACTACCACCGATTATTATTCTTACCTGCCTTGACACTAAATAGGTCCAGGTTTTTATGTTTTTATAACTACTTTAACACTTTCCTTCCTCTTCCATTACCACTACTGGTCATAGCCTATGCTGTAAACCTGCCTGTCTCTATGTCTTACCAACAATATAGCTTATTAGATTTGTGTCTACAGCAACATTAAAAATTATGAATAAGAAGCTCAGTTACTGCTCTGTGAATAAAGCACAAGGACTTTAGTATCTAGACTGTATCATTTATTTGGTTCCTAGTAAGCCTTTTTTGAGCTAGTTCCTGCTTCTTGTTCACTTTCTGAGAGGCTGAGACTGCTGAATCAGCATTTTCAAGTGAAATTTCACTAGGGATATATTTTATCTTCATGGGTTTTTTTCAACCTGTATTTTCAAAATTAAGTATTAATGCTTAGTATGTACTTAATATCTAGGCTGGACACTGAATAGAATACAAAGGAAAATGTCAAGTCCCTGCTCTAAAGTTTATAATGAATATGGTATAAAATATGCCGATCACAAACTCTTACGTACTGGTCAAAAGAGAATGATAAATTGGGCCTAACAGGTAGTCTGAATATTCACAGCCATTACCTCTATAGATTTCACATGAAAGAAGGTATACTGGGTATAGATGGCAGTACTAGGAAAACTAATCTCCATAAATCTGACAACACTGAAAAATTTCTTTATAAGGAATTATGAGATAAGAACATATTCCTGTTAGACTACAACACCGGCTAGAGAAGTAGAGATTAGCTACCTAACATCGATGAATATTAGAAGAATTACTTTCTCCGAAGTAAGCATGAATTTACACAAAAACAGAGATTAGTCATTATTTCTTTCATTGATGGTATAAGAGCTAAGGTGGGAATGGTAGCAGTGCGGAAGAATTTACTAAAATACTTCAGTAAGTGCTCAACAACACTTCAAAGGACAGTAGCATAGGGCTTTTCAACTTTTAAAAAATAGGATCTAAGCACAGTTTTATCTTGCTCCGTTAGCATAAACCTTTGAAAAAGTAGAATTAGACCAGTACACATAAGTGGTATGATGTGACAAAGGACAGACTTTACAAAAAATCTTCACTCATAAAATGCCTGAAATTCTAACTATTAAAAATTTAGTTAGGCTAGAAACAACTTAAAAAAATGCTAATATCCAAGGAGAGTTGAAAGTCATTGTCTTTCTACCATTCCCTCCCTGCCTGGGATCAAGTTGTGACTAGGGACGGTAATTATGAAACACAAAGAACTCTGAAGGTGTTAATCTAAGCATACTGTTATAAGAGTATGTTACTGTCGGGAGTTTTAGGGTACTAGGTACATATAGACAGGTAACAGACAAAGGCAATTTCAATAGGAGCAGGAGGAAGAAAATTTTAGAAGCAGCACTATATGGCAGTACAGTGTAGAAAGAATATTATTCATAGTCAGAAGTTCTGAGTTCAAATTCTGACTTTCTACTTATTACCTGTATGACTATGGACAAGTCGCTTTACCTGTTTAGGTCCTACTTTCCTTTTTCCTAATCTATTCAGTAAGGAAAGGTACCTAGCAGGCACTGTGCTAAAGATTTTACCAAGATTCTCTCATCTGATCTTCACAGCAGCTCTGGGAGGTAGATGCTATTATCTGCATTTTACATTTGAGGAAAGGACACAGACAGAGGTTAAGCCACCTGCCCTGGTACACAGCTTGTAAGTGTCTTGGGACAGATTTGAACCTAGTTCTTCCTGACAGAATCAAAGCTCAATCCACTGTACCACCAGTTAGGGAAATGGACTAGATCTTTAAGATTCCTCCAAGCTATATAGCCTACATAGAATGAAACAGAACTTAAAAGGCTGAGGAGGAAAGTAAATGGTGATCCATACCAACTCCTCTCCAAAAGAACTCTTAAAAGTAACATGTAAAAATGCCATCCATATCCAGAGAAAGAACTACGGAATCTGAACACAGAATGAAGCAGACTATTTTCTCCTTTGTTATGTTTTATCTCGTAGCTTCTCCTATTCGTCTTAATTCTTCTATGCAATGTGACTAATGTGAAAATGTGTTTAATAGGAATGCATGCGTAAAATCTATACAAGATTGTGTGCTGTCTTCGGAACAGAGGGGGAGAAAATCTGGAACTTATGGAAGTGATTGTTGAAAACTAAAAACAAATTAATAAATCCGGGGGGGGGGGGAAATAGATAAAAAAATTGATCTGAATGCCATACGTTTTAAGTAAACATGACTTGTTGGCTGTTTACTGTTGACTTCTGCAATTTAGATTCTGGAGAACTGGCAGTAAAACATGAAGATATTATCTTGTATTTTATCATACAAAAGGACTTTTATAATATATTTACAATATACAGTCTTCATGTGTCATTTTTCCATTAGAAATGCTGTATCATTTGCTAAACTGAGTATTCCTTTACTGGGAGGGGAATAATGTTTACAAAATGCTTGAATGTGTTTAGGGTTAAAAATCATAGCCAGATATATAAATCCTGCTAGGTACATCTAGACTCAAACATATGAGAAACATGAGAATAGGAGCTAAATTAGGTTCTCTAAAATGTAAATGTACTTAAGAGCCAGTTTTATCATTTTTAAAGTACATGTTTATTAGGCAAAAGACCTAAATTAAAGTAGACATTAGCTGCAGTCCTTACTTGGAAAATCTTGTGGAGTGGAATCTCACATGTTGGTCCCAGTAACCTATCTGTCAAACTACTCAGGTTATATGCAAGCCAATTTAGAATTTCCCCTAGTAATCCAACCAAACAGACAAAAAACAGGCAAAAAAGGACATAAAAAAAAAAGACAGTCACCCCCATCACTTAAAAATCACAGTGCACAGTAATACACATACAGTAAACCATTTTTTCATAACTAAAATAAAACCACACCTAATAATAACAGGAAATAGAGGGAAAAAAACCAACACTTGTCTTCCCCATTTCTTAATCTAAGGGCAAATAAAGAGGACATCAGAATAGACATATTAGTTAATATAATCCTAATAAAAATCCTAGCATTAGTTTTTTTTCAATTTCAGTTTTTCTTTTTTTTTTGAAAGCAGGAGGAACACTGGGAAGGTAAGAATAGAAGCTGAAGTCGAGAAGAAAGTTATGCTTCAACAGGTACTAGAGAGGAATTTAAAACAGCAAATTTTAATACCAATGGTCAACACTTAACAGTTTTTAAAAACCAAAATGATTATTTGCATTTATTTGCTCAGAGATAAAATTATTTAAAAATCAAATCCTAGATTAGCAGATAGGACAGAAAAATTAGAATAAGACAAGTTTCCCGATATTCTCAAAGTACCTTAAAAACTTAGGAATAATTAATAATAAATAATTAAATATGATAATTAAACTATGCAGGTGTCAAGCAATGCAAACAATTTAAGTTTTTAAAGATCTAGTCCTCATTCAGGTAATGATAAACACATTTAAACATTTAATCTACAACTGGAATTTAAGTGTTCACTGGAAAATAATTGGAATTTATAGTATACATTTAAAAAAACATATTTCCTTAGAAACAGTTATTTAGTTTTGATAACTTACAGAACTTTTATCAAAAGAAAAATTGATATACAAGATACCAAAAGTAATTGGGACTCAAAAAATAGAGGTAATGCCTTTTTACTTCTAACTCAAGTACTTTAAGTAACTTGCTTCTCTATCATCTGCTAGGCTCCCAAATAAAATCCAATTTTCTTTGGCATATGAGACCCTGAATGCCTTTCCAAACTTTCCTCCCACTATTCTTATACTTAAATTCTACACAAGTACATCTGGATCATTCCCAAAATATATCTTGTACTTTTTTCTGTTGGTATCTTTGCTTAATGCCTTTTACTGGTAGTCCTCTTGTGAAATCAAGATTCATCTTTTTAAAGACTACCTCTTCCACAAAGCTTTCCTGGATCATCCCAGAGAAAAGTGTTTTCTCCCTCCAAAAAGAACTTCCTTGTACCACATATACAGCACATACCGTCTCTTACATGTAATTCCTTGAGATCCTTACAATGTGGTCCTGTACACAACCATTAAATAATAGTATTTGTTGAATGAAGCTGGAATACTAAATTAGAAATGGAAACTGGCTGCTTATTCTGGATGGATATCTTCTTAAGCTAAAATGGTTCTAATAATCCAAAGGAAAAATGTCAGAAAAATTTGTATGGCTCAGAACACCTTTCACCTTTAAACAAGTATTTAACAGGGTCTAAAGATGTCTGCTAGCAAAGTTCATGAACAGAAATAAGATAAAACAGTAAGAAAAAATTTGTGATTCTCATGGGGCAGGGGATGAAGATCTGCATTTTTAAGTTGTTGGCTTGTTCTTTAAAAAGAAAAAAATGCTGCCAGTACCTTCAACTAGCTTCTCTCAAAAATTAGAAATATTTTTTGGTGTGCCACAGGTAAACAGATTAGACTGCACAGGCACTACAACTTCAGACAGTCCAACATTCAAGACCAGTCACAAAATTAATAGGAAAAAAATATATATATGTATATATATTCCATCTGTCTGATACCTTGAAGGAACAGAAACAGAGGAACAAAACATTACTTTTTGAAGGAAGGCCAAAAAAACTGGGGGGAGCTTACCTATCTTTTATAGGCAGCAGGGCTCTTGAAGGAGGGTCTCCAAAAAAGACGCCTGTCACAGAGCCAGATTCCTGTCCTCACCGCAGAAACGTTGTACTGGGTTGAACAGATGAATAAAATATAAAATTAGCTTTTAATAGACTACTTTTTAAAATACTTTGTCTTAGAAACCCAGAGTGGGTGTCTGAAAATTACATTAAATGAAAATGTATTAAAGGTCTGTTTAGCTTGAAGAAAACAGCAAGAACAATTTCTTGTTCAAAATTAATAGAAATTTGTTTAAAAAAAAAAAAAGACCTCCTTAAGCAGGTTGAATTACGCTAAGTAGAGATAACAGTGAAGTTCCAATTTTGCCTGTCAACAAAGTTTCAATGATCCAGAAAAGTTCCATGATTCATACAATATGGAAATCATGAGCTTTAGAAGCCAGAAACAACAATCCTTTGATGGCAACTCTAATGGCCCATAAAATGAGAATGCTCCAATCTCAGTTTCAAGAAAGAAGAAAGGGTGTGAGGGAGAACCCCTGTGGGGGATGGTGTTGACTTCAATTTACAAAAAATTTCAGGACATCTTCATCTGGATGCAGTACCTCAAACTCAATAAATCCAATTATACCCAATTTCCCTCCCAAACAGCTCTTCCCTCTGACTTCATTACTTCTATCTGTGGTACTTTCAGTGGTTTATAACACTGAGATTTTCTCTATTATTATATTTTTAAAAAACAGCTTACATTTATAGAGTGCTATAAAGGTTTGCAAAGCTTACTTTACAAGCATTTAAGCCTAATTACAATCTTATGAAACAGATACTCCAGATATTAATATTCCCATTTTACCGAAGAGGAAACAGGCTCAGGGAGCGACATGCCCATGGTCACACAAGCTATTAAATGTAGAAGAGAGAATCTGAACCTAGGATTTTCTGTCTCCATAATTAGGGTTCTAATACACCATGATGCTTTTCTCTTAATTCTTCCTTTTCCCTGACCTCTCACATGCAGTATTAAAAAGCCTAATGAACTCTTAACTCCACCATTTCTAGCACGTGTCCTGTCTTCTCTATTCTCAGTGTCACCACTCTAATATAAATTCCTCATTACCATTTGGATTATTGTAATAGCTTCTTAAACATGTCTTCCTCTTTTTCCCCACTTCCCCCTCCTCTGGTCACCCTTCCTATCACTGCCACAATAAACTTTCTCATGAACAGAACACACTCTTCTTCCTTTATTCAAAAGCTCCCAAAAGTCCAAGTTCAGATTCCACTAAATAGAGCACTCCAAGCTCTTTAAATTGTCTCCATTCTGATCTTAACTCATGTCATTTCCCTTCATGCATTCCAGCAAACAGTTTCTCTCTCAGTATCTTTAATCTTTCATTCAGGTGCCCTGAGACTGAGATGTGTTCCCTTCCATCTTCTTTCCTGTTAAATTCCTTTCCATCCTTTAAAAATTAGCTCAAATAGCACTTCAATAAAGCTTTCCTTGATCTTCTTGGTTGGTAAAGACCACCCCCTTAAACATCACATAGGACTTTGTTCTTCTGTAATACTATATTTATGTTCTATTGCAGACTACAGCTATCTGTGTTGACATCTTATTTCTCTACTACACTGGAAGTTATCCAAGTTAGGACAGTGTCCTGTACAAAACAGGTACTTACTATTGTACATTATTTGCATTATAACATTGTAGTTGTACAATATTGTAAATATTGTATAATATCATCTTAGGAGACTGATTCAGGTTTTCCAAAGTTTGATTTGAATAGCATAAATCACTTCCAAGCCTCCTAGGACTCCTTATCCATAGATTTATTAATCTATTACAGGGGCAAACAACCTTGGCAATAGCTGGTAATACTCTTTCCCACCAGGCATGTCCCTTCCCATCCCTCCATCATTTTTTAGGCTTACTAATGGGTACTGCTTATCCTTAATGGTGACAATGAAAGATAAAGAGATGTACCTACTGGTATTAGAAAATCTGAGACAGATTTCAATCTTAATGGTTCCAGATCAATTAAATTATTTTAGAATATGAAATCTAAAGATGTACCCGGTCCTCCTTAGATGGTTATATAGTAACCTGATAGATTTCATGGAAAACTAAACAACTTTTCCCACAAGTTCCCATGACCTCTTAAATCTCTTTCAAACATTTAAATGTTATGTTTTAATCTATAAAGCAGTATATGGTGTGCTCTGGTGTGAATCTGAGAATATACTTCCTCCATAAAGTTCCATGACAATTGAGATGCTTCTGCTAACCGGTTATATAATATTATTGTTTTTTGATATACATATATACATACATTTATGTATATATATGTATATATGTATGTGTGTATGTATATATGTGTGTGCACATATAACTGATTCCAGAGAACAAAGTGAGGAATTAAATACCATAAAAATGCATTTTACCTCTTCTTCACTTTCTTTATCTTCCTCCTCTGAAGAGTCTTTTTCTTTTTTTTCATCTTCACTACTAGATTCATCTGAAAGAATTTCAGGGCATTTAGTACGCTTAGTCTTCCTTGACATTCCAGAACTGCTCCGTTCCTTTTTACTGCCTTTGCTTGGTGTTTTTTTTGATTTTGGCAACGGCTGTGTAAAATAAGATGTCATGATAAAAAAAAAAAACAAAAACCAAATACCCCAATTCCAAAATATTAAATGCTTTATTTCGTAAAATTCAACTTTACTAATATTACTGGTACTGGACCTGTGACCTCACTGGTCCAGGTAATTCTTTAGGGTCCTATACCAAATGCAGGCTGGCACTTTCCCTGCAACTTACAGTCCTGCTTACAGAATTGAGATATTATTTGCCTAAGGTCCCACAGCTAGTACAGTTAGTCACAGGAAACGAATTTGACTCCAAGTTCTCTATCCACTATGCCACTGTCTCTCAATTTTACTATCATTATAAAATTCAAAAAGGGGGTGGAAGGGAAAAGGTGATCTCTCAGGAAAATCCTTTGCTTGCTTTGAACACAAAATATAGCTCTGTGCAGCAATTTGCACAGATTTCAATTTAAATTATGCTTCTCTGAAATTCAGAAAGTTCTGTAACTTTACTCTTAATTTATATTCCATCTAGGAGACCTGAAAAACCTTATTTATCTCAACTAACATCAACCCTTCACATTAGTGCTTCAAATAACTATCCTAATGCAGGAATGTTAGCTCAGATGCCACATTCCACACCTGCCATCTGACCTTGTCACAAAACTCAAGGCCAGATTGTCACTGTGACTAAATTTATGCAGCCTGGTTAGTAACGATTAGTAACAGGATAGAGTCAAATTGACAACTAATTCTTTGCTCATTCATCAACACCAAAAGCAAATGTGACTAAATGAACTCTATTTTCCCATCCAGCTGTAAAGATATGATTTTCAGATAGCCATGGAAATAAAGATTTGTTTGAGAAACACCAATTCTGATTTTAGAGGATTCTAGAAATCCATCTTAAACATTTACTAGCTGTGTGATTCTGGACAAGTCACTTAACTCTACTTGCCTTGGTTTCCTCATCTGTAAAACAAGCTGGAGAAGGAAATGGCAAATCACTCCAGTATTTTTGCCAAGAAAACCCCAAATGGGGTCATGAAGAGTCAGACACGACTGAAAACTCAACAGAAATTCATATAACATTTATTCACTCCATTTTATACATTCTAGATGTAGTTATAATTCGTATAAAATGTATCACCAGGCTGTCCCTTAATAAATGTGAATTGTGATCAATGTTTCTAAACTCCAAAGAATTCTGAGAATGTTAAAAGTGATCAAAGATCACAAATCTAGTTGCTTTGCTATGCCAATAACTAATTAAGACATGTTTTAATTTAGAAATGCCAAAGATTCCAATCATCAGAACTGTTGAAAAAAAAAATCATATTTCATTACTTTATCCACCTATTTTAAATTCTAGTTTAATAGTGCTTTTCTTATTGTGAATTTTAAAACTAGAATATGCTAATTTTTAGGATCAAATTCTATGATAATTTTCTTCAATCCTACCCTTGGACCAGATCGACGATTTCATCAGTGCATAGAAGTTCCACAATAGAAATTCTGGCCAATGATATGGATTAGCAATTCATTTGTAAATTAGTCTTTGAGTGATAAAGGGACTGTTATCTTCCTGACTTCAAGGTCAACCCTCTATTTGTTTATATTTACTTTCCTGATAAAATCATGCTTTGTTGTATTCAGAGCCATTGTAAATCCTATGATTTCCTAGTTTGTCAACTCAGAAACACTACCTTCCCAGTTTCCTTTCCCCCAATGTTTGTTGAGATCCTCTGATTTCAAACTTAGGATTTTAGCAATTATTTTGCATAAATATTATTTTCAGAATCTGACCCAAACAGTATAGTCACTACCCAATCCCACCTCCTTGAGACAGGTTAGGATGCCAACCACCCCATTTCTGCCACATTTTGAAATTATCAAACTTTACCAGTCAATAAGCCCAACCAAGAGAACTTCCCTAAAGACTTCCCTGTACAATATTCCTCAATAGCGAAAGAAGATGAAAGGACTCTACAAATTTACACAGGAAAAAAGCAGAATCTGAGACACAAGCAAAATACACAGATTACAGAAAGGAGGAAAATTTCAGACTGTGCAAGAGTTTCAGGTAGATTTAAAAAATGAAATGAAAAGCAGAGTGGAAAATCTAGTCTATATATTTTCTTAAACATTAGTTCTTGATAGCACAGTATTTTGCCTGATATCAACAAGAGGAAATAATTGTTGAATGAAGTCCTCAGCTACATTGGAAAAGAAAAATAAAAAGAATGCCAATGTCAATACAGTGAGATGAGAAATGATCAGATGTTTCAGGCAGACTAGTGATCAACTTTAGTACGTGAAATTCGGAACAAATACCGGTACAGATATATCAAAAGGCTGGAATGGCACAATAATAGTTGATCTATGGACTACATAAAGTATTACGAGCTCCCTTCTACAATGGACAGTCATGTTAAACAAAATCTCCATACAACATTCTCTTAAATAGCTGTGCAACAAAAATACCTCTCTCCTCTCTACTTGCTCTCAACTTCTGCTTAACCAAAAGGCCAAGCCTGGGCAAAGTTAGGAAGTTTTAGTTTTGTTTTCAATCCACAGCTTTCTCTATATTCAATTCCTACTAAAGTGCTCTAAAACTTGAATCAGGCAAAACTATTTTGGTTTCTCTTTACTTCATTAAGAAGGAAAAGGCTTTTTCTTTAAGCTTTAGTGAGTGTATGGGCCTATATGGGAGTAAGGAGTAAAAAAGGGGTGGAGATAATTCTGAAATTACATAAGGCTTACTTATCTTTTATTAAAGGAAAACTTATTTTGGTGTTTTTAGGTGATGAGAATAGGGGGTAAAAAGGAATGATCCATGATCTTTCCTCTATGGTCCTGAGGAGGGAGGTAAAAAATGCACAAGGCTAAGTCTTTGTGGCTGCCAGGAAGTAATCTATATGGGACCTTCTTCACTGACTCCATTGGGAACTCAAAATCCATCCTTTAACATATGACCTGTGATTCAAACTCTTCCCTAACAGCACATATCACGTCATTTCCCTGAATCCAACCCAATTCTTCCCCATTCACCACCGAAATTTTATATATTCTATATTTTCTGGCACATGACATTTTAGTTAACATTTAAAAAATTTTTAAATTCTGTTTAGATGAACACAAACTCTCCATAATACAGAGATATTACTCTACTGGTACTAATGTTGTTTTAATTAAAGATTATGGAAAAGCAAATTTTGAAAAATTGAGGAAGAAAAAATTCTCACCTTGCCAGAAGGCTTTGGATGCATTAAGAAATTCAAGATCCTGGTTACCAACTCACTATTTATGCCTGATCTCTCCAAATCAAGAACTTCACAGATGCTCTTTAACATAGCATTTCTAAATCTAAAAGGAAAAATATGTAACAGACTGTGAATATATAAAAAATCATAACAATGAGTATATTAAATTTTTTCTACCAAAGACATAAATTAACAAAATAGCAAAATAGAAATTTCCAACGATGGTTTTTTTTGAAGTGAGAGGAGGTATTTAAATTCAAGATCCAAATAGATGTTGAGGCAAGCAAAAAAATGTGCATACTTAATAGGTATGCAAAACTTCTACATACCCAGAGACTTTATGAAAGCCATTAAAATAAAAAGTAAAGATTTAACTCAAAGCAGAGTTAAAATTAGTATTTGCTGTTTTAAAACAAACTTTATTATAATTTAAAGACAGGTTTATTTTTCTCCAGCTGTTTTTATGTACATCTGCATTCCATCAACTTTGACTCCAATGTTTCATAAATGGCATGATGGCCTTTAGTGCTCGAAGGCTACATCAAGAATGTACATGCCCTGGCAAGTAGAGTTTACCTATAAGGGTCTCTGGCTCAGGTGTACACTAACATACTGTCTTGTTTGTTTTGTTACAAAACAAAAACTAAAATATAGAGAGGCAAAAATTCAGTATTAAGAGCACTGAATTTGAAGTCAAAAAGAGATTGTTTCATATCTAATATTTATTACCTATGTGACTATACATAAGTCATCACATCTTTATAAATAGATGGCAGTAAGATCAACTACTTCTTTCAAGTTGTCCTAAGGAAAGTACTTTGAACGCTGGAATAGTATATATGTGAGCTATTAACAATTCAGGAAGGTTACTTCACTTAGAGAATGATCTTCCTCCTTCTTTTCTGTTTCAGCTTATAAAAATTGCTATTAGAGAAGATACTGTAAACTAACAATTGTGAAATCAAGCCACACCTTTGTATATAAGGGGAAAAATTACTTTTAAATAAGAGCACAAATTTTTTGAAGCTAAAAGCATGCCAATCAAGACATATTATGTATTTACCAAGACTGTATATTTATAAATATAACTTACTTTTTCAACATTTCTTCCTTTTTTTTATATTGGTCACTTCCTTTTTCGAATGGAAAGCCACTGAACTGACCCACATTCTTCTTCAGAGAAGCTACCTAAAAATGTTTCTCTCATTAATTAATATTGTAACTTCCCAAGTAGACTTTTCCTAAGTAGGGGAGAGAAATTGCTAATACTTGAAAACACCTTGTTATTTATATATGCTTTCAGGTGTTCACTTAGAACTTTTATTTGGTACTAATATGTGAACACTGCAAATGACTCATCATTTTGGATGAAAAGCTATACAATGTCAAGTTGCTGCCCAAGTCCTTGGAAAAACAAAAACTTTTATTTTACTCACCCTCCCCCACCTTGCCCCCCAATCAAATGTTCTCAAGCACATTTAAACCAATTATATTATAACATTATAAGAACCCTTCTCCCTCACGGGTAAAACATGTAACATAAGAACAAAGGCATCATCATCTGAGGATAAATGGAGTGGGAAGGAGGGAATCAGGACCATTCAACTCAAGATGTACCCCATTTTACAAAATGGATGAGTTCTGAAGTTGTGCACAAAACAAATACTTTAACTGCGTGAAGTTTATTTAAAAGAATCCTAGAGAGAATTCTTTTAGAAAGCTAACAACCATCACTCAATTTACTCTTAAAAATAAAATCTCATGCAAAATACAGCAGTACCGATGTAAAAAACACCATGACTTGGAAAAAGGCATAGCAAATTCTAATAATCAAATCTTGCTATCACTAATCAAATGAATATTGAATCTTACCTTGAGGTATAGAACATACAGTTAGCTTTAGCTTATTATTGGCCAACAAGAGTCAAGCCACAACTTTATGTCTGAGCTAACTAGAGGTAGAAATGGTGCAAAAGAAGTAATAATAAACCAGGAGTCATATGAGATGGATGTTTTGCTTTTCTCTTAGCTGTGTTAGCCAGATAAAACACAATGAATCTCATTGGGCCTTATTATATGTAAATTGACAGAATAATACTAGATGATCTCACAGGTCTCTTCCAGTTTTAAAAATCTGTAATCCAAACCAGCAAGTATTTCTTGAACATTAACATCTACTGTACTGTGTTCAGTTTTCAGGGTATAATTTTAGGAAGGACATCAGCAAACTGGAGCACATCCTGGGGACAACATGGTAAGAAGATTAGAGACACATCATGGACTGGGTAAAGGGAGTGAGAATGTTTAGCCCCAAAAGAAGAAGAAAATTCAGGGGGCACATGGATATTCTCATATATTCTCAAATATTTAAGGAGGTGTCATAGAAGAATTAGACTTATTTAGATTAATTCAAGAGGGCTGAAGTAGGGGCAGTGGCGAAAGTAGAAAAATGGGTTGACTTAGGATTGATATAATGAAAAACTTAACAATTAGAGAAACCCAAAGGAAAATGGACTGTATTTTGGTTATGCCCTAAATGAAGGTCTTTAAGGAGAACTTGAAGATGCTATAGAGGGAATTATAAATTGGATGAGATTATCTGAGGTCCTTTCCAAGGTGAACATTCTGTGATGCTGCCTACCAAGTACAAAATACTGAGTTAAGCACCAGTTAGCTTTGAAGAATCTCTGAAATACTTCAATAAACATGCTAAATGTTAGAAGTCTAAAATAATCCTTACTGTGCCTGGCCTGTTGTAAAGTAGTTTATGAAGATTTCTAAGTTCATCAGTTTTCTTCTTACTTAGAAAGAAGTGTATTCTTTCAATTTCACAAAGTTTCTGTCCCTTTCCTGTAAAAAGAATAAAGTGAAATGATTAAAGAAATCTCACTTCCATTATAAATTTAGCTGAAAAATATATAGTACTTTATTTTATACAAAGCTTCAAACAAAATTTTAAATAAATTATCCAGTTCATATAGACAATTTAGTTTCCACCTTCAACTAATATGTAGGCAGTAATGAGAAAAATTTCAGAAATCCTATTATATAAATTATAATATAAATTATATATGCACCAGGCAAAAAATTAAAAAGCAACTTAATACTGACATAACAAATTTGATTAAGCATATGAACTATGCAAAGATATTATTTTATAAGATGGTTGTTCACATAGATTTATTTTTCAGGAAGTACGTTTAATGAGAATATCAGTTTTGCTTGTTGATGGTGGGGAGTACTAGCTTCTTAGTATGTACTAGAAAGGAGTTTTCCTTCACTGCTGGCTTACAGTGTCAATATTTTTGTTAAGTAACTAACTTAGTCTAACTAAGACTCTTCATTTAGGTTTAAGTATGTAGTTTTCAAATAATCCTGCTATGAATATGAAAAGCAAAACTACATTCTCTAAAAATAAAACACTATTTGGCCATCACTTGGATAGAGTATTTCACTACAATATGAAAGTAGGAAAAGAGGCAGTGTGATATCATACAGTTAGGGCTGGCTTTTGAGTCAGGAAGACATGGAGTTTAAGTCCTAAAATACTACAAATATGGGCTAGGAGCAAATAATTTAACTAATTAGAGATCCTTTATCTTGTTGCTAACCTTTATCATCAAAAGTTTCCATAACATGCAAATTCAGTAGATGAAACCAATAGTTCACATTGAAAAAGAACTATATACTTGCCTTGGGCAATTGTAAATGGTTCCCTCTGTAGAGAAGATACTTGCATTGTCAACCTCTCTACTTTCTTCTTCTCTCTCTTGCCTTCTACAATGAGACTCTTTTCTGAAAGATAAATAATTTGATTTTCTATTTAAGCTATTTAGCAAAATCTTAAGAAATGATCTTCACCATGCTTTCTTTCTGACAACTACAGAGGATCAAAACTGAACTCTTCCATCACTTCTAATGCAATGGCCCTGAAGTGTTTGTAATACGTTGCTTTTTTCCTGCCCATCTGCACTCAAACCTAGGCCCCTACATATACTTTATGAAAACATCAGGTAAACATCTAATTGGAAAAAAAAAAGACCTCAAAATATTCCACTACACTAATATGAGTTAGCTCATGTTATTCCATCCCACTAATAGCCATCGCTATTTTCTGCTTTCTTTTTTGTTTGGCTGTTTTTCAGTCACGTCCAGCTTTTCATGACCTGACTCCCTATGACTAATGTGGGAAACACCCAACTACCTCTAGTAAACAGAATCCTATGAAAACAAAACAGAAGCATGTCAGGATACATTCATTTTTTTTTAGGGTATTTGATTTTCATTAGATTCACTGCCCCATTTCTTAAGACTTTAGTAACATATGCTTACTTTTACAACTAACTAAAATTAACTATTCAACAAAATTTCTCTAAAAATAAAAGATTATAACTATTAACATTGTTCCCAGGTTCTAAAATCTTCTCATTTAAAGAAATGAATAATAAAAATAAATAGTTCTTTCTATCAACATAAATCCCAAAGGTAGCTCTGTTTTGGTCTCTTGTAGTATTATTTACAATACTATTTTGTCTATACAGTATCTTAATGATGACTTAATCCACCAAATATTGAGAACCTCTTATGTGTAGAGCTAACAGCTATGTTAATCATTCAACACTAAGAAGGGTTTGAACAGCATTCTACTTTGCAAAAGTGGTCAACAAGTCTTTGAGAATTGCTGAGATAGATCAGAAATATTCTGAATTAATAAATTTTATTAATAATAATAAATTAAACACGGGACTGCTTACTGAAAGACATTATAAGACTATATTCTTAGGTGTGGAAACAACCTAAGGCATCTAGCACATGGCAGACACTTAAAAATTGATTGCTCATTAATTTTAGCTAGATATTATCAAGTAGGAGTTCTTAAATCTCATGGACTGGTCAGTCTAGTGAAACCTAAGGGTCCCTTCTCAGAATCATATTTAATTTTAAATACACATAACTAAATGCAAAAGATAACAAAAGAAACCAATAAGATTGAAAATTACCAGAATATTTACAAGGTCATGGACCTCTAGGGTTAGGAATGCCGAGTATAGTCATGTTTTTAAAATTAATTGCAAACAACCCTGACCCAACACCACAAACCTGCCATCAACCGATAATTTATATTTTGCTAGATTAAGATTTCTATTTCAGATTTCCAAATCTCAGCGCTTGATTAGGTTACTTTTTGTATCACTTGTGTAAGAGTAAAAATATTTAAAAGTCTCACATTTTCAGTATGTTTGATTACTCTAAATATAGGAAATTTCTAAGCTGAAGAATGGCTTCAGGTCTTAGCTTGAATTCATTTGGCCTCTTGGTAATACTGCAGGTCAATACTAATATAACCAATTAACCAATATAACCAGAAGAGTATCAATTCTGGGGATCTGTGATGGCTGTACCATTTATATGAAGTCCCCCAAAGACTTAAGCATAAGAAGCATAGTAACAGAGCTAAAACAGCAATCATCAGCCAAAATTGAAAAACGATAGTGGTGTGAAGTAAAAACTTAATAAAACATACACTGTCCAGTATGCTGAAGGTACATCTTCACCTGCTTTCCATCTATCATCTATGGATCACCATTCCTGGATCTAGCTTGATAGCAAAAGTTACATCAGTGAAAAACTGCTCAAGTGAACAGGTATTATTGTTGAGCAGGATCCTGACAGCTTTTGGCGACTTCACCCAGCTTCTGACAGTGACAAGCATGGGCTGAATGAAATCCTTATTCTACTTTTCTTCTGAGGGGTTGCCTTTTGCAGTCAGATATAGCAAAGGGATGTGGAATTCCCTCAGAGCTCAAAAACAGGTTTTACTCTAATACCCACAGCCTAAACTGAGAAAAACATGACCTAGTTAAAAAGAGCACTAGACTTGGAGTCAAAAAACAGTGTCTGCTACCCCTGTAACCTTGAACTCATTTAACCTTCCTAGCTTTCAGTTCACTTATCTGTATAATAAAACGAATTAGACTGGTTGATCTAAGATTCTTTTCAGTTCTAAAAAAAAAAAAAACCTCAATCACCGTTTATTTTGTTCCTCTGACTCTCTCTGCCCCTTCTAATATAACCTCCTCATTCTTTGCCTTTTTCTTTTAAATGGCTATAACATGGAACTAAAATAAACAGAGGCAGCTAAGCGGCACTATGGATAAAGCCCTGGATCTGCAGTCAAGACCCTAGTTCAATCCAATCTGAAATACCAGTTATATGAGCTTGGGCAAATGCCTTACCATGATTGCATCAGTTTCCTTAAATGTAAAATGGGATAATGAATAACCACAGCACCTATCTCCCAGGCAGGATTACTTAGGAGGATCATGCAATGTAATACACATAAAGCACTTAGCACATGCCTGGCAGACAGCAGACACTATATAAATAAGAACTATTATTATATTTTTAAGCATGTACTATATTGTCCTTGTCAGACATTTTCAATGCCTTTCTCTCAAATCCACCAAACAAATTAAGTCTTTTTTTATTTTTGTATGACCTTAAGATTTCTGAGGCCCACAGACAATTACCTTGCCACAGTATTGTCGGCAGTTTTGTGTAATTGTTTTACTTTGTTACAAGAGACCTCTTGCGCCTGGAGGGCAACCTGGAAATGTTTGTAATGTAAAAACATGTCAATAAAACTTTTTAAAGCTCCCCCCAAAAAATGCTCAATCCTTGTTCTAAAAGCATTATTTGAGGCAGAAAAAAAATGCTACAATGGTCTTTCTCTGGTACTAGTATTATTTTTATTCATGTCAAAAGAGGAAAGCTTTGGTCAGGCTATACCATACTAGATTCAAGTGATTTTGGTACTTAAAATATGAATGTGTTCATATCTTGGGAACACACAAAACTCCAAAAAAGTAAGTCATACTATATAGACTAAACTTAGGAAAATTAAAAAATAGTCTATCTGTTAGTCATCTGAAGAAAAACAACCAATGCCTCTCAGATGAATATAAATGCCACCTAATGTGAAATGTTTCCTATTTCACCGAGTAATTTAAACATTCAGGCTTAAAATTTAGTGGCTGAAACAGTATCTCAAATCTCTTCCTGGCTCCTATTGGAATACAGGTGCATGCTAAGTAAAACAAAATGGTAGTAATGACAATGATAAAGTTCTTTAGAATGTCTGGACTTCTGAATAACTGGAGAACACTTTATAAGTCTGTTGAATCTGCAATCAAGTACACCGTTCGGTGTATCTCAAATCAAAGTTTATAGGAAGGAATGTTTTCTGACCTGTAAGTCTGACTGTCCTACAGACCTTAACATTTCTAGCTTTACAGGTGGAAGAGATCATAGAATTTATCTCATCCCTTGTTTCATATATGGGTAAACAGACCCAGGGACTTAGCCAAAGTCCCATAGGAAGTGAATAGAGTTGGGATCTGAACAAGGTCTGACTTCAAATCACCTGCACCCTAACTCTTCCAGCACCATTAACGCCTCTGGGCCAGACTTGTGGCTATCCATGGCTCTGCAATCTCCTAGAGGTTGGAAAGTTTTTAAAAACCTCTTTGTATCCTAAGCCTGCACCTTAGCAGGAACCCAATAAAAGTTTACTGATTGACAGGTTCCTGAAAGGACCCATTCAGGAAAAGACTGTTATCCTGATGACTATCTGGTCACTGGATCCAGATGGCTCTGCAGGAGAAGGGAGGCTGGTGACCTGCACAGCCCTCCCTCACTCAAAACAAGTCAAGTGCAAGTCATGTCATCATTTCTCTGATGGCCTGGTCTTCGGCAACAAAGGACAAACACAATCAAATTATTCAGGATACCACCAATTCAAATCTGAACTCCTAAAGCTTTGTGCCAGAGAGGAATAAAAACAGGTAAGTCAGTAGGCTCCCAGGGCTCAGGGCCCCCTACTGAAGCTCAGCAGGTAGGAAATCTCCTATCTAACAACTACACAGAACCATTTTCCTACATATTCTTTTCCCCCATACTACCCAAATCCAAGTCGTTCCCCTCTCCTAAGGCTGCCTCCTGCTTTACTAAGTGGGGCTGAGGAAAGCCATCCCCCATCCTGAACCCTAACATCTCACTTTAACTACCCACAAGATCCCCAAGGGCAAAGGGCCTCAGACACATTCAGGCTAAATTAAAACCGGTTTTAGAAAGTCCAAGGATACATACACCAAGCTGAGAAAGAGACCTGGGAAATCCACCGATAACCACTCCATGAATGTTTTCTTTTATTAGATTAAAACGAGTTCTGGTCAATCCATGGAGACACACACCAAGTTTAGAAACAAAAGGAAAAAAGGAAACTGCTAACTCAATGCGTGTTTCCCTTTATTAAATGAAAACAAGTTTGAGAAAGTCCATGGATACTACCCTACGTGGAGAAACAGCCCTGGGAGGGGAATGTGTAACCGCCGGAGGTATGTTTCCTCTTACTAATTAAGCCGCGGTGCTGGCAGGCAGTCACCTGCTAGCAGAAATAAATTACAGGGTAGGCATTTCTATCACCCGGGGGATGGCTGCCGCCTCACTGCCCCTTTCTGCCGCCTCTCCCAGGGGCCCCGCCGGCCCGCGGCGGGGCATCTTCTCTCACCTTTTTCCTCCTCCTCCTCCTCCTCGTCCTCGTCCTCGTCCTCCTCCTCCTCTTCGCTCTCCTCCTTGTCGGCCACCTCGGGGTCCCTCTTGGGCGCGGGCTGGGCACCAAGATCCTCCCCCTCCGGGGCGGCAGCAGAGGAAGACATGCTAACAACCTGCGGAGGGGGGGAGAGAAAGCCATCTCCGGCCATCACCGAGGGGCGAGGGCCTAGGCCTGCCGCGGCAGCGCCGCCGCTCCCGGGCCTTCCCGCACGCCCCCCACCCCCCCCCCGATCGCGGGCCGGGGGCCGCGGGGAGCCACGAGATGCCCCTCCCCCGGGGGGCGGTCACCGAAGCGTGGATTTCCCCCCTTCGGAGGCGGGAAAGGAGGGCTACATGGGACCCGCGGGCGATGGCTCGCCCCCTAGCGGGGGGAGGCGCGGGGCGCTGCGCGGGGCCGGGCCGGGCCGGGCCCGGGCACCCGGCGCCGCTCCGTCCTCCGGCCGCGGTCAGCGGCACCAACCGCCGCCGTGCGGCGGAGCCGAGGCTCGGGACGGCTCCGCCCCCGCAGGCCTCCCGGGCCCGGCGGCGTCAGCGCCGCTTTCACTTTCATGGCGGCGCCTCCGGGTCCCGCAGACCTCACAGCGCCAACCCTCCCCCTCTCCGCACCGGGCACGGCGCCGCCTCCGAGCCGTCCGGCCCTCCCCTCCCGCTGCCCGCGCGCCCCCTCACCGGTAGGTCGGGGACGCCTGTGGCCCGCCTGGCTCGTGAGGCGAGAGGAAGGTTCCGGAGGGCGGAGGGTGGGAGAACGGCGGAGGAGCCTTTTCGCCTGGTTCCGCGCGTGACGATTCTGCACAGCCTCTCTCCCGAGAAGCCACCAGATTTTCAAAATGGCGGTTCGGGAAGCAAGCGGGAATGCGGCGGCCAATCAGCGGCCCGCGGTGGGAAGTGGCGAGGCGAGGGGCGGGTCTGGGCTGTCCGGGCGGGGCGGGGTAGAGGGCGGGGCGGCTCGCGGTCTCGCGGCCCGAAGCGGGGAGCGCGGGGCCGCTCTGGGCGGGGAGGACTCGGGCCGGGGGTGGGGGCGGGGTGATTGTGGCTCTCGGCTGTGGGCCCGAGCGGCGCGCGCCGTGAGGGCGGGGAGGGGAGCGGGCCGCCGGGGCGCGTGCGCGCGTCGGGGCCGAAGGGCTCTCCTGCCCCCGGCAGGCCGTGTCGCGGGGGCTCCTACCAAACCGCGGGGGGCCGTGCCGGCCGGGGCAGGCGCGAAGCTCCGCCGCGAAGCCTGTCTGGCGGCGGGTGGGTCCGAAGCAGGCTCCCCCGTGGTTTGTTGTCCTCGAAAATGATGGACCTTTTTTCTTCCGAAGGGAAAGTCTGTGTTCCCCGCAGACGCGCTGGTACTTTTCGGGGGTGATGGGAAGCGACCCCCGGCGCTTTCGGCTCCCCCGGGAGCCCTTGTCCTTGACCCCAGAAGCAGGAAGGTCGTCCGAAGCGCTTCCCGGGTCACCCGTGAGCCTGGGTGCCAACCGCGGGAGCGGTCCGTGCGGGGCTCGCCCCGCCCGAGGCGTTTACCCGGGGGACGCCGAAGGCCCAGCGCTGTGGGGAGCCGCGAGTGAGCGCCTCGTAGGTCGTCGTTGGTGTGACCCCGCGAAGCTCGCCTGGCCAGGGGCCGGCGGCTGGGGGAGCGCTGCGGGACGGAAGGGGCAGTGAGTGCCGCGTGAAGGCCGGCCGCGCCGGGACCCAGGGTGCGGACCCGGGAAGGTAGCGGGGCCTGGAAGTGCCCCTGGGGCTGCCCCTGGGACGCGGGGCTCCGTCACGGCCCGCTGCCGGCCCCGCCGCCCGCCGCGGAGAAGTCCTGGGAAAAATGCAGTATTCATGTGGGGGCAAAGTTATTTTAAACTTGAGAACAAAAGGAGAAAAGAAAAGAATAGCCCCGTACGCTGTAGATCCTGAGAGGATTCAGGGTAAAACCGTAAATCTCGTCTCCAGAAAACTTAGGTAACACAATACACCTTGTTTTCCGAGCTGCCCGGCTCTCCTTTGCTTCCTTGCTGGTTTGCTTTTGTTCTCTGCTGCGCACTTTTTACTTTACTTTTCCCCTCCCTTCCCCAACCACCATCCTAAAGAATGCCACAGTTAAGCGCTATGAAGTGTACTGTTACGTTAAGTATGCAGGTATAATATATACAAGTATGTATGTATATATTACATTCATAAACATTCCTGCATACATGCTCATACACATATATGTAAGACCATGCACGCTTGTTTCCTCCTATCATCTCTTTTTCTGAAAGTGGATCTTCCTTCATAATTATGTTTTTCTGTGTTTTTCTAAATCAACCAGTTCGTCATTTCTTTCACCACAGCAACATTCCAACTCAGTTACATTCTGAGAGATTGTCTATAAAAGTTTTTTTTCCCGATTTTCTCATTCCTTCTTGACTTGCATAGGTTTTATTTATATGAGAAATTTTTAATGAAAAATAATTGAAATTATTCTTTTTTACACTTCAATCATGCTCTCACCTCATAATATAGTTTAAGGTTTGATAATGCTGAATCTACTTTCTTTACATATTTTTTACCTGGTTTCTTTGAAGTCCCTGACCTTTTGTTCTTCCAAATTAACTTTGTTATTTTTTTCTAACTCAGTTTTAATAATCACTGAATAAAGCGATTAGCTAGGTAAAATTATCGTTTTAAAAAGTAAATAGGCTTTACCCACTCAAAAACAAACATTACTTCAGTTATTTACATCCAAGTTTATTTGTATAAAAAATGTTCTATGTTTGTGTTCATATAGTACCTGTGTCTGTTTTGACAGATATATGCTCAGGTATTTCATACTGACTAGGTATTTTAAGTGGTCTAAAACAATATTGAATAATATTGCTGATTCAGTATAATTTCACTATTTTTCACTTTTGATTAAATCCATTTTAATTTTAACTTTGTCTGAGATCATGATTACTATACTTGGTTTTTTTACATTTCTGTCATTCTAAGCTACAATTACTTGTATATCTTCCTCCTTCCTTTTTTCCTCACTACTTTCTCACCCTATTTACTCTATCCCTCCTCACTCCTGGTTTACTTCTACCCACTACCTTCCCTCCTATTCTTAACCTACCCACCTCTGGAAAAATTCCTGCCTAATCCTCTCCCCCCCACCCTATCCTCTTGCCTTATTTCTTCCTGAATTTAGAAGATTTTTATACTCTTGTGTATGTGTGTGTGTGTGTGTCTTTCCTTTTCAACCTATTCCTGATGAGAACAAGGTTACATAATCAATTTTCCTTTTTGTGCCTCATCTGTATGAAATAATTACCCCTTTTATCTCTCCCTTCAGTTTTATTTTTTTAGGAGCACCCCATCATAGCTCAGCCCGTGCCTTTCTTTCAAACTATCCAAATAATGATGACACTCGTAAGAGTACTGCTAATATTTTCAAATATTCAAAGTAAAGAATTAAACCTTGAGTCCCTTACAATTGGTCTTTAATCTTTACTTTATATTTCTCCTAGATCTTATGTCAAATTTTCCATTAAATTCTGCTTATCTGAAAATCAGTTCATTTAATGTCCTTTTTTTTTTTCCATTCAGGATTATACTTAACTTTGCTGGGTAAGTTACCCTTGGTCATAACCTCAGCTTTTTTGTACTAAGAAATATAGTATTCCAAGACCTACAGTCCTTCAGTGTAGTAGTTGCTGGGTCTTGTGTAATCCTTCTTGTAGCTCCATGATATTTCAGTTGTTTTTTCTTGTTGCTTCCAATGTATTTTCCTTAACCTGGAGCTTTGAAACTTGATGATGATATTCCTGTAAGTTTTCCTCCTGAGATCTTTTCAGGTGATCAGTGGATTTTTTTCTATTTCTACTTTGCCTTCTTAGAACTTCAGGGCAATTTTCCTTGGTAATTTCTTGTAATATTGTACCAAGATTCTTCTTTTATTGTAGTTTTCAGATAGTCCAACTATTCTTATATTATTTCTCCTCTATCTGTTCTCCAGATTGTTTTTCTGATGAGATGTTTTATTTTCTCTTCTATTTTTTCATCCTTTTGATTTTGTTGTATGATTTTTTGGTGTCTTAGAACATCTTTAGCTTCTCTTAGCCAATTCTAGTTTTCAAGGAACTATTCCTTTAGTTTTTGATTCTCTATTTCCATTTGGTTGACTGTCTTGTAATTTTTCAGATTGTCTTGGATTGTTCTTATTTTTTTTTTCTAATTTTTCCTCGATCTCTCTTATATGATTTTTAAAGTCCTTTTTTAAGTTCTTCCAAGAACTCTTTGTGCTTGGGATCATTTAATGTTTCTTACTTAAAAATGAGTGGCTTTTTAAACTCTTAATTTCCTCTGAATATGAACTTATATCTTCTCTAAACTATCTATAGTTGGGTTCTTTCTCCTTTGCCTACTCATTTATTTATTTATTGTTTTATTTTGTTTTTAGCAGCTATTAGTGTAATCAGGTTGTAGTCCTGTGGTATGGGCAATGATTCCCCAAGCCTCAGATCCTTCTAACTGTTGTTTTCTGAGTTCTGTTTTGAGGCCCAAACTTGGGCTGCCCTCTCCACTCCTAAAACACAGCTATGGCCTCCAGCCATACATCCCCACAAATGATCTTGCTCCCTGCAGTCCCTCATGTGGTTGCAAACTACAACTGTCTTCCCTGCCCCAGACCTGAAACCAGGTACTCTGTTCTCCAGCAATTGCTCGAATCCAGTATATGCCCTGCCCCTTACCACTGTGCTCTTCAGGTGTGTGCTAGTTCCTTCTCCCCAAAGCCACAATCCAGAATGGCATTTGATCAACACAGCTGTGCTTGCCATCCCTTGACACTGGAACATCCTTCTGTCTTCCCTTCCTCAGCCACCATTCCCCAACACTGTCTTCAAGAGGAAAGTTTCTAACGCTGAGGCTCCCTTTCGACGCAGCTGCTCTCCTCTCCCCCATTCACCTTGTTGTTTGTTGATTCTGCGGAGTTGACCCAGAAATGTTTGTACCTCACTTCAGACCAAACTTTGAAGTTGGATTTCTCCTGGGGTCTTCTCAGATTGTCTTACCCTGTGCTTATTTCTGCTGTTCTGAGGTGATTTTGGTTTTTTGGTTTTGGTTTTTTTTTTTTTTTTGTGGAGGAAATTTGGAGAGCTTAAAGTTTTCTGACCTATTCTGCCATCTTCCCCAAATCCTCCCCTAATATTCATCAATTAAAAAACCAAAACAATCTAACAGTTATAGGTGTGGGCATATACTTCATTATGATGATAAAAAAAAAAGCATGTACCTAAAACTAGTTTCATTTATAACTGTGAAAGGTTTCCTAATGAATTTTGGGGTAAAATCAAAGATAACCACATTTTTTCACTATTTTTGAGAGAGTACAAAAACCACCAGCTTTAGGCAATGAGAAAGAAACTTAAGACTAAACTAAGTCCAAACATTGACCAAAAGGAGACAGAATTATTCCTATCCCAGAAGATGTGAAAGTTTACTTGGTCCTGGATAATCATTGAAGAAGCTGATAATGACTGCAGTCAAGTAGAAGCTTCTGTGGCTCCCCATTGCCTTTAGTATCATGTTTAAACTCTTGTTTAGCATCTCCCTTCACAATCAGTCTCTGACCTCGCTTTCTATGCTTTATGTGTCACTTCCTCAGGTAGTCTACTCTCTAGCCTAACTGGTCTTTTCTGTTCCAGGTTCTCCTGTCCCTGTGTTTTCATACAAACTGCCCTCATGTCTGCAATGCTTTCCCTGTTTATTTTTAATTCTTCCAACCTCCCTTTAAGGCTCAGATCAAGCACCACTCTTTCAAGAGGCCATGCCGAATTCCCCTTGGTGGTCTGCAGTCCATTCCCATCCTCTCTTTATTTTGAATTTATATTTTATTTTCTTATATGCAAGTCCATTATATCTTCCAGTAGTGAATATCTTGTATTTTTATGCCCATCATCTCATGAAGTGCCTTATAGTAGACGCTTAATAAATGTTTAGCAAATGAGTGTAGATTATTGATAAAAATGAAGAGGAAAGAATAGTTGTCATTTATACTCAACAGTGTTAATGTATTGGAAAAGATGAGCTTACATCCCAGTCTTAAAGAAGAGCAATGCCAAAAAGTGTTCAAATTACTGAACAACTGCACTCATCTCACATGCCAGCAAAGTTATGCTTAAGATTCTGAGAGCTAGGCTTTAGCACTATGTGAACAAAGAATTACCAAAAGAGCAGGTCAGTTTTCAAAGAGGCAGATGAACCAGAGACCAAATTGCCAACATTAACTAGATTATGGAGAAAGCAGAGGAGTTCCAGAAAAACATCTACTTCATTGACTATACTAAAGCCTTTGACTATGTGGATCACAACAAAAATGTGTCAAGATCTCAAAGAGATGGGGAGTACTAGATCATCTTGGCTCATGAGGAACCTTGTCTCCTGAGTTAAGAAGCAACAGATAGAATGGAACATGGAACAATTAATTGGTTTAAGATTGAAAAAGGAGTATAACAAGGCAGTATATTGTCATCTTATTTATCTAACTTACATGCAGAGAACATCATGAAAAATGCCAGGCTAGATGAATGAAAAGCCGGAATTAAGTTTACCAGAGAAATATCAACAATCATAGATATGCAGATGATATTACTCTGATGGCAGAAAGTAAAAAAGAATTAAGAAACCTCTTGATAAGGGTAAAAGAGGAGAGTGTAAAAGTTGGCTTGAAACTTAATGTTAAAAAAAATACAAAACTAAGATTATGGCAATTAGTCCCATTACTTCCTGGTAAATAGAGGGAGAAGAAATGGAAACAGTGTCAGATTTTATATTCTTGAGCCCAAAGATCACTGCAGATGGCAACTGCTATGAAATTAAAAGACAGTTGCTCCTTTGAAGGAAAGCTATGGCAAATCTGGATAGCATACTGAAAAAGCAGAGACATCTCCTTGCAGATAAACATCAATTCTTAAAGAAATTTATTCAGACTATTCATTGAAGGACAAATACTGAGGCTAATGCTTAAATACTTTGGCCAAATAATGAGAAGGCGGAACTCATAGAAAAGACCTTGATGTTGGGAAAGACTAAAGGCAAAAAGAGAAGGGAATGGCTGAGGGTGATATAGATAGGTAGTATCACGGGTGCAACAAATAAAAGCTTGGACAGACTTTGGAAAATAGTGGAGGATAGAAAAGCCTGATATGCTAGGGTCCTTGGGGTCCCGAAGAGTCGGACAAAACTGAACTAATGAACAAAAACATTCATATAGCATTTTAAGGTTTCCAAAGTACATGACAAATATTAACTTCTATCCTCACAACAACCTTGACAGGTAGATGCCATTATTACAGATGAGTAAAAATGAGGAAGACAGAGGTTTAGTGATTTGACTGGGGTCACACAGCTAGTAAATGTTTGAGACTGGAATTAAATTATAAACATCTAGCTTCAAGCTACTATTCTATCCATTATGCCCCTAGCTGCTCTAGGAAATGATAGAGAAGATTCAATACAAAAATAACTAGAAAATATCTGAGTGTTAAACAACAAAGATGCATCTGTGAGACCTGTATAAATACGATCACAAAACATTCTTTACAGAAAAAAAAGAAGAACCAAATTATCGGAGAAGACTTTAATGTTCACAATTTTACTGTGCCATTATAATAAACATGACAGTTCCATCTAAATGAATAGTAAAGCCTGGTGCTTTACCAATCAAACTATCAATGAGTTACTTTATGGAATTAAATTAATTTAAAGGAACAAAGGTCAAGAATTCTATGGGAAATAATGGAGAAAATGAAAATAAGTTTTAGACGATCTTTATACTGTACAGCAATAATTAGTAAGACAATTTGGTACAGCAGTTTAGGTAAGAAAGATTTAGAAATAAATAAATATAGCCCAATGTTCAATAAAACTAAGAAGGGAGAGAGGAAGAGATTAAGCATTTATTAAGCACCTACTATGTGCCAGGTGCTTTACAAATATCTCATTTGATCCTCAAAATAACCCTTCAAGGTAGGTGCTATTTATAGTTTTACAGATGAGGAAACTGAGGCCAAAATAGGTTAAATGACTTGCCCAGGAACACACAGCTAACACTCATCTGTGGGGGACTTCATGACTTCAGGTCCTGCACTCTATCCACCATGTAACCTAACTGCTAGAAAAACTGGAAAGCAGTTTGGCATAAAATTAATTTAGAACCTTGTCTTACACTATATATCACAGCAAGACCCAAATAGACATGTAGTCTAAATACTTAAAAATCACATCATAAAAAAATTGGAGGAGAATGGAAGAAGATACCCTTTACAACTAAGATTTGACCAGAAAAGGGATAGAAGTAAGCATAAAAGACAAGACAGCTTAAATTAAAATTTAAAAGCCTTTGCATGAACAAATTTGGAACTAAAATAAGTTATGAATTATAGAAAAGGATCTTTTTATATAATGGTAAAATTACAATGATATAAATATTATACTTATAATATTAAAATTATTGTATTAAATATAAGTATATAATGATATAAATTATATAACCAGTTTTCAAAGGGGGATAAGTGCAAGCTACTAACAGCTATAAAAAAAAATGCTGAGAAGCATCCTGATGTTAATTGAATAGGGCCAGATTTGGAATCAGGAAGACCTGGGATCAAGTTAGCTACTGCATACTTCTTGGCTGTTTGATCCTGGATAACTCACTCTTTCAGTGCCCAGCCAGCATTGTAAGACACTAAATTCCAGAACAGGTGCCACCATGAATTGCTAAGTTGGAAATTCCCTCTATTAATAAAAATAAAATAATAAATAAAAATAAAATTACAGTTTCAGTTTTAAAATTGTTTCAAATCACCAAGACTAAGAATTGTAAATTAAAAACAACAATCTATCCGTTGGCAAAGATGATAAATAATGCAAATAGTTTTGGGGGTACTAAGGGAAGAAAAGAACAACCTTGTTGTTAGAGCCCCGAACTGGTGCCAATGTTCAGGAAAACAATTTGGAATTATATTAGTAAAGTTACTAAACTGTTCATAACCTTTGGCCCATTATTTCTATTATTAGGTTCATACTATTAAGGAGATAAAAGATGGAAAGAAAAGCCATAGGTAGATTGCATACATGCACAGGTATATATATATATATAATATACATATATATATATGTATATTATATATATATAATATACATATATATATATACATACATGTATATATAATGGATCGCCATCTTGTTTCTAGTTTTTTGCTGATAAACATACCACATGTGTTTGTATATCTATATGTACACACAGACTCATATATATGAATATATACGTAGCTATCATCACAAAACTAAAAACAGCACGAGTCCTCGCAGGTTTTGTTGTTCAGCCGTTTTTCAGGCATGTCCGACTTCTTATGACTCCCTTGGGGGTTTTCTGGCAAAGATACCAGAGCTGTTTGCCATTTCCTTCTCCAGGTCACTTTACAGATGAGAAAACTGAGGCAAAAGAGTTAGATGACTTGGCCAGAGTCACAAAACTGGTACGATTCTGAAACTGGACTTGAAATCAGGTCTCTGACTCCTTGTCTGGTGCTGCATCCACTGAGCCACCTCCCTGCCCCCTCCACTGATTAGGGATAACCTAAACAAATCTCATTATATAAATGTAATTCAACACCGTTACACATTAAGAAACAAACAAAATGAGGAATTCAAAGAAACAGGAGAAGATCTCTAAGTAGAATGAGAACAATACATATACACAATAGGGACAATAATGTAAATGAAAACAACAAAAAGCAGATTTTTTTTAACTTTTTTTGATTCTGAACTTAAAACACCAAGAAAGAATATTTACATATACATAGCAGAACATAAAAGGAGGGTTCTATATTCTCTGAATCTCCTTTTCGTACTGATTGATTTTTTTAAGTAAGTATATAATAAATTCTTCATGGTATTTTTAAAACTTCCCTGTTTGTTTGTGCTTCTTTCTAAACGTCCTTTTCTGGGCATTTAAAAAGATGTTACAATGGCTTTTCGTTTTTGGCATCACTATTGGTAACTACTTTCTTTAAACCTTCCTCCCTCTCTCATTAAAAACTGAAGGAAAAAGATAAAAAAAAAAACCCTCATAATTCCGTCTTTTACCCCATGGCTGAAGTGACTCAAAGCTGAGTCAGAGAGGATTTGTCATCAGTTCAGGAGGCGTGGCCCAATCAGGACCTTAAAGAGAATGCCTGCCCTCTGGCACTCTGTCTCTCTCTCTCACACCTCTTTTCTCTCCTCCCCCTCCTCTCTTCTCCCTCCTTCCTGTTCCTCCCCCTCTCCCCTTCCCCCTCCCTTTTCTTATTGCCTCATCCCTTTAGCCTCACCAGATCCTGTTTGGTACACTCACTATCTGCTTTGTTGTTATTTCTTTCCTATCCTCTTTCTTTCTGCCTGCCTAGCTTCCTTTTTTCTTTCCATGCAAGGGAATGGGGAAGCAGGTGGAGTGTTTCTTGGAAATGATTGTGGTCTAAAATCCAAAATGTGTCAATCGAACACTTACCCCATCCCCCACCCTCTTAGCCTCTCAATTCATTTTACTAAATTAGCTGACATTGAATGTCTCTTACCCTCTGTCCACCCCTCACCCCCTCCATGATGTTCTCTTTATTAAATTCAATAAGCTATCATTTAGTTTCCCTTACTTCTACACCCATATTTTTATCTAGGAGCTCTGTGGTCAAAAAGTTTTTCTGCAGGTTGAAATCCTAACCAACCTTTAAGGCCACCTACTCCATTCTGCTTCTCACCCCAACCAGGAATTCACTCTTTCATATCTGAACTCCCAAAGCATTTTGCTTCCTTTCATTGCTTTGGATTTTACTGAGGAAGCTTTGTTTTATTCCTTGGCATCTGTGAATACATATGCCTCTTAAAGAACCATGGGGTCAAGAGGGAATCCTTTTGTTTCAATTTGACACATATCATCTTCCATGATAATAGTGAACACCTCAGATTAATGGTCTCCCTGTTTTACAACTTGCTAGATGTCAGTACTCAGAATGTTAAAACAGATATCTTTAAACTTACATCTGCCATAGAGGCTTCTATAATTTTCATGTATCTGTGAGATGTTTTGTCTGAAGAGAACTTTCAGGACTGCATTTTATTTAAATGCTTTTTTAGAAAATCAATAAACAATGAATAAATAAATAAACTGCGGTATCTTATATTCTATACATGTTTTAATCAAGTTAACCTGAGAAATAAAGAAAAGCATTCTTACCCTTTGTTAATTGAAAAATAAGGTGATTTGCAATGGAAAGGGTTTGTTTTCTTAGGCCTCTGTGCCATTCAGGAATGATTTGGATGATGCATAAAGCACAGCTTCAGAGAAAGAAAATGCTTCCAGTACTAAAAGGTAATTAGCTACATATTTGTATCACTGAAATGGAATATTGTGTGACAAAAGGTGTTTCCAGCTCCAAATCATGCCCTAAAATTTTCATTATAAATTAGTTGAAATAACCCATGGCAGCTATTTGCAAAATAAACTACCATTAGATACCCTCCCAATATTTTTCATTAAAAATTTTATTATGCACTTATTAACTACCATAAAGACAATCAAATTAATATGTAAAATTAAATCTTAAAAAGCCCTTAGCATTTAACAAAGTCAGATAAAAAAATTAACATACAACCGAGAAATGGTTTGCTCTGTTTGCTCTTCCAAGTCTCTCTGAAGTTTCTCTTCTCTTGGCTCTCTTTTTTACTTACGTATAGTTATCATCCACATATATGACACAATTTAGTTCTTCCAGTAATCTAGACCTTCAGTGGTCACTGGGCAAAAATCTTGCATTTGGAATACTGATACTTTATTTAAACTTTATAAACGATCTACCAACTGATTCTTAGTGAACAGGACCTTCTGTCTCTTGGGCTGTAATTCTGCTCCCACCCCTCAGAAAGCAAAAGGGAGCCTCAGAGGTCTGAGGACCATTTCATGTTTTTTTTTGTTTCTTGGGTTGCCATGGCCAAAGAATTCATCTCCAAGTGACCAGCCTATTGTTGGTGAACCTTTCTGTACTTAGCTAGTCACAGCCTTAGAAAGGAGTTTATTGCTGGGAACATATTCACAATCAATTGTTAGGAACATAGTAGAAGCCTTCCCATTATAGTAGAGCCTTTCAATGCTTATTAGCATAGCGTTTGAGACCCCAGGATCATTTCTATGTCACAACAAAAGAAGAATTAGGACTTTGTATATAGGTATATAATATTGCTTGTTTTTGCTGATCTCACATTGTGTTACTTCATATGGGTTTTTCCATATTTTGTGATATTAATATTACTGATTTTATATAATATAATGTTCTATTACATTCATATACTATAATGTATTCAATCATTCTTTAATAACTGGAATCTAGATTCTCCCAGGTTTCTTGCTATTACAAGTAAACATTAAAATGAATATTGTTATGTATCTATGAATATTTTTGTACACGTAGAACATTTTCTTTCATTTTTTATGACAAGTGGAAGGAGAGTAGTAATGTATAGCCTGAGTAAGGAAACTGATAGGTCTGGGGGAGATGAATGGCTATAGTCATTTCAGAGTGGGGTGAAGAGATACAATTATTGATTAAGAACAGAATCATTCCATAGCCACTTATAGAAATCTATCTCACACTACAGGAAAGTAGAAGGGAAGGGGATGAGAGAAGGGGGGGTGACAGAAGGGAGGGCAGATTGGGGTAAGGGGTAATCAGAATGTATGCCATCTTGGGGTAGGGGTAGGGGAGAGATGGGGAGAAAATTTGGAACTCAAAATCTTGTGGAAGTGAATGTTGAAAACTAAAAATAAAATTAATAGAAATTTTTAAAAATAAGGATTATAGATCTCACTACAACAAGGGTAAATGACAGGCCTCAAACCTGTGAGTGAATTAGGAGATGTCTACCCCAAACATGGGAAGACTTCCCCTGGAGGAATGGGAAGATGAGAACAATGTGTTTTAACAGACATGAAGGTAGCTGAAGCAGACACTATGGAAGTACTTAGAGTTTGGTCAGATATCAAAGATGACAAAGTCATACCCTGGATCCCTGGCCATCTCCAGTTGTCCTGACTTTTGTCTTGTCACTAGACTTCAATGATTCTGGAAGAGAGAGGGAGGCTGATGACTTTGTGCAACTCTGCCTCACTTAAATCCAGTTTTTGTGCAAGTCATCACCCCATGATGTCATTGGTTGTCTTTGAAAATTCAGGACAAACAACAACGTTCTCCCCAAAATACTATGAGGATCAAATGAGATGTCTTTGTTCGTGTTGTTTCCCCCAATAGAAAATAAGCTTTTGAGGCAAGGAACTGTTTCTTTTTTTGTCTTTGTAACGCCTCAGCACTTAGCATGGTGCCTTGCATATGGTGACACTTAGTAAATGCTCGCTAAATGGATGTTAAATGAACAAAACAGTTGCTGGAGCAAGTCTTTTGGGGAGGAGTTCTTTGACTCAGTGGGAACCAGAGTCAGGGGACAACAAGCAAAAAATCAGGATGTGGAGGAATACACCAGACCTGCTTCTTCACTGGTAGTATGAGTTAGGTGGACTGCGTAGGTAAAGGAAAAAGAGGTTAGCTAATATTTTCTGCTTTTAGGAAGGCAAAAAGGAATTTATACTTTGTGTATGTAGAGATCAGAGATCTCAGAACAAAATCTTCAGTAGTGAAAGTGATAAGAATTGTACACCTTGCGGAGGAAGGTGTCACTGATACCAGAGCAAAGGACCACATCATTTAGGACAACAAGGACCCAGGACAATGCCTGGACATCCCCACTACACTATGACCGACCTTACATTAATGCTAGATATTGAAATAGACAAGATCTACCTAGGACATAGTCTCTAATCCCCACACTATCCTAATCACCCTCCATCTAGACCTGGTCAATGTTCTTTTCTAAAACCCTATGTTCAGCTATGCTAAGCCTTTGAATGCCCCTGTGGGTAGGGTAGAGAGAGGGGGAATCAACTTGCATTTGAAAAACATGTATTTGACTTTGGTAAGGAGGTCAGAGAGAGGAGAGAAGGGGGAATGAAGGTATGAGATGAAGAAGAGAGAAGAATGAAGAGAATCAGCAAAGAAAAGGGAGAGAAGTAAATGGAGAAAAGAGGTAAATAAGATTAAGAGAAGAGGGAGACAGAAAGTGAAAAGTAACAACAGAAAAACAGTATAGTGACTTAGGAAAAAAGAGGAAAAAGGAGATAGGGAAACAAGCAGATGGGGAAGACCTGAGGCAGAGGAAAGGATTAGAACAGAACAAAGAAAAGAGAAACAAGAGAAAAAGAAGACTAAAGAAGGGATGAAAAGTAAGGTTCATTCCCTAGGAAGAATTCAAGGGAAATATTACTCAGTCCTTTCCATTTTTCTTTGCTTTCTTTGTAACTTTCTCTGGAGAAAGAGGAGATAAGATTGGCATGGCACCATGGCTTTAGACTCTGACTATTGGCAATAGTTGCCCCTCCAAGGGGCTGCTATATGAAACCCAAAGTTTAGCTTAACCACAGCTCCTTTCCTGTAGGAAGCTGGAGCCCCTCCCCTCCCCTACCTTAAAGCTGGAAGGGACTTAAAGGAGATTATCAGGTCTAGCCACATATCTAAACAAGAAAGATATTATCTCCATTTTACAGATGAGTCAACTGAGTCCCTGTGCGATTAAGTTACTTTCTTAAGGTCACATAACTGATAAAGCAGGACTAGAAGAAGAGAATTATTAACAAGGGAAAACGTGAGCTAGGGTATGGACTTGTTAACTTGTTGAACTGCATAAAAATTTAAAAGATATATCAGAAGGGAACTGAGCCAAATTTATAAAAATAAGAGCCATTTTCCAATTGATAAATGATCATTTTTCAGAAGAAGAAATCAGAGCTATCAATAGTCACATGAAAAAATGCTCTAAACCACTGACTAGAGAAGTGCAAATTGAAACAACTTTGAGACACTACCTCAAACCTATCAGATTGGCTAACATGACAGAAATGGAAAATGACAGATGCTGGAGGGAATGTGGAAAAATTGGGACACTAATGCAACTGATGGTAGAGTTGTGAACTGATCCAATCATACTGGAGAATAATTTGGAATTATGCTCAAAGAGCTATAAAAGGTGTATACCCTTTGACCCAGCAATACCCCTACTGCACCAGTGCAGGAATCAGAAGGACCTGAGTTCAAATCTCACCGCAGACACTTGACACTCACTAGCTGTGTGACCTTGAGCAAGTGACTTAACCCCAATTGACTCATCCTGGGTCATCTCCAGTCATCCTGATGAATATCTGATTACTGGATTCAGATGGCTCTGGAGGAGAAGTGAGGCTGATGACCCACACAGCCCTCCCTCACTCAAACAAAGGCAAGTGCAAGTCATGTCATTATTTCTCTGATGGCATGGTCTTCTTCAGCAATAAAGGATGAACACACCACTACTAGGTCTATATCCCATAGAAATTTTTTAAAAAGGGAAAAAGAGTGGGGTGGAGCCAAGATGTGGAGTGGAAAGATGAACCTGCTCTAGCTGTACCCCCATAGCCAATAAAATACCTGTAAAAAAATGACTAAAAAAATTGTAGAGTAGCAGAGGCCACAAAAAGACAGAGTGAATGAGATTTCCAGCCCAAGGCAATCTGGAAGGCCGACAGGCAAGATTTGTCACACTGGACTGAGAGTGGAGCATAGCCCAGCATTAGCTGCATGGAGCAGCAGGGATAGGATTGGAACAGGCTTTAGGGGCAGAATCATGGGTAACAGCTGCAGTTCCCTGATTTCTCAACCCACAAACGTCAAAGACAGCTTCAAAGGTCAATAAGAAAGCTCTTGCACCTGGGTGAGAAGGAAGCATGGCCCTGCCCTCCCCTGGCCCCAGGGCTGCAGAGTCAGTTTTGGAGCCCTCAGCCTAAAGACCCTAGGAGAACTGAGCTGCTGATCTGGATCTCAGCCCTGAGTGGAAGTCCTAGGGTGATGAGAAGCACTGACATGGTAGAGTTTATGGTGACTGTGGAGAGGGAACCCTACTTCCAGATCCTGGGCAGAAAAGTTTGTGGTTGCTCCCAGACCAGAATGCAGACCAGGAGAGGAGGAAACTCCTCTCTCTTGATTGTGCCACCATGGAGGAACTGATAAATTACAGATCTCTAGAGTATACCCTCCACTTGACAAAGGACTCAAAAGTTGAGTAATTGGCTGGGAAAATGCCCAAAAAAGGGAAAAAAATAAGACGATAGAAGGTTACTTTATTGGTGAATAGATATTTTCTTCCATCCTTTCAGATGAGGAAGAACAAAGCATACCATCAGAGGAAGACATAAAAATGAAGGCTTCTACATCCAAAACCTCCAAAAAAGATTTGCAATGGTCTCAGGCCATGAAAGAGCTCAAAAAGGATTTTGAAAAACAAGTAAGAGAGGTGGAGGAAAAATTGGGAAGAGAAATGAGAGTGATGCAAGAAAATCATGAAAAGCAAGACAACAGATTGCTAAAGAATCCCCAGTAGCAGCAGAAGGTCTCAGATCTCTCAACTCACAAGCACCAAAGAAAGCTTTAAAGATCAGTGAGAGGACTTTCTCAACTAGGAAGAGAGGAGCAGGTTTCCCCCCAGCACCAGCCGCAGGTGGCAGTGGTAGTAGTGGCGGCATGTTCAAAAAAAAAGAGCCTAGATATCAACTTTCATGAAATTATCAAGGAAAACTGCCCTGATATTCTAGAACCAGAAGGCAAAATAAATATTGAAAGAATCCACCAATCATCTCCTGAAAGAGACCTAGAAAGAGAAATTCCTAGGAATATTGTAGCCAAATTTCAGAGTTCCCAGTTCAAGGAGAAAATATTGCAAACAGCTAGAAAAAAACAATTTGATTATTGTGGAAATACAATCAGGATATCACAGGATCTGGCAGCTTCTACATTAAGGGATCAAAAGGCTTGGAATAGGATATTCTAGAAGTCTAAGGAACTGGAATTAAAACCAAGAATCACCTACTCAGCAAAACTGAGTATAATACTTCAGGGGAAAAAATGGTCATTCAATGATATAGAGGACTTTCAAGCATTCTTGATGAAAAGACCAGAAGTGAAGAGAAAATTTGATTTTCAGACACAAGAATCAAGAGAAGCATGAAAACATAAACAGGAAAGAGAAATCATAAAGGACTTTCTAAAGTTGAACTGTTTATATGCCTACATGGAAAGATAATATTTCTAACTCTTGAGACTTTTCTCAGTATTTGGGTAGGTAGAGGGATTTTACACACAGGCACACACACACACACACACACACACACACACAAACACACACACACATACACACACACATACATATAGACAGAGAGTACAGGTTGAGTACAGGGATGATATCTATAAAAAATAAACTTAAGGGGTAAGAAAGGAATATATTGGAAGGAGAAAGGGAGAAAAAGGATGGGGCAAATTATCACTCATAAAACAGATAAGAAAATTCTTCAGTGGAGAAGAAAAGGGAGGAGGTCAGAGGGGAACAGTGAAGCTTACTCTCATCAGATTTGACTTAAGGAGGGAATAGCATGCTCATTCAATTTGGTATGAAAATCTATCTTATACTACTGGAAAGTAGGGGAGAAGGGGACAAGTGGGGTGAGTGGGATGATAGAAAGGAGGGCATATGGGAGAAGTGAGTAATTAGAAGTAAATACCTTTGGGAAGGGACAAAGTCAAAAGAGAGAATAGAATAAATGGAGTACAGGGTAGGATAGAGGGAAATATAGTCTTTCACAACATGACTATTGTGGAAGTCTTTGACAAAATGACAAATATATAGTCTGTATTGAATTGTTTGCCTTCTTAGTGGGGATGGATGGGGAGGGAGGAAGAGAGAGAAGTTGGAATTCAAAGTATTAGAACCAGACATTGAGAATTTTTATTGCATATGACTGGGAAATAAGAAATACAATTAATAGGGTATAGAAATCTATCTTGCACTACAAGAAAAGAGAGAATATGGGGATAAGGCAAGGATGGGGTATGATAGAAGGGAGGGCACATTGAGGGAAGGGGTAATCAGAATGCAAGTTGTTATGGGGTGGGGGAGGGGAGAGATGGGGAGAAAAATTGGAACTCAAAATTTTGTGGAAATGAATGTTGAAATCTAAAAAAAATATAAATAAACATAAAAAAATAAAATAAAATTAGAGGCCAAAAAAAATTAAAATGGAGCAGATGGAAGCTAATGACTTCATGAGAAACCAAGAAATTACAAAACAAAACCAAAAGAATGAAAAAAATAAAAGACAATGTGAAATATCTCATTGGAAAAAACAACTAACCTGGAAAATAGATCCAGGAGAGACAATTTTAAAATTATGGGACTACCTGAAAGCCATGATCAAAAACAGAGCCTAGATATCATCTTCCATAAATTATCAAGGAAAAATTCCCTGATATTCTAAAACCAGAGGATAAAATAAATATTGAAAGAATCCACTGATCACCTCCTGAAAGAGATCAGAAAAAAAAACTCCTAGAAATATTGTAGCCAAATCCCAGAGTTCCCAGGGAACTTGCCCTACAAGAAAAAAGATGAGGATAAGGAAAGGGAGGGGAGATTGGGGAGGGGTAATCAGAAAGCATGGTATCTTGAGTTGGGGGGAGGAGAGAGATGGGGAGAAATTTGGAACTCAAAATCTGGTGGAAATGAATGTTGAAAACAAAAAAAATCAAAATGAAATGGGAAAAAATGTATTTGTACAAAAAAAAGCCACACACACACACACACACACGTGTGTGTGTGTGTGTGTGTGTGTGTGTGTATTTATAGCAGCTTTTTTATGTTGGCAAAGAATTGGAAATTGAGGGCATGAGCATCAGTTAGGGAAAGGCTAAACAAGTTGTGGTATATATGGTATGTGATTGTGAAGTGGTATGTGATTGTAATTAAATACTCTTGTGCTATAAGAAATCATAGTCAGGATGGGGAGACTTAAATAAACTGATGCAAAGTGAAGTAAGCAGATCCAGCAGACCATTTGTAACAGCAAGCAAAGTAGGAATTTTTGCTGTTTTTTAGCCAATCAAGTGCCTTTGATTGAGTCTTGCCTTTGATTGAATCCATCAAGAGTTTTTGATTAGCAACAGTATATATTGTAGAGAGAGCAGCCAGAGACAGAGCTGAGAGAGAAGCGCCTGCCCTGTGAGTGGGCTAGGGAAACTTGCTTGTGGAGAGGCCTAACAGAAAGAATGTTTGTGATGTCAAAGCCCTGTCTATTGATCTGTGCTGATTCCTCAGACATAAGCCCTGTCAGTTGGTCTTTATGAGTGAATTGAGATGATGACGCTGATAATGTGTATAAAGATTGTTATATCTCTGTTAAGCTTTGTTTTCCTAGAAGCAGAAGCTTTGAGCAGGAGCCCCTGGAACATGCTGACAGGCAAAAGCAGGAAGAGTTTGGAGTGGAACAGTTCCCATAAGCTGAGACAAGGAGCAAGAGCAGAGAGCTGCCTGTGTGTAAACTCAGGCAAGAGCTGGGAGCAGTTGACCCTCTGAGGAGGAGTCGTGGGGTTTGGAAGTCTGTCTCAAATCAAGATGAGAGAGGACTTTACTTGGACACTGTGTAATGATTAAAAAGATTGTTGTTACTGTGACCTAGGGGTGGATGGCGTTTTGAAAAAGGACTTCACTTGGATACTTGATATTGATTAAGGATGTTGCTATTGTTATGACATGTGTACATATATATACACACACATATATACATACATATGTACATATATATATATTTTGAACGATACATTTTACTTAAGGATGTTGCTATGAATGTTACACTTTACTGAACAATGTTTAGTTTGTTGCTGAATAGAAAGTTCATTATACTATGCAATTAGACTCTTGAAATTATCTCACATCATTCTGATATCTTCACTCATGATTCAAATGAAAAGATGGTCCTTTTCCTTGCCAAGGCCAACCTTTCTACATACATAAGTGATCCTATTCCATCTCATTTTCTCCAGCAGTTCCCTTTGTTATCTCCACTCAATTATATTCAATTTCTCCTTGCCTACTAGCTACTTCCCTGCTGACTACAAACAAGCCCGTGTGTCCCCCATTCTAAAAACAAAAACATTCATCCATCCATCCCTCCATCCCTGCCAGCCTATCTTCCCTCACTTGTGGCTAAACTAGAAGAGTGTCTTCACTTCTCTTCTCATTCTCTTCTATAGTTTAGCTTCTAACATCAGGATTCAACTAAAGCTGCTCTCTCGATGGTTATTAATGGTCTTTATTACCTTTCATTGCTTTAAATCTAAGGGGCCTTTTCTCATTCTTTAGCCTTTTTACTTCTTTGCAGCCCCTGACACTGTCAATCATATTCTTTTGCTTGACATTCTGTTCTTTCTATTTTTTCATGACTTTACTTTCTCCTGGAAATTAAGTAGTGCAAAGGATAGAGAGCTGGGCATAGCATCAGGCAGAACTGAATAGATTTTTAATTTCAAACACAAATGATCTAATTCTTTAAATGGTCATTTCTTGTTTTACCTTTAATTTTTGTGACCCTCCCAATACTAATATTTTCTCATATGAAAATATATCCCCTTAGAACATGTTGAATGTGTAAAGTTTGGTCCATAGCAGTAGACCTTGCCCAAAGCAAAACTATGAAGTAGAAAGAGCTTGTTTCTAATGTTTTTCCACCTTTTTCCTTTTCTTTTAAAAAAATTAGATTATTTAATTTAAATTTAACATTTTGCTTTTCCCCTCAACATGTAAAAACAGTTTTTAACATTCTTTTAAAAAATTTTTTTGAGTTCCAAACTCTCTCTTTCCCTCCCCTTGACCCTCTCACTGGAAAGACAAGAAATTTGCTATAGGTTATACATGTACTGTCATGCAAAACATATTTCCATGTTAGTCATGTTGTGAAAAAAAACCTCTAAAAAAAAGTAAAGAAAAAGTATGCTTTGATTGGCATTCAGACTCCATCAGTTCTTTCTCTAGACATGGATAGCATTTTTTAACATAAATCCTTCAGAATTGTCTTGGATCATCGTATTACTGAGAATAGGCAAGTCATTCACAATTTATCATCATACAATAATGTTGTTATTATATACAATGTTTTCTTGGGTCTACTCATTTCACTTTGCATCATTTCATGTAAGGCTTTCCAGGTTTTTCTGAGAGCTTTCTGCTTGTCATTTCTTATAACACAATAGTATTATATCATAATCATATATAACAACTTGTTCAGCCATTCCTCAACTGATGAATATCCTCTCAATTTGCAATTCTTTGCCACCACTAAAAGAGCTGCTATAAATATTTTTGTAAAAATAGATCCTTTTCCTTCTTGTTTGTTATCTCTTTGGGATATAAACCTAGTTAGTGGTATTGACTGGTCAAAGGGTTTGATAGTGGTTTTATAGTCCTTTGGGCATTGCTCCAAATCACTCTGCAGAATGCTTGAATCAGTATACTACTTCATCCAACAGAGTATTGTTGTTCCAGTTTTCCCACATCCCCTCTAACATTTGTCATTTTCCTTTTCTGTCATATTAGCCAATCTATTAAGTGTAGAGTAGCATTTCTCTAATCAATAGTCTTAATGTCTCTTACCAGTTCTTACTTTCACTAAGTCCTAAAATGCCTTCCCAGAGATTCCTTATAGTTCTTTTCCCAGTATGATCTAAATATAGAATGGATGATCAGAAGTACCTGCAAATTGATTGAAGGATTTATCTGACTTATCAGGGTTTTCCTAATCACTTCAGGTTTCTATTTTCAGGGGCATTAATCTGGGCTATGGACGTATCTTTCTGCTGTTCCCTACATCAAAGAAGTATCTGAACTAATTCAACCAAGTTCTGTTCTAAGCCAGCTCTCAGGCAAGAAAGTCATCTCTGAAGTCAATTCATTATAATGTTAATGACTTGAGGAATGATTATTATTATAAAATTGATGTCATACCTCTTCCTAGTTCTACACCTTAAACCTCCTCAATGTTATCCTCTATAATCTCCTTTTCCTCAGTTCTCAGAGGAAGAGATAATACTTCTTGTCAAGTTTGCTTTTTGTGATGTGCAGTTGTAGTTCAGTTATGTCTGATTCCTCATGATCCCATTTGGGATTTTCTTGGCAAAGATACTAGAATGGTTTGCCATTTCCTTTAATGCTAGTGCTTTCCTCTGTGGTCATCTCTAATTTATTCTATATATATATCGTTTGTATAGTTGTTTTCATGTTGTCTCCCCTATTAGAGTGTGAGTTCCTTGAGGGCTGGATCTTTTGGCTTCTCTTTATATCCCCAGCACTTAGTATATGTTTTTGGCACATAATGAGGTATAATAAATGCTTGTTGCCTTAAGGATTGTTATAACAAAAGCACTTTGTAAATTTTTTAAAACTATGTGAATGATTTGTTATTGATATATATATCTCTATATAAACATATATAGATATGGAAACAGGGTTAAGTGACTTGTCCAGGGTCACTCAGCTAGTAAGTGTCTCAGGTCAGATTTGAACACAGGAAGATGAATCTTCTTGATTTCAAGCTTAGCACCCTATTCACTGAACCACCCAGCTTATTCCGCACTGGCTCTCTAATCTTCAGTCTCTCTTTACCCACTGCCTCCTTCTTTATGGTCTACAAGCTTACCCTAGTCCCTCAGCCTTAAAAAAAACAAACAAAAAGGGCTGCTATAAATATTTTTGTACCTATGGGACCCTTTCCCATTTTTATAATCTCTTGGGGATACAGTCATAGAAGTGGTATTGCTGGGTCGAAGGGTTTGCACATTTTTGTAGCCCTTTGGGCATAGTTTCAAATTGCTCTCCAGAATGACTGGATCAGCTCACAGCTCCACCAACAATGAATTAGTGTTCCAACTCTCCCACATCTTCTCCAACATTTGTCATCATTATATTTTGTCATGTTAGCCAATCTGATAGGTGTGATGTGGTATCTGAGTTGTTTTGATTTGCATCTCTCTAATCAATAGTGATTTAGAACATTTTTTCACATGACTATAGGCAATTTTGATTTCTTCCTCTGAAAACTGCCAGTTCACTGGAAATCAAGGGGATGCCCATCAGTTGGGGAATGGCTGAATAAATTGTGGTATATGAATGTAATGGAGTACTATTGCGCTTCAAGAAATGATCAACAGGAAGACTTCAGGGAGGCCTGGAAAGACTTACATGAACTGATGCTGAGTGAAAGGAGCAGAACCAAGAGAACTTTATACACAGAAAAAAACACAGTGTGTGAGGATTTTTTCTGGTAGACTTAGAACTTCATTGCAATGCACGGACTTAAAATATTCTCAATGGTCTCTTAAGACAAAATGCCTTCCACATCCAAAGAACTATGGAGTTTGATTATAGAATGTAGCAAATAATTTTCTTTTGCATAACATTTTGGTTTGTTTTATGATTTCTCCCACTCATTTTAATTCTTCTATGCAACATGACTAAGGTGAAAATGTATTTAATAGGAATGTATGTGTAGAACCTATAAAAATTGTATTCTGACTCGGGGAGAGAGGGGGAGGGAGGAGGGAGGGAGGAGGGAGAGAAAAAAAATCTAAGTTACATTGAAGTGATTGTAGAACACTGAAAACAAATAAAATAATAATAAAAAAGTAAATAAAAAATAAAAAGTAAAAAAAAGAAAAATCTGGAACTCAAAATTTAAAAAAAGAAAAAATATATCAAAAATAAACAAACACATAAATAAAGATACTGCTTGCTGCAGAACCAAAAAACCCCCCCCAAACCCCTAAACCCTTAAATTGACTCACCTCTCAAGTTACTTCCTCTATCTCTATTTCCTCCTAATTCTGTTTTGTGGAATCTTTCTCCATATTCTATTCTCTGTGGTCTGGTATAGCCCTGAATTCTATACTAGACTCTCTTTTCTTCTTTTTAGGTTGTATTCATTATCTTCCATGGGTTAATTATCATCTCTATATAGTTGACTCCCATACCAGCCTGCATATTTAACTCTCCTCTCTATTTTGATTTCTGCTTCTTCCCATTTACAAATGTAATTCAGGGCCTCAAGATCTCTTGTGTAAAAATATTTAGTATCCTTTTAGTAGTTTCCTTTCCTCTAGTCCTCCCTCTTTCCAGTTCATCTTCCACACAGGTATCAAATTGACATTCCTAAATAACCCAGGTAAAACCAAACTACTCCTCTGCTCAAAAGGTTCCTCATTGTTTCTAGGAGAAAATGTCAACTCAGCTGGTTACCTTACAATTAGATTCCCACCTGTCTTTCTAGGTGGATTTTCATATGATTTCATCATACACATTCTTTTTCTAGTCAAAGTGACTTACTTGCTTTTCTCAATACAAAGTTCCTGCCTTCAGGTCAGGCTGACCCTTTGCTTGGAATGTTGCTCCCACTCACCTTTACCTCTTGTAATCTCAGAATTCCTTCTATGTGCAATTCATAAGAACTACTTCCTGCATGAGGCCTGCTTTGATATCTTCAGTTATTAAGTGTTCTCTCTCCTTCACATTACTTTAATTTTTCCTGTTTGTGTACATGCTGTACCTTCTCCATCAGATTGTAAGTTCCCTGAGAGCAAGGACTCTAGCACAAAACTTAATCATTCAGTAAATAAAGGCATTTAATAATTTTTGTTGAATTGTTTCAGTTATGTCCAACACTTTGTGACCCCATTTGGGATTTTCTTGGCAGAGATACTGGAGTGGTTTGCCATTTCCTCCTCCAGCTCATTTTACAGGTGAGAAAACTGAGGCCAACAGGGTTAAGTGACTTGCCCAGGGTCACACAGCTAGTGAGTATCTGAGGCTGGATTTGAACTCAGGAGTCTTCCTGACTCCAGGCCTGGCACTATCCACTACCCTAGCTAATTTTACAAGTGAGGAAACTGAGGCAAATAGAGTTAAGTGATTTGTGCAGGGTTACACAGCTAGTTAGTTATGAAGCATAGGCTCTCCTAGTTACAGCTATAATCCCACTTTCTATAAGAAGCCTTTTTCTGATCTCCCTTTAATACTAGTGCTTTCCTCTGTAGTCATCTTTGATTTATTCTACATATATATCTATATCTATATATATAGATATAGATATATATCTTGTTTGTATAGTTATTTTCATGTTGTCTCTCCTATTAGAGTGTGAGTTCCTTGAGGGCTGGGTCTTTTGGCTTCTCTTTATATCCCCAGCACTTAGTATATGTTTTTGGCACATAATGAGGTTTGATAAATGCTTGTTGCCTTAAGGATTGTTATAACAAAAGCACTTTGTAAATTTTTAAAAGCTATGTGAATGATTTGTTATATATATATATATATATATATATATATATATATATATATATGTAAATATATCAGTAGTACTAATGACAAGTACTAGCATTATTATATACATTTTATACGTGAGGAAACAAGATTAGAGAAAATATGTGAATCCAAGGTCAAAAGGCTAGTGAATGGTAAAGCCAAGACTCTAGCCTAAGTCTTTTGACTCTTACTTTAATATTATTTCTGAGGAGATGGCCTAATGAATTACATTGGGCTAAAATACTGCCTGGAATACTTTACTAGTTGAGTAACTCTGGGCAGCTTATTTGATCTATCTGTGCCTTAGTTTTTTCATCTTTTAAAGCGGGGATTGGATTTGATGGTCTCTAAATATCCCTTCCAGTTCTAAATCTGTGATCCTATGTATGGAATTTGCCTTTTTACCAGGGGACAAGCCCAAACTCAAGAAATGAATGTTTAAGGAATTCCAAGCCCTATGGTAGTAGGATTGATGGGAAGGTATTTTTGGATAGGGGAATTAAAACATGTACTAGGCTTTCAACAAGTAGAGCTGGGCCTGCATATTAGTGATTGTTTCCCTATCCTTTTCCCAATTTTCTCATCTTTCCCACTATTATGGTCAGTTCCCTTTATTTCCAGTTCATCAGCTGAACTATAAAACTCTCCCTTACACTTCCCCATCTCTTTCTCTCCAAACTGCAAAACACTAAAAAGAGCGGTAGACATTTACTAGTAGTAGTTTTGCGGAAAATAATAATTTTTGCACACTGACAGGTGGCAGCATGGCACCTTACAGGAAGAGACCTTATGTAGCTTAATAGATACTTTCTGAAGCTAGCCCAAGGTCAGATAACTTTAAGGTAAGAGCAGTAGCACTATCTTACTCATCTCTGTAGTCTCAGTGACTTGTATTGTGGTTTAAATTCATTTAAATTTAAAATTATTTGAATGAATGAATATATGGGTCCATTTAAACTCATTTTTGATTAAACTTTGTTTAAACGTCATTTCTGAAGATCTTTTCAGAAAAATGCACTGATTACCTTCTCTCCCTACCCCACCACCATCATAAATACTAAATACAAAATCAAATTGTCTTTCTTCAGCCCCCAATATTTATCAAGAGCCTTATATGTTTCAGAAACATAGGAAGAGGGTATTATGGTAGTTGGGTGTTAAAGCGCCCCCTGCCCCAGTCCCCCATTACAGCCTAGACTAGCCGACTAATTAGGATAACCGTCCAATATCCAACTTGCCCAGGCCCAGAAGAGTTAACAAAGGTATGCATACCCTGCATACCTTCCTAAATCGTGTATGAGGCTATTTGTGTGTGTGCTGGAGGCTAGGGGGTGGGGTGGGGACAGAAGGAAAAAGAAAGAATACCGCCTTTAGAGAGAAACAGTAGAGGGAGAGCTGCTACCGCGTTTGCCATTCCCACTGGGAGGAGAGTGGAGACTGGGAGGGAACTGGTGGGAGAGCAAGCACAGACAGCAGAAGCAGGACTGAGAAGGGAGGGAGATAGTGAAAAGGAGAGGAAGAAGAAAGGGGCAGGGCCCTGTAGGAATAGCCAGGGTGATGGGGGAGGGGGGCCGCAGGAAGGGTTTTTCTCTTTAATCTCCGGAACGGTGGCTGCTTGAACTTGATCGTGCGGATCTGGGCTGGGGCAGGCGCTCTTTGCCCGGGATCCCACTCTGTCTCCAGGAAAGAAGGTAAGGAGTGAGTTACCTACCCTCTGTTATTGCCCACGTCTTCCTGGGACCCCACAGTCACGGAGCGGACTTCACCCCCCACCCCGCCCCGTCTAAACCTCCCTCTCTCTGGCTCTCTCCAGCCCCGCCACGGGGGAAGCGTCGAGCCAGCCGCCCGCACGCCCGCGCTCCGCGGCTGAGCCTGGCACCGCGTCTGGTAGCCCACTCGCGGGGCAGCCAGGCGTGTGCGTGCGTGCAGGCTCCCTCGCCGCCACCGCCTGCGCTGGGACGAGCAGAAGCTCCCCTTCTGTCGGGATCCGCGCCTCTGCTTTGCCAACCGCTGGAGCTCCATCCACCGCGCCTTCTCTCCGAGCCCCCAACGCGCCCCCGCCTCTCCTCCGCCCCGGGGGGCAGGTCCCGGGCAATTGAACCCCAAGGGACTGAAGCAGAAGAACGAACACATAAGCAGATCCTTCCAGTGTGGCAGTCACTAATTGAATATACAATAAATTTCCATCTGTAATGTCTGTCTTCTCCCCACCTTCCAGTATTCCCCCCCACCCCCGTCAGAACTTGTGTGTGCAATCACTGTCGTATTGGAGCCTGGGTACCGCACGCCTCTTGAGTCTGAGGCTGCAGAATTGTGGGGTGCTTCACTTTTCCTCTGTGGCGTCGCGGAATTCACCCCCAACCCCTACTCGCCTTCTGGCCCCACGGGACCTCCTCACTTTCTTCCCCTGTAAAATAAATGGGGGCGATCCAGATGGAGAGCGGACGCTGTAAAGGGCCACGCGAGGGAAAGGTGTTTTTGTTTTTGTTAATTGTGAAATACCGTGATAGCGTATTGCGTATACCTGTTGAGTAGGCACGATCTCCCTGGTGCCGGAGGGCTGAGCAGAATTCTGAGGGTGGGGTAAGAATTAAGCGAGGAGTAAACATGGGCCTGCGGGGGTATAGATGCCCAGATGACCAGAGGGAGAATCCTGTGCCAAGGGGTGCGGAGGGGCAAGGTCACATTTCGGGTTAGGGAAGACCGTCGAGAGTAGAAGAAAGGAGGGAAATCTCCCAGGCTGCTGTCCCGAACGAGGATTTTTTGCATGTTTGTGTTCTAAGTAAGTAAAAACATGCAGCCAAATCCGACCTTTTAAAAGTCTCTTGGACCTGGGAGGGGAGCATTCATTTGCATTCCATGAACTTCTGGTACTGAGGCTGGGGTTCCTTCAGCTCTATTAGGGACTTGCTGGTGACCTGCAGCAAGCACACGCACTTGAAAATGTTCCGATCAATTTAAGCTTGCAAGATACTTTTCTAGATATTGGAGTTACAAAGACACAAATGAAAACTGTTACATTCTGTTGCCTTGGGGGCGGGGTAAGAAGAGGAATTCATCGTATATCCAACTACTGTAAAGGTAATATTCCGAGGTCGGAGAGAACGCTACCATCTGGGGGTGGGAGGTGGGCGTTGGAGCTAGCAGTCTAACAAGAACTAATTATGCCTGATAGGGGAAGAATGATCATATTCATTAATTAGGATGCTGCTTATACTGCTGTTATTGTGTAATAACCATCACTGGGTACAAGAAGGCACTGTGTCAGTTAAGTCCAGCTGCTGTCCTTCTCTGTCAGGTTCTGAGGACACTGAGTTGCCTATCACTCCTTAGGCCCCACCTTCTGCATGAGTGATGCCGAGTTGTCCTCTAGAAAGGGGGTGTTTGTGTCTCCACCAATCAAATCCTTTGTCGTGCCCCATCTCTCCCCCTTAGCCACGCCTTTTCCTTTACGCGCCTTAAATGTGCTTGGTAAAATCACCTCTGTCAATGTCATAACTATAGAATAAAGCACTTAAAGTAGTAAAACAAACATGCGTTTGATATAAAAACAATAGCCACAGATGTCACAAACTCCAGTTTTTTTCATCCCATTCTCTCTCCGAACTCCCCAGGAAAAAAATAAAGGTTGTTCCAGTTGGTGTTCATGTCCCCACTTTCTGTGCCAAGGTCTGGGTCACGGGACCTAGGAAGAGTGAGTATCTGATCACAAATGTCCTGGCTCTCAGCACAAGGAGAGAAGTATCAGTCGCTCACACTCTGAAGACTTCATATCCCCAGGGCCTAGCACAGCTACTGAATTTCTACTAGTACTGTATATTTGTATTTCTTCATCTTAAAGTTTATAGATATGTTTTTATACACTAATACTTGAGTGTGATCTTTGAGAATCGACATAGCACTATAGACAGATGCTAAACACAGGCTAATACTAATAATCGAAGTGTTCATTTTCTAACTCCTTTCTGTTGCTAGCTCTTATTGACATGGAATGTTGGGGATAACATTTTTGCCTAATACATAGGATTGGGGTGATGCTGAAATAAAATGAAGTGATATCTTAAAAACAATAAAATGCTACACAAGTACATTGTTATTGTTAGGAAATCATAGAAATTTAGAGTTTAAGAGATCCTTAGAACTCATCTAATCTACTCCCCTCTTCTGGATTTGAAGATGAAAAAAATTGAGACATGGATAGTTGAAGTAGAATCATAGATTTTAGACCTGTGGAGATCTTTGAGGCAATGAAGTACAACCCTCTGATTTTACAGATGAGCAAACTGATCAGGTGACTTGCTCAGGATCACAAATCTAATAAGAGTCTGAGAAAGGGATTTAATTCAGATCTTCCAGAATAGAGTCATCTAGGTGGTATAGTGGATAGAATTCTCAGCCCGGAGTTAGGAAGATATGAGTTCAAATTCAGATTCATGTATTTACTATTGTGACCCCAGACAAAGCAGTTAATCTCTCAGCCACAATTTCAATTGTGAAATGGGGATTAATAATGGAATAACAGCATCTACTTCCCAGGTAGATTAAATGAGATAATATTTGTAAAACATTTCATGGCACATTATTACTTAAATAAATTATTGTTTTTTTCCTTTCTGATTCTAAATGTGATCCATTATCGATTAGTCTACGTGCTCTCTCAAATTGTCCAAGGTTTTATGGATAATTAAGACAAAGCCGGAGCTGCTACCAGCCTTGTTCATATTTCACCACACAGCAGTGCTTCTAATTTACACATGCATAAAATTAAAATCTGTAAACATATATATGTCTTATTATCTGGGATTTTGAGTCAATTGAAAATGTTTGTGAAGTTTTGAATTTCCTGGAAAAGAAGTTTTACATAAATAATTTTTGTACTAATTTGATTGTAGTTCTGGTTGAGTTTTTCTTTGTAAAACTAACATTCCCTCAAAGAAATATGGTATAGACATATATGCTTAAGATAACCAGATCCAGAAAATATGTTCAAACCAAAAAAAGTGATCTTAACTTACTTCACTATGTGGAAATTATACTCCATTTTTACTCTACATAATTTGTAAAATGGTTTGCTGACCCTTGGAAAAATTTGGCTTAGTGAATTAAATCAAGGACTGAGTTGTAGTGTTATTTTATAGATTTTGATAGTTCAGAAAAGACTATTACCCTTATTTTCCTATGGTTTGCGTGTGGCCATTGGTATGTGTGTGTAAATTGAGTATGGGACTTAAATAATTATGTGTATACTTGTAACATATGTTTTTAATAGAAATAAAACCCCATAATATTGTTATGTGTGACTTGAAGCATTAAACATTAGGTTTTGATTATGTTTTTCAGTGGAAATTTTAATAAAACTAAAAAACTTAAGAGAACAAGGGTCACAGAGATGTATTTTGAGCTAGAAGAACTTTTAACAAGAGATGTGAAAACTAAAAAAAAACTTAGCTCATATGTATAATTCAAGACCAGTCTTCTCTAAGAAAGGAAAATAATAGATGCCAGTCTTGTAGCCACATATAGGCAATGATTAGACATTCCCACAGCTCTGCAAACCTTTAATTTGGGCTTCAATGCAATGTTTTATCGACACCATGCTCTCTCTGCCAGGCTTCCAAAGGAAATGTTGACCTTCTTGATTTAGATCAGGAGTTCTTAACCAGCAATCTATGAACTTGTTTTTAAAAACATTTTTTTTATAAATGTTGATTTCTTTGTAATCCTATGAATTTTATTTTATGCATTTAAAAGTGATTCTGAGAAAGGAACCATAGGCTTCCCCAGACTGCCAAAGGAATCCAGAACACAAAAAAAGATCCTGATTTGGATAATTTTGCTTTTCTTCTTAATGAGAACATCTTTGGATAGGTGGTCAGATTTAACTAACTTGCCAAGAAATACCTCTAGCCACAGGTAATATTTCCTTGCTGTGTTCCAGTATATAAACTGTTTTCTGTGTTTTGTCCCAAGTGATGTACTAATTCTCTAAGAATAAATAAACATAATAAAATCAAATTTGGAGTTGTACCCCAAACCCTGGATATAACTATTAACAGCTTTACTATTTCCAGGTTTTTCTAAGGGCAGTGAAATATAACTATTGGTAGTAATAATAAATGTCTAAGAGGGACCTTTTTATAATGCTTGACAATTTATTTTTCATTATAGCCTTCTTCTTGTGGAAGTGACCCTGGATTCTTTAAGGTTACACCAGCAGAGCGTTAATTCTGGTAGGTCTTACCAAGCTGGAAAGACTGTGGAATGAGTCAAGTGACAGACTCCTGCGTCTGTCATTTGAGAACCAGACTAGCAGCATTTGGAGATGCTTACTATTAGGTTGGCCACAGGTGAATATCTTTGCCATTTACCATAACTATTGAAGATCATTGGTTATGTCAGAGACATGAAATAGTCGTGGATATAGAATCGGGAGGGACCATAGACCATAGACATCATCTAGTCTAACCTCATTTTATACATGAGGAAACTGAGATCTAGAGAGGTTCCATGACTTATCCAAGGTCACAGTCATATTAGAGGCAAGATTCACCATGATTTCACTTGAGGATGCCAGTATATTCACTGGCAAAATCATTAATCCTTCAAGTATTTCTTCTGTATTGGGTTTTCATGAAAATATTTGTTGGTGAACTTTGGCTACAAACAAGAACAGTAGAAAAGAGTTAGCATTGATTAAGCAGAGGTGTTGAAAATGTGCACATTTGTTAGAAGGCTGAAATGAATATGGGTTCAAATTCTGGCTCTGACGTGTTACCATGTAATGTGTAACTTACCATGTAAGTCTCTTAATATTTCTGGGTGTCCATTTCTACATCTAGACGTTCCTTTTTTTTTTTTTGATAGACTTGTGATCTTAATGTACTTCTGCCAATGGTAGAGATTGTAACATTTTGTGCCTTTTCATTCGGTGTGGTGTTTGTCTGACTCCTCCCACATATCTTTCCATAGGAGTTCTGATATAATTGGGGGCCATTTCCTTGACATTTGTATGGTTACCAGTGGACTATACCACCTAGTCTTGGTTATCCTTCACTCTTGTTATGTGGGCTAACTCCCCTCATTTTCTTCTCCAGTAATGTGTTGCAGTTTTTTGACACTTACCATGTCCCTCTTCATTGCTCTTTGGGTGATTCACAATTTTAATTCTTCAAAGACTGCAGTATTCCATAATTTATAATCATACAGCATCATCCGAATAATATTGATTTTTAAAAAACTAGGCTTTGCTTGAATGAGAAACTTGAGAGGTCATTAAAAGTACTATGCAATTTCCCAAATACAATCCAGCCTCCTCTCTTGTTATTCAGTTTTGGGGCTAGTTCATTGTTTATCCTTAGTTTCTGTGCAAAATATGCATACTGATACATCAATTCTATGAATTTTACATATAACTGCATATCATAGTCTGAGCAATATTCATTTTCCATCCACTTGATGGTTTTGTGAATAGGTAGTCAGGGTAAGGCAGCTAGGTGGTATAGGGGTAAAGTGCTAGGCCTGGAGTCAGGAGGACCTGAGTTCAAATTTGACCTCCGACTCTCACTAGCTGTGTGACTCTGGTTAAGTCACTTAATCCTCTGTCTCATCTATAAAATGAGCTGGAGAAGGAAATAGCAAATCACTCCAGTATGTTTGTCAATACGAGCCCAAATGGGACCATGAGAGTCATTTTAAGCCTCCATGAGGAGGCTTTTTATTGTATTAGAGCTGGATGATTATTTTCATGGCAGTCTTCTTACAAAGGCTTATCATGAGCCCTATAATACAAGTTGATTAAATATCACATGAAATGATATTTCCTGTTGCTTTTGGACATACCAGCAAATTTGCTATGGATAGGAATGCAGGACAAAGGGCACTATGCCTGTTCTGACCCTCTGATTTTACTGAGGCTCTCAGGCTGGTAATTTACATGGACCACAACTGACATCATTGGAGTAAAAAGGAGTTGTCACTCAAAGTGAAACAAGGGACCAACATCTCAGAATAGCAATTCAGAGTTATGACAGATTTAACCTAAGCTCTAGGCTTCTTCTGGCTGGCCAGCTGACTTTGACTTTGGGGTTATATTGCAAAAGAGCAATTGATATTATGTGTGAAAATAACTGAAAACCCTTCCCTTAATTGAGTAGGAAAAGTGTTATAGCAGTGGCAATTCACTGGAATAACAACTAATAATTGGCTAGCATTTATAGAGCACTTTAAGGTATTCAAAGCCCTTTGCATCCATTATTTCATTTGATCCTCAAAACAACTCTGTGAGGTAGGTGCTGTTTTATTGTCTTCCCTATTTTACAGACAAGGAAACTGAGGCAGTGAGAGTTTATATGACTTGCCCAGGGCCACACAGCTTTTGTCTGAGGCAGATTTCAAGGACAGGTTTTCCAGAATCCAAGTGTAGCCCTCTATCTACTGTGTCACCTACTTGACTTACAAGAGAGGACCACCTAGGAACAGCAGAGGACTTCCAGAATGCAGCTCAGCTGTGGAGAGCAAGAACATGCTAATAGAGAACTACCAGATGACCAAGCAGGGAGACATAGTCCAGCAATGTAATACAGAAAGATTCCGTTTGATAACATCATTGGACCATCAGGATAAACTTAATAGCTTAGCTGGGAGAGCAGCTAACAACATCTTTGGAGGCACAGGAGCATTCCAGTGGAGATGCTACCCTAAGAACAGAAATTGCTCTGGCTATAGATGTTCTTGTGAGCATGCCTTCTCTCACACATGTCTCTGTAAGTCATGAGTTCCTTCTCCTACCACAGCTTATTGATCTATGCGATAATGTAAGGACACTGGAAAATCCCTTGGTCTCTTATTTTGATTTACTGTTTAATTAAATTTTTTTTTGTTTTGAAATAATGTAGGTTTGTGTTGACTTGGAAAATCAATGAGTGCTTTAGAGCCCTGGTTTTTTGGGCCGATGCTCAAGTAAAGTATGCCTTGAACCTGAGGTAGGTTTCTTGAGATGTATGATTAAGAAGGCTCTATGCTCCATGCGTGATAAAACCACTCCACCAACTCCTTTGTTTTCATCTAGAGGAGAACCAATGAGCCATTTTTCTATTTATAGCTCAACATTTTTTTGTCTTCTGGTTTCATTCATAGTGATAATGTCAAGATTGATACGACTGAGTTCTAGTGAACTATTTAGTAGTATGTCCACTTATTGGTGGCTAGATAAGGACTTCACTTTTAGAGTAATAGCAATAACTACATTAATGTTCATAATTTAAAAATTGTATGATACTCAGCATTCTCTGTTTCCCTTTCTTGCTGCTGTAGAAATGAAAGCGAGTCACCCAGAAGTAAAATCATTTTGTTTCTTGTGATCAGAGATTTCATCACCAAGTGGCCAGCATACTGTGATGAGATTTTCTATACTTAGCTAGGCTGGTCCTTGACCAGAGACATGTTGCTGGGATCACATTTCAACCCTTTCTAATATTCTAGACTGTGGCATAGCTTGAACTCCACTGGCATAGCTTTCGAGAACCCACAGTCACTTCAATACCATGAAGTTGGACTTTGTGGAGACATGGACACATGAGAATGTTTAACCTTCATGATTTAACTCCCTGATGAGGAAAATACACACAAAAAGTCCCATCTGCATTTTCTGGAGGGAATAGATACACTAAATGAAATCATTGATCTTTGAAGTATTGAAGAATTTACAGTTTATAAATTATTTTTGCAAGAGTCAATGTGTTATAGTGAATAGAGAATTATGTTTAAAGTCAAGAAGACCCGAGTCTTGTCTTGGACACAAAGTGACTGTGTAACCCTGGGCAAATCACTTAATCTCTCAATTCTCCAGATAACTTTCTAAGACTAAATTGCAGTACAGGTGCTGACTTGCATTGGTAGGGGGAGTTTCCTTAGGGTGAGTTCCCTACATCATTGAAATTATAGGCTGGAACAAAACAAAACAGCAACACAGAAATTACTTACTTGATTTTCATACCCCTGTGAGATACTGCCTATAAAATAACATCCCCAGGATTATGGGGCTGAGTCGCTAAGACTGATTTTCTAAATGATAACTAATAATAGCTAGTATTTAAGGTTTGCAAAGTACTTTAATATAAGTTATCTCATTTGATAAATGTCTTTCTCCCTGACCTTACTGTACTAAGTGGCAGAGGTAATTCACTTCGTATCTTCTGGCTCCAATATATCCCAGATCATCTAAATTACAGCAGACATTTACATAGTTGTTGTTATTTTTGTTTTTGTTACTTGCAAAGCATAAGCTTACAAAAGCACTTTCACTATCAGAGCCTTGTGAGTATTATCCCCACTTTACAGATGAGAAAGGAGGGTTGGAAAGGCTAAGTGATTTGCTTATAGGGTCACCCAGGTATTAAGTGTTCATACTTGACCTTAACCCTTGTGACCTGAGGTCCAATGCTCTTTTTTGTTAGCATGGCTGCTTTAACTGCTTTTAAGAGGAAAGGAAATAAACCTCAAGACATGACTATAATGTAGTTGGGGTGAGGTGGTGAATCAAGGAAGATGAGCATGATTCTTCCCTAGGGTCACAATAATTTATTCATCTAACAAACGTTGGGTTGCAGGTTAGCAGTTTGTACCAAGCAGGTTTATATTTTACATCTAAGGACAAAGCCTACCCTTTGGAAACCCTTGATGCTTTTGTCTTTTCAAAGTATCCAAGATTGAGTTTTTCCTCAATGCCAGAGACCTTCCCATCAGGCATGCGAGAATTTCCCCTAGGATACAGTGAGTAAGAGGAGGAAAGTCAGTCTAGAGAAGTGAAATTGATAAAAATAATTGGGGTTAGGCTTTTGAGATTGAGAAGATGAATGATGGGGAAATTGGAGTTGCTTGGAGGTTTTACTTCTGATGTCAGCATCTGTGGTCTTCTGAACTTGGTAAGTTTCCCAAGACTTCAATTATTTCAGTTTGAATATGTCCTGTATTGGTGTCAAAACAACTCTCCTTCCCATTTTGTTGGAGCAGGTATAGTACTTAACTATAAGAACATCTTTTTAATTGCTGCGTTAAAATGGAGTCTAGCCTTAAACATATGAATCACAAAGTATCAGAGTTGGAAGGGGTTATTTAGTCCAATCCATACCCTAAAAAAGATCCCTTTCCAATATCCTGGTCATCTAGGCTTTGCTGGAAACCCTATTGCAAGAGTACAGGTGGATCTCAGTTCCACTTTTGGATAATGCTAATGGTTAAGAATTTTTTTCCTGACATTAAGACTAACTTCTCTTTCCAATTCTGACCTACTGGAATTGGACGTTCTGTCCTTGGAGTAGGGGCAGGAGACAAGCAGAAGAAATCTAATCCTTTTAGTTCAGTTCAAGAACTCTACTAAAAAATTATTAAGCATTTATTCTGTGCAAGGCAGTCATGTAAGATGCTGGGAATATAAAGACAAAACTGAAAACAGTTTTCCATGACTGCATTATATATATATACATATATGTATCTCTGTATCCTGTATTTAAAAATGTTTGTTTAGAGTGGACACTCGTTGATTGAAAAATGGTCAGAAAACTTGCCATGTGTAAGAGAATGTAAGAGATTATCTTTGTAATGTAGGAAATGTTGATGTGAACTAATGTAAAGGGAAGTAAGAAGGACCAATTATCCAATAGAGATAATGACTACAACTACATAAGTGGAAAGAACAACACTGAGCATAAAACAGTTGAAACTGAGTGCTATGAAATTCAAGCATGACTCTGGGGAAGAAATGAAATTCACCTCTTTCCCTTCTTTGCAAAGGTGGGGGACTATGGCTGTTAAACACTACATACAATGTTAGATTTGGTTAGTGTGTTGGTTATTTGCTGAACTTTTTTCTTCGTATTCTTGTAAAAAAATAAATATTGGTTTTCTGATAGAGGGTGGAGGGGTGTATTGGGAAGGGTCGCTGATGTAAAAACAAAAGAAATGAACTAAATTTTTTTAAGCTATTAAGGCTCTTGAGAGTGTAGTTGCTCAAAGTGTATCTATAAGGCATATCTGTTTCTTGGCTCTATGCAGGGATTGTTCCAATTGGTCATGAGCTGTGAGGTTGAGTAACAGTTAAAATGAGACTCTGCTGAAGTTTTGATGTTGGACATTTTTACTAGGCAGCTAGATGGTCCAGGAGATCAAATATTGAATGTGGAATCAGGAAGACCTGAGTTTAAATCTGACCTTAATCCCTTAGTAGCTGCGTGACTCTGGGCAAATTTCTCTGTCCCAGTTTCCTCATCTATAAAATGGGGACAATAATACCTCCTACTTCATAGGGTGGTTGTGAATATCAATTGAGATAATGTATAGAAAATGTTTTCCAAAACCTAAATGTATACAAATGCTAGCTATAATTATTTTTTCTTTCTAAAAAAATGATTCATTTTTAGTTTGCGGTATTTACTTTTATAAGATTTTGAGTTCTAAATCTTTGCCCCCTTCCCTCCAGTTCGCCTTCCCCAAGACAGCATAAAATCTGGTATAGGCTATACATATATGATCATATTAAACACATTTCCACATTAGTCATATTGTGAAAGAAAAATCAGAATAAAAGGAAAAACCATGAGAAAGAAACAAAACAACATAAAGGGAAAACAGTCTGCCTCGATCCACATTCAGACTCCACAGTTCTTTCTCTGGATATGGATAGCATTTTCCATTATGAATCTTGGAATTGTCTTAGATCATTGCATTGCTCAGAAGAACTAAGTCTAACAAAGCCTCATCGCACAATTGCTGTTACTGTGCACAATGTTCTCCTGGTTCTGCTCACTTCATTCACCTCAGTTCATGCAAGTCTTTCCAGGTTTTTCTGAAGTCTGCCAGCTCACCTTTTCTTATGGAACAATAGTATACCATTTCATTCATTTATTACAACTTGTCACCTCTTCCTCAATTGATGGGCATCTCTCAGTTTCCAATTCTTTGCCACTATAGCCAACTATAATTACTACACAGGCTTCTTGAATGCTTGACTCTAATAATCAGCCTTTGTTTAAGAGATTAGAGTTGCTACAGTTAAGCCTTACAGTCATTTATCCTGCTTTGATATTTCCAGAAGCTGAATTTGGATTCTCAACATTAAGACTTCTGTTTCTGGTTACTTAGCTCTTTATACCAAAGACTGGAGATATTTTGAAATTGAGCAATTGAGGGCTTCAGACAACATCTTGCAAATGTTAATTTTTAAAAATTAATATCTTTTGTTTTTACATAACTGATTTCCCAATGTATTGCTCTCCTCTTTCCCCTCTAGAGAGTCATTCATTAATTATAAAAGTATGAAAAAAATTTGACAAAATCAATCAATAAATTAAAAAATACTGACTTTATATGTAGTATTCCACATTTACTGTTCTTCCTTTCTGTTGTGAGGGGGAAGGTATTTTCTGAAATCTCTTCTTTAGGCCTTAGTCATTTTCATTTTAACTTGCTATTTTGTTATTATTTCTATTTTCTTTGTTGTAGCTAGTATGCAAATTATTTTTCTGGTTTTGCTTACTTCACTCTTTATCAGGTCTTATAAGTATTTCTCGTGTTTTTCTCTATCCATTATGTTCATTATTTCATTAAAAAATTTTTTTAATGAACTGTTTTCAATGAACAAAAATCTATTATATCTCTTCCCACCTCCCCTCCATTGGGAAAAAAAAGTGGAAAACAAAATCCTTGTAATAAACTTCTGTGTTAACCATGTCCAAAAAATATAAATCTCAGTCTGTAAACTGAATCCATTGCTTTTGTGTCAGGAAGTGGGTAGCACATCATGTTATAAGCCTTCTGATCATAGTTGATCATTGCTATTGGTCAGAATTCTTTAGTCTTTCAAAATTTTTTGTCTTTACAATGTTTATGTTATTATAAAAATTGTTTTTCTGGTTCTACTCACTTTACTCTGCATTATTTAACTCAGCTTTTCCCAACTTTCTCTGAAACCACACCTTTCGTAGTTTCTTATAGCATACTTAGCATTCCACCATATTTGTATACCATAATGTGTTCAGCCATTCTCTAGTCAATGGGTGCAACCTTAGTTTCAGTTATTCACCATCATAGAAAGAGCAACTATAAAATATTTTTGTATATGTGGGTCCTTTTCCTCTTTTTTTTTAAATTTTATTTTTCATTTTTAACACAGATTATAACAGATAAAACAATTCAAACTTTTGGTCAGGTGATACTTCTTTTTAAAGCATTTACAATATGGACCACAAAAGAATTTTTTTTTAAACATTAACCAACGGAGACATAAATAATCTTTGTGCTTGCTGACTTCACAAGCTCTGGACCTAATTGTCTCCACAGTATTACTAAGAGTTAAAGGACCCTAAATTATTGTTGTTGGTCTAAAGTCCTAAGCCTAATAGCTTAATTTCAGACTTAACCTCGGATGTTCCCCTACCAATAATCTATAATTTAATAGATCTTGTATTAAGCTTAACAAACCTTTTGACTATAGGAAATTGCCACCAAGAGTAGGGACATTGCTGGGAAACAATATCTCCCCAACTTCATATCAGTTCCAGGCAGGAGAAGATTTGTCAACTTGCATTCAGTCAGGCTTAAAGTCTACCAGGTGTCAGTGGGGAAATTGAGTCAGGAGAATCCTACCTCACCCCAGGCTGAACAGCTACTCTCCCACCCTTCCCATGAGATCATCTTTTACAGTTGATACCAGCATCTCACAGGCTTACTAGCACCATGGATTGGAGGCTCAGACTGCCTTTCTTGCTGTCCATATCTGGAATTAGACTCAGAAGAACAGTCACTTAATAGTCCCATAGCATCTAAAAATGGCAAGTTCCAAAAACCAGGTTTCAAATATGCTTATAATTTCACTTTGGCTAAGGAACATCTTTTGAGGCAAGTCTTAAGTGACTTACATGCCTTTCTGTACATGTTCTAGTTCCTGATTAAATAGCAATCATAAAATCAAATTTACCATTAAAGCCTTAACTTTTCCATCAATGACAAATTTTACGTGAGGTTACCTTCCTCGAGGAAATTTAGACTAAAATTGTTTTCCCCAAACTAAAGATGTCATTGATTTATTTTTTAGTAGTTAATTCAGTCAATTGTTTTAATACTAATTACTTTTACCTCACTTTGTAACATGTCCAATTTTTCTCCCCATCACTTCCCTCCTCCCACTTCCTAATGCCTTACATTCTGATTACTCCTTCCTTCATTGTACCCTCCCTTCTATCATACCCCACCCTTCCCTTTTCCCTATCTTCTCTCTTAGGGCAAGATAAATTTCTATACCCCATTCACTGTATTTCTTATTTCCCATTTATATGCAATAAAAATTCTCAACATTTGTTACTAATACTTTGAATTCCACCTTCTCTCCCTTCCTCCCCAACCCCACTGAGAAGGCAAGCAATACAATACAGACTAAATATGTGTTGTTTTACAAAAGACTTCCATAATAATCATGTTGTGTAATACTAACTATATTGCCCTCTGTCCTACTCTATCCCCCTTTATTTTTTCCCCCTCAATTGACCTTGTCCTTTCTCAAAAGTGTTTATATCTAGTAACTCTGTTCTCCCATTTGCCCTCTCTTCTATCATTCCCCTCACCCCACTTGTTGCCTCCTCCCCTACTTTCCTGTGGTGTAAGATAGATCTTCATATCAAATTTAGTGAGCATGTTATTCCCTCCTTCAGCCATATGTGGAGAGTAGCTTCACTTTTCTCCTCTCCCTTTCTCCCTTTTCTCCTCCATTGAACAATAATTTTCTTATCTCTTTTATGAGTTATAGCCTGCCCCATTCCATTTCTCCCTTTCTCCTCCCAGTATTTTCTTCCCTCACCCCTTAATTTTTATTTTATTTTATTTTTTTGTGTCTATATATGTATGTATATGTGTGTATGTACAATCTCTCCATCTACCCAAATACTAAGAAAAGATTCAAGAGTTATATATATTTTCTTTCCATGTAGTAATGTAAACAGTTCAGCTTTAGAGAGTCTTTTATGATTTTTTTTCCTGTTTACCTTTTCATGTTTCTCCTGATTCTTGTTTTAGGAAGTCAAATTTTTATATACAGATCTGGTCTTTTCTTCAACATCAATGATTGAAAGTCATCTATATCATTGAATGACCAATTTTTTCCCTTGAAGTATTGTGCTCAGATTTGATGGGTAGGTGATTCTTGGTTTCAATCCCAGTTCCTTTGACCTCTGAAATATCCGATTCCAAGTCCTTTGATCCCTTAATGTTGAAGCTGCCAGATCCTGTGTTATCTTGATTGTATTTCCACAGTACTCAAATTGTTTCTTTCTAGCTGCTTGCAGTGTTTCCTCCTTGATCTGGGAACTCTGAAATTTGGCCACAGTATTCCTAGAAGTTTCTCTGTTTGGTTATCTTTCAGGAGGTGATTGGTGAATTCTTTCAATATTTATTTTACCATCTGATTCTATAACATCGAGGCAGTTGTCCTTGATAATTTCATGGAAGATAATGTCTAGGCTCTTTTTTGTTTTTTTTTTTTGTTTTTATTTTTAATGTTCTACAGTCACTACCACAAAACTTAGATTTTTTTTACCCTACCTAGCCCACCCTACCTCTCTCCCTCCCCAAGACAGCATACAATTCTGTATAGGATCTACACATACTTTCCTATTGAATACATTTTCACTATAGTCATGCTGTGTAGATGAACTAAAATAAATGGAAGAAATCAAATAGCAAATCAAAACATAATACACACACACACACACACACACACACACACACACACACACACAAATGATCTGCTACATTCTGTGAATGAATTCCATAGTTCTTTCTCTGAATGTGGAAGGCATTTTGCCTTCGAAGACCATTGGGAATTTTTTAAGTTCTTGTGTTTTTATGAAGTTCCATGTCTACCAGAAAAACCTCTTCCACACTGTGGTCATTGCTGTGCACAAAGTTCTCCTGGTTCTGCTCCTTTCACTCAGCATCAGATCATATAAGCCCTTCCAGGCCTCCCTGAAGTCTTCTTGTTCATCATTTCTTATGGTGCAATAGTACTTCATTACATTCATATACCATAATTTATTCAACCATTCCCCAGTTGAAGGGCATCCCCTTGATTTCCAGTTTTTGGCAATTACAAAGAGTGCTGCTATAAAAGGGGACATGTGGGACCCTTTCCCATTTTTATGATCTCTTGAGGATATAGTCCTAGAGCAATATTGCTGGGTCAAAGAGTATGCACATTTTTGTAGCCCTTTGGGCATAGTTCCAAATTGCTCTCCAGAATGGTTGGATGAGCTCACAGCTCCACCAACGATGAATTAGTGTTTCAACTCTCCCACATCCTCTCCAACAATTTTCATTTTCCTGTTCTGTCATGTTTGCCAATCTAATAGGTGTGATGTGGTACCTCAGAGTTGTTTTGATTTGCATCTCTCTAATCAAAAGTGATTTAGAGCATTTTTTCATATGATTATAGATAGCTTTAATTTCTTCCTCTGAAAATTGCCTGTTCATATCCTTTGACCATTTATCAATTGGGGGAATGACTTATATTGTTGTACATTTGACTCAGTTCTCTATATATTCTAGAAATGAGGCCTTTATCCCTGAGATTAGCTGTAAAAATTCTTTCCCAGTTTACTACATTCCTCCAAATTTTGGTTGCATTGGGTTTGGTTGGGCAAAAACTTCTCAGTTTGATGTAATCAAAATTATCCATCTTGCATTTCATAATGCTTTCTATCTCTTCTTTTGTCAAAAATTCTTCCCTTCTTCATAAATCTGATAAATATACTATTCCTTGCTCCTCCAGTCTGTCCATGGTATCAATCTTTATACCTAGATCATGTATCCATTTCGACTTTATTCTTATTACAGTGATAGGCATGGGTCTATTAGGCTCTTTTTTTGATCATGGCTTTCAGGTAGTCCCATAATTTTTAAATTGTTTCTCTTGGATCTATTTTCCTGGTCTGTTGTTTTTCCAGTGAGATGTTTCACATTATCTTCTACTTTTTCAAAATTTTGGTTTTGTTTACTAACTGCTTGGTTTAACTCATAGTCATTCATTTCCCTGAACTCAGTTCTCTCCTTCAATGAATTATTTTGTTCAGTGAGCTTTTGAACCTTCTCCTCCCTTTGGCTAATTCTGCTTTTTAAAGCCTCCTTCTCCTCATTGACTTTTTGGACCTCTTTTCCCAATTGAGTTAGCCTCCTTTTAAAGGTGTGATTTTCCTCAGCATTTTTTTGGTTCTCCTTTAGTACTACTAACTTGTTCTCCTTTAGTACTTACTAACTTGTTTTGTAAGGTCTTCTACTGCCTGAGCCTAGTTTAAGTTTCCTTTGGAGTTCCTGGAGGCAGAGACCTTGACTTCCTCGACAGTATGCCCTGTTCTTCTTCATTCAAAAGGATGGGGGGAGACACCTGTTCCCCAAGAAAGTAACCTTCTATGGTCTTATTTTTTTCCCCCCTTTTGGGCATTTTCTCAGCCAGTTACTTGACTTTTGAGTTTCCTCTCCACAACCACCTTGCCTCCAGTTCCACCAAGCCAGCACTGGGGGCTGAGATTCAGATGAGCTGCTCCAAACCCTCAGAGTTGTAGGCAGGGCCAGGGCTGCTATTTAGCTGCTCAGGTGGGGGCAGGGCCACCACACAGGGCTCAGTTCACTTGGGGGCTTTACTAAGAGACCTTCAACAAGGAATGCAGGCTGCTTCATGCCTTGGGAGCCCCCATCTGCTGCTGCCTCCATTGCTGCCACCTGAGGAGGCCTGAGTTATGGGAACACCCTGCTCCCTTCTCAGCCAGCTGAAAAGACCCTCCGACCTTTAGTGCCTGTGGGCTGAGGGATCTGTGCTGCCCTTGGAGATTCTGTCTCCGAGACAGAACTGGGCTCTGCTCCACATCTGGTGGGACAGACCTTTCCCATGGGTCTTTCAGGTCACTCTGGGCTAGAAATCTCCTCCATTCCATTGTTCTGTAGCTTCTGCTGCTCTAGAATTTGTTGAGAGTTCTTCTTTACAGGTATTTTATGGGCTGTAGGGGAAGAGCTAGTGTATTTATGTCTTTCTACTCCTCCATCTTGGCTCGGCCCTCCAATGTCCCTTTTCCTCTTTCTTTGAAAACTTTGAATATAGGCCTAGGGATGTTTTCATTGGGTCATACACAGTTTAGTCACTTTTTTGCATAATTCAGATTGCATTCCAGAGTGGCTGGATCAGTTTGAAGAGCCACTGACACTACATACTTCATTAACACATTTATTTTCTATAGCCCCTCCAGCATTTGCCATTTTCCATTTTTGTCGTCTTTGTCAATATAAGAGATGTGAGGTAGAACCTCTGAGTTGTTTTAATTTGCATTTCGCTCATTATGTTAATCATTTCCTAAAGTAGCACAGTAATATGCCATTACGTTCATGTACCACAGTTTGTTTACCCATTCCCAAATTAATGGCTATCTAATTTATTTTCAGTTCAAAAGAGCTTCCTAATCAGTTCTCTATCTCACTCAACACAGCAGCTTTTCCAAACCTTTTCCTCACTCCTCATACTTTTCATGGCTCCCCTCCCCCATCTCTTGGCTAATTACCTTGGCTCATATTTCGATGAATAAACTGGGGCTATTTGTGGAGACCTCCCTTTCATCTCCTCTTCATTCCAGATGACTCGGATACCTTTGCCCACAATCTCCTCATTCTCTCCTGTCTCATATGAAGAGACCAAGAAATATACCTCTATGAGCACAAATTATTCAATTCGGTCCCATCTCCTTCAATAGATTGTCCCTTCTTTCATCCTTGCTTTCTCACTAATCTTGATTCTCTCCCTGTCTGCTGGCTACTCCTCTGATACTTACAAACATAACTATATCTCCTCTATCCATAAATAACCCTCACTTCCATCCATCCCTGTTAACGATCGATCGTTTTATATCTCTCCTCTCTTTAGTGGCTGACTCTTTGAGAAGACAATCCACAAACAGTGCCTTCATTTCCTTTCCTCTCATTCTCTTCTTAACTCTCTGGCTTCTGACCTCAGCATTCAATTGAAACTCTTCTCTCCAAAGTTACCAAAGATCTCTTAATTGTCCAGTTGAATGGCCTTTTTTCAGTTCACATCCTTCTTAATCTATTTGTAGCCTTATATTATTGATGACTCTCTTTTTCTTGATACTCTCTTTTCTCTTAAGTTTTCATGGCACTATTCTTTCCTGATTCTCCTACTTCTCTGTCTCCTTTCCCCCCTCTCTTTTTTAAATAGTATTTTCCCCCATTACAGGTTAAGACAATAGTATTCATTTTTACAAGATTTTGAATTCAAAATTTTTCTCCATCCTTCTCCTCTTGCTAAAATGGTAGGCAATTTGGTATAGGTTATACATGTGCTAAAACATATTTCCATGTTAGTTACAGTTGTAAAAGAAAACAGATTAAAAGGAAAAAACCACAAAAACGGGAAAAAAGTATGCTCCAATCTGCATTCAGACTCTATCAATTCTTTTTCTGGATGTGAATGGCATTTTTCTTTATGACCTTTGTACTTGTCTAGGATCATTGTGTTGCTGACAAGAGCTGAGTTGTTCATAGCTGATCATGATACAGTGTTGCTGATACTGCGTATAATGTTTTCCTGCTTCTGCTCATTTCACTTTGCATCAGTTTGTATAAATTTTTCCAGATTTTTCTGAAATCTGCCTGTTCAGCATTTCTTATTGCATAATAGTATTCCATTATATTCACTTACCACAACTTGTTCAGCCATTATCCCTTCAATTTCCAGTATTTTGCCACTACAAAAAGGGCTGCTGTAAATATTTTTGTACATGTAGGCCCTTTCCCCTTTTTTATGATCTCTTTGGAATACAGACCTAGTAGTGGCATTGCTGGATCAAAGGATTTGCATGATATTAGTTGCCCTTTGAGCATAGTTCCAAATTGCTCTCCAAAGTTCACAACTCAACCAGCAATGCAATAGTGTCCCAATTTTTCCCACATCCTTTCCAATTACTCTGTCTCCTTTGCTGGATCTTCATCTAATACATACTTGCTAACCATGAGTGTCCCCCATTATCCACCCTCAGGCTCTTTCCTGGGTTCTCTTCTTCATCTATACTATTTCACTTGGTACTCTCATTCATTTCATGAATGAAACCATCATTCATGGTTTCAGTTATCATTTCTGTGCTGATGGCTTTCAGATCTACTTGTCAAGCCTCAGTCTCTCTCTTCATCTCTAGTCTTACATCTCCAGCTATCTTTAACTTGATGTCTCTACATATGTCTATATACATAGACATCTTAGAACTGAACTCATTTTTCTCCTCATACATGTCCTTCTTCCTGACTTCCCTATTACTTCTAAGGGTAGCACCATCTTCCTAGTCCCTCAGGCCAGCAATGTAGGTGATCTCAACTTTTCTCTTTCCCTCTTCATAGCCAACATTGCCAAATCTATTGCTTTAGCAAAATTTCTTTTATGTACCTTTTTTACTCCTCTAATATTGCCATCACCCTGGGGCAGGCCTTTATCCCTCTATGCCTGGACTTTTGCAAGAGTTTGGGGGTTGATTTTCCTGCTTTGAGTCTCTTTCACACCAGTCTATCCTCCACTCAACTGTCAAGCTGATCTTTCTAAAGCACAAGTTTGACCATTTCATCCCCCGCTCCCCAGTTACATACCATAACCCCTATTCAGTGAACTCCAGTACCTTCCTATTACTTCCACTATCAAATATAAAATCCTCTGTCTTTTAAAACACTTGATAGTCTTTCTCCTTTTTCAGCCTTCTTATACCTTGTTTCCCTCTATATACTCTGAGATACAGTAACATTGGCCTCCTTGATGCTCCTTCCACGGGTAAAACTCTATCTCCCAATTCTGTGCACTTTAATAACTGATAGTAATCACTAACATTTATAGGGCACTTTCGGGTTTGCAGAGTGCATTATATAGTTTCCTTTGAGTTTAACTATCTGTTCCCCTAACCTGGAATGTTTTTCTTTCTCATCTCCTCTTCCTGACTTCCCTGGCTCCCTTCAAGCCTCAGCTAAAGTCCAACCATCTACAAGAAACCTTTCCTAGTCCTCCTTAATTTTAATTCCATTTGAGACTACTCCCAGCTGATGCCCATCAATTAGGGAATGGCTGAACAAGTTGTGGTATATGAATGTAATGAAATATTATTGTACTATAAGCAGGCAGATTTCAAAAAAAAAACCTGGAAAGACTTAGGGAGTATGATGCAAAATGTTGCAAAGTGAAGTGAGCAGAATCAGGAGAACATTGTATACAGTAACAGCAACATTGTATGATAATCAGCTATGAATGACTTAGCTATACTTGACTACAGAATGGTCTAAAACAATTCCAAAGGACTCATGAGGAAAAATGCCATTCACATCCAGAAAAAGAACTGATGGAGTCTGAATGCAGTTTGAAGTATAACATTTTCACTTTATTTTTTGTGTGTTTTTTTTTCTTTTGGTCTGTTTCTTCTTTTACATGATCAATATGGACATGTTTTACATGATTGCACGTATATAACCTATATCAAATTGATTACCATCTTAGGGTAAGGTGAGGGAGGGCGAAAATTCGGAACACAAAAATTTATAAAATAAATGTTAAAATTTGTTTTCACATATAATTGTGGAAAAAATAAAATACTATAAAAAGATTACCCCCAGTTTGCCAAATCTATATATCAATACCTTGTTTATACAAAGTTGGTTGCATTATGTCTCCACTATTAGGCTATATACTCCTTGACAGCAAGCACTCATTCTTCCCCATTTTTGGTATATATGTTATTTACCATGGTATTAAATGTTATGTGACTATGTGTTAACTATGTGTCAAGCACTGTGCTGAAGCCTGGATCTACAAAAATAAAAGCAAAGACTTTTTCCTTTAAAAGACTCAACAAAGTGATTGACAAGGCTGTAAAAGGGTACTGACTAGAGTATAAGGACTGAAGTTAAACATGGTGGCTGGGGCTTTTTTGAAAAGTGGTCAGGGTGAGGAAGTTACCACTGGGGAGGGTCGGGTCATTATGTGGAATTCTGGAGGAGAAATTTCTTCATAACAGCAAAACAATTGACCTTTCTGTTTTAATTCTTCTCCTATTAGTTCCTTCATTCCTTCCCCCTCCCCCTTATTTCCCTTGAGACTCTAGATCTTTTGTTATTCTAAATGAATGTTATTATTTTGTTTAGTCCCATGAAATATCCCCTGGTAGTTTGATTGGTCTAGCACTGTCTACAAATTAATTTAGTTAGCATTGTTATTTCTATCATATTATCAAAGCTCAATCACAGCAATGAATATCACTCTAATTACTTAAATGCTCTTTATTCAAAGAATGTTTTATAATTGTATTCGTATGAGGCTTAATTGTATCTGTGTAGATTAACTCCCTGATGTTTTATGCATTTTTAAATTGGGCTTTCCTTTCTGTTATTTCCTCTTGAAATTTACTATTTCCATATAGATATGCTGTTGAATTTATTTTTTATTTTTCTACTTTTGCTGGAGCCATTATCTGTCACAATTTGTTTTCCCCAACCTCAGTTGATAGTGAATTCTTGGCTACCTATGAATAACCACCCCCCTCCACAACCCCCCTCTCTTTTTTTCTCAAGCTCATCTATCCCAACCCTGCCCCTCCAGGATCCCATTGCAGATCTGTTCACCCAATTTTCCTTCCTTTTAGACCTCTTCTTCCCAGGTCTTTCCTAGAATACACAAAGACCTGGCTCTCTTACAACCTTTCTTCCTCACTTCTTACACTGAACATTGGGCCATCTTTTCTGGTAAATCACTTTTCTTCATTTCTCCCTTCCCCATCTTCTGTCCCCTCCCCCATACCCACTGGCCATGGAATGGGAATTTTGTTGTTATTTTTGCTTTTGCCATTGCTATTTCCAGACACTTTTCTCTCTGTTATCATCACAAAATACTTTCTCATCCTTTGAGGTTCACTCTATTTGTCATCCAGTCCAGATTCTGGTAGATATCTCTTAACTGTAGGATGTTGTCCCCCCTTTCTCAGTAAGTTAGGTGCTTGGTTCTTGGTTTTCCACTTCCATTCTAACCCCTACCCTTAAACTGGGGAATTTCCATATGCATGTTGATCTTCCTTCAAACATCCTAACCCAAGATGTTCAGTCTACTCACCTTCTCCGACCTGCTTGTCTATTCCACTTCAATTATACACAAGGATGGTCATACCCTTCACAAGTGTTCCATGATCAAGAACTCTAAAATTCCTTTATCTGTCCATAATCTCCTACTATTCTCTCTCTTATATCCTCCTTTATTTCTTTCCCAGAACCTCTAATCCCTCTTAGTTGTTGTTCAGTCATTTCACAGTTTCCATGACCCCATCTTGGGGTTTTCTTGACAAAGATAATAAAAAAAAACCAAAAGTGGTTTGCCATTTCCTTCTTCAGCTCATTTTACAGATGAGGAACAGAAGGAAGCAGTGTTAAGTGACTTGCCCAAGGTCACATAGCTAGTAAGTAGCTGAGGCCAGGTTTAAACTCAGGAAGATGAGTCTCTCTGATTCCGGGTCTGGCACTTTATCCACTCAGCTATCTAACTGCCTCAGTCCCTTTACCTCTCATTAATTCCCTGGGCTATTGCCTCTTCTGTCTTGACCCCTTGCACTCTCCTCCTTTCTCAGTCTCAAACCTTTAATTAACCACTTTAACTCTACACTGTCTTTGATTTCTCATTCTCACTCACCTCACTTTTCCACCCAGATGATGGATCTTATTTCTTCTTTCTACATGTTATCTCTCACATGCATCCTCCTCTTTACTCACACACCCCCAATTAAGACCCTCATTAATCTAATAATTAGTCTCTGTCTTGTTTCTTTATACTTTAATGTATCCTCTACAAGACTACCAAAGTGTTTTCCTAAATCAGAGGTCTGAAAATGTTATCTCACTACTCAATAAGCTCTTTTGTCTTCTACGATAAAATATTAACTCCCCTGATTGATATTTAAAGCCCTTTATAACTTGGCCCTAAACTACTTTTCCTGTCCTTCATGCATTCAAATTCAAAATTGTCTCTTCAAATTACTCTTTTTGCTGTAGCTCCCACTGGACTCCTATCTCTCTACTCTCCATTTCTCATCTTTATGCTTTTGTTGCCAATGCCTGGAATGTACACTCTCTCCCCTCCTCTGCTTCTTGAAATCCTTGGATTCTTTCCCTAGCTTAGCTTAAGTACCATTTTCTGTACTAGGTCTTTTCTGGTCCTGCCTAGCTGTTCTACCAGGTCCAAGGTTACCTAATAACTGTTTTATATATACTTATAATATATATGGTAGTGCAATGGATAGTGTGCGGGGCCTGACATCAGGAAGACTCATTTTCACAAGTTCAAATCCAGTGTCAGACACTTCTAGCTGTTTGACCCTGGGTAAATCACTTAACCCTGCCTGCCTCAGTTCTTCATCTATAACAATGAGCTGGAGAAGGAAATGTCAAACCACTTCAGTATCTTTGCTAAGAAAACCTCAAATGGTATCACAAAGAGTCTGACATGATTGAGACAACTGAACAACAAATTACTCATATATACATATATGTATATATATATATATATATATATACACACACATATAAACATACACACACATACATATACATATATACACACACACATGTATGTTTGTCTCTTCTGTTAGAATGCAAGCTTCTTCTTTACTTTTATCTTTGTATCCCCACCATTACATGTAGCAAGGGTTAAGTAAATTCTTGCTTGACTAATTTCTTTGGAGTTTCTAAGTAAGGGTAATTTTGCTTATATTGATGTCCTTAATTTTTTATTACCTCCAATCTAATCTTTATATATGTTACATGTACATATTTATTGATATGTCTCCTCTGTCAAAATGTGACCTCCTTTCAGGCAATGCTTCCCTTTACACCAAGGGGTTGTTGCAGTAAGCACTTAAGAGATACTTGTAGGCTTTTTTTTATTATCTTAAGCATTTATTGAACTATGTGCAGTAGCCCAGTGCAAAGGGTTGCCTTTGGGGAAGGGAGAAATGAAGAAAAGTGAAGACTAGTTGAAAAAAAAAGTTATAATCTCTATCCAGTATACTTCAGTTTCTATTCCTAAGTATTTTCTATAGCGTTTTAACTGAAGGAGATTAAAAATATTGACAAATCATGTGTGGAATTGCTTATACATCTATTTAGGCATATAAATAGGATTACTGAAAAGGCCAATGAGCATGTTGGAGTATCTATTTTTATGAGTATTATTATTTTAATGAGTATCATTTTGATAATAGTTTTAATGGCAATCTTCAAGACAATTTCCATGGTGATTTTTTATGACAGTTTAAATTCACAAAGGAGTTTTATTCTTGGGTAAATTCTTATTCTTTTTATCTCTTAAATTTTGAATCAGATGTCTCCACCCTCACATCTTTAAAGAGCTAAATTCATTTAGAACAAAGAAACCTAGTATAGCCCCCTCTACCCTCTGAGTAAGATTCAGCTGAGGTAGATGATGGCAGAATGGGACAGAAATCATTAGCATATTATGATCCAAGGACCACCAGGGTCTTTGATTGCCCTTGGCAAAAGACCATCTGCCCCTGAATCTTGAGATCTGAGAAGTATGCCAGCGTTTTTAGGAGTGCCTGAAAGTGCCTTGGTGTTGCTGGAATGAAGGGTTGTCTCCCCCCTAGCCCTGACAGCACATAGAAGGAAGGGCTGCAGACGTTGGTGCCTGCCTTTGCCTCGGTACCCAAGTGGCTTCAGTTATGGGTTCAGTCACTGGAGGGAGAATGGGAAATTCTCTGCTGGAATACTCCAAGTAAATCAAGAGTAAGAGAGGATGGAACAGGGTTGTTGTGAGGATCAATTAATATTTGTAAAGTGCTTAGTATAGCGTCTAGCACTTGCTGGGAGTGATACAAACGCTGTTATTGTTATTACTGGGATGATCTCTTTAGATCCTCACAACAACCCTGGGAGGTAGGAGCTATGATGATCCCCATTTTATGGAAGACAAAACTGTGGTGGACTGTACTTAAGTGACTTGCCCAAGGTTGCACAAGCTAGTCTGAGGCCAGATGTGAATTCAGGTCTTCCTGACTCCCAGTCTGGAACTTTATCCACTGGATAAATTGTGGATTTTCTCAGAATGAAGACAGTAAGATTTAGGAGAACTGGGAAGAGCTTTCTTTCAGAAGGCAAGACTTTAGCTAAGATTCAGGAGGAGGAGACAAGGACGGGAAGAATTCCAGGTATGGGGGGTACACAGTGAAAATGTATAGTATCATGTAGTATCATGTTCAAGAAATAGCAAGGTTGCTGTTACTCTTGCAGAATACTCAGAGGGAAGTGAGGTAGTAGGAAATAAGAAGACTGGAAAGGTAGGAAGGGGTAAAGTTATAAAAGGCTTTAAGAGCCAAATGCTATTTTCAGTTTAATTCAGAGGTGATTAACAGCCACTGGAGTTTGTTGATTGGGAGGAGCAAATGGCGATAGGTGTGTGATATGGTCAGAACTTTGCTTTAGAGAGATCAATTTGACAGCTAAGTGGAGGGTGGATTGAATTGGGAAGAGATTTGAAACAGGAAAACCAGTCAGAAGGCTCTTGCTAAAAATTCTGGCATGGAGGGGATGAGGGGCTGCACCAAGTAAGGATTGCCAGAGGAAAGAAAAGGATGCATACAAGATATGCTGAGAAGATAGAAACTACAGGACATGACACTACTTTTTTTCCCCCATTTCATAGCATTTTATTTTTTCAAATTACATGTAAAGATAGTTTTCAGCATTCACTTTTATAAGATTTTGAATTCCAAATTTTTTTCTCCCTTCACTCTTTCCCTCCCCCTGATATAAGCTATACATGTACAATCATATTAAACATTTCCACATTAGTCATGTTGTGAAAGAAGAATCAGAACAAAAATGGAAAACCCATGACAAAGGAAAAAAAGGGAAAATGGTATGCTTTGATCGGCATTCAGACACCAGAGTTCTTTCTCTGGGTGTGGATAGCATTTTCCCTCATAAGTCTTTTGGAATTGACTTGGATCTTTGTATTGCTGACAAGAAGTAAGTCTATTAGAGTTCATCACTTCACAATGCTGCAGTTCTTGTGTGCAGTGGTTCTGCTCATTTCACTCAGCATCAGCTCATGTAAATCTTTCTAGGTTTTTCTGAAATCCAATTTGGCACTATACTAGCTATGAAGGATGAGAGAGTGAGGAGTGAACGATGACTGCAAGGTTTCAAATTTGGGTGACTGGGATGGTAGGTACCTGTGACAGTAACAGGGAACTTAGGAAGAGGGGAGGTTTTGGGGATAAAGGTAGTAAGTTCATTTTGGACATGTTGAGTTTAAGATGTCCATGGAGCATCAAACTCAAGAAGTCCATAGGCCATTGAAAATATGAGACTGAAGTAAGAAGAAAGGTTAGAGCTGGGCAAGTAGATCTAAAAATAAGAATTCACATAGAGATGATGATTGAAACCATGAAAGCTGATGAGAATACCCAGTGAAATAGTATAGGTGAAGAAGACCCAGGAAGGGCCTTGGGAAAGACACTCATGGTCAGCAGGCATGAATTAATTTGATGAAGATCAAGCAAAGGAGATAGAGAAAAAGTGGTCAGATACGAGGAGGAGAAGAGAACAGTCTCATGAAAATTTTGAAGGGCATAGTAGGGAGAAAAAGGTGAAAACCAATGTTGAAGGTTACAGAGATCAGAAAGGTTGAGAATTGAGAAAGGGTCATTTGATCTGACAGTTAAGGGACTTTTAAAAGAGCTGTTCCCATTGGAATGATGAGATCAGAAGTCAGATTGCAGAGTTAAGAAGACAATGAGAGGAAAGGAAATAGAAGCATTGATTAGAGACAAACTTCCCAAGGAGTATATCCATAAAAGGAACATGCCAGATGATAGCTAGAAGGGATGGTTGGATCACGTGAAGGTTTTTTGAGGATGGGAGATTTATGGCTATGTTTGGATGTAGTAGAGAAACAGCCAGAAGACAGTGATTTAGTGACAAAGTGGGGGTGACAGAGAAAGCAGTCTTCTAGAGAAGGCCAGAGTCTGAACAATGCAAGTGCACCCAAAGCCGCAGCAGAATGACAAAACTGTCCTTTTTTGCTGAGGTCAATGGTGCTATTTCCCCTCTCCTTTTTCCCTTTTGATAGAACTGGTATACATTCTCTTGAAAAAGGTGAGAACAAGGTAAAGATAGTAATACTAGTAGTTGACATTTATATTGCACTCTAAGTTTTGCAAAGTGTTTTCTACATATTATTTCAATCAATCAATAAACATTTATGAAGTCCCACTATGTGCCATATACAATTCTAAATGTTGGGGATACAGAAGGAGGCAAAGGATAGTCCTTGCCTTCCAGGAGCTCACAATCTAATGAGGGAGACTACATGTAAACAAATATATACAGAGCAAGTGATTTACAGGATAAATAGGAATTAATTAACAGAGGAAAGGCATCACAAGTAAGAGGGATTGAGGAAGTCTTCCAGTAAAAGAAACAATTTTAGGTGGGACTTAAATGAAACTAGGGAGATCACTGGGTAGAAGGTAGGAGGATTAGTGTTTTAGGAATGATGGATAGCCAGAGAAAATGCCCAGAGCCAAAAGATGGAGTGTCTTGTTCGAGGAACAGCCAGGATGCCAGTGGCCATGGATCAAAGAGTATGTGTGGGGGATCAAAAGTATAAATTATATTGGAAATGTAGGAAGGGTCTAGGTTATAAAGGATTTTGAATGACAAACAGAACATTTTGAATTTGGTCCTGGAGGGAATAGGGAACCACTGGAGTTTACTGAGTAGAGGAATGAATGGTCAGATCTACGCTTTAGGAAATTCACTTTGATGGCTGAATGGAAGATTGATTGGGGTGGAAAAGAGACTTGAGGCAGGCAGAACCACCAGCAGGATATTCCAGTAGTCCAGGTGTGAGGTGATAAGGGCCTGTATACCAGGGTGGTGGCACCGTCAGAGCAGAAAAGGGGACATAATTGAGGAAGGTTGCAAAGGTGAAATTAGCAGGCCTTGGCAGTATCTTGTATAAGAAAAGGTGAGAGATAATGAGAAGTCTAGGATGATTCCTAGGTTGTGAAACTGTGGGATTGGGAGGATGGTGTTGTCCTCTACAGTAATAGAGAAGGAGGGTATCAGGTTGGAAGGGAAGGTTTAAGGGGAAAGATGATGAGTGTCATTTTGTACTACTGAGTTTAAAATGTCTATCAGATATCCGTTTTGAGATGTTTGAAAGGCAATTGGCAATGCAAGATTCTTTGTGTTTTATCTTCACAATGAAACTGTTAGGCAGGCTTTATTGTTATCCTCAGGTCAAAGATGAGGAAATAAGACTCCAAGTGGTTAAATGATTCTCCAGGTCATGAAGATAAGCGACAGAGTTAAAATTTAGATCCAGAATGGAATCAAGATGGAGTACTTTGCCTTAATGTAACAGAGCCTCTGGCTCTCCCCTGTTGAGCAGGAAAAACCAACTTTCACTGACTTTTTTGCCTTGATGAGTGAACCCTTTTATTTGCTTTCTTAACAGTTAAAGATTTTGTGACAAACCCAGCTTTATATAAACACACATTATTTTGGACCTATTAAAATGGAAAAAAATAGAATAATTCCCATTACTCTAACCCACTCAGATTTACAAAGAACTTTCTTATTCATAACAATACTGTGTTAGATAGAGCAACTTAGTATCTTGATTTTACTTCATAAGGCAAATAAGTCAGAGGTAGGATTTCAGCCTTTATCTTTTGATTTACAAACCTAGCCCTTCTTATCACTAGGCTTATCATCTCTGGGATAAAAATCCCTTTGTCCATTTTAAGTAATTAAGAAGGGCAGAGAAAAAGACATCTGGGGCCAGGGAAACACAAGGAAGGATCACAAGGATCTGAGTCTCAGAAACCATCTCCTTTTCTATTTTAAAGATCAGGAATCTGAGGTGCAGAGAAATGAAGGTCACTCTAGTAGGAAGTAGCAGGGAAAGGATTTGAATCCAGGTCCTCTCACCACAAAATACTACTGCTCTTTGATAAGAGGTTCTTTTATACTTTACATTAACAAAGACATAAAATTTATACGATGTAAAAACATAATAACTTCACTGACATATTACACATTTTCTCTGGTGAATTAGACCTTTTAGTTAGTCACAAAAAACACTCAATTTTAGGGCAATATGAAATGTCATCAAGGAGTAATATATGCCTCTGATCATATTGTTGTCTTTGAAAACTTTCAACAAGAACAATAAACTTCACAGATCTTTTTTATGTGGAGATTGCCTGTGATAATTCTATATTACAATCCCCTTCGTGCCTTAGCAGAGTTTCTGTGGTCCAAAATTCTCATCTTCTGATGTCTAACTGTCATGCTGCATTTTGAGTCTATCGCTTTTCGTCTTTCAAAGTTGTTTGTCTCTACAGTGTTGTTAATGTACAAATTGTAGTGTTGTTTCTACTTACTTTATTCTGCATCAATTTATATAAGTCTTTCCAAGTTTCTCTCAAACCATCCCCTTTCATCTTATGGTACAATGATGTTCTTCACATTTATATAAAATAATTTGTTCAGTCATTGTTAGGCACTCTCTTAGGTTCTAATTATTTGCTACCATAAAAAGAGCCACCAAAAGTATTTTTGTATGTGTGAATTCTTTCCCTGTTCTTTGATTTTTTGGGGAGGGGGAGTATAAACCTAGCAGTCCAATTTTTGAGTCAAAGGCATAGTTCCAAATTGCTTTCCAAACTGGCTGAGCTAATTTACAATTCTATCAAAAGAACGTTTATGTACCTGTTTTCCTATAGGCCCTCCAGCATTTTTAATTTTTCTCTTATCTGTATAGCCAATCTAATGGCTTTGTTGCTTTAATTTGCATTTCTCTAATTATTAGTATTTTGGAACATTTTTTCATTTGGCGGTTGATGACTTGGATTTTTTCCTTTGAAAGCTGCCTATTGTTTGGTTCCTGCTCTCACGGATGTTTTAATCCATTGAGCTCTGTAGAGATAACCCAATCCACACACCCCTCCAAAAGTCCACCTCCTCCCCCATATTGGCTCTCAAGTTCCAATACACACATTCCTCTAAAAGTCCCTTCTCCACCCTATCCCCCATTTTTCTCACCTCTCTATGTGTTCAGAAGACTTCTATACTCTTCTAGGTGTATGTGGTGTTTTCTCTTCAACCCAGATGAGTAAGGTTCCAACATTACCAGCTCTCCACCCTGACCTGCTTCCTTTGTATTATGCCCTATTTTTATAATATAATTGCTTCCTTTTACCTTTTTGTACTCAGTTTTGTGTTTTAGAATCACATCATCATACACAATTCAGCCCCAACCTTTCTTCCAAACTACCTTAATAACAATGACAATTTTAAGAACACTGAGAACATTTTCATATATACGGTAAACAGTTCGACTTTAATGAGTGCCTTATTTAAAATCTTTAATGTTTTCCTTATATTTTTTCTGTATCTTTTATATAGATTTTTCCCTTTGAATTTTGGTCTTTTTGTTACAAATATTTGAAAGTCTTTCAGTTTGTCAAGTGTCTATTTTTTTTTCATTCAGGATTATACTCAACTTTGCTTGGTAAGTTATTCGAGACAACATTGTATACAGTAACAGCAATATTATTTTGGAGTGACTAAGTCATTTTGACTATAATAAACACAAATAAAAAATAAAGGATACATGAAGAAAGATACTATCTGCATCCAGAAAAAGAACTGATAAATAGAAGCATGTATAGAATAATTTTATATATATGTATATATACACATATAAGTCTATTTTTATCTAATGGTAACCATCGCTGGGGTAGGAGAGGGGAGGGAAAGAAGAAAAAAGAAAGAAATTTATGATAACTTTGTTGTATATTTGGAGGGAATAGCAAGTTGTACATGGTAGATTTGCAGTTTCATGTGCAATCCTCTTTTTTGTTATACAGTGTTGTAAAAATGTTCTGTGAATTGAAAATTTTAAAGAGAGACATAACCCAAGGGCTTGTAAGAGCCAGTTGGACACAGGACAACTTTATGATGCTAAGAAAAAGTAATAAAAAATGGATTAAAGTGACCTTAAGAGACTGAGAAGTAAAATGTCTTCATATGCCAAGAGGAGCAAAAGAAAAAGCAGCACTCAGATGCTTCAGTGAACTCAGAAATTTCTTAAAAAAAAAATTAGGTCAGAAAGGGAAGATAACATATGTTAAAAAAAAGGACAATTTGAGGAAGTGGGTTGGGGTCTGGATCTGAGACCCTGATCTGTTCCCAAGGTCAGAGCTCCTTGTTTCTATATTTGCTTGGCACTTATTATACAGTATAGGACCTATACCACTACTTGCCCGTGACTTCCAACCCTAGGATGGGGCATCTCCTCAGTGTGTCTATGGCCAGGTAGTTAGCCAGCAGGTGGCACTTACATATTTTCCCTAGATTCTGTGGCAAATCTGGAGCCTTTTCTTGTCCTGATGTGGTAGTGTCAAACTCAAATAGAAATGAACTCCTGTGGGTTGTCCGTTGACTTAGAAAATTACAAATTCATATTATCTGCCTATGTTCTGTTGTATTATTTATATTGTTTAACACTTTATATTTTAATCTAGTTTGGGCCTGGGAGTTTGACCCTCTTGCCGTCGTACACAGTCATGGTCAGGTCCTCATTCATTCACCATTTTTAAAAAAATTAATTATTTGTTTTCAGTTTTCTACAATCACTTCCATATATATATCTTAGATTTTTTCCTCCTTCCTCCCCCAACTTTCTCCCTCCCTCCCCCATCCCTCCCCAAGGCAGCATGCTTCTACGCATACATTCTTATTTTTTTTTTTTGTTAGGCGAATTTCTTTTATTTCTCCACTTTAAAAAGATAGGAAAAAGTACAAGAGGACAGGATGAAGCGAAGTACACAATTAACAACCATAACTATAGACTGTGAATGGGATAAACTGATACCCCAAAATAGAGGACAGCAGAATGGATTAGAAAGTAAATGCCAGCAATATGTTGTTTACAAGAAAAGAACTTGAAACCTAAAGATTCACATGCAGTGAATATGAGGGGCTGTGGTAGGATCTATTATGTCCTTGACTTCACATGTAGAAGTGATATCATATTATTTGCCTTCTCAGTTGGTGAAGGAGAGGGTGAAAGGAAGAGAAAAAGTTTGGAACTAAAAATTAAAAGAAGAAAAGAATGCTTAAAATAAATAATAAACTAGTTTTTTGCAAACTAGAAAAATCTATTATGTCTCAGGTTAACCAAAAAAAATTAAAATAAGTATCACTTCAGACAAGGCTACACTAAAAATTAGATATAACAAAAATAGATAATAAATCAATATCAACACTTGGTATATATGCACCAAATGGCATTGCATCTAAATTCTTTGTTTTTTTTTGACAACTACAACATTTTTAAAAAATTTATTACACATTCTTATGAAAATATGTTTTCACCTCAGTCATGTTGCATAGAAGAATTGAAATGAATGAGAGAAACCAGGAAAACAAAACAAAACATAACAGAAGAGAAAATGGTCTGCTTCATTCTGTGTTCCAATTCCATAGTTCTTTCTCTGTATATGGAAGGCATTTTGCCTCAAGAGTTCATTGGGAATTTTTTAGGTCCTTGAATTGCTGTGAAAGGCTAAATCTGCCAGAAAAATTTCTCACACACTGTAGTTGTTGCTGTGTACAAAGTTCTCCTGGTTCTGTTCCTTTCATATAGCATCAGTTTATATAGGTTCTTCCAGGCTTCTCTGAAGTCTTCCTGTTCATCATTTCTTATAGCACAATAATATTCCATTATGTTCATATACCACAACTTTTTCAGCCATTCCCCAATTGATTGGCATCCCCTTGATTTCCAGTTCTTGGCCACCACAAAGAGAACTGCTATAAATATTTTTGTACATATGGGACCCTTTCCCATTTTTATGATTTCTTTGGGACACAGTCCTAGAAGCGATACTGCTAGGTCAAAGGGTGTGCACATTTTTGTAGCCCTTTGGGCATAGTTCCAAATTGCTCTCCAGAATGGTTGGATCTGCTCACAGCTCCACCAACATTAATTCAGCATTCTTTTTTTTTTTTTACACATCTATTTATTTAAGTTTTCAACATTCATTTCTACAAAATTTAGAGTTACAAATATTCTCCCCATCTCTCCCCTCCCCCACCTCAAAACACCTTGCATTCTAATTGCCCCTTCCACCAATGTGCCCTCCCTTCTAACAGCCCTCCCTTCCCTTATCCCTGTCTTCTCTCTTGTTCTGTAGGGCAAGATAAATTTCTATATCCCATTACCTGTATTTCTTATTTCCCAGTTGTATGCAAAAACAATTCTCAACATTTGTTCCTAAAACTTTGAGTTCCAGCTTCTCTTGCTTCTTCCCTCCCGACTCGTCCACACTGAGAAGGCAAGCAATTCAACACAGGCTATATATGTGTAGTTTTGCAAATGACTTCCATAATAGTCATGTTGTGCAAGACTAACTACATTTCCCTCCATCCTATCCTGCCCCCAATTTCTTCTATTCTCTTTTGACCTTGTCCCTCCCCAAGAGTGTTTATTTCTGATTGCTCCCCCCGCCCATTTGCCCTCCCTTCCATCATCCCCCCACCCTGCTTATCCCCTTCTCCCCTACTTTCCTGTAGTGTAAGATAGATTTTCATACCAAATTGAGTGTACATGTTATTCCTTCCTTGAGCCAAATATGATGAAAGGAAGCTTCTTTTTCCCGCTTTCCCCCTCCATTGGAGAAGCTTTTTCTTGCCTCTTCTATGAGAGATAATTTGCCCCATTCCATTTCTCCTTTTCTCCTCCCAATATATTCCTCTTTCACACCTTAATTTTATTTTTTTAAATATGATCCCATCCTATTCAACTCACCCTGTGCTCTCTGTCTCTCCGTCTCTCTCTTTCTCTCTCTCTCTATATACATGTGTGTGTGTGTAATCCCTTCAACTACCCAGATACTGAGAAAAACTTCAAGAATTACAAATATTACCTTTCCATGTAGGAATGTAAACAGTTTCAACTTTAGTAAGTCCCTTGTGATTTCTCTTTGCTGTTTACCTTTTCATGCTTCTCTTGATTCTTGTGTTTGAAAGCCAAATTTTCTTTTCAGCTCTGGTCTTTTCATCAAGAATGCTTGAAAGTTCTCTATTTCATTGAATTTCTTCCTCTGGGATATTCTATTCCAAGTCCTTCGATCACTTAATGTAGAAGCTGCTAGATCTTGTGTTATCCTGATTATATTTCCACAATACTAAAATTGTTTCTTTCTGGCTGCTTGCAATATTTTCTCCTTGACCTGGGAACTCTGAAATTTGGCTACAATATTCCTAAGAGATTTTCTTTTAAGGTCTCTTTCAGGAGGTGATTGGTGGATTCTTTCTTTTACCCTCTGGTTCTAGAATATCAGGGCACTTTTCCTTGATAATTTCATGAAAGATGTTATCTAGGCTCCTTTTTTGATCATGGCTTTCAGGTAGTCCCATAATTTTTAAATTGTCTCTCCTGGATCTATTTTCCAGGTCAGTTGTTTTTCCAATGAGGTATTTTACATTTTCTTCCATTTTGTCATTCTTTTGGTTTTGTTTTGTGATTTCTTGGTTTTTTATAATGTCGTTAGTTTCCATCTGTTCCATTCTAATTTTTAAAGAACTATTTTTTTCTTCAGTGAGCTTTTGAACCTCCTTTTCCATTTGACTATTTCTGCTTTTTAAAGCCTTCTCGTTTTCTTTTTGAACCTCTTTTGCCAATTGAGTTAGCCTATTTTTAAAGATGTTATTTTCTTCAGCATTTTTTTGGGTATCCTTTAGCAAGCTGTTGACTCACTTTACATGATTTTCTTGCATTGCTTTCATTTCTCTTCCCAATTTTTCCTCCACCTCTCTTACTTGATTTTCAGAATCCTTTTTGAGTTCTTCCATGGTCTGGGACCATTGAATATTTATTTTGGATGTTTGGGATGCAGAAGCCTTGACTTTTATGTCTTCCCCTGATGGTAAACAGTTTTTCCTCATCAGAAATGATGGGAGAGAATACCTGTTCACCAAGAAAGTAACCTTCTGTAGTCTTATTTTTTTTCCCCTTTCTTTGGGCATTTTCCCAACCAGTTACTTGACTTGTGGGTCCTTTGTCAAAAGTAGGGTATACTCTGAGGACCTGTAAGTTCCCAAGTCCTCCAGGGTGACACAATCAAGGGAGAGGAGTTTACTCCCTGACCTGGCCCAGGCCTGAGGTTCAGATCAGCTGCTCAGTTCCTCCAGGGGCTTTAAGTTGAGGCTCCAACAATGGAAGCTGGCTGCTGCCTGCCTTGGCCACCACCAGCCAAGCTGCTGGCTGCTGCTGCTGCTGCTACCCCAGCTGCTGCCTGGGGCCAGGGCTAGAGGAGGACCCTGCTCCCTTGTCATGGAGGTGCAGAAGCTCTCTCACTGACCTTTGAAGGGTCTTTGTTGCCTGTGGGTTGAAGGATCTGTGAACCTCTGCTGCTGCTGCTGGGGATTCCACCCCGAGGCCTGCTCCAATCCTGCTCCTCTCAGTGCCATGTGGTCAAGGCTAGGCTGCACTGTGCTCTGCATCCTGTGCAACAGAACCCTCCCGTTGGCTTTCCAGGTCATTCTGGGCTAGAAATCTCCTCCACTCTCTCGTTCTGTGGCTTCTGCTGCTCTGGAATTTGTTGAGAGTCTTTCTTTACAGGTATTTTATGGACTGTGGGGAAAGAGCTAGAGTCTGTACATCTTTCTTCTCTGCCATCTTGGCTCTGCCCCCTAATTCAACATTCTTGAAGGCCATACTTGTGACTCTGCTGGCTAGACCATGCCTTTAGTGTCAACAAACCTCTTTTTGTCTTCTTATCCTAATTTAGTCCTGACAAATGACTCACTATGAGTTTTTTAAAATTGGATTTCTGGATTAAGATTCTCTCTGGTGTGTTTTCTAGATCTTTGTGGAGTTGTTGTAGAGAAGAAATACTCTTTCCTTCTATTCTCCCATTTTGTCTAGTCTCTCTAGTCAAGTCTAGATCTTTCCTTTTATTAAATTCCATAAAGAGTCTCTTTTATGACCTGGTGGATATAGCATTGAAACTGCAAATTAACTTTGGCAATATTGTAATTTTCGTTATATTTCCATGACCCAGCTGTGACCACTAGATAGTCATCTAGTTATTTAAGTTTTTCTTGATTTTTTTGAGAATCACTTTGTAATTGAATCTATACAAGTCTTTTTGGTGATTTGGTAGATTTGTTCCCTAATATTTTATGCATTTTCAAGTTATTTAGAATGAGATTATCCTTTCTGTTATTACCTCTTGAATTTTGTTATTATTATATAGAAATACGGTTTTTAATGTTTGTAGCCTGCAACTTTTTTGAAAATACTAATTGTCTCCATTGTTGATTCCTTAGGATTTTTCAAAGTATAACTTCATGTCATCAACAAATAATGTTAATTTTATCTCCTCTTTATATATTTTTACAACTTTAACTTTTTTCTTTTTCTTTTTTAATAAATTTATTTAACTTTTTACATACATTTTCACAAGATTTTGGGTTCCAAAATTTTCTCCCCATTTGTTCCCTCCCCCCTCCCCAATACACTGGACATTCTAATTACCCATATCACCAATCTGCCCTCTCTTCTAT
>CM053773.1:96764415-96803262 GCA_028658325.1 Potorous gilbertii | reverse complement strand
GATATCTATTTCAGATGTTTGGGATACAGAGGCCTTGACTCCTATGTCTTTGCCTGATGGTAAGCATTGTTTCTCCTCCTCAGAAAGGAAAAGAGCTAATATCTTTTCACCAAGAAAATAACTTTCTATGGTCTTAGTTTTTTTCCCTTTTCTGGGCATTTTCCCAGCCAGTTACTTGACTTCTGAGAGTCCTCTCCACCCTGGCCTAGGTTAACCCAGCTAGTGCTTGGGGTCTGAGATTCAAATGCTGCTCCCCAGCCTCAGGGCTTTTGGTGGCAGGCCTGGCTGCTATTCAGGGTAAGATTAAATCAGGTTCTCAGGTGGGGGCAGGGCCGCCTCCCAAGCTCAGTTCCCTCAGGGGGTTTATGCAGAGACCTTTTGTAATGGAGCTGCTGCCGAGCTCCTGCCTGCTCTGGGAGCCTCTGGCTACCTGTTGCCTCTGCTGCTGCCTCCCGAGGGGGCCTGAGTCCCAGAGACACCCCGCTCCCCTCTCAGCCCATCTCTCTCACTGACCTGTGCCTCTGTGGGTAGAGGGACCTTCATGGCCACTGGAGATTCTGTCCCTGAAGCCTGCTAGGATCTGTTCGCTCTTCTCAATGCCAGAGGCCAGGGCAGGGGAGGGCTCCGCTTCGTCTGGGGTGCGATGGACCTTTGGGATCGGTTTTTCAGAGCTCTCTGGAATGGAAATCTCCTTCACTGTGTTGCTGCGTGGCTTCCACTGTTCCAGAATTTGTTGGGAGTTCTTTTTAGAGGAAATCCATGGGCTGTGGATTCAGAGCTAGCATAGGTGAGTCTTTCTACTCCGCCATCTTGGCTCTGCCCTCCCGCAGTTATATTTCAACCATTGATTCCATCCTATAAATTTTCAATGATACCTGTACAAAGTCAAATTTGCCTTCTTGCATGAGAATCTTTAGCACAACTACCTTTTTTATTCATAATTTATAAGATTTTCCTATAAGTTTTATTGATGTCTTTTATTTTTACATTTTGTGATATACAATTCCACTCCTCCTGTTTTAAGAAGAAAAAATTAAGCAAAGAATACTGAAACAATAACTATGATTGATATTGCATACAACACTTTAAGTTTGTAAAGACATTATAAACATAGAGGGACCAGTACCAGAAGACACACATTGGGAATTGTTTGATGAACTGATTTTTAGGTGATGCATTCTATTCCTCTTCCCCCACCCCAGACAATTTCAAACTTCTTAAATTTTGATTTCTTTTTAAAAAAACCCAACTTTTATTTAATATACTAGAAAATTTTCAACTTCCCTGAACATAACCATTTGTTGAGTTGTTCCTGTCATGTGTTTGACAGTTTGTGAAAGTAAAGATATTAAAGCAATTTGCCATTTGCTCCTCCAGCTCATTTTATAGATGAGGAAACTGAGGCAAACAGGGTTAAGTGACTTGTCCAGGGTAACATAGTCACTAAGTCTCTGAGGCCAGATTTGAACCCAGGGAGATGAGGCTTCCTGACTCCAAATCCAGCATCCTATCTACTGTAACACCTGGCTGCCCCCAAAACATCCATAAGAACCTCTTATTTGTATTCCATGATTCCTCTCAGGATAATTTTGAATATGAGGTGCCTTCCATAGTCTTCCTCATTGGGATTATGATGACAAGTGGTATTTTGGAGAAGCTAACAGACTGTGTTCAGTCATGTCTGACTCTATGTGACACCATGGACTTTTGTCCCTGGGGTTTTCTTGGCAAAAGTACTGGAGAAGCTTGTCATTTCCTTCTCCAGTATATCCCCATTTTACAGATGAAAAACTGAAGCTAACAGGGGTTAAGTGGCTTTCTCAGGGTAGTGTCTGAGGTCTGATTTGAACTCAGATCTTCCGGATTCCAGGCCTAGTGCTTTATCTACTATATCACCTAGCTTCCCTGATGGGCCATAACACTCATATATTTTTTTTGGAAAGGGTGTCCCTCTGAAGCTGCAATGAAATGGATTTTATTTCTCTGTTTGGCAGCCAGGTTCCCCATGTTTAAACAGTTGTAATCTTCAAATCATACTTTTTTCTTGCATATTTTGAAATTAAAATTTTTTTTACAACTCTAATTCCTTTGAAAGTGACATTCCATATTGTCCTGATGATAGATTTCATTCTAACTAAAAAATATCGGGATCAGTTGATCTTTTAAGCTGTTTAAACTCTGCCTATTGCAGTTGAATAGCATCTATGGATGATGAGAAAGAAAGCCTGTTATATTCTGGCCAAATTCCACATCTACTAATGAATACCCTTTATTCTTCTTAAAAAAAAAAAAAAGAGTAGAAAACTTATTGTGCTCTGGGATCAGACCGGGCTTTAACTTTTCTGAAATGCCTGTGAAGAATTCAGCCTCCCCTTGAATTCCAGGTCTCCTGATCTGCAACAAACCTAGGGAGGGTGAGTAGCACTTGTGGTTAGATGGGTGGCCCTTGAAGTGGTTAGTAAGTATTTCTGGGGAGTTCCCTCTTAAAGGCTCATGTATCTCAACTGGGCTCAGTGCCCATGGCATTCTAGGTGTGAGGCAAAGACTTCTACTCTTTCCCTCTATCCAGTTAGTCTATTGCTGGTGGCAAAGGGAATTTGGCTACACATTCTTTTTCTTTCATGTAAAGTCAACCCTGAAGCAAATATTTAATCTACATCTTGCAGTTTAGATCCATGAAAGCCCTGTCTTTAACAACTTTAGATAAAAAAGTGGGAATTAAAGGTCAAGTGTATCTTGTCTTCCTGAGGGCACTAATTACATTCTCTTCTTTGTGAGTCTGTCATTTTGGAAAGGGCAGTTTATGTTGATTCCCTAAAGCCCATGACCAAGTGTTAGACCCACTTGAAGAAAAGATTGTGAAGTAGACAGGTTTGCCTTCAAGTTTTGCTATTTTCTGCTCTTTTTGCACACCTTTCCTTATCCTCCTCAGGGAACACAGAGCCCTCATACTGTCTTCTGACTTCCAGAAACATTCATTCTGCCAATTTTTACATGTTCTACAATTTTAAAGTTCCAAAGAGTGGTATAAATGAAATTACCTTTCCCTAGCTTTCCACAAATGATAGAGTGATAACTAGTACAACCATTCGTGACCTTCCTCATCCTACCCATTCCCATCACTTTGGCAGGCATTAGATGACTTGATGTCAAGAAGACTTGAGTTCAACTTCTCCTTCAGGCATTTACTAGCTTTGTGACCTTGGGCAAGTCACTAAAACCTGTGTCCATCTCAGTGTTCTCCTCTGTAAAAATGGAAGCAAAAATAGTACTTATGCTGCAGAGTTTTTGTATGGATCAAAATATATCAAGCACTTTACAATCCATAAGGCACTATACATACTAATTATCATCATGTACAGTTAGATAGCGCTATAATTTAGCTGACCCCAATACTGGCTTGCAGCAAATGCACCTGAGATTTCCTTACAAAAAGAAGAATTCTGAAAAATCACAGTCAACTGAAGGAAGAAGACATATGTTATTTAAAATTTATTTTAGATTCATCAGTGCAGTGGATAGAGTGCCAGGCCTTGAGTCAGGAGGATTCATTTTCCTGTGTTCAAATCTAGATTCAGCTACTTGGCTATGTGACTCTGGGCAAGTCACTTAACCTTGTTTACATTAGTTTTCTCATCTGTAAAATGAGCTGGAGAAGGAAATGGCAAAACCACTATAGAATCTTTGCCAAGAGTCACAAAGAGTTGCACATGACTGAGCAGCGATAACAACAAAATTATATTCACTGTTTGTCATTAAGACCTATGCTTGTTTTTTTTTTGAGCCCAAGAATAAGGTTTCAGTGGTCTTTTTTTGTGTCTCTCCCCACCCATCCCCCTATCCCATGATATATTCATGCAAAGGGCACCATTTTTTTCTCACTCGCTACCTGAATGCTACAACGCATTTCAGCTCATAGTATTCTATGGTTGTCAGCTGAGGAGTCCTTTTCTGGCCCCATAATGCTTACTCTGAGCCATAGGAGTGCATTTATTTACTTGAAGCACCAATGACAAAAGTACTGGAGAGGCTTGTCATTCTAAGTAAAAAATGTCAGGAACAGTTGATCTTATTAAGCTGTTTAAACTCTGCCTTTGTCAAGGCTAAAGTAATTGTAGATATTCTAGCTTGAAAATTGGGACATGGTGGGGTGGGAATGTGAAGTGAAGGCAGGAATTATGTTCTCTGACTGTATTAATAGCATAGCTGTTACTGAAAAGAAACTGCTTTTCTTGAGCAAAAAGGGGAAAAAATGATGTATTCCCATGATCAGAAAGTAGAACCGTACTCAGAGAGGGTTCAATCTGGAAGGGAGTGGGGATGGGGAGACACAGTCTAGAGGAGCTGGATTCTAGTCTCCACTTTGCAGTTGACTTATTGTGTGATTTTGGTGGTCTCTAGTTTCTCTATTTCCTATCTTTTTATTTGCAAGACGAAACCATTCTCTTGCCCACTCTTCAGAATCTCTGAATAAATTTGTCCTTTAGTTCACCAGTGTTTGTTAACCGCCCGTTATGCCCTGGGGATACAAAGAAAGGCAAAACACAGTTCCTGCTCTCAAGGAGCTCATAATCTAATGGGGGTAGACAACATACAATATACAAGCAACTGTGTACAAACAAGACGTACCCTGTATGTCACATTATTAGTTTTCGGCTTAAAATGTTTAATTTAATAGCTTAAGCCAGTGCATAAAACTGCCCTCTGATTTTTGGAACACCTGGTATATACAATAAATTGGGGATAATCAACAGAGGGAAAATATTAGAATTAATAGGGAATCAGGAAAGAGATCCTGCAGGAGGTTAGATTTTAGCTGGGACTTGATGACAGGAGAAGAATACGAGGAAGGATAAAAGTCTAGGCTTGAGGGACTTGTCAGGAGCCGGGAGATGGAGTGTTTTGTGTGAGGGACAGGAAGGAGGCCTGTGTCATTTAAATGCAGAGGACAGGGGAGAGTAGGGTATAAGAAGACTGGAAAGGTTGGAGGGAGCCAGGTTAGGCTTTTATATTTGATCTTAGAGATGGTACTGGACTTCATGGAGGAGGGAGGTGACATGGACAGACTTGTGTTTTAGGAAAATTAGTTGGACAGCTGACTGGAGAACAGATTGGAATGGGAAGAGATTTGAGGCAGGCAGACAACCAGCAGGCTATTGCAATAGTGCAGGCCTAAAGTGATGAGGACCTGCACAAGAGTGCTGCCACTGTCAGAGAGGTTACGTATATGGGAGAAATAGAGTGGACAGTACTGGACAACAGATTGGCTAGGGGTAAGGGAGAAAGAAGACAGTAATGCTTATGATTGGGGAATTTTCAGGAACTTGGGGCCCACATATGTGCACAGAGGGAGTAGATAAGATTCAGCTTTGGATTTTCAGTGAGAGATGTCCTCTGGCCCAATGCTGCTTAGATTCTTGTTTCCAGCCGTGTGTGAGCAGGGATCTTTAGGTGGGTTGATCTTCTGCAGTGAGATAGGAGGTTGGGAAGCCAGCCAAACCCCACAGACTTCTACAGACTCAAATGAATATCCTGTCACAGATGGCACTTGTCCCATGATGAAACCAGACAAGTCTTCTCTCCAGTCATGCCCTGGCTTGACTTAGCTAGACATCAAAGAACTGAATAATCTCCTCAGACCTGACTATGGTATCCAGAACTGGTTGTTTTTCAGTGTATTCATAAGATGGAATCTTAGACTCAATAACATAAATTACTCTCAAGTCCAGGCAACCTGGGCTGAGAATGCCTGACTATGGAAGTGAGGTCATTGTCACAAGGCACTCCTTGTAGAATTATTGTGCTAGAAAGACCCTTACAAGATCAGCTGATCTGGGACCATGCCAGGCTATAGGTATGCCTGCACTTGACCTTTCTAAAACCATAGTTGTTAACTTTTTTTTTTTAAAGAGAGGGAATCACATATCTTTCTTCATAAGAAATCTCAAAGAAAAAAACATAAAACACTGGAGGGGCTAGAAGAGGAAGAAAATTCAAAAAGGACAAGAAGTTGCGTACAGTATTGTGGCACACTGGATAGAGTGCCAGGCCTGGAGTCAGGAAGACCTGAGTTCAAATCTGGCCTTGGATACTTACTAGCTGTATGAGCATGGACAAATCACTTAACCACTATCTGCCTCAGTTTCCTCATCTGTAAAATGAGCTGGAGGAGGAAATGGCATACTACTCCCACATCTTTGTTAAGAAAATCCCAAAACACGTCATGAAGATTTGAGCACTACTGAAAAATGACTAAACAGCACATTTTCAGAGTTAAATGATGGCCCAAATAAACTGCAGGTGCTGCCCTGGCTAGTTTGGCCCAGACTTCTTAGGCTGACTGGTACAGGCTTCAGCTGGCAGCAAGATGGTGCTTATGGATAAAATACTATAATGGGTCTGAAGGCTGGAAGCTCTGAGTTCATATATGACCTCTGGCATTTACTAACTGTGTGACACTGCATTAAGTCACTCAACTTCTATCTGCCTCAGTTTCCTCAATTGTAAAGTGGGGATACTAGTATCATCCATCATCCATTGTCAAAGAGACAATATTTGTAAAGTGTTTAGCACAGCTCTTGGCACATAGTAGCTACTTAATAAATGTTTACTTTCTTCATCTCTTCCAATAAGAACACATTTAACAGCAGCTGTTTATAACTCAAATTTTATTTTTCTCCTCCATTTTGTCCTCAGTATTTAGATTTTGAAAGAATGATTAGATTCTAAGAAAGTAGAAAAGTAAATGGGGGTAGGGTTGGGTGGGGAGGGGTCTCTAACCTATGTTGATAAACCAATGAAAAGGCTGAAATTTGAAAATTTAAACCCATAGCTCTTCCTTTCCTATTTTAGCTTCAGATGGCCTATAGAAAAGTCAGCTGTCTAAAAAGCCCATCATACTGCCCACTGTGAAACAGTAGGAATATTCAAAAGTGTTTTTCTCAGGCTACTAGCATTCAATGCTCTAATTACTCACCCAGCCCTTTCTTCTGCCTTTGTCCCAACTAGAAAGTATCCCCATGTTTCCAAGAATCAATGACTGTTCCTCAATATTCTGATAATGTCTGACTTTAAATAAGAAAACTGCTTTTTCTCCCTTTCTAAATGCGGAATAGTATTCAGGGGAGCCTTAGACCTTTTTGCCCTTCCAGCTTTCCATCTTGAAAGATGACTGCTCCATTTCTAAATAAACAGCTCTCATAGGCATCAATCAGCGAGAGTCATGAATACAAGCTTGGCCACATCACAACTGTTACAGGGTAGGTCTGATATGTTTGGCTCTAATTGGCAGTCTGCTTTGGAGTAGCCAAAGAATACAGTGTCATCAACACGGCAGATCAAAGCCAAGGCCAACTTGCTTAGAGGCAGAAGAGTTTTCTGCCTGCCAGATTTAGGCAGGCAGGCCAGCCTGTTGGGGTTGTTTAGAACCACGCAAAGGATCGCTTTATCTTTAACTTCTGTAGAGAAATGTTCTCAAAAGATGCTTGATGTAGCTTTTTTTTTTTTTAAATCTGGTTAGGAAATCAAAAACTTCTAGCTTAGATATTCTGCTTCCAAACCCAAATATGAAGGGACAAATGAAAGCACACAGGGTAGCTAGCAGCATGGGTGGTCAGGGGGTAGACTAACATTTCCTCTGGGCCTCTAGGTAGAATGGAAATTAATTAATAGCCTCTTCAGGGCTGCAATATAATGAATGTGCTGGAGTTTTCAGTAAGAATGTTGCCTTCAATTTTAACCATAGAAATGTCAAATGTAATTAAACAGGCTTTGAAATCCCCCTCTAATGGGAAAACTGAACTTTTCTCTTTAACAGGTATATCACAAGGAAAGTTCTTTCAGGTACATGTACACACATTTATATCAGGCATTATTAGTTTCAATAAGGCCTCAAAATGAAGCAGTGTTGTCTAGTGGATGAAAGAGTTGACTTTCAATTTAAGATCTGGAGGTTCAAATCCCACTTTGATAGACACTAGGTGGTTATAAGCCCCTGGACAAGTCACATTCAGTGCCCCAAGAATGCTCTTAGACTACAGATTGAAGATGAATTAGTCGACTGTTTTGCCAGAAAATGTTGCACAGTTGGGAACTCCCTCCACCTGCGAAAAAATCCAATCTGAGACAAGCAACAGCAATAATAGAGACATTGCAGATGGACTATCCTTCGCCAGACCATGTATCTAAAGTCCTAGTCACAGTGCTGAATCATGGCACTTCTTGGATGACAAAAATAATATTATTTTCAAAATCGCTTGATATTAATAATGAAGCTGAAATCCAGTAAATTTTCCCTTGTTCCATGTTATTATGTTCAGTTTTAGTTTTGTTTCATTTTAAGGAGGACGATGACGAACTTGAAGGCTGAAGAAGTTTGACAAGGATGGTGAGGGGTGTGGAAACCGTAACAGTCAGTAATATTAAGCATTTATATAACACTTTAAGATTTCCAGAGTGCCAGAAAATAGGTACTAATGACAAACTGAGGTAAGAACTATTCTTCTTCTTCTTAGGGTAAACTAGATGTTGCAGTGGATAGATCAGTGGACCTGGAGTCAGGAAGACTTGAATTCAAGACACTTATTATCCGAGTAACCCTTCACAAATTATTTAACCTCTGCCTCAGTTTCCTCAAATGTAAAGTGGGTGTAATAATTGTACTTAGTTCCTGGAGTTGGGAGGACCAAATGAGATAACATTTCTAAATCTCTTAGCACAGTTCCATAGTATGTAGTAGGCTGCTTTGTTTCTTCCATTCTACAGATGAAAAATTTGAGATTGAAAGGGGATAAATGACCTCTCTAGGATCATAAATGTAGTCTCTGTGACAAGATTCAAACTCAGTTCTTTCTGATTCCAAGCCCAGTGCTTTGAACCTCTAGGCTGCCTGGAAATTACATCTTAAAAGGAATCTCTTAAAAAAAACACGGGGTGTTAGGCCTGGAAAAGATAAGCGTTAATATAAGGTGGGGTGGGACATGATGACAGTTCAAAGGAATGGATGGGACTTAGTGGAAAGCTGATTGGGCTCAGAAATGGAGGATCTGGTTCTGCCACTTATTTGGCAGTTCACACCCTGGGTTTGATATGTGTAAAAGAGAGGATTGGAAAGGATGATCTCCAAGGTCCTTTTAAGCTCCATATTTTATGATTCTAAGTATTTAGAAGGCAGTATTTGAGGGCAACTAGGTTGTAGAGGTGAATAGAGTGGTAGACTCTGATCTGAATTCAGATCCTGCTCCAGGCATGCTTACTGGCTGTGTGATCCTAGACAAGCTGGTTTTCCTATCATCAAATCTGGTCACTGGAAGAGATGCTAGAGGTCAGCTAGTTCAACCTTCCAGCCCTCTAATAATGACCCTGACTGCTTAACGACGCTTTTGAACCAGTTTTCTCCTCTGCAAAATGGACATAATGATAGCACCTTCCCCACAGGGTCATTGAATAAAATAACAAACGTTAAATGTTTTGCCAAGCTTGATGCATTATATACATGCTGGCTAGTGTTGGTAGGTCTGTCTTCTAGAACAGAGAAAAAAATTTTTTGTCTTGCTCTAGAGGAAATTTCTAGGATGAGTGAAGAAGAACTCCAGAGACAGATTTTGATGTCACAGAACAAAAACTTCCTAACAAGGAGAGCAATTCAACAATGGAATGGATGACCTTCTCAGTTAGTGATGTAGAACACCAAAGCAGAAGGGTTCTAGCTGAGGTTGGATGAGCATCTGTCAGGGTCATCATTAGAGGGCTGGAAGGTTGAACTAGCTGACCTCTAGCATCTCTTCCAGTGACCAGATTTGATGATTGGAAAACTTCAGAATTCTAAGGAATCAACAGAACCATGAAGCAACATACAGTGGAAGAAAAGTTGGTCCTTAAATTTGACTTCTCAAGAGAAATGCTCATCAGCACAGAAATACCATTAAAGTCTTCTTCTGATCATGTGCTAGAGGAAAGGAAGTTCCCAACATTCTGCTGTGATTGTTGGGGGCACACATACATTAAAGGTTATGAGGAAGTTTTGTAAAATGTCTGGCCACATGGAATACTACTGTGCTATAAGAAATGATGAGTTGGTTGAGTTTAGAAAAACATGGAAAGATTCCTCTATAGAAAGAACTGATAAATAGAATTATGTATACTTTGATTTTACATAATATATATTTGTGTTTAGTTGTAGCCTTCTCTAGGGCAGGGTGGGAAGTCAGGGGAAAAAAATGCCCAGCAGAGAGCAAAAGAAAATATAGAAGGAAGCACAGAAAAGGAGGGTAGCTTTGAAAACAATGTGCAGTATTTTATTATGTAGTTAAAAAAAAGTGAACAGTCTGAAATGAAAATTCATGGTTACCTATTGAATCCTCTATGCGGTGCTGTGTGCATGGACTTTTTTTTGTCTTTAAGTTTAAAATGAATAAAAAAAAAACCAGTCTGGCCGCATGAGGGATTAGCTACGTGAACTTTGAGGTTATTCCAGCAAATTATTTCTCAAGTCCCAATCCCTTGAGAATGACAAAAATCTAAGCCCATGGAATGGGTCAGTATCAAGTTTTTGATATGGAACGTTGCAATCAATGAGTCCAGTCATTTCTTTACTCAAGTGGAAAAACTAAGGCTTAGGTGAGTCAAATAACTTGCCAAAGATCACACAACAAGTGGAAAACGGGAGCCAGAAGACAGGTCTCCCACCTCTTCTTCCTTTGATCTCACATTCCAGGTCCCTCCCCAAACATGACTCATTTTAATGCAGGTGGGTGAGATGGAAGTTTTGATCCTGTTCTGCCTGAGACAGCTGAGGCAGTATGGCATTGTGAAAGGAGCCCTGGCATTGGAGTTAGACATTCTGAGTTTGGGTTTCAGATATGCAATTCACCAGATGAGGGATGTCTATAGGACAGTCATGAGCCTCTCTAAGTCTCAATTCTCTTATCTAGAAAATGGAGATCACTATACTTACACAGATCAATCAATCAACAAATATTTATTTAGTATTTATTACATGACAGGCACTCTGCTGGGCTATGCAGAGACTTACAAAGGGGAAAGCATGGATGCTGACCTCAAGGATCTCCCAGTCTAAGGGGGTGGGGTGAGAGAGATAGCATGCATACAACTAAGTGCACACAAGATAAATACAGTATAAATAGAAGGAAATTTTAGCAGGAAGGGAATGGGTAGAGTTCCTATAAAAGTTGGGATTTGAATTGAATTTTGAAGGAAGATGCCAGGTGGAGGTAAGGAGGAAGAATATTCCAAGCATGGGACACAGCCAGTAGAAAAAGGACTGAGTCAGGAGATGGAATCTTACAGATGATGAGTAATAAGTAGGGTAATGTGACAGGATCCTACAGAATAAAGTGTAAGAAGTCTGGAAAGGTAGAAGGGAACACATTATTGAAAGATTTTAAATGCCAAATGAAGAACTTTCTATTTGATCCTGGAGGTAATAAGAATCCAACGAGGTTTAGTAATTAGGGGCCTGATGTGGTCAGACCTGTGTTTTAGGAAGGTTTCTTTGTCAACTGAGTGAAAAAAAGAGAGACTTGAGGCAGGGAGGTCAACCAGAAGGCTGTTAGAATTGTCTAACTGAGAGGTGATGACTGGCCTATACAAGTGTGGTGGCTACATGATTGGATGGAAAGGGGTTGGATAGGTAGAAATAACAAAATTTGACAACAGGTTGGATATTGAGTGGGAATGAGTGAGGAGGTGAGAATGATCCTGAAATGGCAAGCCTGGGTAACTGATAGGACATGGTATCCTTTGACAGTAATAGAAAAATTGGAAAGAGGGAAAGTTATTGTTGTTATTTTTGATGATTTTAATGAGTTCTGTTGGGGACATGTTGAGGCTGAGAAGTCTACAGGGTGGCCAATTCAATATGTCCAATAAGCATTTGGTAGCTGGAACACAGCAAGGGTGGAGGAGGGAGAGAGAGAGAGAGAGAGAGAGAGAGAGAGAGAGAGAGAGAGATTGAGGGAGAGATTAGGGTTGGATATAGAGATCTGGGAATCATCTTCAAAGAGGTGATAATGGAAGTTGATGAGATCACCAAACAAGATTGTATATAGAGAAAAGAGTTCTGGGCAGAGCCTTTGGAGATACCCATGGTTAGCAAGAATAACCTGGATGAAGAACTAGGAAAGAAGACAGAGGTGAAGTTCAGAAAAGCAAGAGATACACTAAGAGAGAGTGGTGTCATGGAAACCTGAGGAGAGAGAGTATTCAGGGAAAGAAAGTGGTCAACGGTGTCAGAGGTCACAGAGAGGTAAAGAAGGATGAAGACTGAGAAAAAGGCATTCTATTTGGCAATTAAGGAATCAGTAACTTGGGAAAGACCAATGTCATATAACTAAACATAAAATAAAGACCAGGGGCAGAATTTATCAGGGATAATAGTCATGATCTCAGACAAAGTTAAAGCTAAAATACTCCAATGGATTTAATCATAAGAGAAAAATAGGAAAACTACACTATAAGTCAGCCATATTAATCAGTATTTTTTAACTATTTAAAATAACTAGACAGTATAAGGATGGAAAATTGCTGTAGTGCAGGAAATCATGAGTTGGTGGACTTAGAAAAATATGGAAAGACTAGAACTTATGAAGGAAAATGTTATCTACAGGATGAATAAATATAATATGGTCTTGCATAGACACTTATGTATATATATGTCTATATATCAGTAAGGCTATATTTATCTAAGTATGTATGTGTATGTAAGTGTACATATGTGTGTATATGCATAGATTTATCTTTGTGTTTATATATGTATGTATGTTTGCATGTGCATTTATTTATATAAATATGTATGCATATGTATATATGTGTATATATATATGTATATATAAATATATCCATGCTTAATTGTATCTTTTGAGGAAGGAAGGGAGAAAAAAGAACAAAATAAAAAGTGCACAGCAGAGAAAAAAAGAAAAACTTACAAGGAAGCAAAGAGAAGATGGACAGCTTTAGACATGAGTAGTATTTATTACATAAGCTTTCTTGAAACAGAAATTTATGACTGTATATTTTGAATCCTCTCAAGTTCTGCTGTGCACGTGACAATGCTTTTTTCTTTTCTTATTTTGTATTTAAGTTTTAATATTTAAGCTTAAAATGATTCTTTTTCTTTAATAAAAATCAATTTCAGTTTAACAAGATAAGAAACTAGATTGTAAAGGGTTTAAAAGCAAGTGAGAGGAAAGGAAGTGAAGGTATTGAGTGTTGAAAACTTTCTCAAAGGATTCAGCTAAGAAATGCCCAACTCACAAGGTTGTTGTGAAGAATGTGCTTTGTAAGCCTTAAAGCATTATAGCAGGTCCTTGACTTTGTCCCCTCTGCATATTCTGTGAACTCCTGTTATGTTGGGCCTGTCTTCCAACTTCTGTATTCCTCCCACCTTTACTCTGGGAAGCAGGATTTTGAAAGTACTTCTGAACCTAACTGCTGTTTTGCCTTCAGGTTGGAGAAAGAGTTTGTGTAAAAGTTAGGAAAGAGAACCAGATCTTTGTTTTACCTAATCCTTTTGATGAAGGCTGGAAGAGGAGGGGTGTGAAACTCCCACAAAGACCAGAGTACCAGGGACAGGTTGCCTGGAAGGGATTCACGGACTCGAGCATTGTTGAGGTCAAGGCTGTGATTTTAGTGCTTCAATGGCAAAGAAGCCAAACTGAGTGTTGGTATTCCATTTATTGATCTGTGTATACCCTTTCACAGGTTACTTAGCCTCATCACTCCACACCTTAACTTATAGGAGGTGACAGACATCTTGACTTTGCCCAGCTGAAGTAAATAAAGAACAACTTAAAGAACTCTGCCTGAAAGGGGGATAGATAGCTGGAGTCAAGACTCACCAACTCCAGTCTCCCCATTTATTCTGACTGGCAACACAAAGGAAGTTAAGAGCTCCGGGAGATCTGTCCAGTGACACAGTTAAAGCAAGAAGTGTGAAAGGGAAACCAGAGACAAATAGAAATCTCAGTCTTTCTTACTATTTCCAAGGTAGAAAGTTGAGAAAAAATATTTCACAAGGAGATAAATCAACAGTGAATTTCAAAAAGAAAGAAAAATGAATAGAGTTGAAAAAGGAGACCAAGGAGAAATTCTAGGAATTTTAAAAAGAGAAATAAGAATTGCAAAAGAGAAATTTGAAACTCTCAGGGAAGAAAATATAACTCTCAATGAAGAAAATAGGATTCTCAATATAGTATTCAAAAGAACATTGAGCAGAATAAATAAAATTGAGTCCATCACAGAGGTTCTCTGTATAGAAGTAGAAGCTGTGCAGCAGAAATTATCAGATTTTCAATCAAACATAGTAAGATGGTTTTGGATTTGAAACAAGCAATAAATTTAAAAGTAGAGACTAGGAATGTTCTTTGGGAGAAAATCAAAAGCCTTAATGAAGAATTTGAAGACACAAGTAGCAGGGTAGAAGAAGAAGAAAAAACATTAAAAGAGATATCTGAGGAAGAGACTTTGATAAATCAAGTTTGGAACAGAGAAATAGAGAAAAGGACAAATATTTGGCAATACAAAAACAAAAGACAGCAGCTTACAAAACAGATCTAAATTACATACATGCTGAATTGATTAACATTGATGTTAAGATGCACAGAAATAGCTTAAGAATCATAGGTCTTCCTGAGGAAGAGGTTACATCAAAAACTTTGAGCACTATACTTTATGAAGTAATACAAGGAAATTGCCCAGAACTTTTAATTGGAGACAAAAAAGTTATCAAAGAAACTCACAGATCACCCCCAACCAAAAACCTAGGGTTCAATACTCCAAGACATGTGATTGTTACATTTTACAATTTGAGTAATAAACAACAAATTCTGAAAGCATCCAGGAAAAAGATGTTTAAATATGGAGGAATAGCAATTTGTATAAGAGAGGATTACTCTACAGAAACAAGAAATCAGAGGAGAGAATGGAATCATATATTCCAAAAAGCTAAGGAACTCGGATTAAAACTCAGAATGCTATATCCTTCAAAGTTGAGCCTAATCATCAATGAAGAAAATTTTATCTTCCATAATAAAGAGGCATTTGAAGAATTTTTGAAAGGAAATCCTGAAATGAGCAGAATATTTGACTTGAATTTATGAAAAGAAAAGAAAAAAAGTTTAATAAGTACAAGTAATATAGATCAAGGAATGAAATCAGTTCTTTTATTTATATGCTATTTCAGAAATTAAGAGGTAAAAAAGGATCATTTCAGGACAAGGGGTTTTGAATTAGGAAGAGATAGCTGTATTAAAATCCTGTAAAACCTTATATATGACTCAACATCTTTTCTGGTAGGAGATCACTTATCTTCCCTGAAATCCTCATTTTTTAATATCTGACTGTGTTGTTTTTTAAAAATATATATTTTTTGTTTTTAACATTCCCTTCATAAGTTTTTGAGTTTTGAATTTTTTCTCTATCCCCAAGATGGCATACAATCTGATATAGATTATACATTCATGTAAAATCTATTTTCACATTAGTCATGTTGTAATGAAGAATTACAACCTATGGAGGAATCATGAGAAAGAAGAAAAAAAAACAGCAAAAAATTGACTAGGATTTTTAAAGAGAATATTCAAATGTTGATGCCTTTTGTATTGAGTTACTTTGCTGAGCTTTTTTCAGGGTGTGTTTGATAAACATAATTAATAAAAGAACAAAAGTAAAATTTGAAAAAAAAGTACTATAGCAAAGCCAGATATATCTTCTGAGAACTGGACTAGTTAAACTCAGAAAAAGATTGGCAAAGAGTTGGTTAATTTTATTGGTCACAGAATCTCACAAAGACCGTAAGACAAGTTGAGATCTACATTAATGGAAAAAGTGTCTATATCAATGAAAGCATCTCTCCTCAAAGTATTGAAATATTGATAACATAGCATTATTATATCTCTTTCTCTTTGGCTTAAACTCCTTGAGAAAACAATTTACATTCAATGCCCCCCACTACTTCAACTCCTCTCACTTATTTGTAGCCCTCTTCAATCTTGTTTTTGTCTTCATCATTCAAATGAACTTGCTCTCTCCAAAGTTAGCAGTGATTTCTCAATAGCCAAATCTGATGACCTTTTCTCAGTCCTAGTTTTTCTTGACCTTTCTATAGTCTATGAAGTGGCTGATCACTCCTATTTTTGACACTTTCTTCTCTCCAGGTTTTTACTCTTTCTTCTCCTAGTCTCCTTTGCTGATTCGTCATCCAAGTTATGCCCATTAAATATGGGTACGTCCCAAGGTTCTATCCTAATCCCTCTTTTCTCTACTTTATTGCTTGGTACCCTCATAAACTTCTTTGAGTTCAATTATAATCTCTTTGAAGATGATTTCCAGATCTATATATCCATCCCTAACCTCTTTCCTGACCTCCACTCTCACCTCACCAACTTCCTTTGGGTCATCTCAAATTGAATGTCTTATAGGTACCTCAAACACAACATTTCTACAATCTTCCCCCACCCTCAATTATTCCCTCTTCCCAAATTTCCTTTTATTGTCAACAGCACCACTATTTTTCCTCCTAGTCATTCATGATCACCTGTGCTCAGTGTGGTGACTCCTAAACTACTCACACTCAACTCATATCCAAGTTGTTACTATGTCTTATTTCTGCCTTTACAATATCTTTCTTATATGTCTCTTTTTTTCTTCATTCAAACAACTACAATTCTCTTACAGATGCTCTTCACTCTCATCTGAAGTATTACAATAGCTTTGTGGTTGGTCTCTCTGTCTTTTTCCAATTCTTTTTCCATTCTAATCCATTTTACACTCAACAGCCAAAATGACATTCCTAAAGCTCAAATCTGACAGTCAAGTCCCACCCTAATCAATAATCTCCAGTGGCTTCTTATTACTCTCAGGATTAGTATAAAGCCCTTTGCAACTTGTCCCCTTCCTATCTTTTCCAGTCTTCTTATACTTTAGTCATGTACCTTAAGAACCAAATGCATGACCCTACTTACTGTTCATCATTCATGACTTTCCATCTTCTGACCCTGTATTCTTGTATTAGCTGTGCCTCATGCCTGAAATGTTCTCCCTCCTCATCTCTGACTGCTAACTTCTCTGGCTTCCAGTAAGACTCAATTCAAATCCTATCTTCTGCAGGAGACCTTTCCTGGTCCCACCAGCTGCTATCCCCTTCCCTGTGGAATTACCTTCCATTTACTCTGTATATATCTCGTAGGGACCTAGTAATTTGCATGTTGTTTCTCCCATTAGAATCAGTGTGTTCTTGAGGGCAGGGACCATGTTTTTGTCTTTCTTCATATCTCCATATCTTAGCAAGTCATGTTATCACCTTTCCAATGTCATAGTCTCTCTTTGAGAATGAAGGACAAACAGCAACCTGTGAGTGAAGGTAGTAGCTGCCCCACTGGGGACCCATCTGGTCAGTTCCAGCTGACTATTCTTTCCTTCCTTCCTTCCTTCCTTCCTTCCTTCCTTCCTTCCTTCTTTCCTTCCTTCCTTCTTTCCCTCCTCTGCCTCTGTCCACATAGGGTAACATGCCCTTACCTGTATGTGCCGTGCCCAAAGGAATATAAATTTTGATTGATGAAACCTTCGAGGGTTTCAAGATATTTTGGGGTTTGTGTGCTAGATTTCTTTCTTAAGGAGCACACCTTAAACCCAAATCACTCTGGCTCTTGTTGATTGGCCAACAGTAGGTCCCAACCCAAGTCTCACTTGATCATTGTTTGGGCCCTGATGGCTCAGAATGAGTGTAAATAGCAATTTTTTTTTTGATTAAGAGGCAATTCTTTTCCTCATTTCTTACCTAGTCTCAATCACTGAATGGGCATTGCCTCAGCTCTGGGAAAGACCTTAACTTAAAAAGGCCAAGGTCTCTCACTGCATCCTGGGCCATCTCCAGTTGTCCTGGTCTAATTTTGTCACTGGACTTAGATGGCTCTGGAGGAGAAAGTGGGGCTGGTGACTACACAGCTATCCTCACTTAAATCCAATTCACTTGCAAGTCATGGCATCACTTTCCTGATGTCATGGTCCTCTTCAAGAAATAAGAACAAACAACAACAACAGACCTTGGCACAATGGTATATGGTAAATACTTAATAAATACTTGCTGACTGACTATTGTTGTACCTGATGTTTTGCTCATTGGCAAAATAGAGGTGGCGAACATCCCCTGAGGGCAGTTAAGAGTCACACCCTTTCCCAGATCATATTATCAACTTCACCCACTTCAGGTTCTTTCTTAGTGACTCACCAATCAAGTGCTCCAGAGAAGAGCTGGAGAGAATGTAATCACAGATTTGACAATATGACAAATACTTTAGACAGGCAGCAATGGCAGCAATTTCTAGCCATGATGAGAGAAGGGCTGTTTTTTTGTGGGGGGAAGCTATGGAGCAGAATGTGAGGGCAATATGCAAAAAATAGGGAAAGTAGCACAGTCCTTAATTTGTACAATTCAGTCTATTTTATGATTCTGCTTAAGGCTAGTTTTGCCTCATGAAATCAAACCTCTTGTTTAATCAACAAACAGCTATTACTGAGCACCAGTTATGTGCAACACATATTCCCTTAAGTTCAGGGAGAGGAATATGAGAGAAAGATAGGAGAATATTCCCAGTTTGGGGACTGTATGCCAGAGCCTACTAAGACTTCTAGTGTAGACAATATAACATAATGACAGGAGTAAAAGGATTAAATTTTTTTTAATTCAATTTTGTTTTAGTTTTGGTTCCAAATTCTATTCTCCCTCTCTCATCTATCAAGAAAGCAAGAAAAACAAAACTCATTACAAATATGTATAGATATGTAACCAATTTCAGCTTTCCATGTTTCAAGAAAGAAAAAGAAAGAAATAGAAGACATACGCTTTGGTCTATACTTTGAGTCCATCAGTTCTCCATATGGAGGTGGATGGTGTGTTTTATCATGAGTCTTCTTGAATTGTGATGGATCATTGTATTAATCAGTTACTAAGTCTTTTACAGTTGATTATCTTTACAATATTCTGTGTAGATTGTTCTCCTGGTTCTGTTCACTTCACTTTGCATTAGTTCATATAGGTCTTCCTATATTCCAGATTTTTCTGGAACCATCCCTTTCAACATTTTTTCCAACACAATAGTATTCTGTTGCATTCATATACTGTGACTTCTTCAGTCATTCCCCAATTGACAAGCATCTTCTCAGCTTCCAATTTTTGCTACCACAAAAAAGAGATGCTATAAATATTTTTATACAATGAGCCCTTTTTATTGAGGACCTCAGTTTAGATTCTAGCCATGCACCTTGCTACCAGTGTCACTGGGATAGATCATTTAATTTCTCAAGGTCTCTACTTTCTACTTCTGTATATAGCAGGGGTGATGATGAGGATCCCTGATTTGTTGGACTAGGGCATCTCACATGGAGCTGGCCATGCACTCTGACAGAGGAATACAGCTAGCGTGACCCAGCCCCAGTGACTAGGGCTACATTGAAGGTAAGTCCGGAGATGACTTCTGTTGGGAGCAGCCAGTCTCCTACTCTAAGAAGATTAAGGAGAATCATTTCCACCCTGCCACACCCCTTACTGGAAATCCAAGGGGGAAAAAACTGAGAGGAGTCTTCAGATGAAGTCATACACATTGTTCTTACTCCCTTAAAAACCACAGAGGAGTCAGCTCCTGGATAGGAATCCATCCTCTTGACTCTCTGTCATTTTTGGTGTGCTCCTAGTCATTGAGGCCCAGGTAAGAGACTCCCATGTTATCCTAACAAGGCAAGTGCTTCTTAGCAAGATCGACTCTGAGGGAGATTCCTCATTCCAACAAATCCAGAGTTTACCTGATCACCTCTGCGACATAAACTGAGAGAGTCAGGTTAGATAATCTTTAAAGTCCCTTCCTTCCTATAATTCAATGTAGTTTGTAGGAAGGTCTTCAATTAGGGTCCAAACTACTAGAGGTGAGGAGAAATTCATGGTTCTGTACAGTGTAGGTAATCTGAAGCATTTCATGGGAGAGGATGCAAGATCTTAGTTTTCAGGGATTCTCAGTTAATCCTTCAAAGTGCTCTAGACTGAAGGGCAGAAGATCCAACCAGGACATTGTCTGTTTCTGCTGCTAACTAGTTCTTGATCTTAAGTGATCTCACCTCTTGGTAATGATGCCAAATTTCTTATCTATGGAATGTGGGGCTTGCCTAGATGAGCTAGACTGAATTCTAAACCTTCTTGGTTTTATGGTATTTACTCTGTGTTATGGTTTTTGAGTTTTTCTTTTTTATTTTATTTTAGTTTTAGCAGTGTAGTCCTTTACACTTGAGCAGCGTAAGCGGCTTGCCTGTATTTCAAGGGCAAGGCTAGAGACAGAACTAGAGGTGAAACTTTTAACCTCCTAATGCAATCTCCTGCTCATGACACCCAGGACCCCCCACTCCCTTTCCCCAGATGTATTTCTTAAAGTCCTAAGGCACCTTTCCTTTCTTAAAGGTCATCATGGAAAGGTTTTTTTTTTCTATTGTTGGTTTGTTTCATCTTAAAACACATGACTCAGGACAGCTTAGGACAGTACATTCTGCATAGTAGAACCATGACAAACATTTATTATTTAGGAGAGATCTTCATGGCATGCTTTCAAAATGCTTTCTTGTATATTTGTTATCCCTAAATCTACTACTTATCCTTTAAGAGAAGGGGAAAAAAAATGGATCCTGATCCTTTCTATTAAGATACAAACAAACTTCTGAAATACTTATGGTCTAGCAAGTATGTCCATGAGGTCTGAGTACATAATACAAAGTGTCGGAGGTTTGTAGTGAGTCCTGGGTTCAAACTCTGTCTGTCCAACCTTGCTTTATCTCTCTAGGCCTGTGAGAACATTAGACTAGATTACCTCGAAGGTGCCTTCAAGTTGTGATGCTAAGTCTCAATGACAAAAATATGTCTTTTCTAAACTGTAGTATGTCACAAAGCTTAGGGGCTAGCCCTGACTCTACCTAACTGTGTGATCTTGGAAAAGTTGTATCTTCTTCCCAAGATCAGGTTTCCTCCCTTTTAAGACAAAGCATCTCCCTTCCACCTCTCAATCTCTTAGACTGACAGATTCAGATCCAAAAAGATAGCCATGAACTCTAGCAATTATTTTCTGGCAGCTAATCTTAACCACTGGTAGAACAATTTAAAGAACTGAGTACTCCTGATGGAGATTGGATTTGGAAAATATTGGTACCACCCCAACTGGAACTCAACTACCCCTCCTTTCTTTTCAAGAGGATCCCCAGAAACCTCAGGAACCCTCTATCCCTCTCCAAATACAGATGTGCCAGCCCCACAACAGGGCCTTCTTTGATATTGACTCAGAGGGCAGAGCCATGTTCTAAACCACCACACTCTTGTTTTCTTTAGAGATTTTTTTGTAAATACTTAACAAGGCCCAACCCTATTTATCTTAAGTAATGTGCCAAAAGCGGAGCTCTTCCTAGTACAAAAGCTGATAAAATAAGGAGGCAAACATGAAAGACTTCCAAGGAAAGACAAGGAAAAGAAAAAGGCCTCAATGTTATTTTCTAGAACTAGGAAAATGGCAGGGAAGGAATAAAATGCAAATCCACATCTTATGGCTATTAATGTGTTTCAAGATCTAGAAGTAGAGTAGAAATGAAGCTTGACTTATTTGTGCCTAGGAGTAGATAATGTAGTAAGGAAGGGGAAGTAAGCATTAATATTGATAGTTTAGTTTAATAAAGGCTACGAGGGTTTTTTTCTGGTTATTAATTCATGCACTAATTTGTACAGTTTTGAGTACATTTCCATGGTGCATTCAAAGAATGTAACTCCAAGATGATGTCAATCATTTAATACTGTAGAGATACCATGTTTTTTTTGGTATGGAAATTCTCTCCTCCAACATAGAATGTAACCTGAACTCTGTACCTTAATAGACAGTCTTCATGAGTTGCTGAAGAAATAAAGAAAGCATTAAAGAGAGAAAGATGGAGAGAGGAAGTCAGGGAGAGAAGAAAGGTAAGATAGAGGAAAGGAGAGAAGGAAGTAAAGAGAGAGGGAAGAAAGCAAGAAAAGAAAAAGAGAGAGGGAGGAATGGAAGGAAAGAAAGAAAGGAAAGGAAAGATAGCAAAAGGGAGAGGAAGGAAAGAGAGAGAAAAAAGGAAGTAGCAGAGGAAAGGAGAAAATGAATAGGGAAAAAGGAAGGAAAAGTGAAATATAGACTTAAAGTCAGTATAGTAGGCAGACTTAGTTTCTTAGATTTAGCTAATCTGGTTTTCTGATGCCAAGCCCTTGTCCAACCCTAGGTCTATTTCCTGCATGCTAGGTAGGCCCTGCCAAAGTTTGTCCTCTGTTGACATAGAATTCTAGGATTCAGAATCACCTTCTTGCCATGATGAGATATAAGAATAGGACTTTAACAAATGTGTGATATTAAAATTAAATTAATTAATTTGAGCAAACTGTTATAACAATAGAGCCAAGACCCAGGGCTTTAACATCCTCCCTACTCTCCCTAGCATGCTACTGATTTTTTAAACGAGAGTTTGATGAGAAATGTGTAGAGTAGGGAATAGCAGAGATTAATTCAAGGCCTGTTCTCCCTTCCAGAGGTCAACATCACTACCACTTCCAGGAGTGGAGGCAACAGAAGCTCTGGCCTCTTCCTCTAATCTACCTGATTTCACAAACGGAGTATACATAAGTCTTAGAAATCACACCCCTTTCAGTTACAGTTCTGGCCAAGTGCAGATGTGATACCTGAGATGTTCCAGCCCTTCCTGGGACTGGACCAAACTCCACGAAGCAGCTAAGGTAAAATCCTAGGAGGCCATGTCAGAAAGGCAGAATTTTTATGTTCAAGAAACCATCACTTGTCCCTCATTTTTATAATTTCCAAACATGCAGTTTGTTTTGCAAATCACCACATATCTGTCATCTAATAGTCTCCTGGGATGTATTCCAACCATGTACTCTATCCTATAATCTACCATACAGAATGGTGGATTTTAGACTTATAGAATACCAGAGATGAAAGGAAATTTAGAGATGATTAATCCAAGCCTCTTAGTGTATGGACAAAGAAACAGAAGCTAACATAGAAATTACCTACCCATATACCATCCTGCTCTATATTATTTTATATCTGATTATGTCACTCCTTTGCTCAAAAAACTTTGGTGACTATATTGCCTCCAGGATAAAATATAGACTCCTCAACCTATATTTTTAAGTCCCTCTCCAAGGTGGCTTCAAATTACCTTTCTAGTTTTGTTTCATGTTACTTCAGTCTACTCAGCTGTTAACCAGATACACTACAATACTAGGTTGTACCTGAATTCAACATACTGTCTCGTACCCTTGTGCATTTGCATGGGCCATCTCCCAAGACTAAAATGCACTCTCCTCATGTTATCCTCTCAGAGTCTGTCTATTTTTTTTCAAAGATTCAGCTCAAATACCACCTCTTCCATAAAGCCTTCTGTGATTCTTTCACTTGTTAGGATTCTCTCTCTTTTCTTAAGGAACATCATATTTTCAAATCCGTCTACATTTTTTTTTATGGATTTCCCTTGAGAATAGGGTCTGTTGTTGTTGGGCATTGTATGCTAGTGTCTACACCAATAAGTTGCTTCTTATAGGAAACATCTGGTGAATAAGGAAACTCATCCTACAAATTCAGGTCATCTACTGTTCTACTGCTTATGGTCTTGGAGAATTATTTAGTACCCTGAAAGATTAAAGTGTGCACAGACAATATTTTCCAGGCATGCTTTGCACCAATGACTTCAAGGTTGATTTTCCATCTATGATGTCATATTACTTCTTACATTTGCCTTGCAAATGGTAAGAACTTAATAAATATTTAATACGTTAATTTCAAGAAGCATTTTAAGTACTTACTACGCATCAGTCACTATGCTAAGTGATGGAGATCCAAAGAAGAAAATGAAACAGTCCCAGCCTTCCAAATTTTACATTCTCTTCTTGAATACATGTAGAGTGATAGTAAATACAGGGTAATTTCAAGAGAACGAAGAAAACACTTGTAACTGAAGGAATCAGGGAAAGTTTTACGGACAAAGTGGCATCTGAGCCGTGAATAATTCCGTTATAAGCACCTTGAGATCAAGGTTTGTGTTGTCACTTTTGTTATTTTGTTTTTTGGTATCTGATTGTGCCTGCCTCAATGCCAAACCTGTAGTAGGAGCTCTGGTTACAGACGGATGATGGAAGAGTGTTTTGATGGCTTACAGAGCAGAGATGATGTCAGAATATTTTCAGGTATGTGCTGGTAAATGTTTAACAACCAGACTCTACACAAAAATGCATGCATACACACTTTTAAGTTTCACCTGCAGCATTAACACTTTTTGTGTGTGTTTCTAGATAAGCAGCAAAACAATAAATCAAACCCTGATTTGTAAAGAATTCTGAGGAGTAAAAGCTCCAATTGAAAATTTAACTATTGACTCTTGCAAGCCCAGGAGTCAGTTAGAGTTGGCTCAAGCATACTTTTGTGTATTTTTACAGGAGTTGTTTCATTTTCCTTAGGATCATAGGTGATCAGAAGGTCACCAGAGATTCTAATGAAGAATTGCAGTGACTGAGAGGCACAGGAAGGTTTGTTTTTTTTTTTTTACCAGCAATATTAGAAATGAGACTCCTATTTTAACAGCGAGAGAAAGAAAGGTGGTAAGATGGTTTGCACATGGCTGGAAAACAATAATAATTCCACTATGATCTAGACAGGGTCATTCTTAAGTACAAGATACAGATACTCTGTGTGTTTTCTCCCCAGTTCCTTTTTACTCTGTAGAGGCAGAGTGGTATAGTGGAAAGATTACTGGCTGTGGAGTCACATGACCTGTGTTCAAATCCTGCCTTAGAAGCTAGTACCTGTGTAACTTTGAACAAGTAACCGGAGGTTAAGTTTCCTCATCTATAAAAGGACAGGTTTGGAGTGGATGTCCTCTGAGCCCTTCCAACATTAGATTTATGCTCCTATGAATTGTCTGTCTCTGTTTCTCTTTCCTTGAAATTGAAAAAAAAAGCATTTTATTTTTAATTTAAGAAATAAAACAAGCATTTCTACAGCCTAGTATAATAAAAAAATATTGCAAATGAAACTACAAATCTATTATGTACAACTTCCCATTCTTTTTAAAGATATAATGAAGTTATCATGCATATTTTTTCTTTTTTTTCTTCCCACCTCCACTCCAAGATGGCTACCATTTGACACAAATATATGTACATATATATATATATATATAATATATATTATTATTCTATATACTCTTCTATTTATCAGTTCTTTCTCTGGATGCAGATAATGTCTTCCTTCATAGGTCCTTTGCAGCTATTTTGGGTATTTGTAATAGTCAAAATGATTTAGCCACTCAAAGTTGTTCTTGAAACGATGTTGCTATCACTGTATCCAATGTTCTCTCGGTTCTGCCCATTTCGCTCAGTTATTTCAAGCAAGTCTATCTATGTTTTTCTAAGATCATCGAGCTCATCATTGCTTATTCCATGGTAGTATTTCATTACAATCACATACAGCTTGTTAAGTCATTCGTCAATTGATGGGCATCCCTGCAACTTCTAATTCTTTGCCTCCACAAAGAGAACTGCTATAAATATTTAGAATATTTAGGTTCTTTTCTTTTTTCTTTAATTATCATATATATATAGGCAGGTTAATAATTCTTTGGGCATAATTCCAGATTGTTCTTCAAAATGGTTGGATTAGTTCACAGTTCTACCAACAGTGTATTAGTGTCCCAATCTTTCTACATCCCCCTCCAACATTTGTCGCTTTCCCTTTCAATTATTTTAGTCAATCGAATAGTTGTAAAATGGTATCTCAAGGTTGCTGATATCTCCTTCCAGTCACATATATATATTTGCAGGCTGGTAAAAGCAGTTAGGTGGCACCATGGATAGAGTGCTGGTCCTGGAGTCAGGAAAACTCATCTTCCTCAGTTCAAATCTGACCTCAGACACTTACTAACTGTATGACCCCGGGCTAGTCACTTTGCCCTGTTTGCCTCAGTCTCTTCCGTAAAATGAGTTTGAGGAGGAAATGGTAAACCACTCCAGTATCTTTTCTAAGAAACCCCCAAATGGGGTCATGAAGAATTGTATGGGACTAAAATGACTCAACAGCAATAAAGGCAAATTAATATAAATTTATAGGTATGATACTAAGGGCAATTCTGAAGCGGAAAATAAATCACTATAAGACATTCTGTGCACCCTTTTGTCCAAATGAGGGTAAGGGAGCATAATTCTTTCCCCCTCCCCACATCTTTCACACCAAGGAAGGGATGAATCTAGAATTGCTTATTAGGGATAACTTTCACTTTAGGCAGCAAGCTGAAGAGACTCCTGATTCTGGCCTGAACACTGTTTCTGGTGACTCATTCTAAAAAAGTTATAACTTTTATATTTTTATTTGTATTTTTTATATTTTTATATTCTATAAACGTTATAACCTTCACATCACCAGCATTTGATTAATATTAGTACAGTCTTCTATCTGATAAAGTATTATGTCCCAGAACATTATTGGGCATTTTCTTGGTGAATTCTGAAGGAAAAGGGTTGGAGAGCAACAATAATATGCCAATCCCATGAATGCTACATGATGATGCTTTGGCATCATGGACAATTGAGTAGGCTAAAAATAGACTAATTGAACCATCTTTAGGATAGTGTCATAAATAGGGCTGCTAGTACCCTTATTTGCCAGTACCCTTGGCCAATATTTTATCAGAGAAGCCAGTTATCAGTCAGGATCTATGACTAAATCGGAGGGAAATAAAATTTTAATTCTCCTATCTCCCAAACACTATGTTGAGTTGGATGGGGACTGCTCTAGGTGTGGGGTGGTAGGGATGGGGCCAGGGTGCTCTTCCTCATGTATGCCCGGTTGTTATTTTTTCTTTGTATGTTTGTCCTTTGTGTGTGTATGTGCAAATGTGTGTGTGTGTGTGTGTGTGTGTGTGTGTGTTTAGCTGTGAGTTGGAAAACTCTCCTCATCTAACCAAAGAACAGTGTTCACAAGACTCACAATAGCATTATCCCCTTGAATTTTTTCAAACACTTTTTATCTTTACAATTTTGTGACAATCTATGGGAGAGAGGTCATAGAGTTGGATGCAACCCAGAACATTATTTAACTGAGCTCATGTTCCTATCTTTGAGATAAGCCTCTTTGTTTGGCAATAATAAAAAAAAATAGGGGAGAATAAGTGGTTTATCAGCCCTAAAAATTATGCTGGTATCTACAAGGCCTTGAAATGTGGATTTAGATGTACCTTTATAGAAAGTCTTTTCTTCTCTCATTAGAAACCCAAGAGGACAGGATCCTGTCAGCTCCTTTCTTTTATAAATTTCCAAACAGTCACTTATAGGACCTCTCAATATATAGTAATAGGAAGGGGAGAAAAAAGAAATCTCTGGATTGTAAAAAATTAGACTCATTGCTTGGCCCTAGAAGAAAGAACCAGGAAGAATGGGGAGAAGTTGCAAAGAGACTAATTTTGGATTGAAATCCAGAAAGAAATCAACTCCCCCTCCAAAAAATTGTAACATTTTCAGTTATCTGAAAGGGGAATGTGCTGTCTCAGGATGGACAGGGACCATCTCACTTTAAACCTTTAAGGAAATATTAATAATAATAGTTAGCGCTCACATGGCACCTCTAATATACCAGGCACTGGACTAAGAGGTTTATAGTCATTATCTTATTTGATGCTCACAACAACCTTTGGAGACAGGTGCAGTTCTTATCCCCATTTTACAGATGAGGAAACTGAGGTTAAAAAGTGGTGAAGTAACTCATCTGTAGCATTATCCGGCTACCTCTGCAAAGTATAGATGACTACCTTTGGGAAAAATGAAGAGGGAGTTTTTGATCAGGTTTGGGCTAGATTACAAGGTCTTAGAAGTCCCTTCCAATGCTGATATTCTGTGAAGTCAGGTCCTTACATTCTACAATAACCAATAGAGGCCGATCCAAGAAGCCACTACAAGTTACCGGATCCCCCAGTCAGGTATGTAGCCTGGCTGACTACGAAACAGAGACTGTCCTGAATTCCAATGTCCTGAGGGAAGCATTGGTAATTACAGGCTGCACCCTTTGGTGTGTCACCCAGCCTGGCAGAGACAGTGTGGGAATGCTTTTTCTCAGATCTCTTTCTCTCTGTCTCTCCTTTGTGTCTATTTTTTTGTTCCTCTGTTTCTGTCTGCCTCATCTATTTATCTCTTTCCTCTATCTCTCTCTGTCTCTCCTGTGTGTATGTTTGTGTATTATCTAGATGTTACAATGGATTGAGCTCTGAGCCTAAAGCAGGGGTGGGGAACCTGTGGCCTTGAGGCCACATGTGACCTTCCAGGTCTTTGGGTGCAATCTTTTGACTGAGCCCAAATTTTATAGAACAAATCCTTTAAATAAGGAGATTTGTTCTATGAAGGTTTGGATTTAGTCAAAGGGTTGTACTTGAGGACCTAGAGGGTCATATGTGGGCTTAAGGCCCCAGGTTTCAAAGCCCTGACCTAGAGTAAGGAAGACCTGAGTTCAAATCCAGCTTGAGACACTTTTACTAGCTGTGTGACCTGGGCAAGTCACTTTGCCTTATTTGCCTCAGTTTCTTAATCTGTAAGATGAGTTGGAGAAGAAATGGTAAACCACTTTCATATCTTTCTCAAGAAAACTCCAAATGGGATCACAAAGAGACAGGCACAACTGAAACGACTGAATAGCAAAAATATCCACCTGAAATTATTTTTTTTTTAAAAGTGTGCTTTTAAAAGAATCTTAAAATGTTTTTTCTTTCATTTGGAAAACCCATTCAGAACTGGTGACAAATCTGATGAATCTGAGGCTTCAGACAATGACCTGAATCTTGGAATGGAACATTGGCCATCTGCTTCTGCCAGGTATGATGGGTTCTGCCAACCACAAGTAGGAAACTCACTTCTGTTGCTAACATGTGAACAGTTTGTCTTACTAAAACATAGTCAGCTAAAAAGAAAGACTTCTGAAATGAAGATTTTCCATGTTAGACAACAGGAAAAAAACCAGGAGGGGAGGTAGGCATGTAGTAGGGGAGAGTGACATGTTCCTCTCTGCTTTCTCTTCCATATATACTATCTGCAGTTATATTTCCAAACGTCGTTTGTTATATACATCTATGTGTCTAAAGCTACGGAACACAATCTCTTGTTATGTTGGGCGGGGTTACCTGAAAAACATTAATATTTTCAAACCACAGACCTGTGTCATTTCAAATGAGAATAAAATAACCGGTCATGTGACCCTGAGGAAGTAACTTCATTTTTCTAAAGCTTCTATTTCCTCATGTACAAAAACAAGATAATGACATTGTCCCAGTAGCACTTCTTTTCATTTTGATTTTTGTAATTGCATTCCCAAGGCAAAATTGTGACCATCTATGAGAGGCAGAGAAGGACTAAGCATTTATATAGTACTTACTATATGCTAGATCTGGCAGCTAGGGGGTGCAGTGGATAGAGCACCAGTGCAGGAGTCAGGAGGACCAGAATTCAAATCTCACCTCAGACACTTGACACTCACTAGCTGTATGACCTTGGGCAAGTCACTTAACCCCAACTGTCTCATCCTCTAATCATCCTGATGAACATCTAATCACTGGATTCAGATGGCTCAGGAGGAGAAGTGAGGCTGGTGACCTGCACAGCCCTCCCTCACTCAAAACAAAGTCAAGTGCGAGTCATGTCATTATTTCTCTGATGGCCTGGTCTTCTTTGGCAACGAAAGACGAACACACAACACATTATATGCTAAGTCTACAAATAGCATCTCTTGACTTTCATAGCAACCTTATGAGGTAGAAGATGTTATTATCCTTATTTTATAGTTAAGGAAACTGAGGCAAAGGTTAAGTGACTTGCCCAGGGTCACATAGCTAATAAGTGAAGTTGGATTTGTATTCAGGAGTTCCTGACTCCAGATTTAGTACTTCTAGATCTATTGTGCTACCTCGCTGGAGAAGCAGGAGTTCTGTACAGCTCCCAACTGCCAAAATTTATGAATCTCCCTACCCCTATGAGTTGTAATTAGGGTGTACCAGGAGCTGAGGCTACCACCTTTCAAAGTAAAGAGGAAACCAGTTGTGGTGCCCATGCTGACTCACATTTTGTCACGGCTCAGAAAATGTCAAGGTTCTGTTCAGTTCTCATCTGATTCCTCCTTTTTCTGATTTGCTTAAGCTCTTTGTGAGGCTTGACAATGCCAGGAATGTGTATAGGGCTTTGTGTAGGCCTCCATGACACCAGGGGCATGCACTCAGATGTCTAAAGTTATTTACATATAAACACATCATTAGTCTTCTTGGTAGTTTCTCTGGAAAGGAAAAAGAAAAGCTATTTAATTTATGTTTTTTCTTCACAGCTGATAGTGGCTACAATATGCTTCATTAGAAGAAACTATAGGGAAACTGGACAGAGAGAACATGCTTTTTCTGTAGTATGTCCCATCCTGGTGGGATTATCTGAAGGCTTTTGAGGGGTACAGGAGTATTTACAATCTGTATGCAGTCATCTCTTTGCAATAAAGTCCTTGAAGACGTCTGGAATTATGAAAAAGTAGCACACAGTTTTTGTTCTAGACATATTGTTCTTATTTGTAAATTCAATAAAGGAATCATAGACTCATGAAGTAATTGTGGAAGTCATCTGAAAGTAATTTAGAAGTCATCTAATCCAATTTTCTCATTTTATAGATTAGGGATCTGGGAAGCAAGAGGTGAATTAATTAAGATCATGGCACAAATCAATGACAGAGTCAGAATGAGAACTCAGATCATCTAATGAAAGCATGAATGAAAAATAGCATCCATTAAATACTTATTATGTGCTAAGGACAAATAAGATGTGGGTATATGAATATAAAAGTGAAGACAGTCCCTGCTCTTGAGATTAGAGTCTAATGGGAGAAACAATGTGTAGGGGGAGTGGTGGTGAGGATGGGGGGTTTCTTCTGGAAAGTTACAAGTATGGTGAGTGGTACCAAAAACAAGTGGATTTCTACATTCCACCTAATGATGTGGTGGTTAACACTGGTTTGACTGTGGTTTCAGGAATGGAAATCAGAAGATATGTAACAGACAGGAAGGAGGCAGGGAGAGCTAGTTTGGCAGAGCAAGCTCCATATGAGGACCTAACCAATCAAGATTTGGGAAGCCTCAGGAAAGCCATTCCAAAGCTAAAACTGTTAAGTCCTTAAGGTTGGGTCGCTGAGGCAGAGGGGAGTAAAGTGAAATATTCCCACTCTGAGACCACTACACCAGGAAGCACCTGAAGTTTTTGGTTACGTAATAATTTTCTGAATCACATTTGTTACAGGGCAACATTAGGAAAAAACCCACCTCATTATGTCTTATTAAAAGGTTCCTTTATATGCTGAATACTGTTTGCTTTTCCTAGCCCTACTTGGAATGTTGATAAGAATAACAGCCTGAAGTTGCAAAATACTTTCTTTGTGACTATACAAATGGTATCATATCATTTTACAAGTAAGGAAAATGGGGCTCAAGGAAGCTAAATAACTAGTGTGCAACTAGTAAGGGTTTGAGCTAAGATTAAATCCAAGTCTCTTACCTGACTTCAAATTTACTGCTCTTTCCACTACATGATACTCTAAGCATTTGCCACACATAACTGATGTTAGTACTTAATAACTATGAATAATAATCGCTACATTGGCTCAGATAATATGGATACAGTTGATATAACTTAAAACTGACCTATTTAAATAAGATTTTAATACCAAAAAAGGGAAAAAGGATAAAGGAACAGATATAGATGAAGATTATCAGCATTTTCTAAGGATGTTTAACTGAAGCGTAGTAGTCCCTCTGGATGACTTTCCCAACTTGGCATTTACAGTTTTACTGGCTGTGCACTCATGGAGGCAATTAATCCAAGGTTTACAGAATACCCACTAAATCTTTAAGCCTCCAAAGGTGTGTTCCTCATTAACATTAAGTCATAATTAGCCCAAAATAAGGACATCTACTAAGTTGTTATAGTAAAAAGAGTAGCTAGTAAATACTGCCCCCACAAACTGTGAGCGTACATATGTAATTCATGGGAAGAGGGGGCACATACTTAGAATACAATGTAGTGAGGCATACATGATAAGATACAAGTGACCACAGAAACTCCTACCTCTAGTAATCTCAGTCCAGGATCTCAATATCCTTTCCTTCCTTACAAAATTCTCATTCAACTCTTAGGTACATCTCGTTGGGTTGTTGAACTGGGTTCCCAGAAATAGCTAGCTCTTCTTCGTATCTCAACTCTTAATTGCCAGAACTATTTCTTCATTGGAATCACAGTTACCACTCTTCTGCCAAGGGTCACATTCCTTGAAAACTCCTTTCTTCTTTTGACTGCTGCTTCTCTGTATCCTGATCTGACAGAAGAGTCTGTTTCTGCATCCATTGGCTGTGTCTTGAACTCTACTGAACTACTTGAACTGCGCAAGTGGCTCTAATGCAAAATATCGTAGCTAATGGAGGGAAAGGAGAAATCCCCTCCTCTTCTAGAGTGGTTCCTGGACTGTTGGCTCATGCCTGAATTAGTTCAGCTACTGGTGAGCTTAACCTTTTAAGGACCACTTGGGGTGTAGACAATCTTCAGTCAATTATATCACCTCTTCTAATTCAACCAAAGAATACTTTTCTCACAATTTGTACAGGTTTGGAGAGTGTAAATATATCTTTATATCAAGTTTAACACCTCATTATCTACCCTCTTACTTTTGTAGTTATGTACTGAGATTTCTTAGGCTGGAGGGCTGATCAGAGACTAATTACTTAATTCATTGTTATAGAAAAGAGACCAAAAGAACTTAGAACCTTCCTCAGCTAATACAGCCTTGATCTTGCCAAGCAGAGATAAATAGCAGTCAAGGACAAAACCAATTTAGAATAGATGCCTATTTGTAAAACCCTTCTGAGGAAGATAGATTAGAAGCAGTGGAACCTCATAAAATAGTGAAAGGCAATGGAAGTGAAACTAAGCTTAATGAGATACTCAAGTAAGCCAAGTCATCCTGAAGCTATCGAAAGATGAAATGGGAAGGAATATAGTCTAGATTAAAAAATGGAAAATATTTGATTCTTATAGCAAATATTTTGTTCTTTTAATGACAATGGAACCACCACATTTAGCCTCTGATATTGTCAGATTCATCTTTCTAATTCGTTAAAAAATTTCTCTTCTGTTTTATGGATAAATTCATCCTATTCTCTGTTACGATTATTTCCTTTAATCAATATATACTTCCCTTAATCCTGTTCTCTTGTAATTTTTTTCTCTCTTTTGTCCCATATTTCTTTTTTTCATGATTAAGAAGATGGTAGAAGAGAGTTTGCCTGATACTTGTGATCTTATAAGTGAAATAGCTTGTTTATACTTTGTTGTAGACTTTTTTTTCTCCACTCCTAATCCCAGGTTTTTAACACTTTCTTCCTTTGCTTTAAATCAGTCCTGCATAACATTTGGCCCATGGTCTACTTAAGGCCTGCCAAAGGATTTTGGGAGGCCTGTAAAAAATGTAGAGGGTATAAAACATACAGCTTGCAGGTTGTATGTTGTGCAGGCCTGCTTTAAATTCTTCTTTCCTGTTCCTCGCTCAAAAATTTGGTTGGTTTTTTTTTTTTTTGGTATGAATAATCTCTTACACCTCTCTCTACTCTTTCCTTGCCCCCATCTCCTCCTATTTCTCTATTGATTTTGAAGTCTTTCTATGCCAAAATTTCTCTATGCTAATTGCGCTCAGTCTTCCTTTACACAATTTGGATGAAAATAAAGTTCATGGCATGTCTTCCCCCCAATTTCTTCCTTTATGACTATATCCTTTAAATCTTATTCAACTTTAATAGTGTAGTATTCTATTATTTACATTGTCATTGTCTTCTAACACATTAAAATAGAACAAAATCACCCACAAACTTTTTGTCATTTTAATCTTTTTCTATGACCCATAAAGATAATAGAGTTCTAAGACATTAGTTTGTTATCCTCCTGTTAACATACAGATAATTAATTTCCATATATTCTCTTTCAGTTAAACAAATATGGCTATATTTTAAAGATCTTTTTTCGTGCCTTCACTTCTCTTTCAAAATGTCTACTCAGTTCTGGACAAAAGTCAATTCAATAAGGAAATTCTCTATTCCATTAAAGGTCCATTTTGTTCCCTGTAAGATTATATTTACTTTTGCCAGGTATGGTATCCTTGGTTGTAAACCTGTGTCTCTTTTCTCTTTGAATATCACATTCCAAGCCTTTTGTTTCTATATAGTGATAGCTGTTAAGTCTTGTGTAATTTTTATTATGACTTCTTGAAAATTAAATTCCTTTTCTTTGACTGCTTGAACTTTTTTTTTCTTTTACCCAGAAGCTTTGGGTTTTGGCTACAATGAGCAGGGAATTTTCATTTTGAGATTTCTTTCAGGATGTGACCATTAGATTCTATTTTCACTTTGTTCTATGGTTCTAAGAGTTCTGTGAGGTTTTCCTTTATAATTTCCTAAATTATAGCATGCAGACTTTTTTTTTTTCTGATTATAGTTTTCAGATAACTGGGTGATTCTTAGATTGTTTTTCCTTGACCTGTTCCCCAGACCAATTATTTTTGTTACTATATTTCTTAGATTTTCTACTGTTTTTCAATTTTTTGAGCCTTCTTTGATATTGATACCTGTATTTGTTTTAGGGTTACTCTTCCCTTTGGAGCTTGCCCTTTGGACAATTTCCTCGTGGCACTCTGAGTTTTCCTTGGTTTGTTCATGGGAAACCTGTGCATGGGTCAATCTCTGTCTGTGACTTAATGGTGTGGGCAGGGCCTACATTATCCTGAGTATAGAGGGCCATATTAGATCCCTCTTTCAATGACTCCCACTTCTCTGAACCTGGGTTCTTCTTGGACCTTCCTTCACAAAACTCAGGGATTCCTTGCTGTTCTAGGCTTTACTTGGGTTTCTTCCCATTTACTGTTGGACTCAGGGGCTACTTTATTGCAGGATTTCTACTACATAAGGAAATAACCATGATTTTGCTTAGTGCTTTACTCCTATTTCTCCCTATCATGCCTCTCTTCAAGACACTAGTGCTATTTGGCTTAGGTAATGAGCCCTATGTTAGACCAGTCCAGAATACCCCAAAGCAGAAGTATGCTGGACCTAGCTTGTCCTGGCTTGGAAAGTGAGCATGTCCACCTCAAAAATGAGCAAATGCTACAGATCAGGGCTTGGTTTATTATAGTGTTGATTATCTATACTTTAAAAAGTCTAGATTGGAGGAATGTTAATAATGAGAATTAAAAGTATGCTATGGGCACTTTTTTTTTTTTACAGAACTAGTTTTAAAACATTTACCAGCACACTCCTGCCCCCAAATCACTTCCCTGCAGTGGCCTATAGGAAAGCTTAGGTTAGGCTTAGGTAAAGAGTCCTGGGATTGCTTCTCTGCACTTCGTTCTCAACCTACCCTGGTTTATTTATCCTAGGATCTCTATAGGGCCTTAGGGGTACCTCTGCAATCCCACGTTGGATTTGGGGATCTTTAGAGTGGTGCATCTCTAACACCTAGAGAACTTGCAGGGGATCTGGGATCCTCTTGTGCTAATATGAGGCTGTTTTTTCCATGCTCATTTTTAATCTCTGCTGGCATCAATGTTGAGAACCCAGTCACCTATATGGCAGACAGAAGTATTAGAGTAGGACTTTAGTGAAGTCACAATGTTGCTCATTGCTATGCAGTAGAAGGAGTGGTAATTCTGGAGACAAAGGACATAAGTGTAAGTCTTCTCCATCTTTAATGATCCTTATGAATGTTGGGTAAGTCAATTACCATCCTTGTGACTCAGAATCTGTTACTTTCTCTGGGGATGGATTAGATCACTAGATGGTCTTTTCTAGCTCTAAATCTGTGTATTTAAAGGGGAGTAGGGGTTTTTTTAATTCTAGAGAACCATAAAGAGGAGATGATGGCTGCTGGAGTCTATGTGTGGCAATAGCGATAAGTTTTCCAAACCCCTTCCCAACCCTACCACCAGATATGGGCACTGGGGCCAAGAGAAAATCTCCAGAAATGTGAGCCAGAGGTCAGTTTCAAGGGCCTAGAACATAGCTCATCCATTTACATTCTTTAACTTGCTAACTGTGATTTGGGCTGGTCACCATTTCTATGCTTCAGTTTCATTAAATACATTATCAGAGCCATAACTATCAAAGGACGAAGAGGGCTCTGCTCCGAGTTTTAAAAGTCTAGGAGGTGGAGGAAAGCAATTTTTCCACCTTGGCTGCCTCAAGTTCCTCTTATACCAGTTGAACTACCTTAGACTTTCTCCTGGCCCTCTCATCTCATTTGTATCTGATCACATTGTCTTCTTCTCCTCTCACCTAACTATCTTTGTCTCAGATAAAACCATTCTTTGAGAGGCGCCATATCATAATGGACAGAAATTCAAGTGACTCCCCGTCTCCTTGGAACAAATACAAAATATTCTGTTTAGCTTTCAAAGATCTTCATAACAGCTCCTTCCTACCTTTCTAGTCGTCTTACACTCTATTCCACAACATATCCTCTTCAATCCAGTGACACTTGTCTCCCGACTGTTCCAAGAACAAGGCTCTGCATCTGTCAGTTTCAGACATTTTCTGTTTTACCCCCACCCCTCACTGATGTCTAGAACACTCTCCTGCCTCTACTCTGACTACTGACTTCCCTGACTTCTTTTAAGCGCAACTAAAATCTTGCTTTCTACAGGAAGCCTTCCTCAACTCCTCCTAGTTCCAGTGCCTTCTTTCTGTTAATTATCTCTTATTTTATCCTGTACTCAGTTTTCTTTGCCTAGACCATCTTTTGCCTCTTTTTTGTGTTCCATTCCCAACACTTAGCAGTGTGGGATCCATAGCAGTCACTTAGTAAATGTTTATTGGTCACTTGTTGATTTAAATGATTAAATTAAATGATTGGTTAATGTTTTCTTCTTCATCATCACTTTTTTGAAGGCAGTGATTGTCATTTGCCTCTTTTTGTATTCCTAGCACTTAGCATGGGGCCTGACTCATTCTAGGCACTAAATGAATGTTATCAATTGAACAGAAGGACACAAACTGGCTTTTTGGTCCTGGGTAAGGTGTTTCACTTGAAAGTATCCTAGGAGATCCAAGACTATCAGTTTCAAAGTAGGTGTTGATCTTCATTGGTATAGGAAATTCATCCTTGAGGACTTGAGGGCCAGGGTGCACTGCAGTTGACAAGATCAGGATAGACCTTCGGAGAAACTGTTCTTTGAGACTGTGCTCATTATCGTCTGGATGGCTCTCCATGCCCCCCTGATGTCGCTGTCTCCATGAGATAGAAAAGAGAACTACAGAAAACAAGGGATATGTAAAATAGATGCCCTCTAGGCTAATAGTCCTTAAAGATTATTGGACTGGCCAAATCACTGGGATAGGAGATGAGCAGAATGTCACGTAGACTTGCAGTTTCTGTCTATACATACCCTAACCCTCGGATCAATAAATGGAATTGGTCTATCTTTTCCTGCCTCCTGTGTCTTTCTTCTTCACCACATCACCGGGGCTTGTGGGGATGCAGGCTGTCTGCCACAATCCTGAGCTCCCTACACCAGTGAAGTCACCTTTGTAAGAATGAAAATTCATAGTTATACCCATGAGGTCATACTTTAACATACATACAACAGGAAGATAAGCAAAGGAAACTTGGGAGTAATAGCAGCCTTCTCTAGACCACCACTCCTGCTTCTGGCCCACCCATCACAGTCATCAACTTGGGAAGCAACTGTTGTAGAGAAGGGACCAACCATCCCTACCAACTGCTACTCATAAGGCAGGTAAGCCAGCTGGTTGTAGCAGCAAGATACCCAGAGGAAGAGACAGGAGGCAAAATGTACCAGGTAAATCAAGTTACCATCATCACATTGTCCACCATCTTCCCTTAGACCCTGATAAAGACAGCCTAGGACTTTGAACCTAAGAACCTTGGGAATAGCAGCAGTGTTTTCAGCCTAGTGCCATAATTTTAGGAAGCAAACCCCTATGTGCTATAGCCATATCTACTGAAGTTTTAGGAAAGAAAACTGTCACCAGAGTCAACATCAGAGACTGATATGATTTTATCAATGGAAAAGATGTTAAAGAAGAGTCTTTATCATTCTCTTTGCCATTGCACCTTAAGGACCACAGGACTTTTCCATTTGACTTAAAGGTCAAACCTTTCATAGGTACAATCTCATTCATTAGAATGGGAACTCTGAGAGTAGGGATTGTCTTACTTTTTACATTTATATTACCAGTATTGGGCATCATAGCTTGTAACACATAGTAAGTATTTAATACATATTTTATTCGTTCACTCATTTAAATTTGTATTAAAACAATTAGAGAAGAGCCCTGGACATTTGTATGGTAACTCAGCCCTGTTATGCATTCAATCTATTAACAGTTCTTTGAGCTAGATGGGTTTTCTTTATTTTGATGCATATGCCTGATTTGATACAGGAAGCACCTGATCATAATTTTCCTGTGATCATCTATAGATCCATAAAGCAGGCTATTACTGTTTATTTTTTTTTATTTTTAAATGTTCTACAATCACTTCCTTAAAATTAAGATTTTATTCCCCCTACACCTTCTCCCCCCCCCCCACCTCCCTCCCTCCCCATGACAGCATACAATTCTGTATAGGTTCTACATATACTTTCCTATTGAGCACCTTTTCACTATAGTCATGCTATGTAGTCGCACTAAAATAAATGGAAGAAATCATATAACAAATCA
>CM053773.1:96720402-96763915 GCA_028658325.1 Potorous gilbertii | reverse complement strand
GTCTTACACAACACGACTATTATGGAAGTCACTTGCAAAACTACACAGATATGGCCTATATTGAATTGCCTGCTTTCCCAAAGGGAATGGGTAGGGAAGGAGGGATGGGGAGAAGTTGGAACTCAAAGTTTTAGGATCAGCTGTTGAGTATTGTTCTTGCTACTAGGAAATAAGAAATACAGGTAACGGGGAATAGAAAGCTATCTGGCCCTACCAGATAAAAGAGAAGATGGGGTAAGGGAAGGGAGGGATGAAAGAAGAGAGGGCAGATTGGTGATAGGGGAAATTAGAATGCTCGGTGTATTGGGGTGAGGGGAGGGGACAAATGGGGAGAAAATTTTGGAACCCAAAATCTTGTGAAAATGAATTTAAAAAGTTAAATAAATAAATTTATATAAAAAAAAGAAATATAACTGCAGAGTGTTCTTTCTTATTTAAAAAACAAGAGATTATGTAAAATGGGGAAAGAGAAATAATTGTGTGTTTAAAAAGATCTCATTTCAGTAAATTCCGGAACCATAGCAAAAAAGGCGGAAGAAGAGAATTTGAATGAAACTCGAAAGCAGGCAGAAATAGAACAACGATGTCATCTATTTGTACTGAAGACTATCTGAACAGAAAGAGGAAATTGAGGATGAGTTAAGGAAACAGATCATAGGCCTGCCACAAAGGCATGGTATAAAAATGATGGGGACTTCTATTACCTGCAAATCTACTAGAATCAAAGTAAAATGATGAATAATTCAGGAAGACCTGAATTCAAATAGAGCCTCAGATGATAACTAGCTGTGTGACCCTGGAGAAATCATTAAACCTCCCTCAGGCTCAGTGTCTTCATCTGTAAAATGGGAAAATAATAGCACTTACCTCTCAAAGTGGTTATGTGGATAAAATAAAATAATATTTGCAAAGATCTTTGTAAACCTTCAAGCACCAAAGAAATCTCTTGAGCTTGTTGCTGTTAAGTTGTTTTTCAATCATTTCCAACTCTGCGACCCCATTTGGGGTTTTCTTGGCAAAGATGTTGGAGTGGTTTGCCATGTCTTTCTCCTGTTCATTTTACAAATGAGCAAATGGAGGCAAACAGTGTAAAGTGACTTACTCAAGGTCACACAGCTAGTAAGTGTCTGAGGACAAATTTGAACTCAGAAAATTGAGTCTTCCTGACTCAAGGCCTGGTATTCTATCCACTGCACCACCTGGCTGCCCTAAATCTTGTGTATTATGTTCTATTCTGAAAAACCATACTTTGGGAAAGACATATTATAAGCTGTAAGTACTTTAAGAAGAAGGTAATCAGAATGGCAAGATAACTGGAGATCACGCCATATATAAACGCCTATCAAGTGAGTTGAGGATGTTTGACTTGGAAAAGAGAACACTTAGCTGTCTTCAAGTATTTGTGATTCAAGATATAATATGGGGAAGACAAATTAGACTTGTTCAGCTTGGCTCCCACCTTTGTTTTTATTGGCTCCAATAGTGAATGGCAGAAGTTTCAGAGAAGCAGTTCTAGGCTCAATATAAAGAAAAACAACTACAGATATTCAAAGGCTTAAAGGACCTATTGGAGAATTGCTGGCTCTCCCCTCTCTGGAAGTCTTCAAGCAGAGGATATATGACCACTTGTTGGTCTTGCAGTACCCCTCACAGGAGTTTTGGCCTGGACTAATGACTTCTAAGATCCTTCTTTTGGTGGCTCTGTGAATCAAAAACTTTAAAGAATAAAAGGGAAAAAAAACTCAGAAAAAATAAAATATTCCCTTAGGCAACATCTTCATGCACCTAACAAGCAAGGCACTCAAAGCCCCATGAATATTTGTAAAACTAAGGGTAAAAGTTGCTTTTATAAAGTTACATTTATTTTATAGAGTTATTTTGATTTTTAACTTATGAAATAAAACAAATATTTCCATAACCTAGTAGAATAATAAAAAAGATGATTGTACATGAAACTGCAAATCTATTATGTATAACACTATTATTCCTTTTAAATTTATATTAAAGTTATCATATAATTTTTTAATTGAAAACCTGATTAACAAAAAAATCCACTACCACACATCATAAAATCCAGTTGTCCCACTGATTCTAGCTTGATTAGACCTCTTGAATCCCTTTTTCTAATTTCCATTTTAACTATAGACAAAGCCCTCCTGAATGTAATATTTAAACCATTCTCTAACTGGTCACCCTGACTCATCCCTCCCTAATTCATCATACACATCTCTGCCAGATTCAGTTTCCTAAAAGAGTTGTCCAATTTCTCACCCCGCTACTCAAAAATCTCCAGTGACTCTCCATTCTCAAAAGAACAAAGTGGAAATTATTTAGATTGGTACCCAAGACCCTCCATAACCTGTCCCTAACCTATTTCTCCAACTTCATCTCCTCTTATCCTCCTACTAAAACTCTGTTCTCCAATAAAACTGTTCTACTCATCATCCCCAGAGCTCACCATGCACAGCTCTCTCTTCCCTTTCATCCCCCTCTTTGTAGTGCCCCCCAAAGGTCTGACGTTGTCATCTTTCAAGGTCCTACTCATGTCCTACTTCTATAAAGACTTTGGAGACTGTACCCTTAGTTTCCCTCTTGTTGTGAAGGACTCATCAAACGTTCTCAAATTTGGGCCCCACTCTTGTTTTAAGTTAACTGTATAACATTCATTTATACTACTATTTAAATATTTGTTCAGTTGATCAGATCATGCAGCTAATAACTCTTTATAAACAGAAACAAAGTGCTCCAGAATGTATTTTGAGTGGCCGCAAAAAGCCCAATACTGGTGGATTCTCTGACCTGTACCACTCATCTGACATTTAGTTGATATTACTCTGTGTTCTGTCCATCCCTTACTACCTTTTAATGGAACTCGGAGAGCTTAAATCTGGCTGATTAGATAGATAGGTCTCACCTGTGTGACAGCATACATTAACATCTCTCAGTCTTGGGCTCATGTTTGAGAGGATCATTTTCTGATAAGTATATCCCCCATCCCCATTGTGAATCTGGGGACCTCTAAAGTCAAATGGATTCTAGATACTCAGTTATTACTGGGTTAAGCTCAGATTTATTTAGAAAATAAAAAGAAACTAAATAAATATTTTAGGAACTCAAATGAGTGTATTTTCCCTCTCTACTTTTCCACAAAATCCAGATGAAAGCTTTCAAACTGAAAACTGGGGAAGATCCAGATTTCATTCCTGCCTGCTACTGGGGATAATCTCCCATAGAGCAGTCCTGTGAACTCTGCCTGCTCATCATTCTAAGATTTGATCATAAGACTGCTTGTCTTACTCAGCCTTCAGCTTTAGTTCTGGTTAGTTGAATGAATCAGAAGCCCTAAGAATACCTTGTTTTCCCTCCTTTTTCTTTTTCTTCCTCATCATTATGATATCTCCTCACATCTGGCTGAGCAATTTTCAGAAATTCAAAGTCCTGGCCTTCTGTTATTAGGCATTAATTACTCTTGCATCCTGGTACTCAAAGCAAATGTAGCTCCATTATATTACCTTACTGGAAAGTCTAGGTATCCCCTCATCTAGGGAGGGGGGGGCAGAGAGACAAAGACAGAGACAGAAAAATAGATGTATATATACACATACATATATTTATACATATAAATATACATATATATATGAATATATGTAAATATATGCATGTACACGTTGTGGGTATATACTCCTGCAATAACTACATTCTCTTCCTTTCCATGTTTTGACCCTTCAGTGAACCAATTTAACTCTATGTTCTCCTTTTTTCTTGAGTCCCTGACTCCCTTACCATATTGCCAATTGTACCCTACCAAGCCTCACCCTTCATTGATTCCTACCATCTACCATCTTCACTTCTACATATATATACTGATGAATATACATAGATAAAATCACACAATTATTCTAACTAGGTCCACTACAAAATTTATATTATCAGCCTCAACTGGACATACTAGACAATCTTTCTGCACCTCTCTTATGAATTCATTACACCACAATGACTCTTCCAAACCTTTTCATCTCTCTCAAACCTCCCTTGGCTCTCCCTCTTTCCACCTTCTCAGCTGAAAACCTCATCTTATAATTTACAGAAGGAACTGGGACCATTTGCTGAGAACTCTTTCTTCTCCCCTCCTCCTCATCTTACATTATCAAAACACTTTCCGCCACTACCTCCTCCTCCATCTCTCTCTCACATTTTGAGATGGTCCTTCTCCTTGTTAAACTCCACTGTGTCCACAAGTGATCCCATTCCCTCCCATTCCATCCCCATCTTCTCCAACAGATTGTCCTTCCTCTATCATTCCCACTCTCATTTATCTTCAATCTGTTGCAGTGCAGTGACAGTTACCTATTCACTTACAAACAGGTCCATGTCTCCCTCCACCTTCCAAAACCCCTGACTTGATCATTCATTCACGCTAACTATCATCCCATAGGTCTCCTCTCTCTTGTGTCTAAACTCTTTGAGAAAGCTGTCTACATTAGGTGCCTCTATCACCTTTCCTCTTAACTTCTTAACCTTCTTAACTCTTTACAAGAGTCTGGTTTCTGATCTCATCATTTAACCATAACTGTTCTTTCCAAAGTTACTAATGATCTCTTAATGGACAAATTGAATGGCCTTTTCACAGTCTTGAGGTTCTTAATCTCTCCACAGCCTTTAACACTGTTGTTCATGCTCTTCTTGATACTTTCCTCTTTCCAGGTTTTTGGGACTCTATCTTGATTCTGCTCCTTCCTTTTGGACTCTTCCTTCTCAATATCGTTTGTTTCATCTTCAGTCAAGTCAGGCTTGCTAACTGTAGGTACTCCATAGGAATACTATCCTAGACCTTCTTCTATTCTCCCTTTATACTGTTTTACTTCATCAAATGAAATCTCATCAACTCCAATGGATTCAATGATCATCTCTTACGTTGATGATTCTCAAATCTACTTATCCAGTTCTAATATCTCTGTTGACCTGCAGTCTCACATCTCCAACTGCCTGTTAGATATCTTGAATTAGATGTCCAACAGACATATTAAACTCATCATGTCTGAAATTTTACTCATCTTCCCCCCATCCCCCAAATCCTTCTTATTTGAAATTTCCCTATTACTGCTATCCTATCCTCCCAGTTAACCATGCTTGCAACCTATGTGTCATCCTTGACTCCTCACTCTTTTGCCCTACCTCCTCCTCCACATTTAATTTGTTGGCAAAGTCTTCATAATGCCTTTTACATATTCCCTCTTATCTCCTCTGATTCTAACTCTGCCACCATCCTAGTTCAGACCCTCATTGCCTCATGATTGGACTATTGCAGTAGCCAATTGGTTTACTTCCCTGCCTCAAGTCTCAACCCTTTTCAATCCATCCTCCACTCAGCTACAAAAGGAATCTTCCTAAATCACGGTTCTGTCCATGTTCCCTTACTCAGTAAACTCCAGCAACTCCTTACCACCTCCAAGATCAAATATAAAATTCTCTGATTGGCATGAAAAGCCCTTCATAACTAGCTCTCCCACACCTTTCCAGGGTTTTCATACCATAAAACCTGCCATCTGTTCCTCAAACAAGGACTGTTCCATATTATCCCATCTCCTGACTCAGTGAATTTTCGCTGAGAGTCCCTATGTGTAAAATCCTCTCTCTCCTCATCCTCCCCTCTTGACTTTCCTAGTTTCCTTCAAGTCCCCAATAAATCCCACCTTCTACAGAAAGCCTTTCCCAACTTCCCTTATTTCTAGTGCCTTCCTTACGATAATCATTTCTAATTTGTCCTGCCTACAACTTGTTCGTGCATAGTTATTTACTTGTTATCTCCCTCACTAAGAGTGTGAGCTTTTTGACAGTAGGGACTGTCTTTTGTCTTTCTTTGTGTACCTGGTACTGAGCAGAAGGGATGTACTTGGCACACAGAAGGAGCTTAATAAACATTTATTGACTGAATACATATATATGGGCATACATAGACATACATATAGAGAGAGAGAGACATATGTATATGTATCTCTTGTCTCTGGATTACAAGACTCAGGGGTATCCCTCATACCTCATATATCCTAATACAATTCTTTGGACACTCTCCGTCCAAACCTGTGATTTCCCTGGAGTAGGGAGCACACAGTGAGGAAGTCTGTCTCTATCAATGTGGATCAGTGACTATTCTTCAGTCTCTGATAATTGCCAGGGACACAGTCAAGTACCCAACCAGTATGTCAGAGGCAGCACTTGGACTCAGGTCAAAATGCGACAGGGTTTTAAGGAGATACTATTAGGAAATTAGGCCATAAGAAACAGCCTCAGCTAGAAAAAATCCTTGCGTTCTTTGCTTTAATCAAAGTACAACCCAAAAACTTACCTGCAGCTTTTGCTACTTTGTTTTGTTTACCACAAATTTGTGTCACTATGAGAGGCAAAGTACAGTCATGGTGACTCATACATTACTATCCTGATGTGAAAAGCCTTTTTCTTCACAGATAGGGCTGGTCAGGTATAGAAAAGCTTGATTTACACTCTATTAGGAAGTCAGCGTTTAGTCAAAAGTTACTTTAAAGAAATTCTATGAGGGTTTGAATTCAGCTTGTTGAAAATTAGGTAAAGAACAAATTACATATATATATATAAAACACATACACATATATATATATATACATATATAAATGCATACTTATGTATGTGTGTGCATGTATATTATATATATAATATATGTGCATGTGTGTGTATGTGTATATGTATATATATACATATATACATATATATACGTATATATATGTATATATATACATATATATATATATATATATGTATATATATACATATACACATACACACACATACCCCCACACATATCACTTACGGGAAACATTTAATAAGCTCCTACTATGTGCCGGGTTCTGTGCTAGGTGGTAGATATACAAAAAAATGAAACTATCCCTGCCTTCAAGGAACTTATAGTCTATAAGGGAGGGGGGGCATCGTCAGTTGTCTTGACCTACATCTTGCCACTGGACTTCGATGACTCCAGAAGAGAGAGTGAGCTGATGACTTTGCAAAGTCCTGCTTCATCTGAATCTAATTCACTTGCAAGGCAAACATCACCCTCCTGAGTCATTGGTCTTCTGGGAGAGTAAAGGATGAATAACAAGCTGTGAGTAGCTGCCCCACTGGGGACCCAACTGGCCAGTTCCAGTTGGGCAATGATACTATTATTCTCCTTCCTTCCTTCTTTTTTCTCTTCCTCCTGCTTCTCCTCTCCCTCTATCCAAATAGAGATTCATACTCCTACATGTGGGTTCTCTGTTCAAAGAAATATAAATTTTGATTTTTTATCCTTCCAGGGTATCTTGAGGTAAGGACTAGATTTTTTTTTCCTTCCTACTTATTTATTCTATCATTATTTTTTCTTCCCTATTTAATTCTATCAGGGTTTTTTTCCTGAAAAACTGGAACAATTAACTTTTTTGTCTCAGATGGCTTTCATTTATGATTTCTTGAAGTATAGCTCTGAAAAAACAAGCTTTTTAAAGCTCCTTGGGATTCAAATAGAGCTACTTGACTATGTCTTTAAACCCAAATCCCTCTGGCCCTCACTGATTGGCCAATAATAGGTCTCAGCCCAAGCTTCATTTGCTCACAGTTTGGCTCAGAGTGAGGACAAATCCAATTGTTTCTCTTCTGGCCAGAAACCCTGAGGGTCTTCCCCTTCCAGATTCATTCTCTTGAGCAGGTAAACTAGGCCATCTTTTGCCTCAGTTCCTACCTACTCTTATTCATTAAATGGGTGTTGACTCAGAGAAATTGAGACATGGAAAAGATCTTCGCTTAAAAGGCCAAGATTTCTCACTGCATTCTAGGCCATCACCTAGTCTTGACCTAAGTCTTGTCACTAGACTCAGATGACTCTGGAGGAGGGAGAGAGGCTGATGACTTTGCACAGTCTGGCCTCACTTAAATCCAATTCATTTGCAAGTCAAGACATCACCCTCCTGATGTCACTGGTCCTCTTCTAGACAGAAGAATGAACAATATATAAAAGGATCTATGTACATATAAGAGCACATACAGTGCTAGGTAAGTCTCAGTCCAGCCCTGGATTTTCTTCAAGTCTATGTTTTGCTAGTAGCAGGTTGAGTTATAGTAAGTGAGGTTGGGGAAGGGGTTCTGCTGTTTTCAAAGGTAATAGGATGGTGCATGGGACATACTTCTAAGAGAAAAGAATACATTCCACACCTGCCAGGCTTCCCCAGACCATCATTATGCCTGAACCTTTCTTTGACAAAAGTCCAAGTCATGCTAGAATTTAGGAGAAAACCATGCAGGGATGTGTGTGGTCTTCAGAATTTGTTTGACTTTGTTCTAACAAGCTGGCTGGGATGCATGAATTACATTAAGACTGACCCACAATCCCTCTTCATATTTCCCCAACACTCAGTTAATACCATGAGAGGATTTTGGGATGTAATTTTATTTTAAAATGGAAAATAATCAAATATCATTAATCAATGTAACAATTACAACAAAAATAATCCATCCAGTTTATTAAGGAATAAAACCAAGTGAGACAACTAAGAGTAAACTTTTAATTTCCTTAATTGATTTCAGGGCCTTTTCCCGCAAAGGCCTAATCCTAGATACTTTAACCAGAGGAAGGGGAAACTGGGAAACTCAGGCCATGAAAATAAATATGTCTCTCAGCACAAAAGGCAGAAAATCGCACTGATAAAACCCAAAATGCAACAAAAGAATTCACTGTAGCACTGGACTTCTTTATACACATTTTTTGAAACACACACACACACACACACACACACACACACACACACTTTATTGAATCTTACAAAGATCAAAGCCTCCTCTTCACCACTTTGAAGTAAAGGGTCATCAATTCTTCATCTAAAATATAAGAAAACTGGCATAGAACAATCATCTATTTTTGATAATTTGAGGGAGAAAAACTACTCCCCCACATCACACACTAATAGTTCATTCTTCAATGCTCCATTTCTTGCCTTTTTTTTTTCTTTAAATAATAAGGTTTCCATAACAATCAGGTCACAGGTCTAAAATACAAATTGGGTAAGAACTTGACAGCAGCACTAGTAGGAGGATATTTGGCATCTGTGGTAACTGCTTTCCCAATATGCCATGAAAAGGAAAAAGAGCTCACAAAATCAATTTCAGTTTAAGGATGTAATATCTAAGAAACCATTTTGCATTTCCTTGGAGCAGGTAAATATGGGAGACTTGGGGAAGACAAATAGGACTAGAATGGCAGGAATTTCAGCTTGAAATAACAAGAACCTTTGACATTTTTCTCAAATGAAATATCCTCAACCTTGCTCTTCCCATCCATTTCCTAGAAGATGCCTTAGTGGGCGGTGGGGGAGGGGCTGAGAATTGAACTATACAAATGATTGACTATGTAGTCACACAGGCAAAAATGAAAAATAATTTTTAAAGTATTAGCTACCCCTTCAGGTGATCTAACATCTATTAACACAGCCAACAGAGTTTTTTTTAATTATTATTTTGTGAATTATGATATAATAGGACAAAAGTAGTATGGACTTTGTAAGTCAGATTGTATTTGAGAGTGAAGGCACATTCAGCTGAATGTTCAATTACAAAAAGCTTTATCTTGACATGACAGCCAGGGACCAAGTTTAAATTCTGACTTGGTCTTGAATAATAATGTACCAGCGACCTGTGAGGACTCCCTACACCTTCATCTTTAACTCATCTCTAACTTAAGTCTTGGAGGATTATCTGAGATTAAACAACTTGCCTATGATCACTCAGAGGCAGGTTTTGAATCCAAGTCTTTCTGACTTCAAGTTGAACACCTTATCCCTGATGCTACACTGCCTCTCTAGTAATAATTGGCATTTATATAGCATTTACAAAGGAGTATATATTATTATTTCACCTGAGTCTCACAAAAAATCCTATGGCAATGCAAATATTATCTGTATTTTACATATGGGGATACTGAGGTTAAAAGAGAAGCAACTGGATAAAAGTTCTCACAGCTACTAAGAGGCAGAGCTGGAACCTACAAACAGGTCTTCTGACCCTAAATTCACTGTTCTCAACTATATAGCACACTTCCCATTAATTAACTGACCCAACCTTTCCCTGACTCAATTTCTTCATTTTTAAAATGTACAAGATGCATGTTCTAACTCACATTGCTGGTATAAAGATAAAATGAGATGTTTTTGCAAAGTAATTTATAAAAGTTAGAAGTGCTATGTATATGCAAGTTATTTTATAGCCAATATACTAACAACCCAAAGTAAAGAAATAAAATATACTCTGGTAGTATATTTTGATTCTGCAGGTCACTGTTTTGAAGGCTTGAGAAAATGCTTGTTTTCCAGCATACCCAAAAACTTAGAATATGATATAATCCTGATTATCAAACTTTCTTCTGAAATACTTTAGTTACACAGCATTGACATGAAACTAAGGACTGCGTACAGCATCACTTAATCACCAGCAGGGGTATGAAGTCAGTTATTCAAGAATTCTTTGGAAATACATAAATTTAAATTTGCTGAACATTTAAGTTTCAATTTTTAAAAATTACACAATATTTCTGTGCTATAAAAGATCTCATTAAGGATATTTGGCTAAATGAATAGAAATGTCCTCAAAATGATATTATGGATTTTGCCAAAACTAAGAAATCTTAGAATTATGTTATCTGTTAATTAGAAGGCATTGTCCTCAGGTAACAAAAAGAGTGAAGGGATAGGGACTGGGCCAGTGATTTTATTGGTACAGAGAACTCCCAGAAGAAAAACACCACTCCTTCTATAACTAAGTTAGCACTTTCTCTGCTGTCTGCAATTTATAGTCATAGAGAGATTTGCTCAGGGTCTGGAACTGGAATTGGAACCCAGGTCTTTGGGGCTGCTCCAAGGCTGACTCTCTATACACTATGTAATTCCTGTAACACAATTTCTCTAACAAGAGTAGATTATATCCAATAAGCTTAAATCATCCATCCTGGGTATGGAAGAATCCTTGGGGGATTTCTTAATGGTAACAGTAACCATTAACCTATTTCTAGAATTTGTTTTTAACTTTGGATAAACAACTCTCCCCCTGAAGGCCAACTGAATAAATGGAGCCTTGATTTCCAACATTACCAAATGCATTTTTAAAAACTTTTTTTTAACCAACAAAAGCAAACACTGGTTACATTAGTTAGCAATGCTACTTAACACCTTGCAACACAAATACAATCAGAAATTTCCAAAAATTCCAACAATGGTGTCCTGTGTAGTAGTTACTCCTAGGGTTTAAAGCTAGAAGGGCCAGCAGATGTCATCCAGTCTATCCTCTTATTTTAGAGGAGGAAACTGAAAAGTCCAAAGATTTGCCAGAATTTGAATCCAGGTCCTCTGACTATGGGCAATGCAGATCACTCTTGACCTCTGGTAGTAATAGATATAACAGGGTTCATTGAGGAGAGCAGCCATTCAACCTGAAATTCTGGATGAGTCAACAAAGCATGAATGAGCAATCACCCCCATCCTTGCCTCTTTCCTTTTCTTTAGTGCTTGCATATACCTACTGGGCACTTACTAAATGTTTACTAAACCTGAAGTCATCCAATTGAAGCAGCTATGAGAACAAGTTTTACCAAGGAGATACCAATACAAAAAAAGGGTAGTTTTATTAAAGTACCGAAGGGGTTTTATTTATTCATTCTAAAGTTCCAATTTATTTTAATACTTCTTGGCCATTTTCTTAAAAGATTTAATTGAAAAGGAAGCATAAAAGAATAAAACAAGAAGCTATTAAATGAATGGAAAATGGCAAGTAGAAGCCAATATCATGACCGAGTTAAAATATTGGCCCTTAAGATCATAGTGACCTTCCAACAATACTGTAAAACCCTTAAAAATATTAATGATGTTCAGGCAAAAATTTGTTCTTCTCAATTATACTCTTATTGCCCTTAAAGTTATATTTCATTAAATACATGAATCTATATCCAAGGGAGCAATCATTTACTTATAATTTACAAATAGAAAAAACCCCAACCATTTAGAGATGGAAGTGGGGGGGGGGGAGATAGTAATAAATACTCAGATTTTCAATGTTTTAGAAAAGAGAATGAAAATCACAGCCTCAGAAAAATATGATTTATCTACAAATGATTACAAGGCATAGCTTTTGAAACTGTGAGCAGAAAGGACTACAAGATACCAGCTGGAGCAGAAATCCCTTACTTGTTTTCTCAGGATGCATTTGAGAAGAACAGAGGGAATAATCACAGCCAGAAGAAGAACTTTTAGGATTCTCAAGAGCCACTTAAAGCTCCTGGTTTGCTTCTCCCAGAAACCAAAATAAAATGGATTCTTTTAAACAGAAACAAAAGATCGAGTGCTAAAAAGCTTTTCTAGCTTTTTCTAGATTCATCCAGAAAACATTTATTAAGGGTCTACTAAATGCAAGACTGGGTGAAAAACTGCTGTTTTTGTTTTTTTTTTAAAGTTAGCTCCTATACTCAAGAAACTTAATATTTTACTGGAGATGAGGGTAATACAACATGCCCTCAGCTAAGTATAATACAAAATAAAGTGTGATGGAAATGAAGGAGAGAGTGGAAAGATCACTTTCATCTAGGGTTGAGGAAGTTGGAAATTACAGAAAGTAATTCATGGAGCAGATAGGTGGTGCAGGGCATAGAGCACTATTCTTGGAGTCAGGAGGGCCCGAGTTCAAATTTGTCCTTAGACACTTACTAGCTGTGTGATCCTGGCCAAGTCACTTAACCCCAATTGCTTCAAAAAAAAGTAATTTATTAATTAAAATCAAGAAATTCATAAAGGCTTAGCACCTGAGTTGAGAAAGATAAAAGAACTGATACATTCTAGGCACAGATGATGACCTCCACAAATGTATGGTGGTTGGATGTTGGCATGTCACGTTCAGGGAACAACTAGTCTATTTTGGCAGGAATAAAAAGGCATGTAAAAAGGAGTCATGTGAAGTAAGTTTGGAAAGGTATGTTGGGCCAAGTGTGGAGGACCTTAAATGCTAGGTAATGTACTTTGTACCATCTTATTCCATAGGCAACAATAGAAAGTCACTGAAGGTTTCCGTATAAGGATTTCAACTGGTCAGATCTGGGCTTCATAAGACCCCTAGGAGAAGTTACTCTTCATTCCTAAACTCTCTACTGTAACACTTTGAAAATAAAACTCTCATGTTAACAGCATAACATCCTCATCCATTAAAGGTCATGTCTACAGCAGGACTGAGCTATGCTAGGATTTTTCAACCCAGCTGACATCATGAGGACAGAGCAGGCTCAAAGGGTTATTAGGGAGACAAAGTCCAGGTTCACCTTTTCATCAGGATAGCTAATATTGTCACATTGCAGGTTTTACAGGAATATTTACAAATCCTTCCTGTTTATAATTAATCCAAATTGCCAATACCTTCAGCTATATTTAGAATCTCCTGGCTGCCTTCATGGCTCAGAATGAGGGACACTCTCTACACAGTTAAGGTCCAACGTTCGAGTAACTGCCTCAGTCCCAAACCTGTCAAATAATTTGTCTGATTGTGAGATCTTACCTTTCCCCCTCAGGCATCCTTCAAAAAATAACTGGGTTCATTTCTGAAAACCTTTACTGGGCTTCTCTTAAGCCTACCCTTCAAAAACTTCCTAGGCCAATAAATAAAGTCACAGATACAGTTTGGGAAGGCAAGGTTCCTGAAGCCTGTCACAATAGATGTTCCTTCCTCCTTCCCTTTTCCAGTCCTGAAGGCTCTCTCTTGCTGTAAATAGGTGGTACAATGAATAGAGTGCCAGGCCTGGGGTCATGAAGACCTCACACATCTCCTGGTTGTGTGACCCTGGGCAAGTCACTTAACCTCAATTTCTTCATCTATAAAATGAGGCGAAGAACAGCACCTGCCTCTCAGGACTGTTGTGAAGAAAAAATGAGATCACTGCAAAGTACTTGGCATATAGTAAGCGCTACAGAAATGTGAGCTACTATTTTTATTCTTACTAAAATCAGCCCCAGACTTAAACTGCTTTGCAGCAATGAGTATACCAAAGCAGAAAATGGGGTCCAAGAAATTCATGGCTTTCCTGTCAGAGAAATAAAGCTGCTTTGAGTGCTTAGGATTATTTTCATCTATAAAGAAATCCCCTTGCCAACACGGAGACAGCAGCTTCCAAGGAGGAAACAGCCAGTGGCCACTCTACCACAGCACAGAGAAGGCACCACTGGCAACAGGTGAGTGTTTGCCAACTTTAGAGAAAGACAAAAGGAAGGTGGGCAGGGAGACAAAGCAAAACAATGACATTTACATAACTATTCAAAGAGCTTTCAAGTATTTTTGGTTGGAGGCCAGGCCCTGAGTTTCCCCTCTATAACCTTTACAAATGATAAAACTGTGCAGGTATATTAGGACGCCATCCATCAAGAAGCCTTTATTAAGTGCTTACTGTAAGCACTATGCTAAGTGCTAGGGATACCTCCCCCCAAAGAAGACAAATCAATATGTAACATGTATGACTTAAAGTGCTTTAAAAATGTATATCCCCCACTATGTTCTCGCTTCTGCAAACCTTTGTCCTTTAATAATACATATGTGACCAACTGGGACCTGTACTATGGCAATCTTCTATGTCAACTAGCCAAGTATATCAGTAAATACTGTATATCCAGATAGAGTCTGAATAGTCATTAGCTTTAGAGGAAGATAACCATGAACCCCTAGAATCAGAATTTAATTTGTATGCACTGAGCATAGACTACCAATCAAATATATTATAGATGTCCTTAAAAAGTTAGTTAAGGAGCTATAGGAAAAGCAGACCCACAAGCATCCATCCATAAAGCAACAAAAGTCTCAGAAAAATGGTGTTTGTTCATTTCACTTCAACCAACATATTATAAATTGGTTTTGAAGATTAGCAACCCACTTAGTGCTTTTTCACTAATGTCTTCCACCTAGAGATGTCACTGGAGTATGTAGGGTTCTAAAAGGCTGACCAGCTCACTGATTCTAACAACCCTCCCCCCACTCCCCATCAAGCTTTAAAAGCTATGATTATTGGCTGAAGCAAAGGCCCCATTGACCTCTGCGGATCAACCTAAGTACAGAGAGGCTCATCATCAGAAACTGACCTCTAGGTCACTGACTTTCTGTTTGGCTACAGAAACTCAAGAGACTGCCAACTAAGGGGGTCAGATGGGACTGTAGACTGCACGGATTCTATCTATGTACACTGGAAATCCACATCTTGTGCTTAGCCAATGAGAGGACCTTCTCTAAAAGGAAAACATTAAGGGAACTAAAAAATGCTGCATTTTATCCTGGCATGGCACTAGAGTCCTATTCTCTATTGCTATCACAAGATTCAAGACATATTCAGGTTCTAACAGATCTGGTGGCCAGTTCAACATACAGTATATTCAGTGTGAAAGGGATGATCTCATTTTCATTCCTTTTCTTAGGAACTGTTTATCTTTATAACGTTTGGGTATTTCTAGACTGGCTTCACATGGATGTGCAATGGGGATTTCTTTCAAGGTAGAGACCAGATGGATAAACAGTAGACAGAGGACTTATGACCTATATTTACTAATGGAATTTGCTTTTAGGCCCCATTCTACATCTTAAAGCTCCAAGACTGTAGGGTCAAACTATGGGCTGCCAATCTTCAATAATGGAGTCTTCAGACACTTTTGACTCCTTTTCTCTCACATAAAACACATTTGTAAAATAGGTCCTCTAACTAGAGAACATGAGTCTCCTAGGAAAACTGAACTTGTAAGGTGGAGATGTTGGAACAGGCAAAGCATTCCATGAATCCTCTTATTCAAAACTGAGGCCTCTTCTGAAGGCTTCTCTTCCTCAGCATGAGGCTACAAAGAAACAACCAGAACTTTCTGTAGACATTGTGAATGTGGCACCCCTACCTACCAAACACCTGGCCTATTTCTTCCTTCATAGAAGAAAGCACAGATACCATTTCTACAGATTCATCTCCAAGATAGACTGTTGGCTCTGTATCTTAGATCTTTCCTTTGTTAAGAGAATCTTTCCCCACCTCAGCTCTCCCCCAACCCACATACACACACACTGAAGATTTTGTGCCTGATCTTTCTACTGCATCTGGTAGAAAAATAAACATATCAAGCCACAATAGCATTTCCAGCTCTCTCCCCCACCACTGCTATCATACACATAATAAGCACGGCAATACAGTTTTTTGTAACAGGAGACATTTCCTCAGGCTCCTTCTTCTGTCCAGTCCAGGAATCATGGAGCGTCAGGTCTCTCCCACCGCTTCTGTCATACATGTAATAATCAAGGCAACACAGTTTGTTGTAACAGGAAATGTTTTCTCAGGCTCCTTCTCCTTGGTCGCAAGATAACCAGTCCAGAAATCATGGAGTTTCAGATGACAAAATGATGCTGGTCCTTCCCATTCAACCCCAAAATTTCCAGACATTCCACATTCATAGTCTGGACTTCAAAACCAGGCCTTCTTCCAAAAGCAACACAAAACTTGGCCTTTCCCCACACTGGAGACTTGTAAGCAAGTTCAAAGCCTGTAGACAATAGGCACTTCCAAAGGTTGGCAAGGATAAGGAGATGAGTCTGCTAAGGAGGGAACCATAACCAGCTCCTCACTCAGGATACCTCACATATCCTGTACATACATGCCCACAAGGTGCAGGATTTTAGGTAGTTGGTGGGTCATGCTTTTTCTTCTTGCCCCGACAGGATTTGCAAACACAGCAGATGATACAGGGGGAGGCCAGCAGCAGCAGAGGCGAGGTCACCAAGGCTATAATGCCCAATCCCACAAGAATCCCTACAACCTGAAAAATTAAAGACAAGAGGAGAGCGTAAGCCAATAATGAAATGTTCTTATAGAACAGTGCACATGAGTCCACGTCAATACATACACAGGAAACAATAATGACGAGCTTTAACTGAGGTCCAGGCACAGCCTGGGCCAGAGCTGCAGAAGCAGGAAAGTCCAGCAGCGAGGAGTCCAGCTCCAAATCTGGTTCTGTCATCTACCCTGGCATGACCAAAACATGACAACTTCCTTTGCAGTAAGTAACTAACACAGGAGTGTAGAAGATACAACATCACATAGTGGCTACAGCACCAGACTTGAGAGTCACAGAGCCAAGCAAACCCACTCGAGTTCAAATCCTATCTCTGAGAATTAGTAGCTGTTTAGCCATGGGCTAAATCTTACTCGATCTCAGTAGTTTCATCTATAAAGCAGGGTTAATTTAAGTAGTAAGGCCCAAATGAAATACTATGTAAATAAAGTAAGTTGTTTGGTCGTTTTTCAGTCATGACCCCATTTGGGGTTATCTTTGCAAAGATACTGGAGTGGTTTGCCATTTCCTTCTCCAGCTCATTTTATAGATATGGAAACAGAAGCAAACAGGGTTAAGTGACTTGCCCAAAGTCACATAGCTAGTAAGTGTCTGAGGCCAGATTTGAACTCAGGAAGAGGAGTCTTCCTGACTCCAGACCTGGTGCACTATCTAGTATACCACCTAGCTTCCCAAAGGAATTGAAAGTACTATGTAAATACAGGTTATTGCCAATGATGGCTCTGGTTGAAAAACAAGGGATCCTTAATCAACCCAAAATGATTCTGAGTGTGGGAAGTAACTAAGCCACTGTGTTTGGGCCTGTTTTATAATTTATATACACAGTGAGCTGTATAAACAGAGTACCTAAGTAATAGCATTAAACTGAAGGGTGTCTTGGATCTGTTTTAACTTCTCTTGGACATACGCTCATGGCAGAAAACCAGAATAATCCCTCCTTGAGTCAGGAGAACAGAGAGAATATGTGCTTCCAATTCTATACAGAACCACAGGATCATAGATTTAAAGCTGGGGAGAGATCTCTGAGGCTAAGAAATTCAATCTTTTTGTTTTACACATGAGGATAAAAGTTAAGTGACTTGCCCAGAGTGACACAACTAGGAAGAGTCGATGGCAGGACTTGAATTGAGACCTTTTTGATTCAAAGCATAGAACTCTATCCAATAAACACTCCATGTTGCTATAGGCAACATCTAGACCACTCTTCTGGTTCTCTGAGGGTCTGTTGTTCTTGCTCTGCCTCATTCATATACAACCTTTTGTGCTAGATTTGGCTCCTCCATCACTTACAACTAGCTATAATACATAAAATCAGAGGCTTCTTAGACAGAAATCCTCTTAGACGTAGCACACCTAACATTCCATCACTCTCTTTCAAGTCACAGTACCTGTGTTCGGTTCCACATCACAGAAGCTCGAGAGTGACCCAGTTTATTCCGACAGGGCCCCTTATCATAGTGTCTGAGGAAAATGTCATTCTGAAAGAAATGAGCGAGTCCCAGTCAGTAGTCATTTTAAACTGAGAGAAGAATACATGCCTAATAAATCTTCCTTATCAAATGTCAGAACTGTAACTAGGGTTAGACAACTGGAGCTTTGTCCAAGGGCACCAAATTTAGAGGATGCCAACAGCCCCTGAAGTCCGTTTAGGAAAATTAGGTTAGCTCAACCCTCCCCAATGCTGCACCCACACCCACAGCAGCCCGCCAAGCAGAGGTCATGCACTGGCGTCCCAGGACCTTTGTCTCCCTACCATGGGGCAATATTCACCCCCCTCAAATTAGGGCACCTTTCATGTTACTTGCCTTGGGCATGGTTTGAAGGGTTTCAGTACAAAAAAAAATTCCTAATTACAACTCTGCCAAGAAGAGCTTCAGAAATCAAAGGTAAATTTTACTATCAAACATACCTCCCAGCAAGCCTGTGACCTTCAGACATGCAGTTGGGTACTTTCAGAAGTTTTCATATGTAAATGGATAGAAATCAGAGACAGTTCCTACATATTTCTAAAAGGGAGCTTAAGAATCTTTGCTCTTACCAATCCTCTCCTAAATATATGGTAACTTGTGTGGGCAATAAACCATGCAAAAAATAAAAGCCAGTGGAAGGATACTTGATGAATACCTAACATATGGTTATCACTGAACTAGGTATCATGGGGGAATAAAAGACAGTCCACAGCTGCTTACTGGGGAAATAAGATTCATAGAAAATCAAGTGAAAAGAATAGTATTAAGTACAGCAGTATAATTATCTGTGTGCTAAACCATATGGTACAGTTAGAAAACAAAATAGTACTTTACAAGGTCTTAATAATGCGGAATAAAGAGTAAGATCAAAAGAAGTTAGAGAAACAAATGTGGTCTTTCCTCCAAGCTTTGCACAGACGATCCTTTATACCTGGAATTCTCTCTCTACCCATCTCTGTGCCACCTCCCTTAAGAGAACTTCCTTGATTCAAATGCACTGGTTGTTAGATCCTCCCCACTCCAACAGTACCCTGTGCACTTATTTTGTATTTATCCTACATTTACTCATCTTCAAACATATTATATGTCCTCCCCTTGTAAAATTAGGGAAGGGACTGGGCACATGATGGCAAGAAATGTTCTAAAAATGATCCCCTGATGGAAGGGCATGGACAAGAATGTCACAAGACATCTAGGCATGTGAGATCCCAGATCCCTTGAAACAGTTGGATTCAAAGTATTATCATAAAAATTGATTTACAAATGGATCAAAATCAGCAAGAGAAATCTGAAATTATTCTTCACTTTAATGCCCAAGATTGGGATTTGCACAATCACCCCTCAAACCCCCTTCTTAGAACATTCCTAGAAATCAGACACCCAACATCTGAAATCTGCACAAAGCAACACAGCTCAATGTGCATCCAATGCCAACACCATTGGTTTAAACAGAGCAAAAAAAAAATGATGAATAGGAAAATGATGAATAGAGTAAGATGCTTCCTTCCACATCTGATGTCAGTGTTATGAGCCATTTAACATCTGCCTCATCTCATCTCAAGTGCCAGAACTGTGTGTTCTTTGCAGCACCATTCACCAAAACACAAATCAATCTGCCAAAGAAGACTGAGGTCTGGTGTGCACATTTATCTCTACAGAAGGCACAAGGATGTCATAAGTCCAGAATCTGAATATGGCCCCTTCTGATACACTAATGGAATGAAGAGAAAATTGTCAATTCTATCATTCATTCATCCTCAAATGAATTCATTTTAATTATTCACAAAGCTCCATATGCCAACAAGGGGTTTTACAATCCTGTTTTAATTCCTCTTCCAAAATGTCCCATTTTCTAATTGTAGCAGGCTTCCTTTAGAGAAAAGATCTCAAAAAAATCAAAATCAAAGTACCTAAAAAGCATGGGCTGGAGTTTTGTTGCCATCTTAATTTCTGTCTAGATCAAGAGCCTTCCCTTTAACAATTAAAAAAAAAAACAGTCTGTGGAAGTGGTGGATGACAGGCAAGAGCAACCATTTGACCAAACAGGTTATGGAGTCTCTGCCTAGAAGCCATCTTGAAAAATAGGTTTCATTTTGATGGATTGGACCTTAGGCAAAAGATGCACAGAAGTCTTAACTCATGCTTACTTAACAATCCATTGGTATTTAAGGCTACACTACATATAAGCTGCTCATTTCAGTTCAACAAATTAAGCTCCTATTAAGTGCAAGGTGCAGTGCTAGCACTAAGAATACAAAAGAAGAAAAGGAAAAATAACTGCAGCCCTTAAGGAATTTACAATCTTCTGTCCATCAAGTCTAGTCAACTAATTTGGATGGAATGAATTGACACTTTAGATATAAGGAGCAAAATAAGATGTGTGGCAAATGATTAAGAACAACCATAGCAGGAATTCACGAATCTGTTTTGTCAATATTTTGACAAAAAAATTGTATTTTAATAGAATTGGTTTCTTTTGTAATTCTATATCTTTTATACATTTAAAGACATTATTCTGGGAAGGGATTCATAGCCTTCACCAGATGCCCAAAGGGATTCATGACACAAAGAAGGTTAGGAACCTTTGATCTACATTAATGATGCCAACTACGTAAAAGACCAGGACTGAGAAACACTGTGAAACAGTGTAAACCACCAGATTTGAAGAATGTAGCCCTTGAAGTTTGGTTAATATGTCCATGAATATCATTAGTAACCATAGAATGACTGTGCTATATCATGACTGAACTGAAAGAGATGAATTTTTACAGGTCAAATTTGCAGTAACTTCTAATCAAACTGAAATCATTCAGCACTCTAGGGCACTGAACCCAACCCACATGGGTCTTCTCACCACTCTTCTACCCCTTCCTTTCTTGGTCTGAAGATTAACACTTGACTATGGGCTTGTAACAGGCTAACTAGATTTTAAAGGAAGGAAAGGTTCACTCTGTATATTGGGGTGGAGAGAGGAGAGAAGGAGATGAAGAATGATCACTGGGTCAGAGACTTTTGAACTAAATATAGAGTGGCAGCACTGGCTTGTACGCACATGGATCAAGAACTACCTTCAGAGTAGTTTATAAAGTCATCTAATCCAAGGAGAATTTACCAAGGCCCTAGTACATTCAAAATTATTGTCCCAGATGTTCAGAATATAAATACAATCTCCTCCACAAAATGTCCATACTCTCAAGACCCTTACATTCTATGTGACATGAGGTAAGGACAAATGGATTATATTATGGGACATAGTGACATCTATTCCAAGCACAGATAGAAGAATAACTTAGTGGTTTGGGAATATGCTGAGGTATCACCCAGAGAGTAAGTGATACTCTCACAGCAAGCTTTATCTTTTGAGCCCACGCCCTGGGAACCCCTCCCTCCCTCTGGGAGGAGGATGGACATTGAGAACTCCTCCCAGATCTTCCATTTATGGAGGGTACCCAAGTCAGTCATATTTTCAGTTCCTAACCAGCTGTACTCCTTTGGATTTATGGCTTTGAGTAAGGTACTCTTCCCTTCCCTCTTCCAACTTCTTTTTATGTGCTGTCTTCTCCCATTAAATTGTAAGCTCCTTGAGAGCAGGCACTGTCTGTTTTTTGCCTTTCTTTGCTTCTCTAGTGTTTAGCACAGTGCCTGGCACATAGTAGGTACCTAATAAATGCTGATGAACAGTAAAGGGAATGCTCCCAATTCCACCAGCTGAGAAAATCTTCACAGATAAAAGTTCTGCAGGAAGAGCAGTGAAAGGTGGGGAAGTCCTTTTTCTTAGGAAAAATAAGTTTTCTGTTTCAAGACCACTAGACAGATTCAAAAATGAAAACAGGCAGAATACTGGCTCTCATTCAGTTATATGGAGACAAACGCCCCAGGGGATGAGGCCCAGCATGAGAACTTACATCCAGGTTCTGGAGACAGTACCAGCAGAATGTGTGCTTACAATTCTTACACATCATCTGAGCACAGCCTTCATTCCGTTCAATGTAAACCCGGCAAACAGGGCATTGCTTAATGGGAGCTTCTGCATCCATCCCAATGAGGGCTCTGGAGAGAAAAGGAACAAAGAGTAGGAAAATAAATGTGGAGTATTCAATCACCAAGAACCACAGCTGTATCAAGTAAGTAAGACGGTAGGCGAGAAAAGAGGTCTAAGTAAAACATGGCATCCTTCTTGGAAAGGATCTCTACTGAATTTCCAGGCCCAATGACAGCAATTAAAGTCAAATTTCTGTTATCCATGCTGGTGTATGTGCGTGTTTGTATCTGCACACACATGCACATAAGCCACAAATGGGCATCCATGTGAATTTTAGGCAAGGTTGGAAAATTGAGGATAGAAGGTCAACAGACCCCAAATATGTCACAGGGAACTCAAAACAGGTAATTGAAAATCGATTTACATTTGGCTTTGGAATGTACAGTTACTATTTTTCTTGGGGTTGGTTTATCTCCCTAATTGTGATTTACTAAGCTAGCATGAAAAGTGAATTCGTTTTCCTTGTGCACACTGACTGTAGGAGAAATCCCTAGGGCAAGCTCTGAAGTAGGAGAATTAAGCGCAGGATTAAAAAATTATCATCTACATGTAAAGAATTAGAAAGCAAAATCAAGACTTGAATAATGACCAACAATACGAGACAGAAATACCAACTATTTCTGCTGCTTATAAGATAATGAGCTAAATAAATTAACTGTGGCATTTCCCCCACACTGAGATGAGATAGTAGGTAATAATATTGACATCATCAGTGGAGGAAAAGTAGGAAGAAGGAGGAGTGAATCATTCCCACTACCCCTAGAGAGCTGCTCAGGACCATCAAAGATACCACAACCACAGTTATGTGAAAGATGGCAATGACTGGTCAACATCTGGCTGGTCAGTCTATTAACCCTGTCTGTAATCTGGACTAGACTCAAATCCTGATAATTCTTCATGGAATATTCAAGGAATGTCAGTAGTGACACAGAGAATCCTAAAAAGCCACACAACTAGCTTGGGATCTTTGCATTGAATGGATTATAACTGGTAGCTGTGTTCCTGTTAATACAGAACACTCATAGCTCCAAACCAAACCAGGGATCGAACACAAAGGTCATATTCAGGGGGCTCCTGTTTTAATAAGAAACCTCCCAGAACCAGATGATGCAAGTTTTACTGATTCATATCTCACCACCTCCCAAGCAGGGGTACCACTTTCAAAGAAACTGATTTCTTACGTAACATATAAACTATGTGACAATAAGTATTCATTGCACCATTACATTTTAAGAAGATTCCTTTCTCTATGAATGTTTTCCACGCAATATATTTTTTACTCAATAACCAGATCTCAAAACATCATCACGGGGAAAGTAGGAGAATAAAAATTCTTGCCTCATTCAATAAATACAAGTAGAAAAACTGAGGCACACAGACATTAAATAAGAAAGTAGAAATACAGTTGAGCCAGGATTTCCCATTGAGTTCCTAATGACCAGTGACTCTCCCAGTACTGGATAAGGCAAAGAAAACCAAATGAAAACTCTGTATCTTCAATAATACCTGGAAGATACTTCAACCCTAAATAATCCCTTAAGAAATACTCTTAATTGCAGGAACATTTTGATGTCATTCATGCATGCTCCTAAGGAAAGTGTTGCATTAGAATTTAGAAAAAGGGGGTGCACCATGCCATGCTGAAGGCACTTAAAACCCTGGGGAAAGCATTAAGAAGTTCTAGAAAAATCAGCAGATCATAGAGCTTGAAAGTTGGACGGGACTTTGGCAGCAACCCTTCACACTATAAGAATCCCTACTACAATCCCGGTTGTTGAGATAACAGATCTCTAACAAATTTACTTCATTCTTACCCATGTTCTGTTGGCAAGACAACCACAGGTTGACTGTCCCGACAAGAGCGATCAGCATGCCAGGTATCTTTGCAACATGAGCAGAATGTCAGGTGACAAGAAGGACATTCAACCTTTGTGGGCTGTCCTGAATTATTCTGTTCAATATGGCACACAGTCTGGCAGTCAGCAACAGGACACCATGTCCGGCAAGGGTCCAAATGGACTTCTGAAATAAAAAGAAAGAAAATGATGGATGACTTCTGTTACCTGGGTCTTGACTTAGGTCTCCCTATGCATGAGTCCTGATTTTGATAGCTGAACAAAAACCATTATCTGGAAATAGGGATGTTTGTAAACTCACACATAGCAAAGTGCTGCCAGGGACACCTATTTCCACTAACTTTCCCTTCACTGAATCCATACTTCATTTACTTGGTCCCTGACAATTCTCCTCCCCACCTCTATACTGTGAAATGTTGTACTTGCTGCTAATCTCATGCCCTGATAGCAAAGTTCAATGAAAAATGAGTTAACAAGGAGAGTTACCACCACTCACAAAATAATCCCACTTTGAGAAATGTTTGTTTGCCTCAAGAATTAAAAATACACACACACACACACACACACACACACACACACACACACTCAATAATCACAATTTCCTGAAATGGCCACTCTTGCCTCTATTTTGGAAGTCTTGGATTTGCCAGGCATGCAACTTTTTTTTCAGAAACAGATTTGCACCTTCCATCTGGCACTTAATGGATTTCCCACTGAGTTCCTACTGACCACAGTGACTCTCCCACCACTGGATAAGGCAAAGGAAACTGAATGAAAACTCTCTACCTTCAATAATAGCTGGAAGATACTTTAGTTCTAAATAATCTCTTAAGAAATACTCTTAATTGCAGGAGCATTTTGATGACATTCATGTATGCTTCTAAGGAGAGTGTTGCATTAGAATTTAGAAAAATTAATCCCTTAATCCCTCACAACAGCCCTAGGAAATAGGAATGATTTCCTCTAATTAACAGAGGAAAATAAAGCAAATAGGGAAGCTGGTGACAAGCAAAAATATGTCTTGTCACTACAGAACTAGAGCTAAAACACAGAACTGTATTTCAGAGGCCATGTAGTCTCACCTCTCCATGTTATTGATGAGGAAAACTAAGTCCCAAGGAGGTTAAGGGACTTGTCTGCCCAAGGTGACAAAGGTAAGTGAGCATCCGAGGTGGGATTCCAACACAGGTCTTTTAATTCTACGGTCCAAAGCTCTTTCCACTACTACAATTCAGAGTTTAAATTCATAGAATTTTTTTTCAAGTTTTTAATTTATTTATTTAAGTTTTCAATATTTATTTCCACAAAATCTTGGGTTCCACATTTTATCCCCTTTTCTCTCCTCCCCCCCACCCCAAAATGCTGAGCTTTCTAATTACCCCTATCACCAGTCTGCCCTCCCTTCTAACATCCCTCCCTTCCTTTATCCCCATCTTCTTAAAATCATTGAATTATAACAAACTTTTTCACACTTCCACAAGAGTGAAACATTAGAAATTAACTAAGCAAGGACAATATGTCCAAAAAGGAAAAAAAAAGAGAAAGGAGAAAGGTCCATGTTATAAAAATGGGGTAAGGATTTAATGGAGCAGTAAAGATTCAATCAAGACATCACACGTATGTGATGTCATGTATATGATACCTATCTCTTCAAAGGACAACAAAAGCCTTCCTCTCCAAGTGTACATACACACCCTGCTCAGCTTCCTTATTCCTTTTCAGTAAAAAATCCAAAGTTCTTTCTATCAAAGGTCACCTTCAGAGAAACAAGATCATGTGGGAAATCCTGGTCCTCCTTGAGGGGTGGAGTGTCCCTTTTCTCTCTGAACCAAAGGATTTGGAAACCTTTGTGCTGATGAGATTCTAATTTTAAAACCTCCTGCCCTTGGGAATTTAGAGACAAGAAAAAACAAATTTGAAGGAGAAAGAAAATGGAATAAGAGGCTGAGAGTTGTTCTAATTTCCCAAACCACAGTTTAAATACTTAAAAAAAAAACTTAAAAAACAACACTCAAGTCTAAAGAGTGTCTACAAATGCTGTATTTATAACTTACCCTAGAACCAGAATAATAGGATAAATTTTTATCAGAAATTTACAATACTAAGACATTCTTCTTAAGCATATGATGTTTCTGTCCAGCATCGGATTTGCAGTGAGGGACGAGAGTAAGAGAAGGCTATGGAAAGACAGAAGAAAGGATAGAGGGAAGATGGAGTATGGCCTTGGAAAAATAACATCGAAAGGAGAAGGCTGCTTTCTACCCCTTTAAATATTTTTTGAACCTAAGCATCAGGAGTTCTAATCAAGTCTTAGAAAAGTGACTCTCTCACACACATGGAACACCAGGAGAATGGTTCCTTTATTGGTATCAATTTTTAAAAGAACCTACTTAACAAAAAAAAAGCTACAAATATCAAACAAAGGTAGTCACGTTTTTCTTTCGGTAGTTCCAGAGGAAGGAATTATGTAACTAGGTCATAAATGATGTAATTTACTATCAGTATACTCGTATGTGTGTGTGTGTGTGTGTGTGTGTGTGTGTTTCCTTGTGTGAATTCTATATATTATTAGAAAATCTGACCCAAAAGTATGCAGATAAGGTAACTATACTTTGATTTATATGTTGGGAAAGAATTATTATTTAATTGAACATGGCTGTTAGTATAATTTCAATATACTAGGAGGGCAAGCAGACTAAAAGATACCATATGAATAAGTAATTTCCGAACACCAATGTTACTGCAATAACAAACCTCAAAAATATGTAGAAATGGAAACTTTGCAATCAAAATGCTTCCTAGGAAAAAAAACTCACCAGACCTTGAACTTGAAACACCTAGATTCAAATCCTAGCTGAGCTACTTACTGGTTGGGTGATAATAGGCAAACCATTTAACATCCCTCAGCTTCAACTTCTTCAACAAAATCAGAGGGTTGAACCTTATGATTTCTAAGGTTACCTCCATTTCTATAAATATGAGCCTATGCTATAAAATATGCAATGTACATAAATGTGTACATACACACACATGTATATACACACATACATATAGGGCAGCTAGTTACTATAGTGGATAGAGCACTGAGCCTGGAGTCAAAAAGACTCATCTTCCTGAGTTCAAATCCAGCCTCAGACTTTATTAGCTGTGTGTCCTTGGGTAAGAGAGCTGGAGAAGGAAATGGCAAACCACTCCAGTATCTTTAATAAGAAAATCCCAAAAGAAGTCATAAAGAGTTGGACATAACTGAAAAAATTACTAAATATATGTATGTGTATGAGTGCATATACACACACACACTCTTTTTTTGGCTAATTATATATAACATTAAAAGAGTTGTTTTACTTGTATGACAGTTTTCAAAATACCATATTCTTTTTAAGTCTAAAGAGTGTCTATGAATGCTGTATTTATAATTTACCTGAGTACTAAAGCAATAGAGACTGAACTTGTGATTTCATATCACAAGGAACTTCTAAGTGAGGAAATTCCCTCTGCCATTGCAGGTTGACACTTTCTCTGTAAGATGTAACTTAAAGTCTTAGGAGAGTTAGTTACCTAGAGCTCTGAGGGTCACAGAGTCAGTATGTAGCAGTAGCACAACTTGAACCCAGGCCTTCCAAACTTGGCATTTGACTTTCGACTCATTATGCTACATGGCCTCTCTGTATCCACTGAACTTCATTGTATAAAATGATTTTTTAAAGATTAAAAATTTCATTTTTGTGAAATAAAAATAGTAGACCAGCTTATTACCTGTGTAAATTTGGAAAAATAAAATGGTATTTCTGGCTTTGTTTCTTCATCTGTAAAATGAGAAAGTTGGAACTGATGACAACTAATGTCTTTTCCAGCTCAAAGTTAGGACAGTATGTGACTTCAGCTGATTGAGGCCATCAGGAATGTATTGAATGTAAAAATGTTATCAACAATACTTATGGTTGCTATAACAAAGTAATAACACCAAGGTACAGAAATACAATGAAAGGACAAATGTAGACAAATGAGACTTCTTTAAAATATATATATATATATATACATATATATATATATATACATATATATATATATGTATATATATATATATATATATATATATCATGTGCTTTGCTTTCCTTTCTCTCTAAAAATATTCCCAGCCTCATGTAACAAACAAGTATGCACTGTTTTGTTCCCTCATGCCTTTGCTTCCCTGATCGTCTTTCATTCTCTTTCATTATTAGCCTCTTTTTCGTCCTATTTTTGCTCTTATTGGGCAATATTTTTCCTTTTCCATACACCAATGAAAAGAAGGAAATGAGTAGCTACTCTAAAGCCTCAAAATTTAGGGGTTAGGGATAGGTTCCCAATCTGACCTCTAAAAACTGACCATTACTTGACTATGATATCACCAAGTTACTCTTAAGCTCAATAATTTGAAAAATCCTTTGAAACTTTATCCTCCATTTGTGAGACTGAAAAATTACTCTTCAACGTCTATGTCATTTTAGGCGGCCCAATATTAGACAATATATTCATATGAGTCCCTCCTCCTCCAGTGATGCACACTGTAACTGCTCCATATTTTCCATCCTAAGTAATTCTTGTCTAAGTCTTCCCATAAACTCTCCTTGTTGAGATCACCTACTAAATCTCTCTATATTGAAGTAGTCATCAATGGAGCTATGTATTCCTTCTTCTTATGACTGAAGCAGCCTTTTTCCTAGCGGTATCTAATGACATCCTTTATAGTGCTTTTTCATCTTTTCCCATTTCTATAAATTTTTTCTAAAAATAATCTATACATACATTGTACATGTTTGCTGTTTATCATACCTATGCTGAGGCAGTTTCCCTCAATAGAATAGAAGCACTTTGAAGTCAGGAAGTTTCATTTCTGTCTTTGTATCCCCAGTATCTAACCCACTACCCAACCTAAAATAGGCACTTAATATAGGATTGCTATATTAATGAACAGCCAACATTCTTGATAAAAGTTCTGAGAAGAGAATAGGCCATTTTACCACTGTGCAGAACTCTGGTATAGATGACATCAAGTGTAGCAATTTGTGTTCTACACAGAAATAACCAAAAAACGACACTTTGCTCATACATAGTGTCAGTCTGGCATATAACAGGCACTTAAAATGTTTAATGTATTGAATTAAATTGGAACCATCAACAACAGACTTCCATGTAATAGTGTATTTCCAGGATCTTAAATGAAAGAGTAGGGCCTAAAAAGAAAGAGGAAACTACAGATATCTAACAGGAACCTGGATTTAGTGACTGTATGGTGAACCCTCTATGACAGTAGTTAAGAATTACTTTCCAGTATTTCAACATGTGGCTAATGACAGATAGATGTCTGCTTGCTCTATCTTCCAAGCGTTGTGGTTGATCATCCCTCATTTTTCAATGAGGACCAATGACATATGGATTGACATCTTAACTTGGACATGAATAGCATTTGTGTGTGTGTTCATACTTCGTTTCTAAATAAGGCCATGCCATCAGAGAAATAATGACATGACTTGTACTTGACTTTGTTTTGAGTGAGGGAGGGCTGTGCAGGTCACCAATCTCACTTCTCCTCCAGAGCCATCTGAATCCAGTGCAGGTATTTATCAGGATGACTGGAGATGACCCAGGATGAATTGGGGTTAAGTGACTTGCCCAAGGTCACACAGCTAGTGAGTGCCAAGTGTCTGAGGTGAGATGAACACTATTTAAGGGAGGGAGGGTTGCACAAATTTATCAGTCTCACTTTTTTCCAGAGTCATCAAAGTCCAGTGACAGGACAAAAATCAGATGACTGATGGTGGCTCAGGATACAGAAAATGATCTTGGCAGTTTTGATGTCTAACCAAGCCCTAAGCATGCCACAGCACCTGCTTCAACTGCCTTCATGGCCATTGGAACAAAAGTCTTCAGGTTCTTGGGATAGGCATCCCCTTAGCTCCCCAACAAGTTTAAGGGCTGTTCTTTATCCTCAACCTGGTTTAGCCCATCTGCTGAAACTGTGGCCAGGGTGTGGCTGTTGCACATGCTACAGTTTTTTGGAGCCATGGGTAAGAGTTGGGTGACAATTGAACAGACTTGGTGCTCTAGCCACTGTGTCACCTAGATGCCCCATCCTCAAGTAACTTTATTTATATTACCCTATTTTATGCAAAAACTACAGAATCTTCTGGACAAACTGAGCCACTGGCTATTTCCCTTCCAACCTCTGTTACCTTAAGTAAGACTTTGTCACCCTATCAACCTTTCCAACCCCTCATCATTTCAAGAAAATGGAAAAGTAATTAACTTTTCCCTCACTCTACATTCTCTCCAAACATACACATGCACACATACACACATACACACACACACACACACACACACACACACACATTCAAAAGAGTGGAAATGCAACAATCAAACAATCTCTAAAGTTATTCTACCTTCAAAACTTCCTTGACTTATGTACTGGTTAAAGACGTGTCTACATTTTCTAGGGACACATTTATTTGAACCTGGAACCAAGTCAAGGAAATTGATCTGTGGTGGGGATGGAGGAGAGGTAAGGAGCTAAACCATTAGCTAGGCTTTGTGTACGCCATGTTCCAACTAACTAGGCAAACCAATCTCTGCCCTGGATTCAATTCAATCAGTATTTACTGAGTGCCTATAGCATATGAAGCCCTGTACTAGGTACTTCAGTGTCAAAAAGAGGAACATGATCCCTCTGTTCAAATTTATTTAATGGAAATAGGTTTGGCATGACTGCACATGTATAATCTGTACCAAAATGCTTGCCTTCTCAAGAAAGGGGAAGGGGAAGAGGAGAAGGAGGAAATTTGGGCCTCCGTATTTGTAAAGACAAATGTTGAAAATGGTTTTCAACATAATTGAGAAAAAAGTAATTTAAAAGACCAAACTTCTTTTATTATTAACCAAGCACTGTGATAGGCATCGGAGAGTCAAGGACCAAAAAACTCCTCTGTCCTCAAAAAGGATATGGGAGGGGGAGGGAAAGAGGGGGAGAAAAGAAAAACATTAGTATATCTATATAAGTATATATAAAATAAAAATAATTGTGGGGAGATGATAGTAGTAGATAGGAGACTGGGGACAGTGAAATCAGATAAGGCCTCATGTATAAAAGTGGCAATTAAGCTGTGCTATGGGTTCTTAAGCAGCTAGGTCAGACAGAACACTCCCTAGAGCCAAGAAGACCTGAATTCAAATCCAGCCTCAGATACTTACTAGCTGTGTGATCCTGGGAAAGTCATTTAATCATTTTTTGCCTCCATTTCCTCATCTGTAAAAATGAGCTGGAGAAGGAATGACAAACCCCTCCAATACCTTTGCAAAGAAAACCTCAAATGGGGTCACAAGTTGGACATAACAACAATGGATCCTTGGAGGTGGCAGTAGGGAGGGAGAGTATCCCATGGAGATGGGGACAGAGTGTCTTATGGGAAGAGCAGTATAAAAGACCATTTGGTAAGGAAGTAACATAATAAGTTTGGAAAGCCTGCTGACTCTGGGACTGCTTCCTGCTCCACAGTGTTTTGGGTAGCTAAGTGGTGCAATGCATAAAGGGCTGGGGCTAGAGTTAGGAAGGATCATCTTCCTGAGTTCAAATCTGGCCTCAAACACTTACTAGCTTTTGATCCTGGGCAATTCACTTAACCCTGTTTGCCTCAGTTTCCTCATCTGTAAAATGAGCTGGAGAAGGAAATGGCAAACCACTCTAGTATCTTAAAATTCCAAATGGGATCCCAAAGAGTCAGACACAACTGAACATATACATACCACAGGCTTTACAAGTTTTGATTAAAAAAAATTTTTTTTTTTTAGTTTTGATCCAGAACTTATAATTCCTCCTCCTCTGGCACTGAATAAGAAGGAAGAGTAAAGTAATACCACTCAGAGCATTATTTCCTGGTGACTAATAATCATTGAGAAACACAAAGGGGAGGGGCAATGTGAAGAGAAAGGTAAGGTGGAGCTCTTCTGGGGCATGAAATGCAGCTGTTGTATGTGGCATGCTACATGAGGAGGAGGAAGTCTGAGCCCTCTGTCTACACCTACAGTTTATAGAAAGACCACATCAACTGTTACATTTTACGATGGTGATGTCATTCTAGGCCCCAATTCCACTTAAAGTGTGTGCGGGGATGTCTTAAGGGTGAATGACACTTTGGAGTAGTAGCCTAGGCTCATAAGTCTTGAACTAGAAAGGATGCTGAGAATCATTTAGCCTACTTCCCTCCCCCATCATACAGTGGAGAGAATTGAAGTCGAGGTGGTTGTGACTTGCCCAAGGACACACAAGTAGTAAGGGGCAGAGGGATTTGAACCTAAATCCTATGACTCCAGAGTCTGCGTTCTTTGTACCATGTGACCTCCTGCATGCAAGGAAGCCTGGATGAGGTCACTGTATTCATATCTCCTGTTTTACTTTGTTATAAAAGATCTCTCATAAAGGGGGAGTAATTTGTAAATGTATGCGGTGTAAAATCAAAACATATCAATAAAACTCAAAGTGACAAAAAATTTTAATTAAATCTTTTTAAAGTATAGAAATATTATATGAGTCAGAAATCCTGCCTTCCAGTGCCAGTTCTCCTACTAACTCAGCTGTGTACTCTCAGACAAATCTCTTCATCTCTCTGTGCCTCAGATCCCACAAATGCAAAATAAGGAAGCTAAACCATCCCTAAGTAGTAGAAATTTTTACAAGGCTTCTTAAATGTTTTCCATTTGAGACCCCTTCAGCACAAGATCCATATGGGGTCTTGACTCACAGTTTAAGACATGCTGGAAGGCAGAAACTGGTGTTGCTCTATTTTATACATGAAGAGGCTGAAGAATGACTTGGAGCAGAGTCAGAAAGTTAACTGAGGCTAGAATTCATGTCTCTTGCTATACCTTCTACTCTGAAACAGCTCTTCCTTTAAAGTAGCAGAAGGGGTGAAAATATGAGGGAAGAAATATGATTAAGTTTGGATGCAATGCAGAAAAAGTTTCGCTGAGCAAATAAACTAGGCCCAGAGGAATAGGACTTGAAAGATACTGTTGGCAAATGGTAACTGATTTAAAAAAAAAACACAACAAAACACCTGAGATGACAGAGGAATGTACTAGGAGAAAGGGAAAGTAAGAAGTAGAATGTGGGAAACTATCTTACAAAAAAGACAAGAAAAAGGTTTTTTACAGTAGAGGGCAAGAAGGAGTGAATGAACCTTACTCTCATTAGAACTGACTCAGAGGGAATAACATACACACTCAACTAGGTATAGAAATCTATCTTATCCTACAAGAACGGAGGAGTGGAAGGGGCTGGTGCAGGGGAAGGGAGTGATGGAAAGTAAGGCAAGTTGGGGGATGGGTAGTCAGAAGCAAAACATTTCTGAAGAGGGACAGGGGTGAAAGGAGAGAATAGAAAAATGGGTGGGGGATAGGAGGGAGGTAAATACATTTGACAATAGTAACTGTGAAAAAAATTTGAAGCAAATTTCTCTGATAAAGGCCTCTTAGAGAACTGAGTCAAACTTATAAAAAGGAGAGCCATTCCCCAATTAATAAATGATCAAAGCATATGAACAGTTTTCTGATGAAGTAAACAAAGCTATCTACGGCCACATGAATTTTTAAAATGCTCTCACTATTAACTGAAGAAATGCAAATTGAAACAATTCTGAAACTGCCTCATACCTATTAGATTGGCTAAGAGGACAGAAAAGGAAAATGGAAAATGGTAGAGGGGATGTGGGAGAAGTAGGATGTTAAAGCACTGCTGGTAGACTTATAAACTGACTCAACCATTCTGTAGAGCAATTTGGAACTATTCCCAAAGGGCTATAAAACCATGCATGCCCTTTGATCTAGCAATACCAGTACTAGGTCTATATCCCAAAAGAGATTAAAAAAAAAAAAAGGAAAAGGACCCATATGGAAAAAATGTATTTATAGCAGCTCTTTTCTGGTGGCAAAGAATTGGAACTTGAGGGGATGTCCATCCACTGGAGAATGGTGAAACAAACTATGTTATGGGATTATGATAGAATGTTATTATACTACAAGAAATGAGGAGTAGAATGCTCTCAGAAAAGCCTGAAAAGATTAACATAAGGTGATACACAGTGAAACGTCCTATATACACAGAGTAACAGAAATATTGCAAGAAGATCAACTGTGAATGACTTAGCTATTCTCAGCAACGCAATGATCCAGGACAACTCTGAAGGACTTAATGATGAAAAATGTGATCCATCCCCAAAGAACTGATGGTGTCTGCATATAGACTAAAGCATACTTGTTTCTTTACTTTTTTTTTTGAGGTTTTTTGTTTTCTTTCACATCATGACTATTATGGAAATGTTTTACAAACTATACATGTATAACCTATACTGAATTGCTTGCCTTCTCAAGGAGGTTGAGCGGAGTGTAGGGAGAAAAGGAGAAAATTTGGAATTCAAACTTTAAAAACAAATGTTAAAAACTATTTTTACATGTAACTGAGGAAAAATGAAATACTAAATAAAAGGATAAAAAAGATATTCCAAAAGAAATTTTAAAAAAACACACCTGAAAATAAACAAACAGTTCTTAAAACAATCAGAAGCATCAAGGGGATGACATTAAGACGTAGCAAAATGGTTGATGAAAAGTTATCAGCATCCCCAGGCTGTCTGCAGTGTTGAGATACAGACCTATCTATAGCTCTACAGGAATAAATTTGGGGAAATAAAAATAAGGAAATTGTGAAATGAAAATCTTTGCTTACATAAATTCCAGAACAGATATTCTTAACCATTTTTGTGTGCTGTGGCCCCCTCTGGAAGTCTGGTGAATCTGGCAGTCTATGGATCCCTTTTCAGAATGTTTTAAATACATAAACTAAAATAAATATAATTATAAAGAAAACCAATTGCTTTGAAACAGAGCTATGAAAATATTTTTAAACTAGTTTTATAGAACTAGGTTGACAACTCCTGTTCTAAAGTACACTTTTGAAATACACACAAAGTTCTATTTACATATACCATGCCTAATCTTTCCCCTTTGTTTAAAATATCTTTGAATTTTTGTCTATGATTATCCTATCCTATCCATTCTTCCAAGGTTCAAAATTAAGTCCCACGTTCTCCATAAAGTTTTCTCTGCTGATTCTAATTTGTATTGGCTGAATACCATTGATATGAGCAACATCTAATAAGCCACACCTTTATTATTAATTACCCCATTCAGTAATATATTTCAATCAACATTTATCAAGGTGGTAAATCAAGGCTTATAAAATGACCATTATGTGCCAGGTCCTTTATCCATGTGAGCATGTTTCATCTTTCCAGCTAGACGCTAGGCATAGCCAACAGAAGAGCCTTCTATTACCAACGGCCAACGGTCCTGCATCCCCTCTGACCTAGCACTACTGACCTCGTATTTCTTATAACTCTTTCTTCCTTCAATCACTTTATCAAGGGTGACCAGGCTCTGGCAAAATTTATCATTCTAACTAAACTCTTGAGAGGCAGCCATAGCTATTGTACTGGGCACTGACTTTGAAATCAGGAAAATCCAGGTTTGAGGCTTCCATTTGACCTGCACAAATTCACTCGAACCTCTCACTCTTAGTGTCCCCAGGTACCTAAGTAGCACAAGAGATGCAAGTCTGCATCAGTGAAGGCGACTTTTTCACTAGGAGTTTCCTTCATGGATAAAATCATAGAACTGGCTTAAAAACAACTTGTAAAATCTCACAAAAGAAAAATTTATAAGCCAGAAACCACAGGCTGGCTTTGTGAATCTGGGAAAAGTCACTTTGATTTGCAATGCCCCAAGATGATTCTTGAAGACTATAAATTGCAAAGAAAGTGCTGATAGGTGTTTCCTGACTGGATGGTCCATAATCCAATGAAATCACAGGTCTAGTCTATCCAATGAGAAAAAACTGCCAAGCAGGTTATAGCATTCCCATCAACTAGTCATAACCCTTGGTTCCCCGGAGGAGAACATCTACTTGGGAAACAATTATCACTGCCAGAAAGTTGTTCGTAAGGAGATCAGAGCAAAGGGAGATGGATGACATTCAGTATATAATCTTTCCATAATAACTATTTCACCACCCAACCCATTTCCACAACAGACATCTACTGAACATATCTGAGTATCCAGGTGGCAAATCAGGTATTCCCCTCTCTTCTGGACAGTGCTATACTGCTATGCTGATGTGTTTATTTACTGACTCTTCTTTTCCTAGATCCTATGCATGCCCCACCCCAACTTGTGTTTTAGTTTATCATTAAAATGTTACAATTTCCAAGATTATAATGTATATTATATTAGTAACAGTTAAAGGATTCTCTCTGATGCTACTTATTCATCATTTGCTTAGTAAGACTCCTGGGAAGTACCGTAGTGTCACGAGCTTCACATAAATGGATCATCTTTTATCTGTCCTTCAAAAGGACTGTTTAAACATCAAATGTAAAATAGACCATTATGTTTCAGAGAGTTCCATTTTCTGATTTCATTCCCCAAATTCTAAGGGGTACTTTAGAGGACTTCTTTTTTTGGAAAATTCAGTTCCCTTGGCAATGAAATAGGAAAGTATTTATGAAGCACTGACTATATGCCAAGTATTAGACTAAAAGTTGGTAACAAAAATAGAAAAACAAACCAGTCCCTGCTTTCAAAGGGCCCACATTCAAATTGGGGGGCCAACACATAAAAAGGGCTCAGCTAGAAAAGCCCTGACACATTCCCAAACATACCTCTCCTGAATCCTGAACGCTCTATGCAGTCAATAAACTTTCTTACATCTGAAATTTGCCAACTCCAAAACAGAATTTATAAGGTTAAATATGACCCTCAACCTAGATTTCCTACCAAATCCTCCATTTCTATAACTAGAAATAGCATTACCTTAGGCTTTTAACTTCATAGCTATCTTTGATTCCCTCATTCTCCTGACTGCTTAGATTGGGAATTGATCTACCGTGATAGATCTACTAAAGGAGATAAGTCATATGGAAACAAGTACGGTATATTTGGAATGCCTAAAGAGTGCTATGGTAGTACATCCAAAGGATATATCACTTCTGGCTGAGGGTAATAGGAGAAAACTTCCTTTAAGGAGTGGCATTTGTACTGGCATTTGAAAGATGATTAAGGTTGTAATAGGCAAGAATTGATGTGGGGAGAATGGGGTAAATGGTATTATAAGGAGAGACAACAACACAAGAAAGACCCAGTGGAGAAGGAGGAATTAAGCATAATTAATCATAAACAATGACTGGTTTGGCCGTAGCTTGTGTGAATTGAAAGGGTGGTGTGGAAAGCGCATTCACTTTGTACTCAAAGAGAATGGCTGTGATTCCTGCCTTTGACACTACTACCTATGTAACAAACTCCTTAATCTCTCCTGGGATCAGTTTCCTCATTTATACAATGAGCATGTTGGAGTAGAGGCCCCTTAGCAACAGCTAGATGGTACAATGGATAGAGTGCTGGATTTGCAGTGAGCAAGTCCTAAGTTAAAATTCTGTCTCAAATACTGGAGACCTATGAGATCCTGGGCAAATCAATTAACCTCTCCTCATCTATAAGATGGGAAGAATGATAACATCTCCCTCACAAAGTTGTGAAGATCCAAGGAGATAACATATCAAGAATACTTTGCAAACCTTACAGTGCTATATAAAATGTATTGTTTTGTTTTTTTCAGTCATGTCCTACTCTTCATGACCCCATTTGGGTTTTCTTGGCAAAGATCCTGCAGTGGTTTGCCACTTCCTTTTCCAGTTCATTTTACATGAGGAAACTGAGGCAAACACATCACACAGCTAATAAAAGGGTCTAAGGTCAGATTTGAACTCAGGAACGTAAGAACCAGCACTCCATCCACTGCGCCATCTCACTAACCCTGCTATTGTTAGGAAGTTTTTTCTGATATCAAGCCTAAATTGTCCTCTCTGCAACTTTTACCCAATGTTCCTAATTCTATCTTCACAGGTCAAACAAAAGAAGTCTGATCTTTCCTACACATGATGGCCATCCAAATTTGAACAGAGATATCATAATCCCTCTGAGAGTTTAGCTTTCTCCAGGCTAAATATGACCAGTTCTTCAACCAGTCTTCATATAACTTTGTCTCAAGGTCATTCATCATTCCAACTGCTCTCCTCTGGTTACTGTTCAGTTTTTCAACATATTTCTTAGATTATGGTGCCCAGAACTGAATACAACACTCCAAATGAGGTCTGACCAAGGCACAACACAGATGAGACAATCATACCTCTCCTAATGCAACCTAAGATTGAATTAGCTTTTTCAGTTGCCATACCACACTGCTATTTCATGCTAAGCTTGCAATCCACTAAAAGCCCCAGATCTTTTTCAGAAAAACTGATATACAACCATTCCTCCCTGTATTGTATTTGTGAAGCTGATTTTTTTATACCCAAGTGTAAGATTTTATATTTGTCGTTTTTGAATTTTATCTCATTAGATCTCTCTGAATCTTACTATTATCTACTTTATTATTCTATCCCTCCCATCTTTGTTTTATCTCTAAATTTAATGAGCATGCCATCTATGCCTTTATGTGAATCAGAAAGGGCAGCTAGGTGGCACAATGGAGATATCAGTGCATCTGGGTTCAGAAAGATCTGAATTCAAATCTGGCCTCAGACACTTACTAGCTAGGTGACCCTGGGCACACACTGCTTGCCTCAGTTTCCTCATCTGCTGAATGAGCCAAAGGAAATGGCAAACCCCTCCAGTATCTTTGCCAAGAAAACCCCAAATGGGGTCACAGACACAGCTGAAAAAAGACTAGACAATTTTTTTTAAAAGAGTATCTGTCTGGGGTACTGACATATTGGCAATGAAACATTAAAAACTATTTTAAATTTATCTATTCAACCAGTTCTTTGGCTTGTTACTAGATCACAGAGGGAAGGACTTAAGAGTTCACTCAGCGAGCCATAGGGACATAAGAGTTTTGGGGAAGGAAAGTGATACTGACAGAGGTATGATAGAAAGATTAATCTGATGGTGATTTATCCGATGGAGTGATGGTATGAAGAGATGGGAGCTAAAAAGGACAGCCAAGAAGGTACTAAATAAATTCGAGAGAAAAGTAATTAAGGCCTGAACCAAAGCCAGTAAAAATTAAAATTATGCTAATAAAAATTAACAATATTCATGGCAACAATAATAGTATTTATATAATGCTTTAAAGTTTGTAAAGAACTTCGTAAATATGTAATTTTATCCTCACACTAATCCTAGGAGGTAGGTGTGAAGAGAGACTCTGTAGGACTTAGCATATAACTGGCATGGGTGGTGGGGAGGAGGCAAAGGTCCAGGGAGAAGTCAAACACAGTTCTAAGGATTCCAAATCTGGGAAATCAAGGATGCTCTTAAGAAAAATAAGGAAGTAGGGGAAACTCTGAAAATTCCAGTATTAAGATGAAGTTATAAAAAGCTCAGTCATACAAAGAATAACTTATAGTAATCCAGTAGGACCTCCAGATGAATTTATCTTATAGGCAGTTAAGATACATAGATTTGGACCTTGAGCAAAAACTAGAAATAAATATTTGGGAGTCTCCCACATTAAGCAGACAGTAATACCTTTCTTTCCCTCTCTGTTAAAGAGATTACTTCATATACTTTTTAAGAATCTACCCCACACAAGGAAGGCCTTGTGATGGCACTGGGGATACAAAAACAAAGGAGAAATCATCATTGCCCTAAGGATTTTACAATTCAATTGATTATGCACCTCCTACTACAGTTATCCCTTCCATAATGCAAATTTTTCCCCATCTTGGGGAATAAGAAATTAAAAGGGAATTTGGGGGGAGTTTTGCAGAAGCAGCAGACAAACAACACAGAAAAAGTTTAGGAATTCAGAAAAGTATACAATATATGCATAGTGTTGAATAGTATCAACATACTTTATCTTTACAAAGTGAAGGCCAAAACAATTATAGATTTTCCAGATTGTGGGGACATTGTGCCTCAAACCTCACAATGTGAAAGACACAACTGTATTTTCTAATGTTTTCCTGCTAATATACCTGACTTTGTCCACTTTTACTCCCCTGTGTCTTAGCACAGTAGTGAGTATGTAGTAAGAACTCATAAATACTTCCTGAGTCAATGATTTTTATCTTTAGGCGAAGAGACACAGAAGGGGCTCCCCAAATTCAGCTTAAACTGCTTTGACGTTAATTACAATTCTCCTCCAATGAGACGCTCCATCGTGGCTTGGAGGCAACACTGAATTATTGAAGACTATGCCAATCATACACAAGCTTTGGCAGGTCCTACCAAAAGAGAAAGGTCCAGCAACACAGCTCAACCTGGGTTTCTGTTCCCTGAGCACCATCCTAATCAATTTCGGAGAAAAACTGGTCAACAAATTGGCTAACGTGTGGCATGTTTCAGCCTTAGTCTGCTCTCAAAGACTGTTTACCTACTAGTCAATATCCACAAAAATCAAATGCCTTTGAAGTTCCCAATAAAGAAGTTAACTACCACAAGTTTTTCAACTTGGTCTCCCATATAACCACAGAAAAACACAGGTGCTCTCCAATGAGCTCAGATTTTAAAAGGATATGCTCATAAGATGGAAGAGTGAAAAAGTGCCTCTTTCTCTAAAGAATAGGATGAAGGAAAGCCAAAGCCCAAACTGAGTCAAGGCTCACAATGTGACCAAGGACAGTAACAAAGTTTGTTTTACAGATGTTCAGAGCAAGAAGGCCAAAGAAAGAATCAACTAGCTGCTTGGGGCAGATAGTTTAATAATAACAGAGGACAGAAAGAAAGCAAAGCTATTATTGCTGTTATTTAGACTCTAAGCTCTCAAGGGCAGGGACTATCTCATGCCTCTTTCTGTATCCCCAGAACTTAGAACAGTGCAAGTCACAGAGTAGAGATTTAATATGTGATTATTGATCTATTGATTTTTTTTGGTTTATTAATTATTAATTGATTGATTTTTGCCCACCATGGAAGATGATCTTTAATCTGGAAAGAATGGTACAAAAACAATTAATGGGAAATGTAAGATAACATAAAATAACTAGAATTCACGTAGTGTTTAAGGTTAGTGAAATACTTTACAGATATGATCTCATATGATCCTCATGATGATAAGGGAGGTGATGTTATTAACCCTGTTTTACAGATGAGGAAACTGAAGCACAGCAGTTAAATGTCTTACCCAGAGTCACATAGATAGTACCTGTCTAAGACTGAATTTTAACTTAAGTCTTCTTGATTCAAGATATGATGCTATGAAATCATCTAGTTGCTTCAATTAAATTCAAGTCTCCAGACGCAGACAAATTACATCCCAAAGATTTTGAAAGAACTTGATGGTGTGAACTCAGAAATACACAGCTGGCAAATTATGTAAAACTGTGTAGAATGAGAAAGGTATCATTAAATTAGATTACTAAAGTAGATGGCCAAAAGTATTAAAACTAACAAGATTATATTTATCCCTATCATATGGTTCAAGTTCTACGTAAAACTTTAATCAAATCAACTGCGTAAGTACAGTTGAGGAGAGACTTGGCTCAGCAGATCACAAGAAAGAGACGGAAAGGCCTTTGTTTATGGAGCTCAATAACAGCTACAATGACTTATGTGGTTGCCAAAAGAGGTAATGATATCTAGAACAAGGGAAAAGACTATACCACGGTTTTAATCAGCATAACTATCCAAAATGAAGGGTAAGCAAGGTGGCACAGTGGATAGAGTGCTGGGTCTAAAGTCAGATTCATCTTCCTGAGTTCAAATCTGACCTCAGACACTGACTAGCTTTGTGACCTTGGACAAATCATTTAACCCTATTTGCCTCAGTTTCCTCATCTGTAAAATAAGCTAGAGGAGGAAATGACCAACCACCCCAGTATGTTTATCAAGAAAACCCCAAACAGAGTTATGAAGGGTCAGAAATGACTGAGAAACAAACAACAAAAAGAAATAAAAAACATGATGTCTACAATAGTGTAAAAAAAATCACTAGAAGGAAGTTGAACTCTGAGTAATGAAAAAACAAACAAACAATGAAGGTTCCAGATAAAAGATAATGAAACATACTTCCTCCTTCCTCATGGCCTAGTGCTCTATCCACTCCACCATCCAGCTATCTGCCAAGAGATTGCCAGAAGTAAATCAGAAGAGGCAGGAGAAAAGCCAAGAGCTCATATAATCAAACTGTGTATCTTCAAATTAACACTACAACTAAATTCTTAATATGAACCCAGTAGGGAAGTGATTAACTATGACATTTGCTTACAGAGAAATGGAAGAATTAAAACAGGCTTTTACTGGAATTTACTTAGGGAAAGCACAATGTATTACTAATGTAACAAATCGTCACATAAGAAAACAAACTAGTGCTGATGATCCTTCCTACACATCCATGAGATTCAGTTCTATGAAGTAGGAAATAATGTGTAGAATTGTATGGGTATTTTTTTCACTCTTGTTTTCTGCCAATTCCTGGAAAATAGATACATTCTGAGAATCGAAATGACCATTTCCTTGACCCCAATGCTGTTTCTTTTCTTTTCCGTTTTCAGAAACTGACATTGCCACACCGTTTCCCATTAAACTACATTGGCAGGAGATATACGCTGCTTGTTTGTTACCGCACTTTTTGCCTGCTCAGTAAACATTAAAGTCATCTCATTGCTTTTCTCCCTCATCATGGGGCTATGCCAGGAAAGGCACTAAATGAAATTTTGCTATTACCATGAGAAATCCTACATACACATGCTGTTTCAATTGCCAGTGGAAATAAAACATGCTATTTTAACTTTTATGAGCTGCTGAATTTTTACTCATTTCAAGGATTTGGTTGTTCCTGGTATCGTAAACGAAGAAAAGGTCTCTGAAATTCAATTCAATGCATTGATAGGTAAGGTACTCTGCCAAGTATTAGTGATACAAAGATGAAACTGAATAGTTCCTAGTCCCAAGGAGTTTTCTAGATAAAGAGGACTTTCAAGCATTCTTGATGAAAAGACCAGAGCTGAAAAGAAAATCTGACTTTCAAACACAAGAATCAAGAAAAGTATGAAAAGGTAAACAGCAAAGAGAAATCATAAGGGACTTAATAAAGCTGAACTGTTTACATTCCTACATGGGAAAACAATATTTGTAACTCTTGAAACTTTTTTCAGTATCTGAGTTGTTGGTGGGATTACACACACACACACACACACACACACACACACACACACACACACACAC
>CM053773.1:96534345-96719902 GCA_028658325.1 Potorous gilbertii | reverse complement strand
GGGGGGAGACAGAAACAGAGAGAGAGCACAGGGTGAATTGAATAGGATGGGATCATATCTTTAAAAAATGAAATCAAGGGGTGAGAGAGAACTATATTGGGAGGAGAAAGGAAGAAATGGAATGGGGCAAATTATCTCTCATAAAAGAGGCAAGTAAATGACTTTTCAGAAGAGGGAAAAAGCGGGGAAGTGAGAGAAAAAAACATGAAGCTTACTCTCATCACATTCGACTTAAGGAAGGAATAAAATGCACACTCATTTTGGTATGAAAACCTATCTTACAATACAGGAAAGTAGGGGAGAAGGGGATAAGCAGAGTGGGGGGGATGATGGAAGGGAGAGCAATGGGAGGAGGGAGCAATGAGAAGTCAACACTCTTGAGGAAGGACAGAGTCAAAAGAGAGGGCAGAAGAAATGGGGGGCAGGATAGGATGGAGGGAAATATAGTTAGTCTTACACTATTATGGAAGCCATTTGCAAAACTACACATATATGGCCTATATTAAATTGCTTGCCTTCCCAAAGGGGATGGGTGAGGAAGGAGGGAGGAAGAGAAGTTGGAACTCAAAGTTTTAGGAACAACTGTTGAGTACTGTTCTTGCATACAACTAGGAAATGAGAAATATAGGTAATGGGGTCTAGAAAGTTATCTTGCCCTACAGGACAAAAGAGAAGATGAGGATAAGGGAAAAGAGGGATGTTAGAAGGAAGGGCAGATTGGTGATAGGGGTAATTAGAATACTTGGTGTTTTGGGGTGGGGGGAGAAAATCTGGAACCCAAAATTATGTGGAAATGAATGTTGAAAATTTATATAAATAAATTAAAAAAAAAAAACATAAGCCCTAGAAAGTTAAATGTAAATTAGGTTGCCCTTTAGTTTCTTTATGTCTCAGTTTCTACTCCTATAAAATAGAGGGCCAGACTAGATGGTCTCTAATATCCCTTTCATTCTTAAATGTTATAAATCCTCTGAAATAAGTAATGCAGATTTTATTATCCCACTTTGTAGATGAGAAAATCAAGTCTCAGAGAGTTTGAATGACTTATATATATATCCACATATCTAAAAGTGTTGGTGAAGGTATTTGAACCCAAGATTCTTGAATCTCAGTTCAGAACTTTTTTTATTTACACCATGTCTGTCTGTCTGTCCCATCCCCATGTATGTGTATACACACATACACACCCATGCACACACACACACACACACGCACGCGCGTGCGCGTGCTCTCTTTTACTGCTTATGAATCACCTAATCGTAGATTTGGTGCTGGACAGAACCTTAGATGTCATGATACCCACAGAATAGTAGCTAAGGAATTTCTGGTGTCTTGCCTCTATTGATTACTTTGAATCCTTATCCATCCTTTATGTTTTCTGTATTGTTTCTATTCTTTTTATTCCCCTCCTACCCTGGTCTTTAATTCTTTCTTCTTGCCCTTTACATTGTTCTGCCCTATTGGTGACATTTGTGCCTGATAATATGACAATGGTGGATTAAATAGAGGTAAACTTCAATTAATTAAAAAAAATGCCATACAAGATCTCTTCAATATCTCCCTGTAGAAATACCCCTTTCTCCCACTGTAATGGTCTTTTTACCACAAATATGCTGATTCACATCCTCCCATCTCCATGGGAACCAATCTTTCTAAACATCTTTTTCAATGCCCCATTTCAAAAAGTCATCCCCTCATCCTCCAGGACCAAAGTGCACATTTCTTCAGTCTGGGTGGTTAGAACAACATCTTTCCACAGATCTGCTTCAGATTCTGTCCAAGGGAATTTACTCCCAAGAGGCACCAGAAAGTCGTAGCTACAATAGGTTTCATCCACCTTTTGTATGGCATGGATCCCAAGGTCACCTGTCTTAGATCAGACACCTCATATGAAGCACACATCTAGTTATCAATGAGCTCTATCTGGTAAATTGTTAGCAGAGGTAGTGTGACAGTTGCCAAAGCACTGGGTTTTACAGGCAGCTAGGTAGCTCAATTGATAGACTCGTGAGCCTAGAGGCAGTTTGAGTCCAAGCTTGGCCTCAGCCACTGACTAGCTGTGTCCCTATGGGCAAATTACTTCATCTCTGCTTCAGTTTCCTCAACTGTAAAATTAGGATAATAGCATCTACCTCCCAGAGTTGCTACGAGGCTCAGATGAGATAGCAAGTGTAAACTGTATTAGCACAGTGCCTGGCACATAGTAGGGGCTTAATAAATGCGTGTTCCCTTCCTCAATGTAAAGAAAATTAGACGTGGAGTGAGAAGACCTGGGTTCATTTCCTAGTTCTATTTCTTACTCTATGGAACTTCAGACAAATCATTTCCCTCACTGACCCTTAGAATGAAGAGCTTGAACTAACTCTCCAAGGACCCTTTCTAAGTTTAAATCCTAATTAGGACCTTGAGGCACTGCAAGATGAGTCATTAAATGTGAAAACAAAAAATTATACAATGTCCCTGAGTCTCAATTCCCGGATCCAAGAAAATCAATCAGTAAATCACTAAGCATTTATTAAATGTCATCTACAACATGCCAGACTAGATGTTAAGTACACAAAGACATAATGCTGGAGTTGTCTTAGATCATTTCTAAGGTTTCTACCAATCCTACCATCCTATGAGTATGCATTCAGCATCAGTTTAGCATGATTTACTTTTATTGTCTTTCCAATTTTGAATTAACAAATATTTTAAAATTTAATCTGTTCCTCTTACTAGCTCACCATATTGAACACATTTTTAAAAAAATAAATTCCTCAATAGAGAGCTGCCTTCTTCTGGTCCATAAATTTGTTTGGTTTTTTTTTTAAATAGTAGTTTATTTTTCCCTCCAATTACATGTAGAAACAATTTTTAACATTTGGGGTTTTTTCTTAAATTTTGAGTTCCAAATTCTAGCCTTTTCTCTCCCCTCCCTGAGAAAGTAAGCAATCTGATATAGGTTATACATGTGCAATCATGTAAAACATATTTCCATATTAATCAGTTTGTGGAAAAAAACTCAAACCAAAAAAAAAATAAATAAAAGAAGGAAAGAAAGTAAAAAACTGTCCTTCTGCATTCAGACTGAATCCAGACTCCTCCAGTTCTTTTTCTGGAAGCAGATAGCATGTTTCAGCACGAGTCCTTTGGAATTGTCTTGGATCACCGTATTGCTGAGAGTAGCTAAGTCCTTCACAGCCTGTCCATGAATTTGGGCTGGCTATTCCTCATACTGCAAGTTATACAGTCTATATTTACCTCTTTAAAAAATCAAAGATATCCCTCAAAAACTAACACCGATATTGGCCGCATCTGAAAATGTACATCTTTTATTTCATTTTAACTTTATTACTTCTGCCTGGAGGAAAGTGCTATGTTTCATCCTTCTGGAGCACTATTTATTTTTATCAAATTTAGCACCCAAATTAATGACAAGGACATATGAAAGAAGAAGCCACCTGCATCCGGAGAAAGAACTGATGAAGGGAATTATGTATAGAATGACTTTATATATACACACATAGTTGTGTCTAATTGTAGGCATTTGTGTCTAATGCTAGAGTGGGGAGGGGGAGAAAAAAGAAAAAAAAGAAATTCATGTGATAACTTTATTCTATATTTAAAAGGAATACCAAATTGTACATAACAGATTTACAGTTTTATGTGCAATTATTTTTAAAAATTGTACTGTTAAAGAAATGATTGTTTCATAAATTAAAAATAAGTTTTAAAGAAAAAATAAAAGAAAAGTTAAAGAAAATTTAAAATCTTTAAATGTTGGAGCTAGAAGGGCTCTGAGAGATCCTGGTCTCCAAGGTCCTTACTTTACATTGGAGGAAACTGAAGATCAGGGAGGTCATGTGATTTGCCCAAATTCCTCCGGCTACAGTATAGAACTAGAGCCCAGGTGTTCCAAAGCAATGTCTTTTCCTCATCCTGTGTTGATGTGTCATTGTATTTATGGTATATACACTCAGACATTTATTTAGTGCCTAATAAGTATACAGCACTGTACAAGGGAAAGCTCAAGGGTACTAAACCTTACAAGAGGCCAAGTATTCATTTAAAGATGAGGAAACTGGGGACTAAATTACTTGAGTAATGTGCCCAGCATTCAGCAAGACAATGGGAGAGAGAATCTGAAACTCAAAATTTTTAAAAATAAACATTATGCATAATCTAAATAAAATTGCTTACCATCTTCAGGAGGGGCTAAGTGAGAAAGAAAACTTCGAATCAAAATTTTTTTAAAATGAATACTAAAAGTTATCTTTCCATGTAGCTGGGGAAGAAAAAATATTAAAATTAGATTTCAAAATAAATGTTAAAAAGTTTTACATGTAATTGGGAAATATTTAATGAAATAAACAAATTTTTTCAAGTAGTAAGATATAGGATACCTATGCACTTAGCAGTACAGTGCCTGTTCCTTAGAAGGCAGCAATGTGGTACAGATGATAAGTTGCTAGGAAGCCCAGAGCTCAAATCCAGACTTGGGTACTTACTAGCTGTGTGACTCTGTGCCAGTTACTTAGCCTATCTGCCTCAGTTTCCTCAACTGCAAAATGGGGATGATATTGATTTCACAGAGTTGTTGCAATGTTCAAATGGGATATTTGTAAAGTATTTACATTGTGCTAAGTAGGCATTTAATATTTGTTTGTTTCCCTTCCTTTCCTAGTAAATACTTAGTAAATGAGCCGGAAAGTAACTTTTAAAACACCTAGTACAAATCCTTCATAAAAGATGGGGGTGTTGAGCCCCAGAAAGGTCAAGGCTTGTTCAAGGTTAGATTACTAGTAAGTATCAGAGCCAGTATTTAAATCCTGGCTCCAAGGCTCTGACTCCCAAATGAGTGTTTGTTCCACTAACCACAAACCCTGGGAGGACTCTAAGCCAATCCCATTTAGGACACCATATTCTCTAACCATGCCAATCGATTAAGAGTTCACTGAATTGGCTCAGTGAGACTACATATAAAAGAAGCCTATTATTCCACAGAACAAGAATTCTTCTCAGAGTCTGGAGTTGTCAGTCACAGACGTCAGTCCACAGTTACATTTTGTTACAGTAGCTGGGTATGAGCAATTAGATGCCAAGGGGAATGAGAATGCAACCCCACATTGGTGGATGGGCACTATAATTAGAATAGCTATGCAAATCATCACTGGCCCAGAGTTTGAAAGAAATCAAGTCAAATAAAAGTTTGTTTTAAAAAAGAAAAGGGAAAAGCTCCAATAAAGATTAAATATGTAGCTCTGAAGTTATACTCTTCCAAGTGCTCCCTGATGTGAGATACAGTCAGAAGTCCAGCAGTACTCCTGATCTTGTCATGCCTTCTTTTAGGTCCAAATTGGTAGGTACAAGGTATTCCCCATACTGCAGGGTATGCAGTCTCAAGACCGCCTCAAATCCTTCAAGACCTAAATCAAAGCCATGCCTCAATGAAACCTTCCCTGAACCATCCTCCCTCCTTCCCTGCCCCTTCCCCATGACACCCAGCTGAAAGCCATCTACCTCATCAAATTTTAACCATATTTTATCTAGATCACTATTTTTCTTATTACATTTTACCTTGTCTTATCCTCTTTGTTAAATGTGAAATTCCTCAAAAGAAAAAATCTTTTTCTCATTTTCATTTCTGTATCTGAAGAGGCTAACACTATACCTTATACATAATAACTACTTAAATGTTCTTTGAGATGAATTTAGTCCTTATGACATCAATAAACATGAATAAAAATGAAGACCTTTTTATAAGCGGTTATTTTGATCCCATCTGAAAAAAACTAGGATAGCAAGTGGTAAAATCAGTTCAGAAAAGAAGTGTCACCTTTCTTTACATTAGTGTTATTATAAACTACTGCAGAAATCTTTCCATGGACCATGTAAATTCAGTGAGTCAATTAATATCTATTAAGTGCTCACTATGTGCCAAGCACTATGCTACAGAAAGGCAAAAGACAGTCCCTGGTCTCAAAGGAGCTCACAATCTAACAAGATTGCAAGTAAAAGAACCCTGCTGAATCAAGAAAAAGATTAGTTTGCTCAAGGTCTGGACATTTTTTTCACCAAAGACGAGAGTTTAAAACATTTCTATTGCTGTAGGAGCTTTTGCCTTTCAGGTCACCCCTACTACTTTTCTGAAAGTACACAGCTAACCCAGGCCTCTATACGAGTTAATGGGGTTTGGAAAGTATATTCATTTTAAAGATGGTGTCTGGGCTAGAAAAGGTCCTACCTCTTTCAAACTTCAACCGTTGGTAGAGCTGAAATTGATCCACTGACACCAAGCAGGCAATCTGAAACCAAAAAGAGAAAGGTGAGATTTCCAGCACTGCATGGGATTGTTGGTTACTGCCCTCTAAAGCCCTCTCCTAAACACAAATCTTAATATCTTTGATTGCTTTTATAGTTCTCCTCTACAAGTCATCCCTGCAGCTAGGTAGCACAATGAATAGAACACTGGGTCTGTAATCAGGAAGACTCCTTCTGGAGTTCAAATCCGGCCTCAGACACTTATTAGCTCTGTGACCCTGGGCAAGTCACTTAACCCTGTTTGCCTTGGTTTCCTCACCTGTAAAATGAGCTGGAGAAGGAAATGGCAAACCACTCTAGCTGGTATCTTTGCCAAGAAAACCCCAAATGGATTCATGAAGAATCAGACATGACTGAACAAATAAGTCATTCTCTAACAGAGGACACACCACGCTAGAATGCCAAGAAATCACTAGTCCAATCTTCTTATTTCACAGATAAGAAGATCCAAACTCAGAGAGAGGTTTATTACATGTCCAAGTTCACACAGGGAATTAGTGACTGAGCCAGAGATTGACTCCAGTTCTTATGAACTCCTCTATCCCATGTTCTGTCTACCACACTGCCAAGTGTACACTCTTCTGGAGCAAGAGATCCTGTTCTTCCCCCACTTTCTAAATACTCAAAATGGTTTCCTGGTTTTTGAAAAGATTACGCACCTCACTTTTTAGATTATAAAGCAACTGACATCAACTAGATCCAAGATACTTTTTTTAATCTCTTGACAGGGCAGTTATAAACTCCAGGTGCAGAATGAGGCATACATAGGTTTTTGGACATGATTTGCTTAACTACACTTTTTTGTTACAAGAGAAGTTTTTTGGTTTGATTTTGGTCTTTGTGACCCCATTTAGGGTTTTCTTTTTCAATATAGTTAATTATTAATTTGTTTTCAGTTTTTAACAATCATTTCCATAAGTTTAAAATTTTTCTCCTCCTTCCTCTCATTTCTTTCCCCAAGACAGCATGCAATCTTATATGGGCTCAACACATACATTCGTATTAAACACATTTTCACATTAGTCACGTTGCATAGAAGAATTAAAATGAATGGGAGAAACCATGAGAAAACCAAAACAAAACATAAGAAAACAGAAAATATTTTGCTTTATTCTGAGCTCTGACTCTATGGTTCTTTCTCTGGATGTGGAGGGCAGTTTGCATGAAGAGTTCTTTGGAAATGTCTTAGGTCCTTGCACTGCTGTGAAGGGCTAAATCTATTATAAACAGTCCTCACACACTGTGGCTCTTACTGTGTATAATGTTCTCCTGGTTCTTCTCCTCATTTCACTCAACATCAGTTCATGTAAGTCTTGCCAGGTTTTTCTGAAGTCTGCCTATTCATCATTTCTTATAGCACAATAGTATTCCATTATGTTCATATACCACAACTTGTTCGGCCATTCCCCAATTGATGGGCATCCCCTTGATTTCCAGTTCTTGGCCACCACAAAGAAAAGCTGCTATATTTTTGTACATGTGGGTCCTTTTCCCACTTTTATGATCTCTTTGGGATACAGCCCTGGAAGCAGTATTGCTGGGTTAAAGGATATGCAAATTTTGGGCATAGTTCCAAATTGCTCTCCAGAATGACTGGGTCAGCTCACAGCTCCACCAACAATGAATTAGTATTCCAACTCTCCCACATCTCCAACATTTCTCATCTTCCTGTTTTATCATGTTAGCCAATCTGTTAGGTGTGATGTGATACATCAGAGTTATTTTGATTTGCATCTCTCCTCTAATCACTAGTGATTTAGAGCATTTTTTCATATGACTATATATAGATTTAATTTCTTCCTCTGAAAACTATCTGTTCATATTCTTTGATCACTTATTAACTGGGGAACGACTTCTATCATTTAGAGTTTTCTTAACAAAGACACTGGAGCAGTTTGCCATTTCCTTCTCCAGCTCATTTTGCAGATGAGAAAGCTGAGGCAGACAGGGTTCAGTAACTCATCCAGGGTCACACAGTTAGGAAGTGTCTGAGGCTGGATATGAACCCAGGTCTTCCTGATTCAGGCCTGGCTCTCTACCTACTATACCATCTAGTCAAAAGAGCTAATGATAGTGATACCTTAAAAAAATAGGATTATTAAAACATTTTTAAAAAATATTCAGAAGAGAACAGGAAAAAGTTCAGAAAGACACAGATAAGCAGGAGAGGTCTGAAATTACCGTATTGAACTTACATACCTTATTTTTTTAAGGCAAACTTTTGTAATAGATTGAAGAGTTTCATGTGCATTCTATTTTTCTGACCTTTGCATCTGGAAATGTTCATGTTTGTTGATGTTTATCAAACTCAGAACAATAATATTTTTAAAAGATAAGAAATGTCCTAGTCTAATTAAAAAAAAAAAAACAACTTGGTCTCCTGACACACAGAGAGCCTGAAGTCTTGGTGACCACATAAAGCCATATGCTATATTAGCAAAAAATGAACTACCATTATGTTTTGATTTGTTATATGATTTCTTCCATTTATTTTAGTGCGACTATATAGCATGACTATAGTCACTATAGTGAAAATGTGCTCAATAGGAAAGTATATGTAGAATCTATACAGAATTTTATGCTGTCATGGGGAGGGAGAGGGGCAGTGGGGGTAAGGTGTGGGGGGGATAAAATCTTAATTTTAAGGAAGTGATTGTAGAACATTTAAAAATAAATTTAAAAAAAAATTTTTTTAAATGAACTACCAACTTGCAGGCTTATCATGGTAAAGTTACCTTTTCCCTCCCAGATGAGGATGTGAGCCAGAGTTTTGCTTGTAATTTGTAATTATTCCTATGTAGCCAAATATCTTGAGACTGATGATTTTCAATTGTACAATTGCCTTTCAACAATGCTCACTAGAATAGCTTCTTAGTCTCAGACACAGTCTTGAAAAATAAGATTCCTCTGACATCAAAATTTAAGTATGTCAATGCTGCTTAAAATATTTTATAATTTGAAAGAAAAGGATTTCATAACCAAACTCTAAGATGTGAGCAAGCCTATACAGGTTACATTCTTCAAGTTTCCTTTTTAAATTTTTTTTTTATTTTTATGTCTACAGATTGCTGCACTTTACTACAGCTAATGATGAGACAAAATGTACAGTAAAAGAAGTCTGGGAGAGGAAAAGAGGCAGCTAGGTATATTTTGAGTAGATGCAATAAACAGTGACACATGATAGAATCTAGTCCTAAAGGAGGACAAAAATCAAATTAGCCATCTGAATAAAAAATTAAACTGTCAACTACATTGTATGAAGAAGCAAAAAGCCCAAGCAATTTGGGATATTTCCCATTCCCAACAGAAATTAAACCAGGAACAAAGTTTGGGAATAAAAGCTTTTTCTTAACAACTTTATTCAGTTGAGAACTGCTCTGTATGTGTATACGTATATATGTGTGATTGTGCATGTACATGTATGTTTACACACACACATGCATATGCATATCTGTGTGTTCTATGGTTGTTAAATTCTATAAATAACAAAGGTTTTTCAAAAGATTCATTGTAACACTAACATTCCAAAGAAGACTCAGATTAAGATTTATATTTTTTTCATATGCCAAATCTTCCCAAACTAAAATGTAGTATTTAATGGCAGAATTTTTTTTTAAATCCTCTTTTTTTAATTCCCTAAAATTCTTAGTGTGTTGTCCCTATATGAAAGTCCTTCAAATATTTGATGATATAGAAGAGAAAGAATTGATAAATAGATGTATTGAATGATTTTACATACACACATGCATGTGTATATGTATATTATGTGTACATATATACATACACACACACATACATATATCTGTGCCTAATAGTAGCCATCTCCAGGTTGGGAGAGAAGAAAGAAAAAGAAATTTACATGACAACTTTATTCTATATTTAAAAGGAATAGCGGATTATACATAATAGATTAGCAGTTTCATGTTGCAATCACTTTTATTATACTGTTACGGAAATGCTTGTTTTAAATTAAAATATTAATATAAATTAAAAATATTTTTTTAATGACATAAAAGAAGAAAGAGGAAAAGAGAGTAATGCAGATAAAAAGTCTCATAGGCAGTACATGTGGCATAATGCACAGACATGGGATTGGGATTCAGAAAGACCTGATTTCAAACACTTACTCACTATGTGACCCTGGACAAGTCACTTAATAATCTCTTTGGGCCCCCATATCTTTGTCTATAAAGCAATGGCCTCTAAAGTTATTCTCTTCTCTAAATCTATAATCCTATGAGCCTGTGGCCTGGTGACAAATGCAACGACTTAAGAAGCAGCTGCTGCAAATAATCATTAGAACTGTGCAGGAACAGCACCCAGAGACTGCATGATGCAGAGGTATCTGTGCCTGGCATACAGTAGGTACCTAATGAAAGCTTTATGGGGCAGCTAGATGGAGCAGTGGATAGAGTGCTGGGTTTGGAGTCAGAAAGACTCATCTTCCTGTATTCAAATCTGGTCTCAGACATTTATTGGCTGTGTGACCCTGGGCAAGTCACTTAACCCTGTTTGCCTCAGTTTCCTCATCTGTAAAATGAGCTGGAGAAGGAAATGGTAAACCATTCCAGTATCTCTGCCAAGAAAACCCCAAATGGGGTCACTAAGAGTCAGACGTGACTGAAAAATTACTGAATGAACAATGAATGCTTGCTGAATTCGACAGAACATTTCCAAAGGCCTATTTTGTTTCATTTCCTTTACTACCTATTCACCTTTGCTGGGAAGCCAAGTTGCCTAATGAATAAAATGAGGGCTTGTGGAAAAAAGAAAAAGGACAGAGAAGAGAAGGCTGAACCTTGACTGACTGTGAAGTTTGAGGCAAAGCCATTGAACATTTGCCACTAGAACTTTTCTATTGTATGGAATGGAAATAATATTGCCTGGGTCTCACTGACCCCAAGGAATAATTGAGCTAAAACCTGAAAAGTATCCTGTTAAATAATATCAGGGGAGCTTTGTCCTAGTAATTTCTATTTCTCTTTTCCAACATAGCATTTCCAATAATATAATCCCAGGACCACTTCAATGTCACTATTTTTTTGTCACAAGAAAGGGACATGTCATGCATGAAAAACAAGGAAGATCCAAAAGAGGGAAATGCTACCGAGAGAATGACCCTACCAAACTACAGTAAAAATGACCTGCCCTCAAGTCACAACAGCAGAAACAAAAAATTATTACCAGAAATAGAAAGAAAATGGATAAACCCATTATGGAAGCCCACATTACTGGTGACCGAAGGCTGTAATCTCATGTAGCAACTGATTCTAAAGCTTGTTTGGGTTCCCTCTTATTAGCTTCAGGTTAGATAGCTGCAAGCCGTGGCACTGGGAGGTGGGAGTGGGGAGATATATTCTTTTATAATGACATTGGCATAAGGGTCTGAGAGCCAAGATATATAGAGAATTAACATGACAATGTAAAACCAAGAGCCATTTAAAGGTAGATAAGAATATTTTTTCTCAAAGGAATAACTGGAAACTATTGACAACTGTAGGAAAAACTGTTCCTGCACTACTAATGCAAATAAAAGCAACTCTATCTCACACACCTAAAAATCTGGCAAAGAAGACAACAGGTATTTTTAATAATCTATGCTGGAGAGGCAGCAAGAAGACTAGTACTTTGAAGAGCTGCAGTTATATCAAACCATTCTGTAAAGAAATCTGGAACTATGATAAATTGACAAACCCTTCAACCTAGCACTGCTACTGACATATCCTGACGAGATCAAGAGCAGCTAGCTGGGACAGTGGGTAGAGCACCAGACTTGGAGTCAGGAAGACATCATCCTGAATTCAAATCTGGCCTCTAACGCTTACTTGCTGTGTGCCCCTGGGCATGTCACTTAGCTCTGAAGGAAATGGAAAACGTTCCAGTGTCTTTACCAAGAAAACTCCAAAGGGGGTCATGAAGAGTCAGACGCAACTGACAGGACAATACCACAACAAGGAAACCAAAGACAAAGACAGAAAGGTCTCATCTATAACACAATTTTTATAGTAACCCTTCTTGTGGATGCAAAGAACTAGAAATAAAATACTGTAGGTGCCCATCAACTGGGAAATGGCTAAGTAAATCACAGCACACAAGACTTGCAATGGAATATGACCACATAAGGGAACCAATAAATATGAGTTCTGAGAAACACATATAAACTGATGCAAAATGAAGCAATGGACAGTGAGAAAAACAGACAAAATGACCAAAAAGAATGTAAGAAAACTAAATGGTATGTAACTGTAATGACCAAATTTGGCCCTAGAGTTGAAAAAAAAATTACTATCCTGACATCACTGCAACAGGGGGAACTATGAGTATGGAATACGGCCATGTGCTGTCCAATGTACTTGATATATGGGTTGGTTTTACTAAATTGTCTTTTTTAATTTTTATTACATTGGGTAAGAATAAATTTTACAAATGATTATGATGCGAAAACAAAAAGCAATCAACACTAGAAGGTGTAGTATACAAGCTATACCTTTATGGTATAGATTAGTGATTTGTATTTTAGTAAAACAGCTTCCAACCTCCATCCACTCTCCTCCAAATGAAGGAAGGTATTGAGATATTCCTCACCAAAGACCAATTCTACCTATCCTATCACCTTCACCCCCATCTACCCTTCCTATGAAACAGTTGTTTGTCCTTCTCCTTTGCTTTCAAGACTAAAGACACCGTGGGGCAATGACTTGACTTGCCTGTGAATTGGGTTTAAGTGAGGGGAGTTGCACAAAGTCATCAGCCTCATCTTTTCTTCCAGAGTCAAAAGTCAAGATTACTGGTGATGAAGAGCTTGCTAGCTAAACATGATAGTCAGCATTTATATATGCAAAGTTTGTGAAAACACTTTATAAATATTGTCATTCTATCCCTAGTTTGAAAGAACATTAAGTTCTTTGAAGGCAGGAATTATTTTATTTTTGCTATGTCTCCCCAGGCCTGAGCACACTGGTTGGCCCATAGAAGGCACTTAATCAATATTTGTTGTTACAAGTTACATAAGTTATAACACAGTTATACTGAGTTACAGGGGATTCAAAAGAGACTACAAACTACAACAAAAAATCCTGCCCTTGAGATGTTTCCATTTTAGTTCCTGCCTAGGAGCAGTCAAACAGATAGAACACGGAAAAAACACAATCCCTAGTGCCAGCTTTCAGTTGAACTGCATAGAAAATTTCTGAAAAAAAACCACATTTATGTGGTTTTTAACAACTGTACTCACGAACCACGTAACAGAAAGGTGGGACTGACTTATGTGAGAGTATTGCTGGACCAGGAGAAAGGAAAACAAATTCTATTCCTGATTCCAGTCACCTATGGAGTTCTCTGTCTCAGATGCCGGTGACAAAGTTGGAAGAGCCATTGAAAAAATTAACTAGGAATAAAGAGGGGCTTGCTCCAAGGTGCTGATCATTTTCAAGACACATGCATTAGAAATCCAAATTCTATTAACAAAGCCCAGAAAGAAGGGGAGGTAGTGGTAAAGAGGGGAATACATGACTCGAATGCAGTAAGAGACAGTTCTCTCTGCTGCTAAGGAAATTCCAAATGGCTCTAATCCTATCACATCACACTCTATTAAAGATGGAAAAATATGCACTGTGAGAAACTTCTGCTGTCCTCGCCAAATGCCTCTCCATTGACTCCAATGGACCTTAACTGAATGTTCAGTCATTTAACTAAAATCTTTGCTGCTTTCCACTCAGCCTCTAATGCTGCTGCTAACCTTCCTACTTTGGAGGATTTTCACTCTCCCCCTGGCCCAAGACTACATCTTCTCTAACTACTGTCTCACTTCCTTTACTTATACTAAGACATATAAAAAGGTTCCTTGAGAGACAGGTGGTATCAGACATGTAGTAGGAGAATGTCAGGCCTGAAATCTTTGGCATGTTCTAAACAGAAAATTGCCCACAATCCATATCCATTGACTTTCATTGCAACCTATAAAACCTATCTACATTCACTTGCCTATAGGTCCTAAAGCCCTAACATTCTGGCTTCTGCTCCCACCACGCTATAATGGAGAATGACTTCAACCTCCTTACTATTAAATTTAAAGACTCTTTGTCCCATCCTTAACCTTTTTTTTTTAGCATTTGACATTATAAACCACCCCTTCCTAGTTCTCTGACTAATCCTCATTTGTGGGCTTTTCCTCGTCTTTTGCCCCTTAAATGAAGGTCTCCTCAAGTATCTGTTTCAGGTCCTCTTCGATCTACACCTTAACCTTTGGTGACAGTTTCAACCCTGCACTTTCAATAACTACCTCTACATAGATGGCCGCCAAATCTCCATCTCCATCCCTAGCTTCTTTCCAGATGTCAACCCACATTTCTAGCTGTCTGCTAGATATCTCCTGGATGACCTGCCAACATCTCCCTTAGCAGGCCCCTCTCCCAAACCTGTTCCTCCCTTCCAATTTCTTTCCTTATTTTTCTGCTACTAGTCATACAGAATTTTTGACCCCTTGCCCTCCTTTACCCAGAACACCCTATTAATGGACAATTCCTGTTTTATTTTCACTTCTGCATCTCTACATCTTTACATCTATATCTCTTTCCTTTCCACAACCACTGAAGTCATATTAGTTCAACCTTTCAACACTTTTCTTCCCACCTAATTGTTATATAGCCTCCTAACTGTTCTTGCTAGCTTCAGTCTATCATTTCTCCAACCCATTCTGACCAGAAATATCACTCTTCTACTCAGAAACCTGTGGCTCTTTCTTATTACCTACCAAATACATGTCAACTCCTGAACCTGAAATTCAAGACATTCCAAAACTTGGCCTCAACTTTCTTATCCAACTTTTTCTAACCTACTGTCCTTCAAATATTCTATGTCACAGTTGTTCTGGAACACTGTTTTCATCCTACTTTTCCAGTCTCATTCCACAATACCTTCTTTTATACACTCTAGCCAAACTTATCTGCTAGCTGCTCCTCATATACCAGATTGCATTTCCCGTTTCCCTGTCTCTGAACAAGTGGCCCCCAATGTCTGCAGATATTTACTTCCTCTTGACCTCTGACTCTTGGAATCTCTAGCTTCATTTAAGCACCTCCAGATGCCACCTCCTACATAACACTTGGTTTAATCCCTCCAATTATTAGTTCTTATTCTATTTTGAATTATTTTGTATTTCTGTATGTGATTGTTGTACCAACTCAAAAATTTCATGTCAAGTCCACAAGCATTTATTATGCACCTACTGTGTGCCAGGCACTATACTAAACACAGATATAGAAAGAACCACAAAAAACAGTCCTTGTCTTCAAGGAGTTTACAGTGTAGTGGGGGAGAAACATGCAAACAATTGTAAATAAACAGGGTCAACTGAAGATGATCTCAGAGGGAGGACACTAAGGTTAAAAGGACTGGGAAAGGCTTCTTATAGATGATGGGACTTTATTTGAGATTTGAAGGAAGCCTGGGAAGCCAAGAGGAGAAAAAGAGGAATCAGAGAATTCTAGGCACAAGGGACAGCCGATGAAAATTCCCAGAGTCAGAATACAGAGAGTCATATATAAGGAACAGCAAAGAGGCCAATGGCATTAGATCAGATTTCATGGAGGAGAGTAAGGTGTAAGAGAACTGGAGAGGTAGGAAGGGGTTAGGTTAGATAATCTTATCTTAACAGATGGTCCTGGAGGTACAGAGAAGCCACTGAAGTTTACTAAATAGAATGGGTGATACGATCAGGCTTGCAATTAAGGAAGACCAAACTGACATCTGAGTAAAAGGTTGAATGGAGTGGGGAAACTTGCAGCAGAGAGACCCACGAGCAGGCTATTGCAACCGTCCAGGCACGAGATGATGAAGGCTTGCACCAAGAGGGTGGTAGAGCCAGAAGGAAAAGGGGGTCACATACAAAATGTTACAGAGGCAGAAATGACAGAACTTGGCAACTGATTGGATAAAGAGGATGAGAGAGAGTGGGGAATCAAGGATAACATCTAGTTTTTGAGCATGAGTGACTGGGAGGATGGTGGAAATGAAAAAATTAGGAAGAAGGGAGAGTTTTGGAAATGTTGGGTCTAATATGTCTACAGCATCCAGTTAGATATGACCAGTAGGCATTAGAGATAGAAATTTGGAGGTCAGCAGATGGATTAGGACTAGACAAATAGATTTGAGAATTATCTTCATTGAAGTATTAATACATGGGAGCTGATGAGACTGTCAAGCAAAGTAGCGGAGAGAGAGGAAAGAGGGCTCCAGATTCTACCTTGGCATACACCTATGGGCCTTGAGGGACACCCATGGTTAGGAGGTCAGAAGGGCATTTTGTCTTTATATTCCCAGAATTTTAAAAAATGACCTGCGTATTTTAGATACTTGTAATGTGGAAATAGCAACTATGACCCACTCCTTGAGCAAGGAATTATGACTAACAATAGATGTGTTAGTGACTCCAGCAGGCCTTTCTCATTCCTTCTCTTCTTATACAGGAAGGGCCCTGGCAGGGCAGGGTAAGAATGTAGTCAGTGCCTTCAGGATGGGGAGAAGTGACAGTAAGCTGCTGGTTCCTCCCTTTGCTCTACTATTAATGATCTCAAGCTGGCAGGAAGAGAGGCTAAATTGCTCATGGTGCATGGTGGCAACCAACCACTATTCAAAAGGCCTTCTTGCTCAACACCCAAATTTTCCACTGCCCAACCAAAAAGTTCAGCCTCACCCTAGAAAGTAAAGGGCACTGAACTTCCTCAATTATTATAACTAAATAGCTTAAAATTAATCATAGCTTTTCTTCTCCTAAGGTATAACTTTAAGTCAGGCACTAACCCACAATAAGGTCAAAAGAGAAAACTGAGTCACACCTTCTAGTATTGAAAACAATAACCAAAACAATAAACACCAGTCTGTTGGGCAGACTGAATATAAATTATACTCAGGTTCACATATTAGAAAAGGCCTAAAGATATACATAAAAGGTCCAAAGCTAGAGATGACAGTGATAGCAACTGTCCAGAAGTTCCTTCCTTTGTCAACCTATCAACATTTATTAAGTGCCTACAATGTACAAGGTACTGCACTAAATGCTAGGGATACAAAACAGGCAAAAGACAGCTACTGACCTCAAGGAGCTTACAATTTAATAAAGGAGACAACATGCAAAAAAATATAAAAAGCAAACTCAACACAAGATAGGAAATAACAGAGAAGAAGTACTAGAATTAAGAGAGGCCTGTAGAAGCCCTTCTCCCATGATCTGACTTAAAATGCAATGACTTTTTCTATTGTTTTCCATTTAAAAGGGGCCTGGAATTAGGAAGACCTGAATTCAAATTCAGTCTCACATACTTACTAACTGTGTGACTGAACAAATGACTTAACCCGGTTTGCCCCAATTTTCTTATCTGGAAAAAGCAGCTGGAGAAAGAAACAGCACTCCATTATTTTTGCCAGGAAATCCCCAAATGGGATTACAAAGACCTGGACATAACTGAAACAACTGCACAACAACAATAATATCCAAGTGAAGCAAATGCTGAACTCTTCTCCAAGTAGTTGCTTCAATAATTGAAAGACAAGTCTCAAAATCACAGATGGTCCATCTCAGAGGGAGCAAGAGGGCACACACAGTCTGAGGCAGGAGGGATGTAGGAGTATGGAGCCAAGCCAATGTGTAGGCTAGAGTTTCTTGGTAAAACCATTAAGAGGAAAGAGGATTAGTTCCCTGTTTTCTTGTATCCCATGGCAACTCCTATAGAGACCTACTATATTTAAACACATAAAAAAAAGCCATTGCATTTTCAGAAAGAACATACAGAAGAGTTATAATATATTGTAATAGAAATACCAGCAGGACATTTCAGAACTCCCATTTATGATATGCTAATGCCTTTCATCAGTTAGGCTCATAACAAAACCAAAGAGTATGGTAATGGTCCATTAATGTACACCCTGCAGTGTCTTCCTGATCACCTAATGGGAAATAGGATTTGCTAAATGTCTCCAACTTAGAGAAACATTATAGTTTTCACCCATATCTTATTTTTATAAATTCTTCTTTAAGGTCCATTAAATATATCTTATGCAACCTTAAAGTAAACTTGCTTTATATCGGGACTGGATCAAACAGATTTTCTCATAGAATCTATGAGAAATCATAGAATCTCATAGAATCAGTCTTATAACACTGATTCCAGGAGAGATCTAAAAATTCAGAAATATATTTTTACCTTCCTAGTCTGATTATGTGCATTTATTTGTATAGCACGCAAAGGAGAGTGACTATGAGAGAGAAAGAGAAAACTTTTATGGAGCAAAGAAGGAAAAAATATTCTCTGTCATAGCTCTGTGCAACTAAGGCAGTTTTATATGGCTTATATATACATATTGATATGAATATCTGGCTATTCAACATATGGTTATAGGTCTCCTTCAATTAAATGGATACAGAGATGCTTGGGATGTGAGGACTGTACAAGTTTGGTTTAAAATTTAAGATTAAATGACATTGATATTACATGGTACATATTTTTTTACATCAAGATTAAAATCCCATCCTAAAAATATCTGGAAAAAAACATAAAATTGGAAAAGATTATATCAAATTGCAAATTAAAGTAGGTCTCAGATTAGTGTGAATAATGAATTCTCTAAAATGGTCACATTAATTGAATTTTTATTGTATGTTCCCATTGGGTTAGAACCAATTGCCATACTTTTACATAATTATAACTTCAAATTGTCCAAATTTCATGTGACCACTTCAGCAGATTGGATTCATTCTTCCTACTTATTGAGACACAGTTTTTACATGTTAAAGTGGTGCCTTCCCAGAACAAAACCATGCGAAGGTTATATATTTTCCTTCCTTAATCTAACCTTAAACTTCATAATGACCAGGATGTTCTTGGCTGTTTGCCTAAATGATTTCTCACTTAGTTTCATGCTTTAGTCCTGATAACTCAGTATCAGAAATCCAGAGCTGTAAGGGACCCTCATTAGAGGCAACTGATGCAATTCTCTCAGGCTAGAGATGAGGGAACTGAGGTCAAGGGAGGTTAAGTGATTAGCTCAAGGTTAATAAGTCTCGGAGGTAGGATTTGAGCTTTATAAACCCACTAATTCAAGAGCCAGTGCTCCTTCTATTGTACCGTAACTTCCACCAAAGTTAGCCCATTGTATAAACTAAATAATTCTTTCTTTGATACTTTATGTCTACTTATACATACAAATATATTAAGGTATATGTGTATATATAATCTTCAATTTTTCAAAAACACAATTTTAAGATAATCCTGTTTATTTTCATTATTTATTTATTTATTTTCTAAAGTCAATTACCTCCAAGCTTCTGTTTCCTCCTTTTATTCTCCTCTAAACTTCTTCCACATGGTCTACATAGTTGCAGTAATGAAATTTCCCCATGGTGGGTAAAGCATACTCAAGTACAGGCTCATGAGAATTATTTCCTCTACTCTACGACCTCCCTGCTCATTTCTTTGATGTATGTTTATATATGGCAGCTGGTGTATGTACATTTAGAGTTTAAATATAATCTTGATCTTCCTGCTGGCCAATCCTTCATTTATCACTCTGTTCTGGCTTCCCTGCCTCTCCCCGGAGCCCAGAAAGGGACCTTTAACCACTGCATCTCCTAACGAATGATTACTTCTGTATTCTGATAGCTTTTAGATTCATCTTAGTTTCAGATTCATTATCCTACAATTCACAATTAGTGTGTTTAAGATTAAGATGTGATCTTAATTATAAACTAGACCAACTAATGACTAGCCAAAATGGGAAAACAAGTTCACTGATAGAAGAGATGGGGTTGGAAACTCCTGGGAAGAAATAAAGAGTCCAAAAAAGACCTCTTAAAAACTATATCAAAGAAGCCTGGACTTCAAAAACCTGAACACCATTCCTCTGTTCCAAGCTGGTAGTGATCATGCCCTCATCTGTAGCTATTAAAATGATTTGTACTTTTTTTGGGGGGGGTGGAAAGGGGAATCAATTTAGAATCCCAAATGTAATTTCATCAGTGTAAAGAACTAGCAGTATAGAAACTCCTTCTACCAGTGCTATACCCCGTGTCTTAGGTTTAGAGAGATGCTTAGAGGACTGGGAGCTTAAGGAATTTGCCCAAACTAGTAAATATGAGAAGCCAGAATGTGGGTAGCTAAGGTGGCACCGGGAATCTTGTCTCCCATATTTATCATGTGACACTGGGCAAGTCACTTTACTTCTATCTGCCTCAGTTTCCTCATCCGTATAAAATAGAGATAAATATTAGCACCTACCCCCCAGGTTTGTGAGGATCAAGTGAGAGAATATTTGTAAAGTGCTTTTATAAATCTTAAAGAGATTATAAATGTTAGCTATTATAGTAATTATTACTAAGCAGGACTTTAACCCAGGTGCTTCCTAACTCTAAGACCAGTCTTCTCTCTACCCGCCAAGCCATGTGCCCTTAATTCATATTATCAAAGTCTGAATTGTAATTATTTATATGCACATCTTATATCCCCTCATAAATTGTAAGCTCCTTGAAATTAGAAGCCATGCTTCCTCTTCCTACGCTCCCTGGCACCTAGTATTGGGGATGAAACACAAGTGATATTCAATGTTTACTGAACACTGAATGAAGGACTCTCCCACTCCCCTCTCACCCCCTCTAGAGTTGATTAATTGCTTCCATTTGCAGGACTACTTTTATTTCAATATTGTCTGCAGTTGTATTCAATATGTGATTTCTTTCACTTTAAAAATACTCCATCCCAAAATCAATTATGACTTAGGTTTCTAGAATTTGTTGTTGTTGTGTTCATCCTTCGTTTTCAAAGAAGACCATGCCATCAGAGAAATAATGGCATGACTTGCACTCGATTTTGTTTTGAGTGAGGGAGGGCTGTGCAGGTCACCAGCCTCACTTCTCCTCCAGACCAGATATTCATCAGGACAACCCACGATGTAATGGGAGACCTTGGTCCCTTTGGCCAAGGCCTAGTCGGTACTCACTTAAGGTGAGTTAATGCAAAGGACTCCTTACACTTTGCTCACTTGGTAAATCTGATTACCAATGGTGGTAAATCCAGGTCAAATGTCAAACACCCCTGACTGCTCCAACCAGATTAAAATATAACTAGGAATTGTTTTGCAAAATAAATAAAAATACAACAGATGTATTTGGTAGTTTTCTACCTCAATATGGGGCAATAGGAAATCTATTTCTGTTTGAGTTTGACATCATTGGTCTGGGCCCATTTTTAGCAATAAAAATACCTTCACCAATAGGGGTGTATGGAAGAATTGCCAATGATTAGATGTCAAGAATTTGACTAAGTCCCTGATGGTCATTGTTTTAATAAATATTTCTGAATGAGTACTTCTTTCTAGATTGCCTGGAAGGCAGGCTCCCTGCTATGCAATTAGAGTTCAGAAAGTCCCAGGGAAGAATGACAGTATATTAAGAGGGAATATTGCCCTTGTCTCTCCATACCTCTGATTCCTGTAGGGTACCACGATTCAAGCACACCATGTCAGGGCAAGTGATGGGAGCTCCACATCCTTCTCGAATTGCCAGCTGCGTGTATTGTTTCAGGCACTAGAAATGAACAGGGGAAAAAAAATCAAGCCAGTGAAATAACACTCTAAGAACACAGAAGATGAAGAGAGTCGTCACTTCAACCATCTCTGTTTCCTTACTTGACAGTCCTGGGGATCAAATCCTCAGAAAACAAATCATTACAAGCGTGTACACTAGGAACAACTACTTTGGATAGAATACACAGAAGAGCGATTAATTGTACATAACTTCATCTCGAAGGTATTTAGTTTGTTCTGATATGGGCTGTGCTCTTTGAGCAAAGCAGAAATGAGACAGTGCAAAATAAACACAGAATGCACAGATTTGGGATATCCATCCCAAATATTCATGCAGACTCTCTGTGCCCAACCTGTGGTAGAGCATTCTCAGCTTGTATTGTTCTGATCAGCCACAGTCAGACACACTGAAATCTCACTTTATCATGGTGATGTCATTTTGGTTCTCTTCAAAGAAGTACAACAACCAACCAACCATTTAGTTTGTTCAATGCCACTAGGAAATACAGCTTCAGACACTTCCTAGCTGTGTGACCCTGGCCAAGTCTCTTAACCTTGCTTTGCCACAGTCTCCTCAATTGTAGAAAATATGGGTAATAATAGCACCTATCTCCCAAGACTGTCTTGAGGACCAAATGAGTTAATAATTATAAAGCACTTAGCACAGGGCCTGGAACAGTGAGCATTGTATAAATGCTTATTCCACATATATATATATATATACATATACATATATACATATGTATGTATATATGTATATGTATATATTCTTATATACATATATTCTTAATTCAGTTGCTTACCCAACAGCCCTCTTCATGCCTGGATTGTCTAGAACCAGAACAATGAATACTGTGCTGCTCAGTTGCTCAGTGAGGGTTAGCCTTAAACAAAGGTAAAATTGGCAGTCATGCGAGTATTGTGATTTAAGACACATTGAAAAGGGCACAAAAATCTCTCTTTCATCCACTAGATATAGGTAGCTGAAATTTACTCTTGAGCCTGGAATACTGCCATCTCTAAAGACCATTATTTTTTAATTTTATTCAAAAAACACTTATTAGGTGCCTATTACATGCAAATATCCCAGAAAGGCTAACCCATGAATCTATGAACAATCATTAACATCTCAGAGTAAATCAGTTTATAGGACTGCTTTCTTTCTTGACAGCTAACTGAAGATGAGAGTTTTCTTTTGATGGGAAAATGTATGTATTGAGATACAAGTAAGAGCAGTAAGAAGAGGTAGGGGAATTCTGAGGCAGTGGATCTACAGATTTCACGAATCAGCAAAGTGGCCTGGTGGATAGAGTGCTAGGCCTGAATTTAGAAAAACTCATCTTCCCATGTTCAAATCTTGCCTCGGACATTTACTAGCAATATGACCCTTTTTGTCTCAGCTTCTTCATATATAAAATGAGCTAGAGAAACAAACCACTCCAGTATCTTTGCCAAGAAAAACCCCAAATGAGGTCATGAAGAGCAGAAAGAAACTAAAAACGACTGAATAACAGATTTGATGAGAATGGCTATCTTCTCTACCAGTGCAGATCATGCCATCTCAGCCTCTATAATCTTGTCCATCTTCCTCCATAAAGGATTTACCCAATATGAACACCAGTGCAGCCCTAGTCCATTTATTTCACTCTTTTCTCCAGAGCAGTCCACCTCCTTATCTATTTAGCCAGAGGGTAGAATGAGAATGAATACATAGAAATGACAGGGAGGCAGATTTCATCTCAACCTAATTTTTTCTTTAATAAGACACTGGAAAGATAGCATGGTTCAGTGCTCCAGCATCAAGAACATCTAGGTTCATCAAATCTCTCCACCATTTTATACTGGTTTTGCAACATTGGACAAATCACTTCATCTCTCAGGGCCCTAGGGAGAAGGAATTTCCTCATAAACCACTCCCTATACTAACAAAATGATCTGTTGGGTACAGCAATAACAAGAGATATTTAAAAGTAAAATGGCTTTCCTTGTAGGCATTGAGTTCCCCATTACTGATAGTCTTTAAGCTAGGGCCAAATGACTTTCTTGTTGGGAACAGTAAACTGTTTTTGTGACATGGGAAAATCTGAGGTGACTTTCAACTCAAAATTTGATTCTACTGCTTCAAGGTAACAGTTTGAAAATTAACATTTACTTTTAAGCTAAGAGAAGGCTGAGCGATGTTTAAACTCCTTGATGACAGACACTGGTTTGTTTTTATATTTGAGTCCCCAGTGCCTAGCACTGTGCCAAGTCCACAATGGGCACTTCATAAATGCTTGCCATATTGTTAAATAATACCCATTTTCCCCCTAGTCATAGTGTAAATTTTAGGTAATAATCCATAAACAGGACATCCTAGATCTAATCCATTTTGAGAAAAAGAAATGTGTTTTCCTTGGGATTAGTCTCAAAATACTTCCAACCCCAGGAAAGCATACTGTGGGAAGCTTTTTGTGAATAGACAGGCTATTTATAAGGGAAATTATATCCTGCTCCTCATCATAGTATTAAGGTTATCTATGTTATAAGCCATGCCCTATACGGAAAGCTATCACTTTGCATTTGCCAGATCCATTTGTAAAGGGTCAGGTGGGTCCTACTTACTTTCAGAGCAACATTGATACCATTAGCTCTGGTTAAGCAAGATATTCAAATCCCTGTCCAGTTATGAACTAGTTATGCTGCCTTCTAACTGACTAAAGTCAAATCCTCAAAACCTGTAGGCCTAAAAGGTCTATTACCTTCTTTATTTTGATCAGTCAAGTCAGGCATGTGAGAACAGAACCAGAGACCCTGGTAAAACAGCCTTGGTTGTTTTAATTCTGTTATCTCCCAAACTCTGAGTCAAAGGCACTGCTGTCATGACTGGTGGCTACCTCGCCTGGCCTACTTCAGGCTTCACTTTACTCCCTATACCCCCCCTTCCCTCACTCCAGTCCTCAAACCACGCCAATCTACACCCAAAGACCCAACTCCTAACAATTTTGCTAGTTTTCCAAAAAGGGGGGAAGGTGGACCTTCATGGATGCACCACACTACGTGTATTATTTCACCTTATTAGTAAAGGCAGGGCCTATCTTTGCTTTTATACTGGTATCTATAGCATTTAGTACTATGGTTGACCTTTAGTAAAGGTTTAATAAATATTTTTTCAATCATTCACTATAAGTCTTATTTAGAAACACATGAACAACGCTTGCTTGTGGGGTTTTGAATTTCCCTCAAAGGTATTCTATAATCAGGAGCAAGGACTGATAACAACATTTCTTTACATAAACTAGATACATTGTCAAATTAAAGATGTTCTTTGAATAGGCTTCCTGTTCTACTTCAAAATACTCAAGAATTAAGTTTCCTATACATTGACACATAAACAGGCTGGGTCATGAACATTTAACAGTTTATTCTTTTATAACTGTTTTCTCTTGGGAATAAAAATGAGAATGCTGCCTAGTAGTTTATCAGCTTCCTCATTAGTACCTTTTTTTAAAATTTTACTGTCCCAGAATTCTGGTCACAAGTCCCTTCAGGAAACGTGACAGTGTTAACAGGGAAGGCAAGAATAACTTAGGTTTCTTGGATGGACAAGAGGCCATAGAAAACCTCTTTAAACATTAAATAAAAGATTATAATGATGAAAAAAGTGGGCAATATCTATAGAGACTTCTATGGCTTTAGAGTGAACTTCACATTAAAAATGGGGAGAGGAGATTAAGCAAACCCAGGTAACTGAGAAGAAATAACCAAAAACAATAGAAGAGAGTTGGCCATAAGAAGAGGCAACAAGTATGACAAAGGATTCCACTTTCAGCTAGTATAAAGACTATGAGAGAGTTTTTCACTGACCCTAATGGAATGAGGGCAGCTAGAAGGCACAGTGGTGACAGAATCAGACATAACTGAAAACTACTAAATAACAACAAAAAATACTACGAAAGGGGAATTAGATTTATTTTGCTTGTAAAAACTAGGTTCAAGAAGTGGAAGTTACAAAAAGGCAGATCTTGGCTTGAAATAAGAAGTATTTCCTAACCTCTAAAGCCTCCAAAAGAGGAGTCAGCTATCTTGAGAGGTGGGAAGCACTCATCAGTGGAGGTATTAATGACCCCTTACACACAGTGACCTTAATAAATGCTCACTGGATTGAACCACCTCCTTCATCAAGGATATTGTAGATAGAAGGGATTAGACTAGATGAACTCAGAGGTTCCTTCCAACCCTACAAGTGAAATTTCTCAGATGGAAGATTTAATACAAACATTTTCAAAGCATCAAGTGGGCTGAGTCTCATGGGGACTCTATCTCTTATGTCCCAAGTATTCCTTTGGGAGTCCCAGAAGGAGATACTGACTAGGTCTGAGATTCTGCTCTTAGCACCACTATATGGAAGGAGAGCAAATGAGAAACAACAGGAGGAAGACAGTGGTGCCCAACGAGTGAAGAACAGACATCAAGCAGGAAATACACAGAAGTAGCAAAGATTAAATTAAATATTAAAAATAAGAGGAAGAGAAGTTTAAAAAAGAAAACAAAAACCACCCACTCAACACAAGACTCCATTGGCTGCATCCTCAAAGTATGACAACACACTTGCATTGCCTTGATGCCTGTCATGACCCCAACCTTTCCTCCTGCCCCTGATCTGGCAGCATCTGTGATTGAGATGACCTTGGCCATCTGGGTAGTTCTCCAGTCCTGGGCCTGACTGAAGAGAGAGGGCACAGGAGAAGAGAGGATTCGCAAGAGATACTTCAAGAGATTATGACAGTGTTGAGGGAGCTTCTCCATTTTAATTTTTACCTTTCAACTTTGGACGATAGGCTGCATGAGGAGGAGGTTTTTAGTTCCCTCAACCTCTCAGAATATAGTACCTTAAAATCATCTAATTCACCCCGTTCAGATGAGGAACCTGAGACCCCAAGAGATCGGTTGATTTGCCCACAGTCAGGCCAAGATTTGAGATCAGTTCATTCATACCTACTGAGCAAATACCAAATATACACAGACTATAGATTATAGCTAAATGTTCTTTGATACAGCTAACCATTATCTTCAAAAATCATGCAGCTTACTAGTTTTACTTTATTTTTTCACTTTTTTTCTTTTGGTCTGTTTCTTCTTTCACAACATGACTAACAGAGAAATGTTTTACATGGTTGTACATATGTAACTATATCAAATTGCTTAGCATCTTATGGAGGAGGGAGGTGAGGAAGGGAGGGAGAAAATTTGGAACTCAAACTTTTTAAAAAAAAAATTAATGCTAAAAATTGTCATATGTAATTGGAAAAAAAGAAAATACTATTTAAAAAGAAAAAAAATAAAGATTATGCAAGTAGGTGGTTTAGTGGAATAAAGCACTGGACTTGGAGTAAGGAAGATTTGAATTCAAATCCAGCCTTAGACACTTCCTAGCTAGGTGAGGCTAGTTAAAAGTCCCTTTACCTCCATTTGCCTAGGTTTTCTCACCTGGAAAATGGAGATCAATGTAGCTCAGAACATCATGTCTATTAACAAGTGTCTACCATGTTTTCCCCTCTGATTCTAGGATTTCTTCACAGGAGAATATTCTAAAAATACAATGTTATCCTACCTCCATTCCCTTGTATCTATTGCATTCCTATTTTTTTCTGAATAAATTATAATGTAAGCCTCTCTGAGAAATATTTTAATCACAGACTCCATCCTAAAATGTCTCTCAATGATACATGTGAGAGGTCAAATTTGCCTTCCCATGCTACCATCTTTAGTTCATCTTGCTTATTAAGCACACTTGATACATTTGTATATATAACACATGCCTTCGAGGTTTGTGGTAAGGCTTATAAGATCACATTTATAAAGTGCTTAGCACAGTACCTGGTGCATAGTAGGTGCTAGGTAAGTGTCAGATAATAGCTCCTTTAGTATGAACAATCTTGCCTCTTGTTCCCTCCCTACAGTCACCATTTGGTTAGTTAGATTCAGAAAGAGAATTTATTTATATGCGCACAACAGATCTGCTGAAGAAGAAAAAAAGATTTTAAAAATCTCTTTATCCAAACCTCTAATTTGCCAATATGTGGCATACATAGAGAAATATATAACATATATAACATATAACATATAACATGATTTGTATATAACACAAATTATGGTGACTAAATTTGAAACTGAAGAATAGTGACAGAGCAGCATGGTGGATAGAGAATTTGCCTTGAAGCCAGAAAGACCTGGATCCAAATCCCAAAATATAGCAGTATTGAGACTATAAGTAAAGTCCCTAACAGTCTTAGCCGTGACACTGGGGGATTCAATTACAGAAAAGGTGCTAATCTATATCATTAGTGCTTCTACTTTAATGAAGTAATAAATCACTTCTTTATTGACATCCCAGTGAGTGGGATTCCAAAGTGTTAGGTCTAGGCTAGGGCTGAGCCTATGATTTCATGGCTATACAGAACTCCCTTTTAGGATGAGTTAACTCTCCCTTATCAATGCAGGCCTGCCCTTTCTCTATAACTTGTAGTTCTAGAGAATTCCCAAAACCAGTGGACCAGTGGTATCCAACTCAGAAATGGGGGCTGCTGCATATTGACTCAGAAAACTACATATTAACATGATCTATGTTTGATTGTAATTTTGCTTATCTTGTCAAATATTTCCCCATTATATTTTAATCTGGTTCTTGTCCCACTCAGTGTGCTGTGGACAATCTGTTTGACATTTCTTGCTTAGAGAACCCCAAATTCCTACAGCGACACAGCGTGTGTTAAATATGTGACCTGAACCAAGGACTTGGCTTTGAGTCTAGCTCTCTGTCTGCCATGGTGCACCACCATCTCTCTTGAAGTGTAAACCTCTCAGGATTTGTTGATGGCCCATTTTCGAGTCAGTGTTCTGATGTATGTACATTTCAGAGTACAGGAAACAAAACAGATTGGGGGAGAGGAGAAGCTCAAAGAACCATGCCCTAAAATTAAATGCCATTTAGCACAGGTATCTAAATCTCTTTTGAGTTATAAAGCACAAACATCTATTAATAATGGAACTAAAAAGGGAGTCTTTATTTTTTTTCAAATTTATCAATGTATTTGTTTTCACTTTTCAACATTCACATGTCCTTAAGTATTAAATTTTCTCTCTCTCCCTCCCCAAGACAGGCGTGCAATCTTACATGGTCTCTACACATACATTCCTATTAAATACATTTACATAGGAATCATTTTCCATAGAAAAATCATAATGAATGGGAGAAATCATGAAAAAAAAAACCACAACGAAACATAACAAAAAAGAAAAGTCTGCTTCATTCTGTGTTCTGACTCTACAATTCTTTCAGAGAATCTTTATTCTTGCATTTTTTTTAAAGAAACTTTAGGATCATATTATAAATTCCACCGATTTTTTTTTTTTTGCTGCACCTCAACCCTTCTGCTCCAATTCGTAGCCTTCAGTAGCATTTCACTAAAACATGGGAGTTACTAAAGAAAAGGAGAAAGGACAAATGTAACCTAGAAGGCACAGTAATTATAGTATATGACAGTAGTTGTCCAACTTCCCATAAAGAGTGCCTAATTCTGGAAGAAAGTGGCTTCTATGATGTAAAAAACATTTTTTTATTTTTCCTTAAAATACTCATTGCATCTGTGTGCTAGGCACCCTGTAGAAATAGTAATCAATTTGTGGGCAGAAGACCCAGGTTTGAATCCAGCCTGACATTTACTACTCATGTGACCTTGCACAAGTCATTTAACCTCAGTTTCAACTGTAAAATTAAGTTTCATAAAATACAACCCTGATACCATTAAAAAGCAGTTCATACAAAAAGAGTTGCTCCTGAAATACGTCACACCTTTAAAATTTCAAGATGACCATCTATTTTAATTTGATAAATTCTGCTTCTACAGCAGCACATAAAATTCGACCTAATTCACAATTACCCCTTCCCCACGGTGGCTAATCCCCCAAAACTTAAGCAGAACAGTATAAAAGAATACTGATGGTCAGTACCTTTCCAGGGTCTTAATTTCCTCACTATAAAAAGGAAGGGTGGATGCTAAGAAACATCACCAAGTCAGTACCACTATTGTGCATTGATTTTGATCAGTTTTGTTCCTGTTCACAGCTGTCTTCATTTATACAGCTGTAGTCATTGTGTATATGGTTTTTTCGGTTCTACTTTCTTTACTTGGAAGATTAATCCAAACATGCCATTTTTGAAACAATGACAGCAAACACTTAGAGGGAAATAAGTGAGCTACTCTATGTGTGTATCTGATTGAAGTCATTACAATCTAGAACAATGAACAGAATACAGAAATGGGGCTTCTTCAAAACAATTGATACAAAAAGTCATTAATGCAACAACAACAATGTGCAAATACATTGTTACAAATACAATGTGCAAATACTCCTCTGCAGGAAGATTCCTGCCTCTTAAAATTTCCAGAGATGCTTGCAGGGAGACCAACACTGTAGACTGGTTGAAAAACAGCTTGAATTTGGGTGGTAATCAGATAACAGATACCCTGGACAAAATTTATTAGCAACTTTTTTTTAATCCCACTGACAAAACAGAGAAAGACAAAACATATTGTGCTAAGGTTTACTGAAGGAAAGTAAATCTTACAACTATTCTTCAAAATTCCTGAATGATTCCTTTTAAGATTAAGGTTGACAATCTTCAAATGTTCACAGGAAGGACTTCAAGTGAAAACTGACAGGAAAGGGGGTGGGGGGAGGAAGAGAGCCCGGGGCCTAGTTTCAAGGCATCAAAAAGAAAAGGAAATGTTATTTGATTCCAGATTTATACCTTTCTCTAGTATGGACATCAAATTCTTAAAACATAAACAACACAAACAAGGCTGTGTTTTGGTGTTTTTTGTTCTTAAGGAAATGTTCAGATTTGTGAAAACTACCTCTTAAGTGTGTAGATTATTTCATGCTCCTTACATAACACTGGGATTATTTTACTCACTCATCATTTTATTTTTCCCAGACTTATCCTTTTTCTACTTCCTCTTGTATTCAAAGCACGCACACACACACACACACACACACACACACACACACACACACACACTTTCGAAGTTGTCAGGGTTAGCCTTAATAAATGCTTGATTGAGTGAAGAAATGACCTTTCAGGTTGATGTTACTTGCAAACTTTTTCCCATTTTAAGCTTAGATCTCTCACCTAGAATTGCTTGCTTCTGAGGGCATAAAAAGCAATTTCATCTTGTTTAATGGGGTGGTACCTACACCTGATCCCAAGAGGTTTCTACAGACTCTCCATTATTCCATCATGAATTGTGTGTCCAAAGTCCTTCAAATAGCATCAAGCACCTATAATAGACTACATAGCTCTGTCCTGCAGGATTTATACACCTTTTAACCTCCTACCGAAAGACTAATGAAATTCGCCCTTATTTCCTTTAAAGGGATTTAGTGTCCACAGTATCAAAAGAACTTAATTGTAAGGTCAGCTCACCTTACAATGGTCACACACGCACAATACGGTTCTAAATTTTACCGTGCATCTTAGCAACACTGCTTACAGCTCTTGTTCCTATCCCTGGGATATGTAGAAAAAATTGAGCCAGAGGTATTTAAGGTTAAAACAAACACTGAGGATAAAAAGAACTGTTTCTAATATTTACAAATATCGAGGACAACTGCCCTATCCATAAATATCAACACAATAAGAATTCTCATTCCTATCGCTACACTCCAACCACACCCAAACCAACCACTGTACAACAGCTTCCTATTTTATTAAGATTAATAATAAATCACAATTCATATTTATTTGTACCTTAAGTTTTACAAAGTATTTTCTTCAAAAGAACCTTGTGAGGTAGCAGGTCAGTTGGTCAGCCAGTCAGTCAACAAGCATCTGTTAAGTGTCAACCATGTATCTAGTACTGTGCTAAGGACAAAGGATAAAAACTTTTTAAAAATCCTATATTCAAGGAGATCCCATTCCAATGAGGGAGACAATACAAAATTACTAAATACATCCAAGTTATATAATGGATACAGTACCAGCTCCAGAGTCAGGAGGACCTGAGTTCAAATCCAGCCACAGACACTTATTAGCTGTGTGACACTGGGCAAGTCACTTAACCTTGTTTGTCTCAGTTTCCTCATGTGTAAAATGAGCTAAAAAAGAAAATGGCAAACTCTCCAGTATCTCTGCCAAGAAAACCCCCAATGATGTCATGGAGAGTCAGTCATGACTACAATCAACACAAAAATAAACAACAGTCTCAGAAGGAAATCCCTAGAGAGTTGGAGATAGGGTGAGAAGAGAAGGGGGCCAGGTGAAGTCTCTTGCCAAAGCCTACTATAAAAAGGAAGGCAGAGAAATTAGAAAGCAGAAGTGAGAAGGCAGAGCATTTCAGGCATAGGGTGCTGTCAGTACAAAGGCACAGGGAGTTTTGGGGAATGGAGAGTGTTGGGAGACAGGAGTGCCAGCCTGTGAGGAGGGGCAAGTAGACCAGTGGTGGGATCACAGAATCCATGGAGGGGAGTAACATGTAAGGAAACTAGAAAGGTAAGAAAAGGCTAGGATATGAAGTACTTGAGGTGCCAGAGAACTTTACAGATAGGGAACTAAGGCAGTGAAAAGTTAAATGATTTGGCATAAACAGCAAAATTAATTCTTGTTAGAGACTCTAGGATCCTGACTCATGTAGTTGCTATCTGCCCTCCTGCTTAAACCAGAATTGTCACAATTCCTCGTTGCTTCCAAAACAGCTGTAGGTGCCAGACTAGAGACCACTTGTGGGTCAATGTAGGTCAAAAAATTGAAAGCATCAAAATATAAAGCTGGATTTTAAAAAAAAACCTCAAATTGAAATGTGCAGAGAGAGGAAGGGAGGGAGAGAGAGGGAGAGAGAAGGTGGTAGGGAGAGAGAGACCTCAAAGTCTAATGTGCTAACTTTGAAAGTGGAAGTTCAACCCAGCAATATCACTTCTAGGTCTGTATTCCAAAGAGATCATAAAATGGGAAAGGGACCCATATGTACAAAATCATTTACAGCAGCTCTTTTTGTGGTGGCAAAGAATTGGAAACTGAAGAATAGTTGAACAAGTTGGGGTATACGAATGTAATGGAATACTATTACGCTATAAGAAATGATGAGCAGGCAGACTTCAGAAAAACCTGGAAAGACTTATATGAATGGATGCTGATTGAAGTGAGCAGAACCAGGAGAACATTGTACACAGTTACAGCCACATTATGCAATGACTGACTTTGATAGACTTATCTCTTCTTAGCAACACAAGGATATAAGACAACTCCAAAAGAGTCATGAATGCGGATCGAAGCATATTATTTGTTCTCTCTTTTTTTGTTTTTTCTTTCTCATAGTTTTTCCCATTGGTTCTAATTCTTCTTTACAATAAGACTAACGTGAAAATAGGTTTAATATGAATGTATATGTTGAGCCTATATCAATTTACATGCTGTCTTGGGGTGGAGGAGCAGAAATATGGGGAGCAAATTTGGAACTCAAAATTTTATGGAAGTGAATGTCAAAAACTAAAAATAAATACATTTTTAAATAAACAGCATTTATTTTAAAAAAATAAATAAAAATTAAAAAGACCAGAAAAAAAGGTAGAAGCTCAGAACAGATTAACATGTATCCCTTCTATCCAAACATAAATATTCCAGTGTTTGATACAATAATTCTCCAAGAGGGAGTTTTTGATTCAGATTACAAAATACCTCATTTCCATCAAGTAAACAGGATCAAACAGTTTCTGGTCATGGCCACTGTTGATCAAGAAGCATCTAAAATTAGGAATCCCAGTGACAGATAACATTGAAAAGAAATATGCTGAACATGTGATAGGCTTAACTGCTCTGTGCCTAACAGACAGTTAAAGATAGATATGTCGAAAGACAGGGGCAGTTAGGTGGCACAGCATATAGAGCACCAGTCTGGAATCAGAAAGATCCATCTTTCCAAGTTCAAAATCTGGCCTCAGACACTTACTAGCTATGTTGACCCTGGAAAATTCATTATACTTGATTGCCTCAGTTTCCTCATCTGTAAAATGAGCTAGAAAAAGAATTGGCAAATGACTAATATCTTTGCAAAGAAATTCCCAAGTGGAGTCATGAAGAGTGGGACATGACTGAAAAACTACTGAACTGAACATATTGAAAGATGGATGGAATCACAATAGAGCCAACCTACCCATTTAAATCTGTAGGTTACTAAGTGCTTCAATATTACTTATTCAATAACTATCCAGAGGTATTTAAGAAATAATCCTTTCCCCCATATTGCCTCTCTAAAGAAACCTAAACCTGCCCAGGATAGGGCCCCTGACTCCACATTATTCCCAAAGCAATCCAGCTGTGCCAGGTGTTCTCTCTAAACAACCTACCCAGAAAGGAAAGTGACTGATTCCTAGAGAAAGAAACTAAGAATTGAGCTAATTTTACATCCATTTCCTCCAAAGAAACCTTACACTCTAGAAACCACCAGTTTTCAGGCTTGCATAGAAGCCCCAACAACTAACCTCAGAAAGCAAGTTGCCTAAACAGAGTTACTTAATAGGAAAAAGAATTCAGTACTGAAATAACTGTCAGAGCAGAAAGCTAAATCTACTAAATGTCACTTTCTCCTCTTTTGCTTAAAAAAAAAATCACAGAGAGATGGACACTATACTTTGACGTATTTGACAAGTGATCATCTGGCTTCTCTTTAAAGACTTGCAAGGAGGGGGAACTCACCACTTCTTGAGGTAACCCATCTCACACTGGGAAAACTCTAATTATTAGAAAGTTGTTCATGGTATCTAGCCTAAATAGGCCCCTTGAACTTCTACCCAATACTGCATTCTATCCTCTGAGACAGAACGTTCAAAGAGCTAAATTAATGCAGGAGGAAGGTGAGAAATCTTTCTCATTCCCTCATGTATCTCCCTAGTGGCCTGTGCCTCTGGTCCTGGCCCCGGGGCAGGTTGTCTGGTGTGTGTATATATTCACAAAGGAAAGAATTCTTCATATTAGGGTTTGGCAGTCAATGACATAAATTCTAGGTCTTCTGTGGTCAAGGTACTCCTTTGCTGTTCAAGACTCTCACACATTACACATTTTTACATGTAATTGTAAACAAATTATATATGTATATTATATATATATATATATGATAAATTGAAGATAAACAAGAAGGAAGGCACCACGATTATTAAGGAAAATCCTGAAAGACTTGAAAGCAGTCAGGGGAAATCAGGAGACAGAGACAAGGAGGGAGACAATTCTAAGAATGGGGGGATAGCCAATGAAAAGGCATTCATGGTATACGCCACTGCTTTTGGTATACAGAACCAACGCAGGCGCAAAAATGAAGTTTGAATTTTCAAATATGTTTTGGAAAATAACAAGCAGCAAAATCAAAACTCAAAAGTCCTGCCTTCTTTAGATCACCTTTAAGCACTCCCTTGCCCCGAGGGTTGGGCCTCAATTTTCTTTTTGTGGGGTAGGAAACATACTACTGAGCAATTAGCAAGCCAAGGGTCACTCTGGTATCTCTGGTACAGCAGAAAGGGTATTAGATCCAGAGGCACAGGTTGTTTAGTCATTCTTCAATTGTGTCCAAATCATAACCTTCTTTATAAAGATACCAGAGGAGTTTGTCACGTCCTTCTCCAGTTCATTTCTGAGGCAAACAGGTTAAGTAATTTGCCCAAGGTCACACAGCTAGAAAGTGTCTGAGGCTGGATGTGAACTCAGATCTTTCTGACTCCAGGCCTGGCACTCTATCCCTTCACCATCTAGTTGCTCCAAGACTTAAAGGAACTGGGTTTAAATCTTACCTGTGTGATCTTGGATACATCACTTAACATTTCTCAGCCTCAGTTTCTTTATCTGCAAAATGAAGGAGTCTGACCTTTCAAAGTCTGAGATTAACCTCTGATCTTTTACATCTTTTTCTTAAAAGAACAGTAAGAAAAAAAAAATTGAGTGTTTGGATGGTGCAATCTAAGACCAGAATTGTGCAAGCAATTCTTGCTCTAAAGAAATATGAAAATAATAAGCCACAAAAATAAAATAAAATAAAACATGGTGCTGTCTGCTAATACCCACACCTAGCGAGGGAGTGAAACACATGAAACCCAAACAGTTAGAAGGATTTTTAGTCTCTCAAACGGTTAACTTCATTCCATGAATTTATCTAATGAATGAAATTTAAGAGTCAACTGACTTGTACAATTCCAGTAAGACTCTATCCCCTTTCCTCTTTCTTTCATGGGGGATGTGTGAGTTTCAATGATCTAAATGGCGATCTCCATAACCTGTATTCTTCTGCCTACAGGAACACAAGAAGAATCTTGACTGCACCAAAGACAGGAGTTGGACATTCCCTTCTATAGGAATGCTCTAAGTGTATCTTTACATTTAAGAGTTGAACATTCTCTATTCTGTGTGTGTATGTATTTTATTCTTTAAGATAAGGAACTGGGATGGAGACAGAAGAAGTTAAGTACCTATTTCTTTTTCAGGAGGAAGATAATCATTGGACAAAGATGTGCCACAGCTTTAGCAATGTGACATAAAAAAAGAAACTTAAGAAAGATTTAGCTTTCATCAAGATACTTCAAGATCTCAGTTGTTTGATTACAAGATAAAAAGAAGAGCAAAAACATGTCAGAAAAACAGGCAAACCTCCTGACAGAGAGGTGACGTGATGAAGCCGCTAAATGAGATACTTTGTTGGACATGGACAATATGGAAATTTGCTTTACTTGACTAAGGATTTTGCTTCCCCCTCCCATGTTTTCCAATTGGGAAGAGGGGGGAGATAAAATAAATGCTATTAATCAAAAATATGAAAGAACAGTTAAAAAATATAAAAACAGAGAAGAAATGAAAAAATGCAGTGTGCCTGATCTATTACTGTATCACCTTCTAGGTACCATGTTTGAGAGGCACAAAAAGGAGTAAATCTAGAGGACAGCAACCAGAAATATTATAACTTGGTCTGAATATCATGGCACTAGAGGAATCGTAGAATTTTAGAATTGAAAAGGATCTCAGAAGCCATATACTACACAACCCATACAATTCCATACATAAAAAGAATCCTCATTACCGTATACTACCTGAAAAGTAGTCATGTAGCCTCTTCTAGGAGGGGAAATATATCAACTCTCAAGACAGAAAATTCTTCCTTGGGCAGCTCTAACTGTGGTAAAGTTTATTTATTTTTTATGGACCTCTCATCTAAACTTACCTCTTAACTTCCACCCAGTGTTCTTCAATTTGTTCCCTAGGGACAAATCGATCAATAATCCCTCCTCTCCTTCCAGTTATTGAAGACAGCTATCATGTGCCCCTGAGAATCTTCTCCAGAGTAAACATGACCTACTCCTTCAATCAAACAGGAACAGTTAAGGAATTAATAACAATTAGTCTAAAAATAAAAATCAAAGGAATATATGTTGCTAAATTAAAATAGTTTAAATGTTATTAGGTAGAAAAAGGAAAAGATTTATTTTAAATGGTTCCTGAGAACGGACCTAGGACCTCTGGGTAAAAGTCAGAGAATGTGAGGCATCAACTTAATATAAAGAAAAAAATTCCTAAAAATTAGAGCTATCCAATAATGGTGACTGATTCATTTATGAAGTCACTGTCCAAAATTACTATTCAAGTGGAGGTAAAATAATTTTCTGTAACAGGAGAAAGAATTCCTGTACTGGGTAGCAGGTTAAAATAAGTAGGTAAATCCTAAGGACCTGTCTCATTCTAGGCTATATTTAAGGCTAATACCAAATCATCATGGCTTAGCATGGGGCTTTTTCCTTGCCCTAGACAAGTAATGAAATGAACAGGGAAGTAAGGAACACTGGACATTAATAAGATATGCAAGTCCAGGAAGATACTTGAGTCATCTCTAATCACCACCCCTACCATTTTCCCACACTCTTCAGGTACTCTCTGACCCTTCCACTAATTTCTCTGTTTTCAGGATTTAAAAGACAATCATTGCTAGTACATTTTAAAATAAGATATATAAAATGATTCAAAGCAGTTGCAGATCACAATACACTATTTTTTTCACTCTTCTTTTCTTTTTATTCTGGACTATAAAAACACAAAATAAAGTAAGCATTCCTATATACAGCACAGGCCAGGAGAGGCATGAAACTGATAATCTTGCTTATGTAAAACTTGCTTTTCTTAGGTGTACAATAAATTCAACATGTAACTTTCAAAGCTGTGTCAAAGGCATTCTTAACCTGGGACCCAAGGACTTCAAATAGGGTCTGTGGACAGATTTCATGAGATCCATGAACCTAGATGAGGGAAAAACAATCACATCTCTATTTTCACTAACCTTTAAGTTCAATTGAGCATTTCCTTTAATTATTAATAATTATGAACTTAATTATGAATTTTTTAAAATTAGGAATTTAAACACATAACTATTCTGACATGGACCATAGGGGTCCATGATACAAAAAAAGTTTAGAACCCTTGTTCTAAATAAGGCTAGGTAATTACCTGAGATTATTCAATACAAAGTTGGAACAAAACAATAAAGTTCAATCTGGGATGTCTGATAAATCCAGAATAGAAAGCAATTTGGGAAGAATTTCCTACTTAAAAAGAGATGCTGGGAAAATAAAAAAGAAGTTGAGTCAGAATTAGGTATAGGTCAATGTCTTAGATCATATACCATAATGATGTCAAAATGGAATTCACTTAATAGAGTGAATATTAAAGGTCACATAATAAAACAAAAAGATTAAAAGGAGAACAAACTTTCCCAGCTATGACTAAGGACAGAATTGTTAAGCAAGTGACAATCACAAAAGATTGTTATTGATCATGTAGACTACATGAGCAAAATGATTATGTTACATTAAAAGATTTTTACACTAACAAAATCAACATTAACTAGGATAAGAATGGAAGCAGTCATTGAGGGCAATAACAAAACCTCTACATCAAATATCTCTAAAGGCCCAATATCCAAGATATATAGAGAGCCAAGAGTCATTACCCATAAGGTAAGTGATCAAAGACCATTTATATGAACAAACTACTTTCAAAAGAAATGTAACAGGGAGGATGGAGCCAAGATGGTTGAGAGAAACCAGGAAGTTGCCTGAGTTCTTCCCAGTGAGTGACAGAATCCACAAAAAGATGGAGTGAAACAATTTTCCAGGCCAAAATAATTTAGAAGGACTTCAGGAAAGGCCTGTGTCACTTGGATAAAAGGAGAGCAGAGCCCAGCGTAGGTGGTGTCTGGGCAAATCAGTTGAATGCTCTTAGCCCCAGAAAATATCAGCAACTGAGTCCCCATAATCCTGGCTCAGCAGGCCAGCTGTGAGGCCTCTAGCCCCTGAGCAACGGGCAAACTGCCAGTCCCAGAACCCAGGGCCCAACAGGAACAACCAGGCTGGGCCAACCTGGCATGGTGGGCAAGCTGCTAGTCTCAGAAGCCCCAGTGCAGAAAGTCAGTGGTCAAGCCCCTGGTCCTCAATACAAAAAGCTTAGGATGACATCCCCTGTACCCCAGAACTTAACTTTTAAAAACAAGCAAAAAGCAAAAAAGAGCCCTGACCATGAACGTTACTATGACCACAAGGAAGATCAAAACACAAACCAGAAGAGGACAAAAATGTCAAAATGCCTATATGTGAAGCCTCAAAGGGGAGTATGGATCCATCTCAAGCCCAAAGGATTTTAAAAATCAATTAACAGAGGTAGAAGAAAAATTGGAAAAAGAAATGAGTTATATAAGACAATTACAAAAAAAAGGAAATAGCTTGGAAAAGGAAGCACAAAAATTGACTAAAGAACACAACTCCTTAAAAATAGAATTGGCCAAATGAAAGGGGAAAAAATCCACTGAAGAAAACTCTTTTAAAAGTAAAACTAGTCAAATGGAAAAGGAGGTACAAAAGCCAACTGAAGAAAATAATTCCTTAAAAATTAGAATTGGGAAAGTGGAAGCTAATGACACTATGAGAGAAAATCAGTCAAACAAAATCAAAAGAATGAAAGATAGAAGAAAATGTAAAATACCTCATTGGAAGAACAACTAACTTGGAAAACAGATTCAGGAGAGATAATTTAAGAATTATTAGACTACCTGAATGGCATGATCAGAGAGAGAGAAAAAGTGTGCCTGGACAGCATCTTTCAAGAAATTATCAAGGAAAAGTGCCCTGATATTCTAGAACCAGAGGGTAAAATAGTCATTGACAGAATTCATCAATCACCTCCTGAAAGAAATCCCAAAATGAACACTGTAGCCAAATTCCAGAACTATCAGCACCAAGGAGAAAATACTGCAGGTAGTCAAAAGAGAAACACTTCAAATATCAAGGAGCCACAGTCAGGATTACATGGGACTTAGCAACTTCTACATTAAAGGATCAAAGGGCTTGAAATATGATATTCCTTAAGACAAAGGAGCTTGGATTACAACCAAGAAACAACTACCCAGCAAAACTGAGCATAATCTTTAAGGGGAAAAGATGGACATTCAATGAAATAAGGGACTTGAAAAATTTCCTAAAGAAAATAGAAGAACTAAACAGAAAATTTGACCTTCAAATACAAGACTTAAGAGAAACATTAAAAGGTAAACAGGAAAGAAAAACAAATAAACAAAGATGGTATTCAATAAAGTTAAACCACGGCTGAGGAACCTGTGGCCTCAAGGCTCCATGTGGCCCTCTAGGTCCTCAAGTGCAGCCCTTTGACTGAATCCAAAGATTGGTTCTCCAGCCCTGCTTAAATTCTTTACATCCCTACAAGATGGCAAATAAGCATTTATTAAGTGCCTACAATATGCCAGGCACTGGGGATATAGAGACAAGTAAAAGATAGTCCCTGCCCTCAAAGAGCTCACAATGTAATGGAGGAAATAACACAAAGGACAGTGAGGGGAGCTAGAAGTTCTAAAAGTCCATCAAGGAACTGAAGGACATTAAATCCACAGAAGAAAAGATGTGATTGTGTGGATGGTTGCTATCTTAAGATATTTGAGAGGTTATCATATGGAAAAGGCATTCCAGCCTTTCTGGCCCTTCAGGACACAAATAGAAGTAATGGGTAGAAGTTACAGGAAGGTAAATGTCCTCTTAATATGAAAGAAGATTCCAACAATTATGATTGTCTAAGAATGGCATGGATTTACAGTATCCTCTAAAATTAAATTATCTTCAGATAGGGTCTGACCCTCCCCCCCTTATTTGGAGATGTAGCATAGAATATTTATGTTATCAGACAGGGGTTGGACTAGGTGTCCTTTGAGGTCCCTTCCAAATCTATTTTATGATTTATTGCTTGGGACAGCATGGAATTGAACCTGAGGAATGAATGGGTGGTGGGGGAGGGGAGGAGTATAGGGAAGAGGAATTTGTTAGTTGGGAAATTATATTGACAAGTATTTAAAGACATTTGTCTATGGGGAGGAGAAAGTCACTCAAAAACCATTTCTGAAAGTATAAAATGTTGCAACTATCATTAAAATCATTAAAAAGGAGGCATGAACATCATTATAATCCTTTCTTATCTCTAAGTAGCAGATTATATTATATATGCATATGTATATGTTTATTAGAAAAAATGGTAGTTTATTATACTTATCCATCTGTGCTTTATGTCCTAATTAGAAACACCTGACATATCATTTACCTTCAAAAGCATTATGGGTTTTGTGTTTTCAGTGTCGCACTTTCCATTAGACTCCAGATTTTGTAGTTCAGTTGGCATGATGCCTGTACCCATACTTTGAACTGAATAGTCTCATTCACTGAAAGGGACAATCTCTATTTAGTTTACCAGCATGAAAACATCAACAAAGAAATTCCTATCTCTTCTTAATTGCTAGACTTAGAAATTCCCAGAACACTGGCTAGGCTTCATAAGAGACCTTGAGTGTACAGTGTTAGAACATAGTTATCATGAAGTAGTTAGAAATCTTTTAAATAATTACTTTTTTTCCTAAATATGTTCTTAGAATGTAGAATAGTTGCATATGAATATGCAACCCTGGTATACTTAGGACAGAAAAGCTTGGTGCCAATGATAAAATGCTTTACCCAATTAAAATGGAAAATAAAATGGTTAGTATTATTTTCCTGACACATAAGTAATTTAGAAGCCTGGAAAGAACAGTTACAAATTCCTAAGACCATAGTTTTACTTCAACCGACAGTTAAAAAATAACAATGACAAAACTAAAAACAAACAAACAAAAACAGGCCAAGATTCAAATCTGACAGTCTCTTAAAGGCAGAATGTGGACTTTCCTTAAAGATTTCCCTACAGGTTTCAAAGCAAAGAAGGTTCAGTCTGAAATGTTTTATATTTTCTCTCACTCTTAAAACACTGGAAAACCCATTTGGCTTGATGGCCTGAATAGAAAGGGAGTGTAACTACTTAATGCCAAGAAGATGTAATGGAAAAAAAGCCAAGGAGATGGCTGGACCCTATTTTCTTTTTGCTCAGCACATCCTGTCTTTAATCTGAAGCATAAATAGGCCAAACCCAAACATACCAACTCTTTTCAGGTGAAATTATCTAGGTTATGAAAACAAGTAATACAGTTTTCATTTTCCCCTTAACTGGCAGCTGATAGAAACCACTTCCAAAACAAACCAAGGCAAATCATTGCTTACAAGAGAGCCGCCTAACAAGTTCTCCCTGCTTTAATACCTAACTCCCAGGAGGAAGTTTGAGTCTCTTCTTTCACTTGTGCTCCAATTTTCAATTCTGACTTTCAGACAGACTTTGCCATACATGGCAAAGAAAAAGCTGGGCTCTACCCGTCACCTCTGCTGCTTAGTGGAAACTAATCTTTTGAAACTTGTCTCCAGATTAATCTTGAGTGGGCAAGGTTTTTTATATGGATTGTGTCATTTCAGGATATGGACATCTTTGAAGAAAACTAAATGATGCTAAGACACTTTCCTTAGTGATTAAAAGATAATGTACTTCACAGGCCCCCAAGCAAGTCTAAAAATTTACCCTTTAATATAAAAATATCCAAGATTTCAATTGAACAGGTAAAGTCACATGTTTTTGACATGACTAACACTCCACCTTTCCCCAATATTGAGTATATGTTGGTGGTGAGTTGTCACAGCAATAACAGTAACAAATTTCACTACTAAATATATTTGTGAATTACACAATTTCCCAATTCTTTTAATGAGAAACTAGACCCCTACACAATAACAAAGTATTTTCCTTTTAGACATTCTCTAAGAGGTTTTTAAAAATTAGCATAGAATCTCATCTGTAGGAAATGATTTACTACTGTCCTACTTTATAATTTTGAAAATAGTCCTACTTTGTAAACTTATAAACAAACACTATTAGCCTATAACATTAATTTTTGAGAAATATCAAGCACCTACTATGTGGAGAGCAGTGTGCTAGAAGCTGAAGAGAAATACAAGAAGGATGAAAAGAAGGGAAGAAAGAGAGCCAGGAAGGGTGGAAGGAAAACATGAAGAGAGAAAGGTGAGGAAAGAGGGAGGAAAGGAAGAATTTACTAAGCAACTACTACGTTCCATGGACTGAGCTAAGTGATTTATAACTATTATCTTACTTCATCCTCACAACAACCCTGGGAGGTGGGTGGTATTGTTATCCCCATTTTACAGCTCAGGAAACTGAGGCAAACAGAAATTAAATGACTTGTCCAGGGTCACACAGCCACAAGTGTCAGAGGCCAGATTTTACCACAGGTCTTCCTTACTCTTGAGCCCAATGCTTTTATCTACTGTCCCACCTAATTACCTATAAGAATAAGGAAAAAAGTTGCCACCACAACATTATGAGTTAGTCTTGCAATGGTGTGAAATATAGAGAAATTGCTATCATTAAAATCCAAACAGGTATACAAGGGAGAAAATTATTATATGCTTAGATGAGAAACCCAAGTGTGTGTGTGTGTGTGTGTGTGTGTGTGTGTGTGTGTGTGTGTGTATGTGTGTGTGTGTGTGTGTGTGTGTGTGAGAGAGAGAGAGAGAGACACACGATAGAAAGGGAAATGCATCAAGAAACAGGACTTGGGTTCCTGAAAAACTCTATGAGATAGGGTCATGAGATCCTTTCAGCACTACATCTTTGACCCTTAGTAAAGTCCATTAACTTTGTCCAACATCAGTTCCCTCATCTATATTATAAATAGAGAGGAATTAAATAAAAAAAATCTCTAAGGTACTAAGTGAAGACTCTTCTTAAGTTCAAATCTGGCCTCAGATACTTACTAGCTGTAAGACCTGGGCAAGGCACACTAACCCTATTTACCTTAGTTCTTCATCTACAAAATGAGCTAGAAAAAGAAACCACTGCAGTATCCTTACCCCAAAAATCCCAGAGGTCATAAAGAGCTAAGAGCAAGTGCATAACTAAACAACAAAGTCATTTTTAGCTGTAGATCAGGAATTCCTTAGCTGGAGTCCATGATGTATTTTTTTTTCATTTTAACAAATATTTTGGTAACTGTATTAGTTGCTTTCTTTTATAATTATATATATTTACAAATATTACTCCAAAAAAGACTTTACCAGACTGCTATGTCAAGGAGTCCCTGACACAAAACAGGTTAGAAGCCCTACCTCTACTCTACGATCATGATCCTGAGATAATCAAATATGAAAAGATACTTCTAGTTATAAAGATTGGAGGAAGGGAAGGATATGGATAAAGCAGAGAAGGCTTCATGAAAGAGACAGCACTTGACCAAGGGTCTTAAAGGATGAGAAAGATGTCACTAGAGGTGAAAGGGGTGGCAGATATTTACTTTACTCCCCCATAAAATATCAGAGTAGAATTTATAGAACTGTTGTATTAGGAGGAACTAGATAGTTTCTAAAAGGTTCAGCTCATTCATTTTACAAAAAAATTAATTGACTAAGGTCAAAAAAGAAGGCAATTTGGGAAGAAGCCAAGTTCCCCATTTCCTTGTTCTGTTCTCCTTCACCATGCCACTACCACCAACCAAGCCTGTAAGTTTATGCTAATAAGGCCACATTTAACTAGTTTCAATTGCTTGGAATGAAATTCATCACCACAATTCATGTGATAAACCAATCACTTCATATTTTTTATCTGAGAGCTCTGAGTAGGAAAGAGACTGATATGTCAGAGAAATTATACTATCCACCATCAGATTTAGTCTTTTCATTCACACAGAACCACTATGACCTGAAGATGAGGCAACGTAATTTTTTCAGTCCCAAACACGGGTCTCTGATACATTGAAGCTCCCTGAAGAAATATTTGGGTATACCTAATCATGGTATGAGGCAGTTAGGTGGCACAGTGGATAAAATGCTAGCCATAGAATCAGGAAGACTCATCTTCCTGAGTTCAAATCTGGCCTCAACACTTACTAGCTGTCTTATAACCCTATTTGTCTCAGTTTCCTCATCTAGAAAATGAGTCAGAGAAGGAAAAGGAAATGGCATACTACTCCATTATCTTTGCCAAGAAAACCCAAATGTGTCACCCAGAGTCAGACATGACAGAAATGACTGAACAATCATGGCATGGTGATCCGACTAGAATATCTTTAAAGCACCATGAAAAAATATGAGGATAGAGTATAGTTCTAGTAGTATAATGCATAGGATTATACTGTACTTTAGGACTACTATATACTATACTGTATACTAAGACTATAAGTAGTAATAGATAGTGCAATAAATAAGTGTAATAGATAGTAGGACAAAGTTCCTTCTATTTAAGTGTTATTTTATAAATAGCTAAGATCAGTATGGAATTTTTAAGGTTTGCAATGAACTTTCTATATAATATCTCATTTAATCCTGACATCACACCTATGAAGTAGATGCTATTGTTATGACCATTATGCATAAAAAGGAAACTGAAGATGAGAAAATTTAAGCAACTTTCTCAAGGATACACAGCTAACTGACTATCCTGACTATCCACTACACCATCTAAGTGTCAATAAACACACATGACTTCAGTAAAATCTGTCACTACTTCCTCCTTTCAACTCCCATAAGACTACCAGGTTTCTATGTGAGCACAGTCACATTAATTTCTTCATGTGTCACAAAAGCCAAAGGAGGTCTTTATACTGTCTGCATGTGTAATTCTGAAGTGAAAAGTTTTATGTGATGATCATGGAACTTCTTTCTTTGAGTTGCCAAAGGAAGGGAAAAAAGAATAGTAGAGGAATGTTCTTCATGAGCCTCACTGAGAACACCTTTCTGCACCCTATTCTAAATACACACACAGCCCCACTCGAATTGATGGGCACGCACTTTGGCAGTAACACAGGTTACAGGAGGAATAAGGAAAAGTTAGTTGTTTATGGGTACAGCAATTTCTCAGCCGGAAGAACACCAAAAAAAAGTAAAAGAGGATAAATCAATTTTGAGCTTTCAACAAAGAGAAGGAAGTACTCTGATGTCTGAAACTGGGCCGTCCAATATTCTAATTTCACAAGCTCCCAGTCTCAAGCTGCTGAAGCAAAAATAGGAAGCAATTCTGTTGCTTTAAAAAAAAAAAGAAAAAAAGAGGAACTAGGTGGCTGTGAAAACAACGTAAGTATCATTGTTACCTTCTGGTGAATGTAAGTTATAATACAGCATAGTTTCTACTTCATATAAGCAGAATCAACTTAATCATATTTAACATTGCCTTCAACTCTACATGGTTAGATTTCACCACAAAATATGAATTCTACTTCCCATTTTAGGTACCTGTAAGACCCCTGGAAAAAGTTTCCATTCTGATTTTAGTAAGTCAAAAAGATTCTTTTGTTTCAAGAAATAGAAAACCTTTCTAATAATGCAAACACTGGAAGAAAGCAGAAAATCTGAGATTTTGTCCCAAGCCTGAGACATCCAAGTCATTCAACCTCTTACAGATGACTCCTATAACTATACATCCATTTCTCATTTCTCTTCTGAGATTGTCTCACATCATCAACTGCCTCTTGGACATCTCAAACTCAGTTTGTTCAAAATAGAACTCATTATTTCTGCCAAACTCTCCCTGTGTCCAAACTCCTCTATTATTGTCAAGGCACTGATGTCCTCTCAGTCATCCAGACTGGCAACCTGAATGTCATCCTTGACTGTCATCTGTTGTCAAGCCTTGTTGTTTCTACCTTCATAGACTCTCTCCCAGAGATCTTCTTTCCCCTCACACAGCTACTTCTATTACACACTGATACTAGATTATCAAGTAACCCAGTTGGTTTCCCTGCCTCAAGTCTCTCCCCACCCCAAACCATCCTCCATACAACCGCCAAAGTGATTTTCCTAAAGTGCAGATCTGACCATGTTACACCCCCAACTCAAGCCCTTGTCTGCTTTTTAAAGCCCTTCACAATCTGGCCTCTTTACTCCCCTCCATGTTATCTACAATCCAGGCTTGCTGTTCACTGCACTCAACACCTCCATCTCCTAACTGTCCCTTTTCACTGGATGTCCCCCATGCCTAGCTCTCCCTCCTTACTTCCACCTTTTGGATTCTTAAGAGGCTTCGGTTCAAATATCTTCTTCTTCAGGAGGCCTTCTCTGGTTCCCATATCCCACTCAACCTACTTTACCCTGCTAATGCCTTCCCTCTGAGGGAAAGGATACATACACTTAAACTGTATGTATCACTTAGATACTGATTTTTGTACACTGTATTCCCCATTAGAATGTGGGCTCCTTGAGGGAGTTTTTGTCTTTCTTTGTATCCTCAGCACTTAACACAGTGCCTGATGCATAATAAGTTCTTAAGGCTTGTGGGATGATTGAGCATAATTTTCTTCCAAGTAAAATTCAAACAGTACTGCCCCAGGCTAATAAACATTTCCAATGAAACTATCATCTCTCTGGTTAAACAGTATACCTTTCCTGATACCTTCAAAATCTCAATCTGGAGAACTTTCCATCTCTCCTGAATTGGCTTCCCTTGTAAAAGTTGAAGCCATGGGGACCCTACCTAGCCTTCCTATGAACTCTTTTAAATTTTCTCTCCAAAAACCTAGCTATGTCTGGTTTTCTTCTCCTTTTCCAATGAGGAAGTGGTCACTTCTCTGCTCCACTGCACAAGAGTACATAGTTCCTCCTTATTGTGGAGAATTAGATCCAAAATAAATAGCTCTACTTTTTTGTTTCTTTGCCTGTTGAAGGAAGAAACAATAATCAAAGCAAGCCAATAAATGATTAGTTGTTTGGTTGTGGGCAAAGAAAGTTTAAACAAATTTCAAGATAATTAAAGTCCCTTATCACTACTGTGCCATGTACCTCCACAGGAGACTTTCCTCTTTCACTTAATTGTTCAAACAGATTATCTACAGAAATTAAATCTAAATGCATTTGATCACATAGCACTATCAGTAAAAAAAAAAAAATGAGCATGTAGTCCCATGTATAGATTTACTTATTCATAAATTATATCTATGTACATTATAAAATTCAGATTAAAATAGAAATGTTAGAAGGATGAGATAAAAATAAATAATATTTGTTCCCTAAGACAATAAAGGGCCACTGAAATTCACTGAGTGGGGTGAGTGACTTGGTCAGACCTGTGCTTTAGAAAAGGTGCAGAGGATGGATAGTAGGGAAAAGCTGTAGGAAAAGAGACCAGTTAGGAGATTATTGTAATAGTAACAAGTGAGAGGTAATGAGGGCCTAGGATAGGATGGTGACTGTGTAACTATAGGAGAGATATGGAGATAGAAACAGCAAGATCTGCCAATTACTTGGACATGTGGAATGAGGAAGAGGAGGAAAAGATCCCTGAGAGGTTGCTAAACTTCAGGTGATTAGAAGGAAGAACGGTGGTGGCTTAACAGTAATAAGGAAGTTTGAATGAAGGATGAGTTGGAGGTAGGGATAGGATGGGAAGATAATGTAATGATATTTGTGATCTATATCAGAAACCATCCAACCCATCCAAACCGGTCATCCTATAGATAGATGCCTTCTATCCCATCAAAAATGAAAAGGTGGCGAGGGGTGGCCAGAATCTTCCTCAATGGTTATTTCTACTAATCGTAAAACCTGCCCTCTGAGGCACACCTGCCACGACTATCAGGAGAACATCATCTGATGTCCACCTTAGAAGGAAGGAAGATGAAAATTTGCACAGAAAGAAGGCAGAGTGGGGGAGTGTAAGAGAATAAGGGTAAATAATAATTGTTACCATAGGTACTAATGGTAGGTCCCACCATAGCCATTTTTATTCCCAACCTCTGACTAAGTAGATCAATTGGTGGATCAACCATTGGAGTTAAGCCATGACCCCCTAGGGGCTACGCCTTCTCTCCACCCCTTCCTACCCCACTTTTGGAGACCACTGGTCCAAAGGATATTCCAATGACAATATCCCTTCATTTCTGCCTCTGCTGATATTAAACCAAATGCTCTCCCAACTTTAGTGTTTAGGTTTCCTGACATGGATCTTTGTGATATGTAGAGTTCCCCTGCTTTACTCACAAATTTTGCCTTTCTCGTTCCTTTAGATAAACACATATCCTTTAAAAGCCATATTCTACTTAAAAGTATCATCCCCAAAGTCTCAGAAATCCCTATGGGTTAAGATCTCTATGTCACCTTACTTGTTACTCACTTTCTATGCAGACATCTGAGAGAGCAGGTTTAATTTCTGGTTCCTTTCTTGAACCTTTATCTCTTGTAAAATTTTGTGTCCCAAAACAGTAGTGCTGTTCTTCCTACAGTGAAACTGCTCTCTGGTAAATAGCTTAGTGAATATCTATAGACAGCTTTCCTAATTCTTTTCACTTTGAAGTCTTCTAGATGAGATTTCTAAGATTTCCAAACAATACTTCTTACCATTCCTATTTAGTATACTCCATCCCTGACCAGGGATCTATCATCAATATATTTCAAGCCATGGTCCAGAAATCCAAATCTTATTTTAATGCCCCATCTTCTTAAATAGCTGTTCACTTCTCAATTCCAATCCCTCCTTTTCTAAGTCCTTGACTTTAATTCTACTCATTGCTGTAATGGAGATTATTACGTGTGCCTTTATGATCTTTAATTTCTTACCTACAAAGTCATAATATTCAATACTGATTTCTAAATTCCTTCATTAATACTGATTTTGCTCATAGGAATCATCAGAAGTAGTCATCCTGATGACAAGTCTTGAGAGAGTCTCCTATATGTCCTTGAAACATGTTCCAGTAAGACATCAGACCTCTCTATTATTATCAGGTAAATAAATATGAGAATCTTCAACCCTTCACTATTTGCTTCTTCTACATCTTATCCTCATATCTCTCACCTGACAACACCTAACATAACGTCATTGCTTGGAGGAAAAGAAACTGCTTCCTTCACAAGTGGTACAGTTCCCTCATACTGAGAATACAGAACATTGAAACTTTCATATAATTTTCAGACAAGCTGATTTCTAACTATGCTTTTCTCATCCTAAAACTCAGTGTCTATGTAGAATATTTACTCCATAGGCTAAGGACTTGTGAACTAAGATATTTTGCTTTTTTCATCCAACCTTGAGGTGAATTTTTCCAAAGGCAAGGTTTTTTTTTATATGTTTATATCAATACAAAGAGGCAGAGAAAAAGAAAAATAGAGACAAAGAGAGACAGGGATTGGATGTCTGATTTCATTGTAGAAAACTCTAGGATGAGGATACTTCCCTTACCAATGTCATTCAGCACTCTCTTCAATTCAGTCTTAAGACTGCTGCTTAGGGGACTGAGGGGTTGTGACTTGCTCAGGGTCTCACAGACAATATGTGCCAGATGTAAGACTTAAACCCAGGTCTTCCTGGCTCCAAGGTCAACATGTGATCCACTAAGCCACGCTTTTCTCATATATATGTACAAATTTTCTGGTTTGCCATTCAAATATTATTTAGAAGAAAAAAATTCTCTATATAGGGTAGTTTTAGTAAGTGAGTAATAATTTTTAGCATTCTAACAAAAATGAACCTGGAAGAATCAAAATTAATATGGTAAATGTAATCTCTCTGCTAAGAATACATCCTTCTAAAAATCTGTTATTCTTAACAGTCAAACCTGTCCAAAGCTGGAATAGGCTGTTTGTAAGGAGAGGAATTTCCCATCACTGGAAGATTTCAGGTGGAGACTGGATCCCAGAAGATCTCAGCTCAGGTAACAAAAAGACAACCTCTAAAGTTCCTGCTCAAAACTGCACTAAAAGTTGCTTTGATCAAATGATCAAGGAAACTTACCGATGTACAAAAGATGCACTGACATTCCTGCAAAATGGTCATCTTGTCCAGAGAATATTCACAAAGACAGAGCTTGCAAGTGACCAAAGGATCCAAGGAGAGTTCTCCAGTTGATGGATTTTCCATTGTCATGGTCGGATAGCAGAGCTCACCAACAGAGCCCATCAGTATGTCTGGATACTTCTTGGATCTTCTTAATCCCTGCAATCAGATTTCAGAACTTAAATACTCTGATCCACATTACTCAAAATAACCCCGACAGCACTCACATAAAGAACCACCAACCCAAATATGGACTACATCAAGTTAGGGCATGGTACCTTGCAAAGTTTTGGTTGGGGAGGGGGTTAAAAATTAAGTTTATACATTCATGGCAATTAACAAAGTGATATGGTTCAGTGCAAAGAGTACTGAACTCTCAGCTGTCACTTTCAACTCGTGTTACTTAAGCAAGTCATTTCTATCTATTTGTATCCTCAGCACTGAACATAGTACCGGCACATAGTAGGCACTAATTAAATGTTTATTGGTTGATTGACTAATTTGACTCCCATGGGCCTCAAGTTCCTCCTTGGTCAAATGAGGAGGTTGGAGTACATGATCTCCGAGGTCCCTTTTAGTTCTAGAGCTATGACCCTATGAATTCAAGGATCATGCAAGAACATAAGAACAATCCCATTTTACTTATTCCATTCCAACTAACTGCTTTCAAGAAAAGATAAGGACAACTTCTGTAGTCTCACAGCTTTCACTAAAGTCACAGGAGTCTGATAGCCCAATTCTACTTTGGGAACATCCCGCTCCCAAATGAAATAAAGTATGCTTGAGCTACAGGAGGGAGGTGGGGAACTATGGGCAAACGGGAGATCTAAGAGCCTCTAGTTTTAACTCTGTGGTTTTTTTTTTTTAAGAATTATATTTAAGAAGATGTAAGAAAATTATATCAAGAAATCCTGAAAATAGTTTTCTCCTAATAATGTATCTAAAATCTTTACATTTTGTAATAACTGTAAGTTTTACAAGGCTTTCATTAAAAGATTTAAAAATCCCCAAAGTTTTAAAAAAAAAATGGCCATCCAATTAAACTCCAAATCTTTTTTTTCTTTTTTGAGAAAACTAAAACTTTCATTTTGGAATGACTATGATACTACACACATTTCTTGAGAATTGAGGGTTGTTTTTTTTTATTCTACTTTAAGAACCACTTTTGGCAGAAATGCACAATATTTGATGCACTGTCCCAGTAGGATAAATGTCAGAAATGCCCAATATCTGTTAATGAAAATAAGTTATAGAATAATGCATAATAGTGTAATCGATTTGGAGCTTGAAGAGCCCTTGGAGATTGCCAAGTTCAATTCACTCATTTTACAGATGAGGAAACTAAGGACAGTGAAGTGACTTCCCAGGACAACATAATGAGTATTTGTGGCAGGATCTGAACCTAGATCTTTTGACCTCAAGACAAGTATCCCATCTGCTCTTCCAGAGGCATCAAAGAGAAGATCCACAATACTCCTGAGTGCAACCAGAAACAGATTAAAATATAATTGAGAAAATTCATGATGGAAAATGCTCTCCACATCCAGAAAAAGAACTACAGAGTCTAAACACATACTGAAGCATACTATTTGCTCTCTTTTTTTGTTTTGTTTCTTCTTTTTCCTAGTTCCATTGTTTCTAATTCTTCTTTATAACATGACTAATGTGAAAATATATTTAATATGAATGCATATGTAGAGCACATATCAGACTGCACACCATCTTGGGTAGGGAGGAGGAAAGGAAAGGGAAGAAAATTTAGAATTCAAAATCTTATGGAAGTGAATGTTGAAAACTAAAAATTAATAAAAATATAATTTGGAAATATTTGACAAAATAAATAAAAAATACAATAAACATGGATCATGTTAACATGTGGCTTTCTATGTCAATGTATACGGATCCTTATGTATGATTTCATGGTCCCTATTTCTATTTCATACACTGCCCTCTCCTCCCACATTAACTCCCAATGCATCATCAAATGTTACAAATGAAAGACTGGAAATCTGAGGTCCAAAAAAGTTACAGGTTTTACCCAATATCAAATACTTATTAAGGACTTTCAGAAACTATTATAATTCATTTGGGTAGAATAGTGAGAGGAGGTGGTAAAGGAGTGGGGGAAAGTCTCCTATTCATTTCCTAAACCTGTGATTAACACAATGTGCATGTAGTCCTCAACTATCTCACGGTAACCACTCAGTTCCACTTCCTGACAGGGAAATGAAGCCTAGAAACTTGAGATGTACATACAGATAATGTCAAGGGGGCCTCGGTCAAGCCAAAGGATATTCCCCCAAATACGACAGCCACAGAAAACAGAGCACAGTAAACAAGGTGCTCACAACAGAATACTTGGCTCAGATCCTGGTTATCATGCATGCAGATAGATCATCAACTCCTTTTAGAAGTATAAAATCCCAAGTGTTTTCCTGGTCTTATGTGGGAAGGGTACCTTATCATGTAGATCGTAAAGTTAGTTTAATCACTGGGGGTCAAAAGGTACTATGATCATTTCTGTTATAGTAAACTTCTCATAGTAATAGTCATCTTACTTAACTAAGCTCCTGCTTCCCATTCCAATTATTCAATTAAATATTCAATCTCTATATCAAATCCAACACCTAGAGGTTTGCAATTTTCTTTAGATTCTCTTGAGTCGTTGGGTGTGGGGAAAATGAATACATATAATTATGTTCATTCTTGACTGTACCAAGTCAGGAAACTATCACCTGTTTTACTTACTTTCAGAAAGCCTCAATTTCAGGGAAGACACCCTAGTTCCCAGGAAATCTTCACTACATGTCACTGATCTTTCGTCTCATTCATTAGCTGCTTCTTCACCACTTTCAAAAAAGGTGACTACATAGCACATCTGAATAAGCAATGCTGGTATGTACACATAATAATGGGAAAAGATTTCTTCACTAAATGTTTCTTGAACAAGGAAACGGTGGGGAGGGGAAATAGCTGGACTTTTTTAAGCGGCAAAGACTTGGAAACAAAATAGGTACCCATCAACTGGGGAATAGTTCAACAATTTGTGATACATGAAAGTAACAGAATATCATTCCTTCATGGGAAATGATGCATATTTAGAATTCACAGAAGCAGGGGAAGATTTATGTGACTTACGTAGGTTAAAGGAAGCACAACCAGGAAAACAATGTCCATAATTACACTAATATACATTAACTACAATAATATACAGTTATCAATTCCATATTACAACTTTACTCATTGCAGTTTCCCTATATCACAGGTTGGCATGAGAAATTAAAAGGGAATTTTGAGGGTTTTGAGGAAGCCACAGTCAACACACCCACAGCACAGAAAAGGCTTAGAAACTCATAAAATATATGTATAGTATATAATATCAACATATTTTATCTTTTAATACCATCATAATTCAGACTTCTTCTCTGCTATAGAGGGAGCGCCAAAAAATTCTAGGTGGATTTTCCACATCATGATGTCCCTAATCCTGATATGTGGAAAGGATAACTGTACATGTGGGAAACAAACAAACCTGAACTGTCATTAGCTATAATAGCCAGGCTTGGCCTGTGAGAATTAACACAAAAATGTACCTTGCTCTCTTCTTTTCAGAGGTGGAGAACTATGGGTGTGGACCATTGCAGACATGGTCAGTGTGTGTGTTAATTTTGATGAACTGCTCTCTCTCCTCTTTTTAAGTTTGTTATTTGTTATTAGATGGGATGACTTGCTAGACAGCAGGAATGGGAAGAAAATATTCAGAAATGAACATGAGGTTTTATTTACACATCAATAATTTTTTTAAAGAGAAAAGACTGTCAGAAACTTTTCCTATATAGTGTTTGCTACATTTAAGAGTGTCACCAGGATAGCACAGTTTAAAAAGTACAGTCCTGACACTCCTACCTGGCAACATGCTTGTAAATTTTTCAAAGAAACCAAGACATTGGTCACTGTTCCACCCATCACAAGGAGGGCATGGCTGAAAGAAACAAAAAATGCCAGATGTATCTAAACTTTTTTTAAAGTGCAGTATAAAAAGACATGGATTGATATCCTAAGATGAAATTTAAGGAAAAGGATAAAGAGTTTTCTAGCTGAAATTTTTAAAGATTTTTAACACTTGAAAATCCTCTATCTTGCCACATAAGCCTGTAGTTTTCTGGAAATTGTAGGAGAGATTTCTTTTAGTTTAAATATAGACCTTGTATATGATGAAAAGTACAATAAATGTTGCCCTTTGCTTTTAAGAGTTTCATATACCATGGAAAAATCTGGAGAACCAAGAGCATCCACAAGAGGAATCAGGGCTTCCTGAAGGTATAGTGGGTTCTCTTTCATTAGAGGTCTAGTATGCTCTAGATGTCCATTTTAGGGGGATGTGATAAAGGAAATTCTTATACAAGTGATAGTTGAGCTAGATGGCCTCTAAGATTCCTTGAAAATCTGGAATTTTTAAAAAATGAAGTTATTCTTAGCATTCATCTCTAAGGCAGATGGAAAAGAAGGAAAGTAAAGTTATATATTCAGTCTTCTAGAGGCACACATGATCAGAAATGACCCAGTGAGCAGAAGGAAGAAACAGCATTATTCCATTAATTTTTATGTCAATAAAAGAACCATACTTTGGAAAATAATTTCTTCCTCCAGGCTGGCATGGTGAGATTACCCATGAGTTATAAGCTGGCTGTCTTATCCACAAGTACAAGGTCTGTATTAATAGTAGGGGATATAAAGCAAAACAAGTTGACCACTATCCAGCTCCTAAGTATAGGTAAGTGCAAATCCAGTAGAGGCAGTGGCATAGTTTCAAGAGTACTTACTCCCTTGGAATGAAGATTCAAATCCCAACTTAGATATAACCTTTCAGAGCCTCAGTTTCCTCATGTACTACATGAGGATAACAGTAACATCTACCAAACAGTGTTGCTGTGGAGAATATGAAATAATATTTGCAAAATAGCCCGCTATAAAAATGATTATTTTTCTGATTAGATGAGGATAATTCTTTACCTACTTTTATAAGATATTTATAAAGAAAATGCTTTGTAAACCTCCAAAGTTTTTATATATATATATTTAACTTATTTTATTAAGTTACTACAATTATGGGCTCATAGATTCAGCTCTGGAAAAGACCTCAAGAGTTATCGGGCCAATCCCTCTTGCTTTAAAGTTGATGAAACTGTGTCTCAGAAATGTGACTTGCTGAAGTTCATAGTGTAGTAAATATCAGGGCCAAGAGCCAAATTCAGGTCCTTTGACTCTAAATCCAACATTCTTTCCATTACATGAGCAGGCCCCAATGGTTTTTGTTCCACAAACCTCTTTCACTTGCAAAGATGCATTGTGAACCCCCAGAGTAATATAACATTCATAATATCTTTTTATATTTATTCATAATGTGCTTACACAATAACATACATGATCACACTAGCTTTGAATCATTGAAGAAAAACAAACTTACAATGCTTTAAACATGCACATGTTGCCACAGAGGAAAAATACATTTGTAACATAAATAAGCAACTGTTTACTGCTTAAGGTGCCATTAAAGAATGTTCAGCATTGAACCTCTTGAACCATCCCCATAAGACACTAAATGGAAACCCATACAGTATACTGTTTCATAGACTACAGCTGGAATCCAGTTGGATTCGGTGAAACGGCGGCACTTGAGGACCTACAGGGCCACATGTGGCCTCGAGGCTGCAGGTTCCCCATTCTAGGATTACATTATGCCTATTAAGTCCTGTTTCTGTGTCAAGTGCTAATGAAAAAGGGAATCTGAGCAGCAAAGAATACGATCTGGAAAAAAAAAGCAACACAGTAAACTTGACTTTGTTTGAAAAGGACAACCACAGAAAAAATTCTATCTCAAATTATAAACGTTCCATGTGCTAAAATGCCTCTGACTCTAGAATTGAGTGTGGTGAAGGAGTCGTGATGAAAAATGCTACCCACATCCAGAGAAAGAATTGATGGAATCTGAATGCACATCAAAGCATACTATTTTCCACTTTTTCATGGATTTTTTTAAACTGCTTCTTTCACAACATGACTAATGTGGAAATATGTTTTACATGATTGTACATATATAACATCAAACTGCTTACCATCTTAGGGAGGAGGGAAGGGAGGAAGAAAATTTGGAACTCAGAGTTTTTTTAAAATAATGTTTAAAATTGTCTTTACATGTAATTAGGAAAAATAAAACATTAAATAAAAAGGAAATTAGTGTGATGGGTTTGGGGGCGTGGTTTTAGGGGGGATGAAGAGGAATAGGGCAAGAAGGGAAGGGGGAAGGAGCTTTTTCCCAATTTATACTACATTTTTAAAAGGAGATCCAGCAGTTCTACCTATGTCTATAAATGTCTTCTGTACTATAAAGTCCTCATTATATGAGAGGAGCCAAGCACTGATAGGAGAGAACAGGAAAACCATTTTCTCTCCTGTGTTTGCATTAAGACTGCTGAAGAAAGGAACACTTCAGAAGCAGGGCAGGAAGCACAGGGTGTATAAGGAATTTTCATATTCTGCTGGCAACCCAAAAAAGCAATATATTCCCAAAAATATGCAGTGGGTGGGAGAGCTCTGACATTGGAAGTATTTTTAACTGATGTAGCTGCAGCCTGTTAGACTAGCCAAAATCAGAGGTAGCTAATTTTTTGTAAAACTTTAATAATAAAAAGGGGAAAATGGAAGAATAATGCTCTAACAGGATAATTATACTGAAAATTTTACAAACTTTTCCTTAAGTAGTGCTTTAGCAATAGGGCACTTAACAGAGTAATAGGATCATTTATCTTTTCACAACCAGAGTTACCCAAATTTCCAATCCCTAGTATACTGCAGCAAATGGGTATTTAAACCTCTATGGAATTCACTGTAAATAGGTTATGAAGTCAAATGTAATATGAATTATCTGTGGAGCTGTCTCATCTCTGGATAGACCTGGGAAATTATGGGAAGGCTGACTCAGGAATAAAGGACAAAGAAAGGGAAACCCATGACTGTTTGTCTTTAATGAGACAAAAGATTCAGTGCCAGGACTGTGATGTAAGTGGAATCACAGACTTGATGAGATAACACATCACTGGGAAAGTGCAACACAGAAGAAGTTTTCCAAGAAAGGAAGAGGTAAACAAAGGAATAAACCACAGAAGAGAGAGTACCGCCATGTATAGTCAAGCTATAACACAAATACTGGCACCTTCCCATAACAGTCTTCACATATTGTTACCTTCTCCCATCCTATAGCAAAAAAAAAGCTGAGAGGGTCTAATTCTTATTTAGTTATGAATACTCCCCCCATGGCTCCTGGGACATATTGACATACCCTGCTCAAATTTACCAACAACCTAAAAATGACCAGACAGTGCTGATGTTCCAAACCTAATGATTCATTTAGTTGGTGGTTGGTATCGTCAGTGTGAGCTATTAGCCAACAAAATATGTAAAATCTGGCAGTGCACAGATCACTGTTGGACATTATGGCTAAGTGTCAGCACCCAGGTAAAAGCATATAATAAAGGAAGCCAGACAAGTCAGCTGATGGCAACATGAACACAAATTTCATTTTGAAGGAAAATAATGCATCCCTTAAATTAGATTTTAAGGCAGGTTACCTTCAATTAAACCATTTATCAGTTAGAAGGATTACAAAAGTGTATAAGATGGAAAAACTGAAGGTACATTCTCATAGATCACAGATCTCACTACATTGAATAGAGAAGTTATTATACCTTGATCAGGATAGAATGTATATTCAAAGATAACTGTAAGAAACTGGATAATGCCCCCTCAAAAACAAAATTAAAACACAACAGAATCAAGTTCAAATTAACACATAATAACCACACCCATACAAAAAAAATCTATTATATAGTTGAGGAATCACTTTGAGGACCTAGACTGGGCAGGAAAAGACTTGGAAGTCTCAGCAGACCAAAGTTGGATGAATCAGCAATAAGATGCTACTCAAAAATCAAACAGGATAATTATATGTTACAGAACATTTGAAATAGGTTACACTAGCACTGATTATTAATACACGATCCAGCAAGTAACCCTTCAGGAATACTCCACTTCTGCCAGAGTACTGTGGCTTGTTTAGACCATTATCACCTCTGTGTTTTGAAGAGGATATGTAGAAACCATAAGGGATCCAGAGAAAAATAAGAATGAATGATTCAGGGAATGAATTCATTTTAATAAGGAAGTATGGCACCCAGAAAGGAACAGGAGCTCTAAAATTCTAACTGATATTTATTTACGGTGTGATTTTGGACGAGTCATTTAACCTCCAAGGCCTTAGCTTCCTGATCTATAAAAAGAGAAGAATGGAACTGATGGCCTCAACCATGGAGGTCAAAAGACTCTATTAGATATAAGAAAGCCTTTAAAGGAGGCTGTTATCATCTCCATTTCAAAAAAACTTCTTAGCTCAGAGCATGGGGCTAATGATGCCAAGATTCCACATTTAATGTGCTTATACTGGCTATTTGATGTTGTTTGGTTCAATGACCACAGACTCCACCTCAAACCCTGACACCAACAGTCTGGGACAAGGCCAGAAAGAGTGGCTAAGGCCTTATATATCCATTGCTGCCATTTCTGTATCTGGAAAAACTGGGAGTTGGTACATTTTAAAATAATTCAAGAAGAGCCTTTTTAATCTAAGGTATTCCAGAGTAACCTCTACTTGTATAGAAAACACCTACTTTGCTTTGAATTTGTGGTTCGTAAGTAATATGACAAATAAGAAATACGTCCTCAACAAATCTCTGAGGCTGAGTCAGGAAGACCTGAGTTTAAATTAGGTGTTGGACCCTGAGTAGTTGTGTGATTCCCAGGCAAGTCACATAACCTTTATTTGCCTCAGTTTCCTCATCTGCAAAATGGAAGCAATAACAGCAATAAGATTGTTGTGAGGATCTAATGAGGTAATATTTGTAAAGTACTAAGCACATTGTCAGGCACATAGTCAGTAGTTAATAAATGTGGTTCCCCTTTCTCACTGTAAATCAATAACTTTTGAAATTCACAGTCCTTAGAGTATAAGAGGAGGGGGGATACTGATAGTGGTTTTTAATGCCTTTAATCTCAATAGTTTCTATTTCTACTTTCAAGATACCAGCAAAGGTATATGAAATTGTAACAGATAATTATATTATATTATATTATATATTATATTATAAAGTTCATCTTTTTTCTTGAAATGGAACTAATAATTTAAATGTAATTTTTACTTCTTCTAAACTTCTAAACTCTGCTCCATAGGGAAAAGGTATTTTGGTACTGAATATTACCTTTTAGGCCAAAATGTTTTCTAAAGGACTCACTGCTATTGGAATAAAGGAGGCTTTTTAGACAACATTACTATCAAAATCCCTCATAATTAGCCCTAAATAATACATTCACTGGGGAACTCTATAAAATTCATTTTTTATTAAGATGAAATAAGAAAAATCATATTCTGGGATCTCAAAGTTTAATAGTTGCTCAGAAACCATTATTTTCTTCAAATGACTCAGCTTGACTGTCTTCAGAATAGTCTCATTACTACTGCACAAGAACCAAATCCCGATCAGGCAGGTATAAATTCATTCACAGCTCTCCTAACAGAATTAGGTAATCAAAGTAGGTAGGAATGACTATGTGGTTGGCATTTTAATGATTTCTTTATAAAGACAATTTATACTATTGCTCCTCTTCTCTGGCCTCCTCCTTCCCCACCTCCACCAACACACCCTTGCTTTTCTAATCAGTAATATTCCTTTCTCCTAGAGCTCTGCACAGCCCTATGGAAAAACTATCTTTTCTTTCCTGGTACAACACTCCCTTCAAAGCAAGAAATAATGCCACTTAGATATTCAGCATTTTATTATTAAGCACCTACCATGTGTTAGTCACTGTGCTAAGTGCTAGGGCTACAAAGAAAAGCAAAAGATGGTCCCCAGTCTCAAGGAGGTCACTGTCAAATGAGAGACAAAGTAGAAACAACTATTTACAAACAGGATACATACACACACACACACACATACATCCATATACATATATGACAAACTGGAAATAATCAATAGAAGGAAAACTCTAGCATTAAGGAGTAAAAGGAAAGGCTTCCTCTGGAAGTTGGACTTTCAGTTGAGACTTGAAGGAAGTCAGGTAAGAATGATGCCATTAATTAATTTCTAAAGTTCAAGGAGGTGATGCAGTAGATAGGGTGTACTTGGTCTGGGGTCAGGAAGACTCCTCTGCCTGAGTTCAAATCTTGCCTCAGACACTTACAAGCTATGCAACCCTAGGCAAGTCACTTAACCCTGTTTGCCTTGGTTTCCGCATCTGTAAAATGAGCTGGAGAAAGAAATGGCAAACTGCTCTAGTATCTCTGCTAAGAAAGCCCCAAATAGGGTCACAGAGTAGGGAATGATGGAAACAAATGAACAACAACAAGGTTCAAGGAAAACATATTTAGAAAGCACCAGGCAACAAACTCACTGCCTCAGTCTCTCCTTCCCCCAATTCTTCAGCAAAGTAAAGGAGCTGATCCTTAAGCACCCTTCCAGTAGGCCTGATCCTATCTACAGAGTTAAATTTTCAAATCATAAATTGCAGTTGTCAAAGCATGAATAACCAGCCCTAAATTGCTTAAAGGTACATTTAAACATATAACTAGAAACTAAATTCTCTCATTTCACATGTGAGTAAACTGAGACATAGGCATCTCTTGTAGCTAGTGACTGAGTCAAAACTCGAACCTAGGTCTTTTGACTCCCAATCCAGTTTTCTTCCATACTTGGTCCCTATAAGCCAGCTAAGCTTGTAGAATGAATAAAAGCATATGTAACCATGTGAATTTCTGAGGATGTCAAAGAAATGCAGAGGAACCTTAGTTCCTATTAGATTTTAAATTTAGTGCTTTCCTAAACATTCAGCTGGTAAAGGGGTCTCCACGACCTCAACAGTAAAATATTGCCCCTTTGCCAAACCACATGTTTCTGTAAGAAGGAATCTACAATACAAGAAAGCAAGGAGGTTGTTTTGTGGCTGCAGAAAGAACCAACAATATTTGAACTGATAAGGTAACTGCTTTTCACACCTCATGACTGTGTTAAAGGGAGCCAGCCAGGTTTTGCTGCATCAGTCTACTAGCTAAATAGAATGTGACTAAGACTAAATTAGGTGCAAGTTTTCTAGGATTTTCAGTTACCCTGATTTTCAAGAAAAAACATAATGAACTTTGAAACCACTGTTCCTCTAGGAAGGACAAAGAGCTAGCTGACCATGAGTTGGATTCAAACTTACAGTTCCTGAGAACCTGTTAACAATTAACCAGAAATAACTTTCATTACAGGTTCTTTAATACTATTACAGTAGTGAGGGAGGGATGGAGAGACTACACTTCCTAGGATGCCTGGGTTCAGTGTGCTACTCACTGAACATAAGAACTCTCAACTCCTGTGCACCTGCAGTAAAAAACTGATTATCATCAGGAGCACTGTGGGAACAGAAGCCAAGATGAAGGAAGCAGAGGTTATTGCAGGATTCATGAGCATAAAGAAGAGAAACTTCTAAAAATAAGAGAAAATAATAAGAGCTTTTTAAAAATTATTGTTGGATTACACATGGATCAAAGAAATGAGATACTCTGGATGCGGAAAAGCTATAAAACAGCAACTTTGCCCAGTGATGAGTAGGACCTGATCTAACCAGTCCTAGGAGGACAAGTAACACAGATGGAGGTGACTAGTCTGCCACCCAGCTGTGTATGTGTGTGTGTGTTGGATGGGAAGGGGGTTGTACTTAAGCTTTCAAAGTATAATATACCCCCATCCTTTTTCAGCCAGGTAGGGCAGAATAGGTAGTGTACAGAGCTCTGGGCCTGGAGTCAGGAAGACCTGAGCTAAAATTTGTTGACTTCAGGCAGCTTACTAGTTGTATGAGCCTACGCAAATAATTTAGCCTGTCTGCATCAATTTCGTCATCTGCAAAATAGGAATAATATCAACATCTCCCTTACAGGCTTGTAGTAAGAATCAAATAAGATAATGTTTCTAAAGCATCTGGCACATATGAGGCACAATATAAATACTTATTCTCTCTTTCCCTCCTTTGTAGATCTTTGAGTCTTAGAAGAGTTTGTTTTCTAAACTACTCTGGGAGGAAAAGCAGAAGAGCTTGTACCCAACTGGCAATGTGCATTAATTTTATTTCCTCTTTTATTTTACTATTACTCTAGTTCCTCAATTAAGTATTTTAATGTTACAGCGCAATTCTTACCCTAGATCTGGGAGTACAATGAACAATTACACATCTAGACCTGAGTTAACTTTGATTTAATTCAATTCAATAAACATTTATTAAGCACCTACGATATGCCCAGCACTACATTTAAACACACTAAAACTTCTGATATTCTGAGTTGTCATTGTTGTGAAGTTTGGTTTTTTTCTTTTTTTTTCCAAACTGGATGGAGACAAGCAAGTCAGAAAAACAAGGTATCATTTAAAAGCCCCAACATTTTTTAATACAAGCCTGAGAGATTCTATCCAGATCTACAAATAAGCTATAAAGGGTACCACAATCTCCCACTATATTTAAGGAAGTATATTTTGTATTCAAATGAAGAAAATGACCAGAAACATTCCCCTGTCCATATTGCAGAGATAGGAACTACTACTTACTTGTTTAGAAAAAAATTAATAAATGCCAAAAGCTTTTTTTTCCCCAGTACAACAGCTTTCCTGAATTGTTAAACAAAAGAATCTGAATTTTATTATATAATAGCCACACAACGGGAGCAGATCCAGGGAAAAAAATGACCAAATTCTCCTGCCCACCAATAAGTATACTGGCCTCAAGTTGGCAACTTACACTTATTTTCTTTACTAAAGTTTCTTTATTAGGATAGAAAGCATAGAAAATATCAAAATTGAAGTCAGCAAACAGTAATTTAGACCTATTTCAATGTGCTGGGGTTTTTTTAATAATTACCTTAAAAGTTGCAATATACTCTCTATTATCTGAGTACAAACTATCCAAATGAAAATAGAGAATAATCAAGGGAGGAGACCCCAAAAACCTGCTGCTCTTTATCCTCTCCTTTCCCCTCAATCCCTGTTCAATCACTGGAGGTAGATATAAATTAACACCAGCAAACTTAGGATGGTGTCTCTAGTGCTTAGCACAATACCTGGCATATAGTAAGCACTTAATAAATAAATGCTTGTTGACTGATTGACAAGGGCAAACCAAAAAGATTTGATGACCTGAGGCAGCCTTAAGGAGAAATCTATCACTTCAATCATGGTGCCTGCATATAGGTAACTTCCATTCCATGGAAAGCCCCACAGGGCAGGGTCCAGAGACAGATCATTTAGAAGCATTATTCCTGTGGCCACTTGGCCCCTCTCCAATGCCCAAAATAATTGGTTATGCAAAATAGGTGCAATCTCTGGTTATCTGGACTTTGCTCACCCACAAGCCAACATCTGGGTTCAGCATGATACCTGACCTCTACTTCAGACCCTAATGACCTAGAAGAACAGAAAAGTGAGGCCACAAGTCACGCTCAGGAAAACATAGAAATGTGACCTGTTTGCAGAGTAATTAAAGAGGAGTATCATTTTGAACGTATACGTAAGTATTTTAATATGTAAAACATTGAGACCAAGTCTCTGGAGGGATGAAGAAAACTCATAGAACAATGCCTGTCTAACACCAATCAGTAACTGACTTTTATGGTTGATGCTTAAATTTCCCAAGAAGCTAAATGGTCATATATGTAGAAACGGCAGTTATTCTGTTCTAAGAGATGATATATTTTTCTTCACTGCAGGAATAAACCCCTTCTTTGGTTCGTGGCTAGTGACTAGGAAGTTGCTTTAAAAAAAAAAAAAGATCCATTTCTTTTGCTGGCCTATTGTGGAAGCCTAAATTCCCAATAATTTAATTGCCAATAAGCTGGAGCCATTCATGAGAATGGGGCTATTGAATTCCAAGGAAATGTTCCTGGGGGATCAGCCCCAAGATATCTGGCACAGATTAATGTAAATATTTGTAAAGCACTGGGTAAACGGACAGTGTTTGACAGCCCTCAAACCTATACTTCCAAATGTGGCAGAGGCTGGACTAGGGTTAGAGCATAGCTGGGTTGCAATTTTTTTTAAATAAAAAACTGTGACCTGATTCTGCCTGCTTCAGTGACTGCTCAAAATTTCTCCTGTGTTGACTAAGCATGTTTACCTTAAGTGAGTTTCTGCACTGATTAAATCTGTTTCAGTTAAACAGACTCTCCTTTTGCAGGAGAGGCTTTTTCTATCACCAGCTTGTTCCCAAGGGGGTATCTGTCACAAAGAATAAAATACTAATGGGGGCCAAGGGTATGGGGGAAGGAGCCGAGATTGGTTTCATAAAGCTACGGTCTAATTGGCTTGGTGGGTGTAATTGCGTGTTTGTTTACAGATCACTAGGCAAGAGAGACTTTAGAAAAACTCCAGAGGTGTATGCTCCCTCAAAAGTTAAAAGGTGGGAAAGAAGAAAAAAATGGGAGAGGGATAAAGTCAGAAAAGGGAAAAGAAGTGGGGCAGCTACAGCCTAGTAAATGAATGTTGCTCACAAAGAAAACTAGATCTTATGATTGGCCAGCTCCGGTGTGAAGACTGGCCGGTTTCCTTTAGCCTCTCTCACCCACACCCTAAAAAACTGAGTCATTTTAAAGTAAGTTTACTTTGCTGGTAGACCTACAGACGGCCAATCTGCTCTTTCAGGAATTTTTAGGTCATGTTACTTGCTAAAGGGATGTTGTTTGAGGGTGGATATTTTAATTCTTGACTTTTGATGCTACAGGACTGGTTTCTTCCAGAAATGCCCAACTAGAAGTCCAGGAATATTCCTGCTGGGAACCACTTCTAACATTCTAGCAAAATGCGTGGGGCAGAGAAGAGAACAGCCAGACTGGGCTCCAGGCAAGAAGTCGGTGCATTTTCTCCACAATAGTGAATTCCAAACAGAGAAACCAAAACATAAGAAGTTCAGCCTACAGAGGTAGTATTGCAGTTGAATGCCTAAGACAGATAGAGAAAGTGAAAGACACAAAGTGTTTGTATTGGAGGAGAAAGCTTATAGAGGGGCAAGCATGAGCCTCAACTCATAAAAACTCATATTAGGAATCACTTTAATTTTAATCACTAATCTGTCAACATTTATTAATCCCCTACTATGTGCTAGGCATTGTGCTTTAAATAAGGTGACATCTGAAATAAGTAGTACAGGGAATATACAATTTCAACGTTCTACTTCCTTCCAAATATAAGCAACCAAACAATAATCATGTGTAAGGCACAGTGGTTGACATAGGAGTTTATTTTATTGATGTCAGTGTTTGGGGGAACCAGGCCAGTTATTACCAAGCAACAGCAGGTAAACATCTGAGTATACGCGACTACTTAAATCACAAGCCAAGGTTTGGGCTAGTATTTTTTGCATTTTTTCAAATGCACTTCTGAAAAATACTGACTGCCTAGTGTAAGAACTAATTTTTTTTTGCATTTCAGAAAATCTTTTCAAAATACAAACAGAGTAACACGTTTTCAAGACCTTGACAGTAGCCAAGCACCCATGAATTAATGGAATCACCTATCCTTGCAAGCGCTGTCTGCAGAAAACTGAGCGAAATATCATCCCAAGTATGATCAGGGTCCCCTGCTCTGATCCTAAACACCATATTCCTCTTTCTGGCGCTCCCACATTAAGTAAAAGCAAGCAGAACAGAAAGCAAGCTCTCAGAAACGTACCTTGCACCAAGAGGTTGGTGGCCACAGCAGCTGTCTGACTTTCCGGCAGCCCCACACTCACTCCTCAGGGCAGCCGAGGAGGTTCATGATATCACCCACCACTCTGGGCTGCTCACCGACTGGAGGAGAGACTGTTTCATCGCTCTCCCCGGGAGCTCTGCCTGTGTGCAGCTGCTGACAGCTATACACTTTTCAGGATTGCAACAGGACTTGCCTTTCAAAGACCTTTATAGAGGGACGGTGTAGGACAATCTCCTCCCTGCTCTCAAGAGCATGGTGCTATCGCAGCTTCCACAGGCAAAGCAGGGTAGCGCAGAGGCTAGCAAGCAGCGACTTTGGGGGGTGGGGGGAAAGAGCTGCATTTATTTATACAGGAAGCTCCAGCGCAGCACTTCCTACTTCCCATCGGAGTCTCACTTCGGCTGCAGGTGACTGTTTTAACCCTGTCAGAACCCTGCACCCGCGGGGCACTCCGGAGCTCCTTCTCGCAGGATTTCTAGCATGCTTTCAATAGGTTCTCCTGGGGTGGAAATGTCAAGAAAGGCTGAAAGGGGCACCTGTTAAGCCATGAGCGCCTACTTGGCTCGCCCAGGCTGGGAAACCTCTCCTGACTCTCAAGGCTCCCGGCTTTCTCTTCAACACCTAGCTAAAAGTCAGCTCCCCCTGGCAGGCTTCCTCCCCTTCCTTTCCTCCTAGATCGCCAACCGCTTTGTCTTTTTCCCCTTCTCGCTCAAGCCTCCGCTGTTACCTTCTCTTACACTTGATTTCACCAGAGCGACGAGGTCCGGTTAAATATTTATGCAGGCTAAGTGCTTGCAATTCCAGTAATGCTATTTAAATATCAGTTATTATCACAGTGTTGAGGTGGCACTAGCCCCAACCAAAACTGCCCTCCGGCTATAACTGAAAGCTGTTTATCAGAAAGGCTTCTTCTCTAAGAACTGTCTCATTAAGATGCCTACATGTAGAGAGGACCCTTCTACATCTCATTTTGACTTCTTTTAAATTGCCATGTGTTACCAAATGAAGAAACTATCCATCTGCTTTTGGCCAGCTGTGGTAGAGCACCTGGCCTGGAGTTAGGAAGACCTGAGTTCAAGAGCCTTAGATACTTACTAGCTATGACCCTGGGCAAGGCACTGTTTGCCTCAGTTTCCTCATCTGTAAAATGAAGTGAAGGAAATGGCAAAAAAAAAAAAAAAAACCGATCCTGTATTCTTTGCCAAGAAAAACCCTAAAGGGAATTAGGAAAAGTCAACTGAGCCAAAGTGACTGACCAAACAACAAAATCCATTTGCTTTGAAGTGCATGATACACCTACACTTCGGTATAATAATAGTAACTAACATTTATATAGCACTAACATGCTATACAAACATTATCTCATTTGATATTCACAACAAGCATGGGAGGCTGGTGCTTTCATTATCCTCACTTGATAGAGGAAGGAACTGAGGCAGAGACTTTAAAATGATTTGTCCAAGGTCACAGCTAGTAAAACTGTGATTCTGAATTTGAATTCAGGTCTTCATGTCTTCAGGACAAGCTCTCTCTTCACTGTGCCACCTAGTAGCCTCATATAGCCATTACCTACCCAAAATATAATTTAACCTCCCTTAGGGGAGCTCACAGCTGGACAACTATCTACCTTAGTGTGACTTTGATACACCCCAGAACTTGAAGAGGTTAAATTTTTGTATACTTTCTGGGTTGATATATCCATACAGTTGACCTGTTAGGTCCACTAACTACTAAAATGAAACTGTTAGGTCTAATACCTGCAGTATAAGATGGCTCAGAAATGTCCCAACTCCAACACAAGATTCTCTCTGATTAGTTCAGTTAAACGCAGCAGAAACAATGAATATATTTGCTAAGGGGAAGAGACTCATATGGTCCTTTGTGGAAGGGATCTATCTGTTCTTGCCAATAAAATAGCAACAGTAGGCATTGCTCCAAGGGACACAAGGCAAACTGCTCTCAGCTCCTGATGGAAGGAAAAGTTCCAGGTGACAAATAGGGAAAGACAGCATTTCTATACGGGTGCAGCTTGGGGTGGGAGAAGGATGAGTAAGAAGGACTTGTCTGAGAGAGAGGTGTGGTATCACAACAGAGAGAGGACGGGCACCAAGTTAAAGCTGGAAGAAACAACTAATAGACAGTCCAACCTCATTTTCAAGGTGCAGAAACACAGATCCTGTCCTTTGCACAAGGTCACAAGTTTATTAGTAGGAGAACCAAGACTAGAACCCAGCTCTCTAGCATCAGTTTTGTGACCTTTGCTCTAAAACTGGATGAGAAAAGAACTCATCCTTTAATCTACCCCCAAATTCTGGAGTAGTGTGGGCAATGAGACAAACTATCAATGAACCTCAATTAGAGCTAAACCTAAGAGTTGGGATAGCCCAGGGACAGAGAACCAGAAAATGCTAACTAAACAATCTAGGCGATGTACATGATACAAATGCGTTAATAAAGCTCAATTCTAAAAAACTTAAAAACAAAATCCACACATTTACATTGTAATTTCTTATCCAAAAGATAAAGCGAAGAGCTAAATAAAACTGAAAAGTCAACATTTTAAAGTCTCACTTTAAATAAAAATCCCTAGAAACAATCGGCTAACTTAACAGGTAATCTTAGGTAATTGAATAATTTGTCTTTCATTCAATGGTTAGGGCAGAGAGGAGAGGTGCAGCTGACAGAGTACAGATTTTAGAAGCCCACCAACATGAGTTCAAATCTAGCCCTCAAACACTTTCTAGCTCTATAACTTGAACAAGTCAGTATACATTGAACAAGTCAATTAAATTCTTGCAGCTTCAGTTGTGCAGTGAGTAATTTGAGGGACAGGCCTGGGCAGCCCTTTTCAGCTCTAAATCTGTGGTCCCATGTGTCATGAGTGGAAAAAAAAATTATTGTTTTCAATTCAGTAGACCTGAGTCCAAATTTTAATGTTGCCACTTGGCTGTATGGCCCAAGTTTAGTTACATCACATCATTGTGCCTTAGTTTCGTCATCATAGCATGGATATAATCATCTTTGCACACAGTTAATGTGAGAACAATAAATGCTGTAAGAAATTTATATTCTGGTGGAATGTAAATTTCTAGAGAATAAGGGCAGCTAGGTAGCATATTGGATAGAGTAGAAGGTCAGGAGTCAGGAAGATTTGAGTTCAAATGTGGCCTCAGATACTAGCTGTGTGACCCTGGGCAAGTCACTTAACCCTGTTTGCATCAGTTTCTTCATCTGCAAAATGATAGTGAAGGAAATGGCAGGGTACTCAAATATCTTTGCCAAGAAAACCCCAAATGGGGGCACACAAACACAACTGAAAATGACTGAATGAAAACTGAAAACCAGGAGTGTCGAGTTTTTTTCTTTGTATCCCCAATGATGTTGAATATATTACTGTAAATTCTTCATAATTATTTACTAAATGAATAAAATAAATGAATTTATGCATGCATACATAAATAGTAAACGTGTATTTGAAAATCCTAGTTTAGGCAAATATGCCTGTCAGACTGGTATTGTGTGAATTAATATTGTATAAAAGTTATTACAAACTTAAGTAAGCCCAGAGCAACCTCTCTTCACATTTTTTTTTTTTAAAAGAAAAAGGTTACTTTTACTTCTTCAAGGTGACAAGTGATATAGAGCCAAAACCTGATTCAAAACAAAATTCTTATAAACAGTTATAAACATCATGTAACAGGAGGTCCCCTGATTGTAATGACTTTCTTTGCAATATAATAACAAAAGATACTTCCTAGTATGAACTACACAGAGCCATACAGAGAACCTCATTTTTGACACTAATAGGAAATAATTACAAGATTACTAATTTACTCCCTTTAGTTCTGTCTTTACTTATAAAAAGGAAGATGGGAACCCCAGGTCACAAACACCATGTTCACGCCACAAATTTATCCAGAAAGCAATTGAGGCAACATGATCTATTCACTTCTACACATATGATGCAATATTTGTACCATAGAAGTTATGTTTACAAGGGGAAATTTTTATTTTAAATTTTATTCTCCTGTATTAAAGGGAATTTGGCATAGTGTCAAGAGGGCTGGTCTTGGGTTTCAAACTTCACCTCTTACACAAAGAGATGTGACCCCAGGACAAGTCACTTCATCTGTCAATGCTCTAGACAGCTCTCAACACTTAAAGTTGCTGATAAGGTGCTGAGCTACATTGGTAGATAAAATTTTTTCACTACATCAATAAAATCACAGGTTGGTCCCATGCCTTATCCCTTTCTCCTGGATTACTTATGAGAAAAACAAAACCCATTCCTGTGCTAAGGAGTCAACTTATGTCTACTCTAGTTCTGACTAAGTAAATAAATGACTTGCATTTTCAGCTTGCTATCTCAACTATTCCCTCTGGCCAAAGTATTATAAAATGCCTATAATCAAGTATCATGAATCAAATGGAAGAATGCAAAATGTGCTCAGCACCTGGTTCTGCAATAATGTACAATTCCCAATACACAAGGGTGAAAAAGGTAAAGGTAAGGAGCTGGGAAAGCTGCCATTGGTAGCTAAAACATGGTGGCATCCTAATTGGCACTCTTCCAATGCATTTGATTTGATTCATCTCAACTCTATGTAATGTCATCTCAATGATAATGGTTACCTACAAATCAAAAGAAAATGCAAAGTCTAATAGAAGTCTCAGACTACTCGGACCAAATATATTCTCCATGCTGGGAATTCTGTCCCTCTTTATCTCTACCTGCTATCTCTAGCTGCTCCAGTTTCCTTCCAATTTGTTGTTGTCATTGATAACTTGTTCAGTCATGTTTGACTTTCATTTATCCATGGGATTTTCTTGGCAAAGATATTAGAGCATTTTATCATTTCTTTCTCCAGTGGATGAAGGCAAACAGAGGTTACATGTCTTGCCCAAGGTCACACAGCTGGTAAGTATCTGAGAGTAGATTTGAACTCAGGTCTTCCTGACTCCAGACTCAGCACTTTTATCTACGACCCACCTATCCAGTGACTCTCCCCTGCCTCCTTCAAGACTCATCTCAAAGTCCCATTTTCTGCAAGAGGCCTTTCCAAGTCCTAACTCCCAACTCTACCTTCCCTCGGCGATTATCTCCAATTTGCCCTGTATATATCTGGTAACCTACATAGTCATTTGCATGTTCCCTTCCCCCTCCCTGAGTCTCAGTTTTCTCATCTGTAAATTGAGGGGGTTGGACTTGGCTAGCCTCTGAGTCCTTTTCACCTCTAAATCTTGTCATTCTGTCTTCATCAACAGATTGTCTAAGTTCTCCAAATGCCAATGAATGGCAGTATTCAAGGGGAAGGATTTTGGAGGAGTGGACTGTTTAGGATTAATGACACCCTGTACAATAACACTGGAATGATGCAATTAGGGATAGTAGGAGATGTAACTCAAAGGTAACCAATGTCACTCACTACCACTGTCCTCTTAGGAAAAAAAAAATCAAGTATGAAGAACTCTGTAACAGTTCAACTTATGTCCTTGACTAATAACCCTGATTCTTGAGTATAGTTAAGTTAAATGAATGAAGTATAGTTTCAAAAATGGTATGGCAGTATTGGAAAACATGTTATAGAAGACATGGATTCAGTTTTTCCTCCCAGCCCCTGCTCCTCCTGAAAATTATTAAGCAGGTACCATGTGGAAGGTGCACCATGCTAGGCACTATAACTCTTAATCTCTCTCAGTCACAGGCAACTGATAGATCTAAATGAAGTTCCCACACTGAGAAAATCATTGGTCCTTGACGTATTGACCTAAGTGTTCCTGCTCAAGCTCATAAAGTTTGTGATGAGGTATGCCTCTGTAAATATACTCATCTCCTAGACAACTTTCGGAAATAAAATCAGAGCATAGCCCCACGGCCAGATTAAACAGTACCACTACACACTTCTCATTGTTCTACAATCAATTCTTAGGATGTCTTTGACACTAGAATAACATTTTCAAGAGTTTGCATCCAAACAAAAACTAGTTTCCAATTGCCACATGATAAAATGAGGATAGGGCGAGAAAGGAATGCATTTGGATAAGTAGAAATAACAGGAGAAGAGAAGGGACCTCAAGTCATCAGGACAAAGGAAAATATTTCTGAAACACAAGCTCCTGCAGAAAGGAGGGAAGATTTCAGTTACTTTAGGCAACATAATCCCAGAATCCCGCATTAGAGGAGTGGAAGGAGTGGAGGATTGCTTCAAGGTAACCTTAAAATCCAGAATTCAGAGACCTGAGTGGATTTTCTTAGCAGTAACCTTGGAGAAAGAAGGTCAGCCCACCATGATCATCCCAATCACCACCACCAGCAGGGATCACAAAGGGGCCACGTAACTTGGGGAAGCAAAGAATCTGAAAGTGGCTATTCCTTGCGAGTGCACTGGAGTGTATGGACAGTGAAGACCTTATGGGAAGGGGATTGCTCATCCAGTAGTCCTGAAGTTGGAAGGATCTGTGAAATGAGAAAGTATAAGTGAAAATGTTTTTAATTATAAAGCACTATATAAATATACTATCACGATTATTAGTATTATTGCCTATCCGCATTACTACCAAGGAAAGAATCACACTAAAATCATACCCATAGGGAGGCAAAGCCAAGATGTCAGAGTAGCAGAAAGCAGAGAGCTCCCTCCCCATGCAACATTGCTCCAAATAGACCTAGAAAATGTACCACACCAAACTCTGCTGGGGAAATCCAAGAAAAAGTCATAGAGTGTCTTTTTTTTTTCAAGTCTAGGTCACTACAGGGACACAAAAGAAAGGTCTGCGGACACTAGACAAAAGTCTGGCCAGGGAAACTCAGAGAGAGGTTGCGCACCAGGGTGAGAAGTCCCAAACTCATACCAGGCTACCTCCTAACAGTATATAACAGTTCCTATACAGTATAGGAACAGGTGACAGTCACTAGTAGCTCTGGATTTTGGCTATAATATTCCTGGGAGCACTCATTTTGGCATTTCTTTTAGGAGGTGATTGGCAGATTCTTTCTATTTCCATTTTGCCCTCTGATTCTAAGATGTATGGGTATTTTCCTTTTAGTATTCCTTAAAACAGGACAGTTAAGTCCTGATTTTGGTCGTAGTGTTTAGGTAGTAAATGAAATATGAGTTCCAGAGGAAAAAGAAATGAGAATTATGGAAGAGCAAACTGGAAAGGGAATTAATAACGTGACACAAGAGATACAATACCTTATTCAAGTAACAAACTTTCTGAAAATCTGAATGTAGCAAACAGAAGACAATGATTTCATGAGGCAATAAGAAATGTTAAAAGAAAGTCCAAATGATGAAAAAAAAAGAGGGAGAAGATACAAAGTTATCTATCTCACAACAAAATCAACTGACATAGAAAAAAAATCAAGAGAAAAACATTTAAGAATCACTTGATTAACTGACTACCATGAACAAAATCTGTACATCCTATTTCAGGACATCTTAAAACTGCCCAAATCCCTTAGAACCAGAGGACAAAGGAGAAATGAAAGAATCTACCAATCACTTCCTACAAATAAACCCCCAAATAACAACTCCTAGAAACATGATAGCTAAAATCTGGAGCAGACCTGCACAACTGGGCAGTATGTAGGGACCAAAATTAAAATAGGCTAAACTTCTTCAGGCTGCAGACAGGTTTTTAGTGGCTAACTTTCCAAGTAAGAGTATAATTAATGATTAAACTCTTTTGTAAATAAACCATATTTTTAAAAAGGGAAACTTCAATTAATATCAGTTAATTACACTTACTACTTCAGATTTTTATTTATCATGAAATCATATTAATGTTAAAAAAAATTACTTTGCTAAGTGGTACATAATCCAAAAACTGTAATCAGCAAACACTTCTTTATGAAGTTACCTCCAGTAAAAGACTTTTCAGAGGCAGCAGATTCTTTAGAAATATAAAAATTAACCTTAGTAGTTGCCTCATTTTCTGAGCTTACCCACCAAGGTTTTCAACAATTTAGATGCTTTAATTTGTTTTTCATTGGTGTACAATTTGCTTAAGTCAGGATGCTTAAGTCAGATTCAAAATGGCGACAAAGATTATATTCCTTCAGAAAGGCTATAGGCAAACAAGGCAGAATATTTTGTCTCTCATTTAAATAAACAAGTATCTATTTGTCCACTCTAGATTAAACATTCTATGTTCTGATTCAATCTTCTAGTTCTTTGTAATGTTAGACTGAAAAAATCTCCACAGCAACTGCTCACATACAAAGAAAAACTGAACTGAATGTCTGATGTTGAAGAGAGCACCAGACATTCATGTAGCTTAGAGAGCCAGGCAATTAGAAGCCCTCAGGTTGTTGCCACTTATTGCATTGGCGGGCCTCAGCTGCATTGGCGCATAGCTACACTCAGTTTGTCCCTGTTCAGTGCCAGTAACAACCAAAAACACAGTCAAAAGATACAACTCTGGTTCATCTCAAACTAGAGATAAATTGACGATGGTTTCCACAAGTAACATGACAAACAGGAGAAAGTGAGTAGGGGCAACCTACCCACAAAGTTACATGTGGGCACAATAGTGACTAGTGGAAGGCAGGTTAAGAGGGGGCATGGACAAAGCATTCCTTATATCTTTATTTTCTTCCACATCCCCTACATTTTTCAAAGGCTGCCCAAAATCATTTGGCAGGCTGAAAGTGGCCTTTATGTTGTACAGGCCTGACCCTGAGCCAAATTAAGGCTAAATGAATCAAGGTCAAAGAAAAAGCACTACAAGCAGCCAGAAAAAAAAAAAGAATTCAAGTACTGAAGAGCCACAGTTAGAATTACACATGATTTATCAGCCACCACCATCAAGGACAGGTGAGTTTGTAATACAAAAATCCAGAAGGAAATGGATACTGCCTTATAATGATTTAACCAGAAAAAATGAGTAGAGTCCTACAAGGGGAATAAATGAACCTTTCATGAGATAGAGAACCTCCAAGAATTCCTGATGAAAAGAGCTGTGAAAAACTTAAGTTCAAACACAGGAAGTAAGAGAAACATAAAAAGGTAAATATGAAGGAACAATGAAAAAGAACTAAACAAGGATAAACTGCTCTAATACGAGGAGATGATCCATGTGTCCCTTTTGACTTCTATCATCATCTGGGGTCACAGAAAAATGGAAAGAAAGGAGAAGAGAAATACACTGAGGGGAAAAGGATGGTTAGCGACAATTATCCCACATAATTAGGATGTACAAGTAAACATTTATACAAACAAGGAGAAGAGAGATAAGGGAGTAAATGACTCCTGAATGACTTCCCATTAGAACTAGTCGAAGTGAAGAACATATATAATCCATACCTACATATACATATACAATTAAATACAGAAATACATTTTATTCACTGGGGAAATGGGAGGGAAAGGGAGGGAAAGCAGGAATTTGAGAGAAGATAGATCAAGAGAAGAATTATTGTTCAACTGCTTAGCTATGCCCTACTCTTTATGGCACCATGGAACATACTGTTCATGGGTTTTCTTGGCAAAGATGCTGGGGTAGTTTGCCATTTCCTTCTCCAAATTTGTACATCCTATGTTTACTTTGTGCTGCTTTAGTTCTGCTTTGCTCATAAGCACAGCACCCTTTCTGATGTGGGCATACCGTGCTGAGCAGTCCTGTACCAGTGTCTCCTATGTTGCACAATCAAATCCAAAATTAGAGAGAGACCTTGAGGGTGTCCTTGTATCGCTTCTTATGATCACCATGTGATCGCCTGCCCCATGTGAGTTCTCCATCAAATAGTCTTTCAGGCAAGTGTACATTTTGCATTCAAACAATGTGGCCAGCCCATCAAAGTTGCACTCTCTGAAGCATAGTTTGAATGCTTGGCAGTTCAGCTTGAGCAAGGACTTCAGTGTCTGGTACCTTATCCTGTCAGGTGATCCTCAGAATCTTCCTAAGACAGTTCAAATGGAAGCAATTCCGTTTCCTGGCAAGGCACTGGTAGACTGCCCATGTTTCACAGGCATACAACAGCTCTGTAGACCTTCGGTGTGGTAGTCAGTCTAATATCTCTTCTCTCCCAGACTTTTCATTGGAACCTCCCAAACACTGGGCTAGCTCTGGCAATGAGTGTGTCAACCTCATTGTCAAGGTGTACATCCCTGGAAAGTACACTAGCAAGGTAATACCATTCTGTTTAAGAACTAGATAATTATCATAAATAACCTACAAAGTGTCTTTCTCCAAAGATTTAAAAATACTAAGTAAACTTTTATACTTACTACATTTCTGTGAGATGATTGAAGGTTGGTGCATTTTACTCATAAAGAAACTACTCAGTCCCATGTAATTGTCTTCTGTTTTAAATACAACAGTAAAGCACACTACCTAGTACCCTCTATACTTGGGCACATGGAATGCAATCCTGTCCCATCTCTGCCCTTTCAGAATCCCTAACTGCATTCAAACTTCAGTGAAAAAGCTACTTCCTATACCCAGTTTTTACTTTTCTCCTCCCATTTCCAGTTGGTAGACCTTCTACCTCCCTCAAATAAATTTATTTTACATATATTTTGTATTTGTTTAGCTGATGTTTTTCCGAATGGAATGTAGACTTCTTGGGGACTGGGACGATTTCATTTCTGTCTCTGAATACTTGGTACCAACACATTATTTGGCATAGAAATACTTTTTGAAATTAATTAGGTATCCATGCCTGAACTTTAAAAATACCAAGTTGGAATATGAAAAAAAAATGACAAATTAGGAGGAAATGTGGGAAAATAGGTGCATCAATGCACTCCTGGTTCTGTTCACTCACAATGCACAGTTGTGAACTGCTCCAACCATTCTGGAGAACAATTTGGAACTAGGTCCAAAAGGCTATAAAACTCTGCATATACCTTGACCCATCAAGCACCACTACTAAGTCTATATCACTAAAAGAGCAAAGAAAAAGGGAAAGGATCTATAAGTACAAATATAGTGGTTTAATTTTTGTGGTGGAAAAGAACTCAAAATTGAGGGGATGCTTATATATTTAGAAATGGCTGATTAAATTTTGGTATACAATTGTGATGGAATACTTTTGTGCTATATGAAACGAGGAAGGGAATGGTTTCAGAACAACCTGGGAAGACATATGAACTGATTCAAAGTAAAGTGAGCAGGACTAGGAGAATATTATAAATAGTAACAGCAATAATGTAACGATAATCAAGCTATTCTGACCCAATATAGTAATCCACAACCATTCCAAAAGACTCATAATGAAAAATGTTATCCGCCTCCAGAGAGAGAACCGATGAGCTCTGAGTACAGAATGACGCACATTTTTTCCATTTTATTTTTCTTGGTTTTTTTTCAACATGGTTATATGGACATATGATTTACGTGACTTCGTATGTATAATGAGTATCATACTGCTTGCCTTCTCAATGTGTCAGGGAGGGGCTGGAGAGAGGGAGAGAATTTGGAATTCAAAATTTTTAAATGAATGTTAAATAAATACTTATTGATTGGTTGAAAAAAAATACCCAGAAGTCCTGATTGTTTCACGTGTTCATCTACCTACTTGTATGCAGGAGATTGCACTTAGTGGCCTTTTGAGATTTCTTCTAATCTTATTACAATGTTACTTACAGAGATTGTTGTTTGGAAATATTTCCAAAATAAGGGTCACCAAGATCTGATATAGTAGAAAGCATACTGGTTCTGAAGTCAGTGAATCTGGTTCGAATTCCTTCTCTAAAGTTTACTTCTTGGGTGCTCTTGGGAAAGTCACAACCTCCATTAAATTTTGTTTCCTCATCTGTAAAATAAGGGAGTTGAACCAGATAACCTCTATGATCCCTTCTAATCCTAGATCTATGATTTTGTGACTGCTTGTAATATAACGAGGAAAGGTAGACTTCTTATCTAAAAGTAAAGTTTAAAGTATAGTGGCTCTTTACATTACAATTTTTCTATATCAAAACACACCTAAACTTGTAAATCTAGAATCATGGCACTTCTAGGTGGGTCACCAAGGTAATTAATTGAGTTAGCAGTCAACTGTTTGCCACTTTGGAACAAACTTTAACAAATGAGACATATGTAAGTATGTCCTGAATTGAGCCCACAAAGACCACGTTTGAGCTTTTGTTACCCAACGTGGGTGCTCCCTGCCACATGCTAGCAACTCTGTAACCTATTGGACGTTCCCTGGCAAGGCAGACTCACCACACAAATCAAGAAGAAAAACATTTGTTTTAGAAGTCAAGAAGGTACTGTAGGATTCCCTGAAACCTTGAGGTTTTAAATACACACAGCAGTGTGAACCCACTATTTGCACAGAAGCCCTGAAGCCCAGAACTAGCTCTGGTCATGGCAATTATTTCAGGAAGGAAAGCTCGGATAAAAACCACCAAGGAAAATCCTTACTGAGACACATTAAAATGCAAAGACTATTTTAGAAAGTCCACACTCAGGACCCGAGATGCCCCAAAAGAGGTCCCTATGTATAATACCCGGGAGCCTTCCAACAGATTTCCCTGCAGCAGCAAAGTGTGGGGTGTTGGGGTAGAAGTGTCAAGTCCTAGCTAGCTCCATCACCTCTAGCCCTATACCTTTAGGCAAATCAAAACTTTTCTGAGTCACCATTTCCTCATTAATAAAAATAGAGATAATAAATAATGCCCTTCCTGCTTCACAGACGATAGTGAGGAAAGTGCTTTGGAAACTTTAATGTGCCACATAGAAATGTGAGCTGACATTACAAAACAGAATTGAGTATAACGCGTGTTCACTGGTATGTGTGTCCAAGGAGGTTCAATTGTTGCAGTTTCTATAAGAATCTCTTTGAAAGGTGCTTTTGCAGGTAAGATAGTTCCAGATCTTGAGCATAGATTACAGATAGGTCACTTCATGTTTACCTTTAAGACAAGAAAAACCACCATGACTCAAGTGTCAATCTGTCCCTGGACCTTGAATATAGAGAACTGATTCAGCCTGGGCAACCATGGTGAGGTTCCAGTATTTACCTTTAAGACAAGAAAAACCACTGTGAGCCAAGTGTCAATCTGTCCTTGGCCCCTGACAGGAGATATCTGATTCAGCCCAGGGGATCCTTCACAATGACCTCTCTGGTTCACTTTGCCTCCCAATCTAAGTCTCCCCATGTAACTATAGAATATGGTTTATATTCTTTATGGGCTCTTAGCATACTTTGCATGAACTCGGGCTAATGAGACATCAGATTCTAACCAGGCTTTATTTAACTGAATCCCCCCAAAAATGCACAGTAAGCTTTTCCCAAATCCCTTGGCAGTGAGGATAATTATCTTTTTTTCTGGAGGACATCAAGCAACACTCCCCTCTTGGGGAAGGGAGGTGAGGTCCCACCTATTTTTTGAATCAATGCAATCCACATGAGTCGTAGTAGCAGCTAAGGGATAGATCCAAGTTACTCCTAAGTGCACCAGGTTCCTCATTTACTGATCCTTTCCTTACCCAACTGAATGCGTTGGAATCACTCAGACAGCTTGTGGGTTAATAGGCCTTTCCATAGGTCCAAGTAAAGTGAGGTGTCTACATGCTCCTCTCCTCCTTTCTCGGGTTGAGATTAGCAAACCCTTTGCTTTTTCTGATTAGATTTCCATCATTCTTGTCTCTTGTCTCCATCTGAACTTGAGTTCTTTGCAAAGATCACACAAGGAGACACACAGTTTTCTACAAGTCTATGTATAGCCCAAGAAATTCTACCTATGTTCTTCTATGAATCTGGATATTTGCATGTGTGATTGGTAGTTTCCCTTCCTTTTTAAAGCCACATAGGGAAATCAAGTATGTGCATTTACACAGTTCTAAAGTATCAGTTTAACTATTCTCATTGCCTCTTCAGTTCTGTAGCTATGACCTTGAGTCAGCACCTGAACAAAGGTCAATGGGACGAATAAAGATCAGAAACATGGCGAATACATACTCGATGGAATTCAGTTTGTGGCAGAGGCAGAAGATGGGCATTTCTATTTATTCTATCAGTGTATACCTGGGTATGCCTAATTTGAACTATCCAGGATTTAAAAAACTTTTATTTCAAAGTACATCCATTCAATGTTTGGTGATATAATATTCTGTTTTCCAGAATTTGTGAGGTAAAATATCCATTCTCTTCTAATAAGATGACCTTATGCAGCTTAATCCCAGCTGGATTTTACTGGGTACACAGTTGGTAGCTGCCTTCCAATTAGACTGGAAAACTATTTATAATGAACAGGCAATTTTGACAAATTACCAGGAAAAAAGGGAGGAAGAGAAGGCAAGACATCTAAAATCAAAATCAACAGTCAGCCTGATTTCCCTCCACCATGAGAGGGGAGAAAAAGCCTTTTTTGAAATTTGTTTTGTAGATTTAGATAGGATTAACTGAAAGTAACACTTTCCTATCTCCTCAAACCCCAACATTCAGGCTGCATTTCCCCCAAAAGAATGTATGGTAAAGATAAGTGAGCAGCCAAGATGGCACAGAACTGCCTACTTTTCCAATGGCCATGCCAGAATTTTTTGCTAATGACAAGATAGCTGTATTGCCAGCATTCACAGAATCTTCCAGATCAAAAAGGATTTCAGAATTTCCAAAAATGAAGCAGGAAATGGTTTGATAATTGTTTTACACACATGCTGACCCTCACTATCCATCCCTGAAGTTTCAAAGAAAGAAATGTATTCTACACATATTAGTAAAGAGTTTACAGTTTCATTTTTTTTCCTTTTAAGGATCTTATCATCACTATTCAAGATATTCATAAAAGAGGAATAACCGCCCCCTTTACCCAGTGTCTCTCCCCTCAGCTCATCCCCAAACAAAAGCTAAAGAGGAACCCATGATCAAGTTTCTTTGATTAATTGAATTTATAACCACTGCCAATAGTTCTGACAAGCTATCCCTTGAATTTGATTTGGGGTTGGGAAATTCAACTTGAGAAAAGAATTGAAATTATTTCCTTCCTGTCAAACATAAGAAATGGAAGCAGATCATTTGAAAAGAGTCTACTCTAATAATACCACACCAAAGAAAAAACAAGAATAAACACAAGAAGTTAACAGATCAGGATGGGAAAAGTTGGAGAGGGGAGAAAAATAGATATATCTATCTATCCATCCATCTATTTATCTTTGTGTATATGTGAAAGTATATATTATGCATACACACACACACACATATATAATGGAAAGAAAGATGGAGAGAGAGGGAGAAAGAGAGATAAGGAGGAGAAAGAGAGAGATAGGGAGTTGGAAGAGAGAAAGAGAAGGTAGGGGAGAAGATAAACCAAAAGAATCATTAATTAAGCAGTAACTAACTATAACCATGCCTTCCTATCCCATTAGTAGCTTGCATTGTCAGGGATTCTGACAACTGATGGAGCAAACTGGAGAGTGGAAAGAGCAGGAGACCTGCCAAAACCTATTGTGTCACCTTGGGCAAATCATTTAACTTCTTACAGCCCCAGTTTCCTTATGTGTAAATTGAAAGAGTTGAAAAAAATTTCTAAAGCCTATTCTAAGGTGAAAGGAACTTCTCAATTTGATCAGGGACTTGATAAATATTAGAATATAAAATACATTTAAATGTCATAGAAATCATAGTGTGAATAGAGGATTAGAGGAATCTCTGATCAAACTGAAGAATTCTCCAAACCACCCTCCCCCCACCTTATACTATGACTCCTATGAAATTGAAATGTATTTGCTCATAAATTTAACTAATATTTATTGAGTTCCTTACTCAATGCCTGGAACTATGCTAGGTGGTTTGGTATCTCATGGACAAAGAGTCCAAGCTATTTAACTTCTTATTCATGATAGAACACAATGTGAGACTAAATCAGATTGACCTCTGGAAACCCAGAGATCTCTCACCAACTTGATTATGGACCAGTTACTGTTGTCACATTTCTAGCAAAGACAGATGGTTAGCCAGTCATCACCATGTTATTCTCCTTCCCAGTATACAAAGCCTTTTCCATTAGCACTGTCTATCTCCACCCCAATACCACACCACACCCTGTAAAGTCAAGACTTCAGTGAAATAAAAGTTAATGCCTACCTAAAAGAAGCATGACATAGTCTTCAATCATAGTAAAATACAAAAACCATCAATCCAGAAATTTGCTTAAAACTGTTAATTATCTTTGGCAGAAGTAACATATGGTATATTTCATTTATTTTAAATTTCTTTGAGACAGTAAACATCTCCCAGTAAACACTCTAACAAACCACAGACCTGGGCTCAAATCTTGACTGCCACTTAGTAGCTTGATCTTGGGCAGTAATTTGATCTTGGGTAAATGACTTCACTTTTCTGGGCCTTAATTTCTTTCCCTGCAGTATTAGGGACTTCAATTAGATTATCTCCAAGATTCCTTCAAGCTTTAAAACTGTGATTCCCAAATATACAAAATACATTCCCCTAAAAACCAGTTAAGTAGAACTACCTAATAATGTCAACCCAATTAATTACTTAAATTCTGAAAATAACAACAACAAACTGTTTGCAAGCTACCATTTCCCTAACACATCTGACAAGATATTGAAATTCTTGAACACAGATATACAAAGTGTATATGTAAAGTACACATCCGGGTGCTAAAATTGGAGATATGGAAAGGGGAAGAGATCAGCCCCTCAACCTCAAAAAAACTGAACAGCTGAAATGGCTTCTAATTCAAGGCTTGCTTTATGGAGTTAATGCTGATTGCTTCAACTTAGCAATTCACAAATTGCTCAAGATGTTTCTTTGATAGAATATCAACATATATCTCTTGCAAGGCAGCATTATGGAAATGAATACTCCAAATGCACAGGACAGAGAAGAACATTCAAAGCATGCACTGAATATTAACATTTATGCTGAATTAGATGACTATGTGAGCATAATAAAAAGAGTGAGTAATATTAATGGTTGTAATTCAATTCGGTTACAATTCAATAAGTAAATTCTCAATACCTACTTTGCACTGTATTCTTTGTTAGGTAGGATAGAGTTTTCAAAGAAGACACAGTCCTACAAGTAAGAATTATTTAGCACTGAAAATATGACTATGATACAAATAACTATAGTGTAAGGCAGTATAGCATTAACTCCAACCAAAGTTCAGGGGAGACCAAGACAGAGATCACACCCAGGGGAATCTGGGAGAATCTTCACTGATGAGGCATCATTTGGACTGGGCCTGGAAGAGAGAGCAGGATTTCCGACCAAAGGAGATATAGGACCAAGCATTCAAAGTCAAAGATGCGGAGACTGGAAAGTTCTGCAAGTTCTGAGGGAACAGTAAATAATTCAGTTTGGTTAGGCAACGGGGGACTAACAGTAGATGTGGTGGGTCTGAATTTATTTGATAGATAACAGGGACTCATTTAAGAATTTTGAGGAGGGAACCTACATAATTATAGCTATGCTTTCAGAACTGTTCTGAGCTAAACTTGTCTCAGACCTGTCCTCTGGTAGTTCATGTTTAATATTAGAATAAAAGGAGACACTCACAAATCTTTATACTATATACAGGATAGATTGGAGATAATCTATAAAGGGAAAGTAGTAACATTATGGGGGATTCACAAAAGACTTCCTGTATAAGGTAAGATTTTCACTAGGCCTTGAATGAAACCAGGAAGACAAAGAGGAAGAGAATTCCAGGCCTGGGGAACATGCCCAGAGTATGGAGAAGGGTCTTGTGCAAGGAACAATGAATAGGCCATCATCACTGGACTGCATATTATGAGGGTGAGGGAGTAAAAAGGCTGAAAAGATAGGAGAGAACCATGTCATGAGGGGCTTTGAATGCCAAACAAAGGATTTTACATTTTTCTAGGAACAGGGGAATCACAGAGGGGGAGGAGACAAAGAGACATGGTCAGATCTGAGCTGTAGGAAGATTCATTTGATACCTGAGCAGAGAATGGATTGAAATGGGGAAAGACTTATGGCAGGCAGACTAACCAGCATGTTATTGCAAACAGTTCAGACATGAAGTGACGAGCGGTGACAATATCAGAGGGGAAAGGGGACATATGTGAGAAATGTTACAAAGGTAAAATCAACAGGACTTTGAAACACATTGAATATGGAGTGATGTGAGAGAGAGTAAGGAGTCCAGACTAATACCTAGGTTGTTAGCCTGGGTGACTGGGAGGATGCTGCTGCCCCGGACAGTTAGTTTGAGGGGAATGAACAGAAGGTTATTCAATGAGGACAGTCATTGAGGACCCCTCCAGTTGAAACTTCCACTGCAGCCAAGTTCACCAGCTAAGCATCTATGAACCTCTCCCTTCTCCCTGCTGCTGCAGTGTACTCAGGCAATGAGGAAGGAATGTCACCCGTACCCTGACCCAATCTTAAAGAAGATCTCAATACTCTTTAAGGAGAGACTAGCCCAACTTGAATGGGAAAAGGGGTTGAATATTGCTCCTACCACAATAAAGTTAACTAAATCGAGGATAGGATGAGCAGTAGGAAATGAAAATAGAGATGTGGGAGATAGAGGTGGATATAGAATTGACAGGACTTAACAACTATATGTAGGCGTGGCTAGGTGGCACAGTGGATAGAGCGCTGGACCTGGAGTCAGGAGGACCTGAGTTCAAATACAGTCACAGACACTTACTGTGTGACCCTGGGCAAGTGACTTTAACCCTGTTTGCCTCAGGTTCCTCATCTGTAAAAGGAGAAGGAAATGGCAAACCACTCCAGCATCTGTGCTAAGAAAACCCCAAATGAGGTCACGGATGAAACAACTCAGCAACAATAATTGTATATATGGAGCAAGAGAGGTGAGAAATCAAAGGCAATTCCAAGAGAATCTGAAAGCCCAAGAATGTCAAAGTCAGAGGACTTTGTCAAAGAGGAATGTCAGAGTCACAGGAGAAAGACTAAACTGGGCACTTACCTATGAAAAAGAAGGGCAGCTCCCGCTTTCAGCAAAAAGAAGCAAAATCTAGCCAAGCAGGATGTACTTCAAGTCTTTAATGTGGATTGGTAAAGGTTAATGCCAAAATAGGGGAGGAGCCTAGTTCACAAGCTATCATCACTGACAGGAGGCCAGACCATATCTCAAAAAGAGGAGAAGATATCAGACTTAAAGGATAAAAAGATGTCTACATACAGTGATACAAAGACAACCTCATAAAGCCAAATGGGATAGCCACAAGGAAAATTTAAATAGAAAACTGTCAACATCACAGAGAAGCCAAAAAGGGTAGAATTTCAAGGGTTGGCCACCAACAGAGATTAGTTGTCTAGAAATAAGGCAGAGTTTCATGGGTTCCTTGACAAGGTATAACCATAGTTCCAAGAAGGCACCTATCTGAATCTCTTAAAGCACCCATCACTTGGTAGCTTGGGGTTCCTAACACGGAAGAGGGAGGCACCATTCACAAGAATAAGGAAGTTGAAGACATGAGAAAAGAGGAAATTGCTGAAGGAAATAATATTAAGTGAGAAAGAAGCCAGGGACAAAGGCTTGGGAAAGACCAATCTCTCAGGAATAGTAAGAGAAAAATCAAGGAGAAAGAAATGGAAGCATCAAAGAAGTCAATGGAAGAAGGATGACACAGCAAAGAAAAAGCTGCTCAGGATGAACTACAGTTGAGTCCTGACCATCATACACTGGCATACTCACCCTGGACAAGTCACTTAACTTCTCAATTCTCTAGTCAACTCTCTTAATACTTTTATTGAAATAGGAAATTTCTTTATCTGGGAGTTCCTTACACCAACAAAATTCTATGTCCCCTCTTTATCTAGAGAGGAAGAATAAATCTGAAGAAGAAAGGAAAGAATTTTAAGATGGACAGATTTATAGGAGTTAGAGCTGGAAAGGACAATCCAGCCTCAGACACGTCCTAGCTGTGTGACCATTGAACTTGTTTGCCTCAGTTTCCTCATCTGTAAAACAGGGGCAATAATAACACCTACCTTCTAGGGTTGTTGAGGATCAAAAAGAAAATCATTGTAAAGTACTTCGTACATAGCTTAGCCTGGCACATTGTAACTCTATGTAACTAGCTAGTATCATTATGGATTAATTAGTCCTCTCTCATTTCACAAATGAGGAAACTGAAAACCAAAAAGGTTAAGCAATTGCCCAGCAGTCATAGAATTAGACATTAGTGCTGGAATTAGAATCCAGGACCTCTAATTACAAATACAATGGTTTGTTGTGTTTTGTTTTTCACTTTATTCCACTGTCCAGGGAAAGGTCAGCAGTACTGAATGCAAAGCATTAGGGAACACAGAGACCAAAAGAGGGTCCGCTAGATTTGGTGATTAGGGGGTCACCTAGGAGACAGCAGTTTCAAGTAGCCAATGTGAAATTCAGACTGCAAGAATCGAATGAGTGAATTCATGGGTAAGGAATGGGAAGTAGCTTGTATAAACTATTCTTTCAAAAGATATCAGGATTTTTACTTGTTTCGGTGTTCCTGGAAAGGGGAGGCCTGAGAACATCTTTTGACCAGTAGAGAGAAGTCCTGAAGATACAGTGGAGAGAAGAGTTAAATGAAAAAACAAAATTCTATTATTGGACCAAGTCCAAGAAAATAAAATTGATTAGGGTAAATATAAAATCCTATTCTTGAGTTAAAAAAATCAACTGGAATTTATCTGAATCAGTTCTTACACAGCAAGTATTAGGAAATGCTTACTGACTGTCTTGCCTAGTTGTGTCTGACTCTTTGTGATCCCATTTAGGGTTTTCATGGCAAAAATACTGGTTTGCCATTTCCTTTCCTAGCTCTGTAAAACTTAGGCAAACAGGATTAAGTGACTTGTCCAGGATCATATAGCCAGTAAGTATTTGAGGGGAGATTTGAACTGAGGTCTTCCTGACTCTAGAGCTGGCCCTCCATCCACTACACCACCTAGCTATCCCTCTGTAGATTAAGGTGAATGCTATTATCCACATTTGAGAAATGAGGAAACTAAAGCAGTGTAAAGTTAAATAATCTTCCTTAAGGTCAGCAGAAGAGCAAGATTTAGAACCCTGCCTCTTTCCTTCTCCAGGACTGTTTCCCCCAGACAACAGCGACTTACCAAAATATATTTGCAGGCAAAATCCAGCTCCCCATATTTGGATTATGATTTGTCCAGTGGAAAACATTTAGTCTCCTCTTGGGGCCTATCTTTTGGAGGAGATGAAAGAAAAGAAAAAAGGGGAAGGACAACATTCTATTTTTAAACCTCTGCTGAGCACTCAATGTTGGGTGCCACACAGAAACAAATTGGACAATGCCCCAGGATGAGTGGGATCCCAACCTGACCATGCAGACAGGCAAGGCACAAGTATCGGGAAAGGCTGACATGAAGTCAAGCACGTTCAGAAGCCCTGAATACCTTGTATCCTCAGCATAAACATTGTGGAAGAAGTGATGTAGTAAGTTTCCTGTAAAAGTTAGTGAACCATTTAGCATACACATGAGGAGCAAAAGGTATGACTCAAGCACGGTTTCAGCCCAAGATCCTATTTCGACCTAGTTGTGCATCTGTTTGCTATGAACTTAGAGGTATCTGGACCCAAGTCAGAACAGGAGATGAAATCATCTCCTAAAGTAACCTATGCAGGAGGTCCCCTATAGTCACCCGGTAGTCATCCTCAATGAAGATGTGGAATTTTTTTTTTTTTAAAGAGTAATAACAACTGCTTCCTTTTCTACGGTGTTTCATAGTCTCTAAAGTGCTTTCATAACCATCATTTTATTCACTCCTGACAATAACCACAGACTCACAGACTCTTAATGGTAGAAGGCAGCTCAGAGGCCACCTACTCCCAGTATAAAAGGCCGGCTCGAATTTTAATTATTTTCTTGGAGAATCACATATCCATTTCCTGGCCGGATTTCTGAGTTGTCATGCTGCCTCATCGCAGGAAACTGAATTCAGGGCCTCAGCCACCCCAGCTGGGAGTGCTGTAGAAAATATTCTTAATAAGCAAAGACAAAAGTTTCATGGAGACAAACGAGGTGGAGAGGAGAAAAACAACCAAAAGAAATATAGACAAGAACGACAGGTTTAAAATTGCAGGCATTTCCTGATTTCTGAATGACCTATTAAAGGCTGCTTGTGCTACCAATTCTAAATATATTCAACTGAGATCTTATCTCTCATGTTATTTTCATAAGTTTCTTTTTTTAAATAACATTTTATTTTTCCCAAATACGTGTAAAAACGTTCCTTTGTTTACATTTTGAGTTCCAAATTCTCTCCTCTTCCTCTATTTTCCCCTCCCTGAGACAGTAAACAATTTGATATAGGTTATACACAGGCAATCATTTTTGCAGGTGTTTCAGTTCATCAAGAATGGTGGCTATTTCTCTCCCACCACTCCCCAGAATCTCTTCCTACTGGCTGAATTAAGCCGGATTGAGTAGAATAGGAATCCCACAGGGTTTCAGAAGAGGCAGGGAAATGGTTAGCACATAAGAGGGAGAAGCTGGAATGTTTTCTTTTTCTCTAGAAACAAAAACAAACAAACCCCAAATATTAAAAGGAAACCTGGTTAGGGACCACATATGGCAGTTTAGTCCACTTCAGAGGAAACTAACTCCATCTAGGATTGCCCTACTGGGTCTGAAAGAAGTTCATTTCTGGATAATTTTAAGGAATCAAGTTGAAGGATATTCTGCACCAGGCACAATTTCCTGTAGGTCTTCTCCATGACACCTTCCATACTCAATTATTCTTTGATATACCTACTTTCCTTCTCCCCCACGCCAAAAAAATACACACATCATGACAGATCCATACATCAGAAGCTCCGAACAATGCTAATGAGCTTCATTTCTGTCTTTGTTTCCATGGTGCCTTTCATGTAGCAGACAACTAAAAGATGTTGGATTCACTGACTGATGACCATGTGCTGGGCTTCAGCATGCTAGATGCTCTCCAAGCTTATTTGGAAATGGGGAAAATGAAAAGGAATTAGAAGGCACAGTTCTGGCTTTCAAAATAACACAAATTGTTAAAAATTCCTAATACAGACCCTTTATGAAGGTGTTTATTTATATAATTTGCAGCATGTACCACCACTTAGGGTATTGAGCTCCTTCAGTTTTCTACCCACTGTGAAAAGTGGCATTTCCTTCTATTCCTTATGTCAAGCCTATGACAGGTGGTTCAAGTTACCCTGCAAAAGAAACAATGCATTTGATCTATTCTTAATCACATTCTTTAGAAATCTGGTTAACAAGTACAGCTTATGAATCTGTCACATTCATTTTTACCACTTAGAACACTGACATCCCTAGCCTTGAGTCAAAGCAAGAAACATTTACACCAAGAGTGAAAGAGAAAAAGCTCTTCTGAACAATGAGTAGTCATGTGGCTTTGTTTGCTTGATAGAGTCTGGAAGAATAATTTATAGAAGAGGCAAAAGTGTTCTAATCTGAGAATTCATCATCTTTGTTTTGCAGTATGTCCTAGGTTGATAGCCAAGGTTCCAGGCTATTAATGAACCCAATGATGAAAAGGGGAGGAAAGAAATAGAAGAAGTAGAATAGTTGGAGGGGAAGCTGGCTGAGAAAGCATTAAGCCAGGCAACAAAAAGTGTTTTTGTAAAAAAAAAAAAAAAAAAAATTAAAAATTGACTGTTTTAGATGGTTAGCAAAGGTAGTCTAAGCCTTCCCAAAATTTTAAGTCTCATTGGGTGTGGATAATGTGTGGACATCATAACAAATAAAATAAAATTAGCTAACCTCTTTATAGAAGTTATTTTTTAAATCCTTTTAGAAAGAGTTGATATTTTCTGTGTTTATAGAAAGAGAGCACACATAGAGTTTGAAAGGAGATGACTGGTTTTTAAAGAGAATCATGTTGATATGGAGTGATTGGAATGGATTTAAACCTGAGCACGTTGAGCTCTCTGACGGCACAAACCTATGACTCTGAGCTAGTTCTGCCCATTTCTCCCCATGTGACCTTGCACAACTTACTGCCTCTGGCCTCCTGTCACTTAATCTGCAAAATGGACTTGATGATGCATAATTGCTTCTCAAGTGCTAAGAGCCTTAGATGGGAAATGCTAAGAGTGATGAACATTATCATGCAGTTAACTCTTCATCATTCAGGCTTGGATTATCTGCATTGAAGATTATTCTGCTTATTTCCTGTTAGCTCATTCAGCATAAACTGGGGCAAGTCAGAAAGAAATAAATTTGAAAACTGACTCTTGGGACATTATTTCAGTAACTAAAGCTGTTTTCCTTCCCTGTTAATCTAAGTTACCATAAAAATATATATATATATATATATATATATATATATATATATATGTATAATTAGGAAAAAAATACTTAAATATATAATTGGAAGCAACCTCCAAAGTCATCTAGATCAAAATCCTTTCTTTTACAGACAAGAAAACTGAGGCCCAAATGGTTGAGGAGATTTGCCCAGATAATAAAAATTCATGGCACAGCGTTTCTGCAAATCAGATCCACTGATCCCAGAGCTGATGTTCTATTGCTGGGTCATGTTGTTGCTCCCACCTCTGTCAGAACTACCCACTTCTCAAGGCCATCATCCTAATATTATAATAACATCCTAATTGGCCTCCTTGACTCCAGTCTCTCTCCTCTTCAATATGTCATCCATACAGCTATCAAATTTATATTCCTAAAATTAAAGACATGTTAGAGACATCTCTTAATAGCCTCAAGGGAATTTACATCTCAGAAATTTGTAGATTTGTAGTTTTATGTGCAATCATCCTTTTTCATTATACTATGTGAAGGAAATGCTTGTTTTATTCCATAAATTAAAACTATAATCAATTTAAATTTTTTAAAATTGAGTACGTCCTTTGTGTTCAGTGCTACATTTTTTCCCTGAGAGCTGTTAAATATTTACCAGCACATCCCTGCCAAAAGCACAAGTCTGATCATACCACTCAAGAAACATTTGTGACTCCCTATTGTCTCTCGAATAAAATATAAACCATTCTACTCAGTGCTTAAAATTCTCACAATATAGCTTCAACCTACCTCTCTAACTCGATTTCATATTTTTTTCCCATCATGCCCTTTACTTACCATAGGTGACATTCTGTGTCACATCTCCATTCTTCTGGAACAGCTGGAATCCTTCTCCTTCTTATTTCAGTTTCTTGGAATCCCTGCCTCCCTTCAAAGCTTGGCTTAAATGTCACCTCCTACACAAGCTCTATCCTGACCTTCCCCACTTGCGCAGCTGCTAATGCTCTCCTCACCCCAAGGCTACTTAAAAATATAAGCCATACACTTTTAAGTTTAACCTGCATTATTAACATTTTCTCTATCTCTTTTATTAAGTTTAGGCAATTAAGAAAACAATAAATCAAGCCCTGATTTGTAGAGTTTCCTTTGTATGCATTTCATGCTTTTTCATTTTTGTATGGGTTATTTCCCTCTAGTAAAATATAAGCTTTTAAAGGGCAGGGATTGGTTATCTTTGTATCTTCAGATTCTTAGCTCCTAATGCAGCAATGAACACAAAGGAAGTACTTAATTTAAAAAAAAAAAAACTTAAATTTATTATATTTTTAATTTATGGAATAGAACAAACACTTCCATAACATAGTATAATAAAAAAGAATGATTGCATATAAACTGCAAATCTTGCTATTATGTAAATGAGGTTATGTAAATTTATTTTTCTTTCTTCCCTTCCATTTTCCCCACCCTAAGATGGCTACCATGAGACCCAAATAGATATATATGTGTGTGTACATATATATATACATATGTACACACACATATATATATGTAAAATTATTCCATAAATACTTCAATTCATCAGTTCTTTCTCTGGTTGCATATGGTATCTATCTCCGTATGTCCTTCGTATGTCGTCGTTCATTGAAATATTTAAGTCAGTTAGGTGGCATAATAGAAGGAGGGCAAGACTGAAATCAGGAAGACCCAAGTTCAAATCTAGCCCCTGACACTAATTAGCTGTGTGACACTGGGCAAGTCATTTACTCTCTGTTTCAGTTTCCTCAAAGGTAAAAAGGGCATCATAAAAGCACCTACCATCACCATCCCAGAGTTGTTGTTAAGAGTCAAATGAGATAATATTTGTAAAGTGCTTAGCACGATGGCACATAGTATGCAAGTTCCCTTTCTGTATTGATTTGAAAAGTCCTGACAAGGTTATGAATATCTTTCCCTTTTAAGTTGTTCCCAGCCATCCTTCTCTAAGGACAGAAACCCGAAGCAAATTCAGCTAGCAAAATTTAGATAAGGAGTTTTAGAAAGGCTTTTCTATCCCAGCATGTTCGCCATTTGCCACCTACTCAGGTATGTGCTCTGTGTGTATGGACTCTAATAACACAGCCCAATCTGGTATCAGTATCACTGAGTCTCTCTACTGCACATACATACATCAGTACTCACTCAAGGGAAGGAGACTCCAACGCAACAATGCTGTGACAATGCTTCTCCCAGGTGCCTTCACTCTCACAGTCCTATCACTGCTCCATTCTTCCTGAAGGAGAGTCAATCCACCCCCACCCTCACCCCATTTTCCATGTAATAGTAATCTTACCTCTTCCTGTTGTCTCTACATACCCTACCAGAACTGTATTCTATCCTTCCCATTATCAGCCACTCCACAATGGCCAGCTTCCTATTGGGGACTGTACTGTGGTGATACTACTCCTGCCAACTCTACAGCATCCTCATCACTTAATTTCTCTCTCTAGAACCAGAGATATAAATAACTGGAACCAACTGGTCCTGCCCCAATGGAAATATGCAATGAAAATTCAGACAATGCAGCCTCTTTGGGAGATTCCTTATTCTTACTCATTGAGACCAGCTCTTTCCTTCCATGTTCTCTACAACTGCTATTCTATAACATATCATCATTGCTGTATCTCAGACCTTTTTGTCCCATGTTCCCACCATCTTCTCACATTCATGAAAGCCTGGATTACAAAGAAGATACCAAATCCCTTGACACCTTCTTCAATACTGGCTGGACATTCTCACATGCCTCACTGTACACTAGGCTCCTTCTTCTTCTGCCATGACCAAGCAACCTCTCCTTCGAAGGAGATTCCATCTCTCTGCAGCAAGCTATCTAGATCCTTGTAGCTGTTAGATACTGCCTACCCCTTTCCCCACAAGAGGATTCTTCCTCTTATTTCAAGAAGTACCTGGCTCACCATCTTTCTCTCCACCCCAACCCTGTTCTCATTCTTGGGAATTTCAAAAGACATGTTGATGTTCCCTTCAACACCCCTGAACTGTTCCTTCTCTGATCACTAGATGTGTTTCCATTCATACTTAGAGCCCAATCCTTTGGCCACAGGAAAGTCTAAAAAGCCTGGAAGTATAAATCTTTAAGGGAATGAAAAAGTCCAGGAAGTACAATAGGCAGAAGAATCCCCAGGAAGGCATATCTTGAGGTACTGCCTCCCTTCCTGCACACTGACATGCTCCCATTCTCCAGGGCAGAATGTTACTGTGAAGTAGATCAGTTATGAGCAGTGGACCACTCCCAGTCTACCACTTGGCAACCACAGTTATGTCTTTGACAGTCCTCTCTGAGCTTCTTCATAAGTGCTCCTACATAAGAGGAAACGTTCTTCTATATTAGAGATGATGAGATACCCACCCGGAGCCAACTCTCAAAGCTTTGCACTGCTGCGCTATCCATCAAATCTCCAAATTACTGCTTCATTATTTCTAAGTTTTGTGAATTCTCATAATGGCAGACCCAACAATATAAAAATATGAATACCAAAATTCATTCAAAAGCCAAACACAAATGGTCTTTAGATTGCTTTTTATATTATTCACAGGACTATTTGATTTCATTAACATGAATAATCAAGAGCCCACTCCATTTGCTAATCACATCTATTTTCAAACCCCCCCCAAAAGACTAATTCCAAAGTCATTTTAAAGGATTAATTTTAATAATATCAATAATAATTAACAACTTATATAGCTTCAGTAATTCTTGATTCATCTCTGCAGGGAGCATCACATAATAACCTGGCAAGTATATACTTATAAAAAAGAAGACGTTTACATAACTGTTGTACATTTAAAAAGAATAGCAAGCTATACATGGTAGATTTACAGTTTCATATGCAATCATCTTTTTTATTATATTATGTTAAGGAAATTTTTTTATTTTATAAATTAAAAAGAAAGGTTTTAAAATGTATATGTTTGATGTTTTTAAAAGGAGATTTCAGGAGAATAGTATGTAACTTACAAAAGAAAACTTAAATTCTAACATTTTATATTATCTTAAAAGCCAATTAGAGTTGAGAAAAATTACATATATATTATCAAATGTAAGTATAGCATAATTTGAATACTCTACGGTATACATACAATGAAACAAAAGAACTTTGTCCTGTAAGTTGTTCTATTTATTGGTCTTATAAGATGTGATAGTCAAAAACATTATTGCAATTACAAGTTCCATATGCTCTATAATTTGTATTGTCCAAATGTCTCTAGGTGAATAAACACAGGACACTTCTAAGAAAGTTTACCTAAAAGTATGCAGGGCCACATTTTAACTTCCTTTGAAATCAACTTAGTCTATGCTGCAAATTTCAGGAAGGTTTCATAGAATGGGCCCTGCCTTTAGGGTGCCTACAATCTAGGCTATTCATACAAAATTAACCCACATGCCCTGTAAGTAGTCATATAGGTTGGCCTTTATGGGCTATAGAATTAGATTTTTTAAAATGAGTGGGACAGTAATAGCAAACCCATATATATACACAAAGACACACATATATAAGCAAGAGGACTCTTTAGACATGTGGCCTCAGGAAAAGTGACCAAACGGAAAAAAAAAAAGCAGATCCACCATCAGAATCACCCTTTGTTAGAGCTGGAAGTAATTTAGTTGCACCCCTTCATTTCACAGAGAGAAAACAAAGGCAAAAAGTCACACAGCCTCTAAGTTACCTGTCTGAACAGAGGTTTTCTGATCAGGAGGAATTCCAAGCTATTTGGAATACCACTTACACAGACTACCCTTATTAATAAAAGGATTTGTTCTGTAAAACCTGGACTCAATCAAAAGACTGCACCCAAGGACCTACAAGGCCACATGTGACCTTGAGGTCACAAGTTCCCTTCACCTCTTTCCTTTATATATAAGGAACAAAAAAGTTCACTTTACCTTAGAAACTCAGTTTTAAAATGCTTACCTAGTTGGTTGGTTGTTGTCCACTTTCGAAGAGGAGAAAAATCACTGACATCACTATGATAAAAGTTAAATTTCAGTGTGTCAGACTGTGGCTGATCAGACCAATATGAGCTCAGAATGCTCTACCACAGTTGGGCACAGATAGTGTGTGTGAATACTTGGGGTGGATATCCCAAATTTGTGCATCCTGTGTTTACTTTGTGCTGTCTCAATTCTGCTTTGCTCAAAGAGTACGGCACCTTTTCTTACATGGGCATGCCATGCTGAGTGGTCCTATGCCAGTGTCTCCCATGTTGCACAGTCAAATCCAAAGTTCTTGAGAGAGACCTTGAAAGTGTCCTTGTATCACTTCTTCTGGCCACCATGTAATCACCTGCCCCATGAGAGTTCTCCATAAAATTGTCTTTTTGGCAAGCATACATTTCGCATTCAAACAACGTGGCCAGCTCATCAGAGTTGCACTCTCTGAAGCATAGTTTGAATATTTGGCAGTTCAGTGTGAGCACCTTATCCTGCCAGGTGATCCTCAGAATCTTCCTAAGACAGTTCAAATGGAAACAATGCAGTTTCCTGGCATGGCACTGATAAACTGTTCATGTTTCACAAGCATATAACAATAAGTTCAGCACAATGGCTCTGTAGACCTTCAGTCTGGGAGTCAGTCTAAATGCTGAGCTAGCTCTAGCAATGCGTGCATCAACCTCATTGTCAATGTGTACATCCCTGGAAAGTACACTACCAAGGTAAGTGAACTTATCTACAGCATTCAAAACTTTTTCATTTGTTGTAACCGATGGTTCCACATATGGATGGTGTGGTGGTGACTGAGGAGTACGTGTGTTTTCTTGGTGTTAATTATTAGGCCAAAAGTAGCACAGGTAGCAAAGAATTGATCCATACTTTGATGCATCTCAGCTTCAGAGGCTGCGTTGAGTGCACAATCATCTGCAAACAGAAAATCAGGAACCAATACCCCTCCACTTTGATCTTGGCTTGTAGCTTTTTCAAATTGAAGAACTTACCAACAGTACGGAAGTTGGCCTTGATACTGTGTTCATCCTCACTGAAAGCATTTGACAACATGGCTGAAAACATCATGCTAAAAAGCATGGGAGCAAGCACACTGCCCTGTTTCACTCCACTGGTGACTAGGAAGGCAGGAGAGCTTTGTCCATTATCCAGAACCTGGGCAAACATGCCATCACGAAATTGACGTACAATATTGATGAACTTCTCCAGGCAATGACTGCTGAGGTCATTGCCTGTTTACCTCAGGCTTAAGTCAATCCCTCCTTAGCTAAAGTTCCAACTGAAGAAGAGGTTTTGAGGACCATTAGGCTCCTTCCATGTGGCAAAGCACCTGGTGCTGATTCTATTCCAGCTGAGACTTACAAGGCAGGGGGACCATTGCCCATACAAAAGCTGAATGAAATTTTCCAGATTATATGGCAAGAGGAGGTAATCCCCCAGGAGTTCAAGGATGCCTCCATTATCCATCTCTATAAAGGTAAAGGGAATAGATTGTCCTGCAACAGTCACAGGGTTGTCTCTCTCTTAGTCATTGCTGGCAAAATTCTTGCTAGAGCCCTCCTTAATAGGCTGATCCTTCACCTGGAAGATGGTCATATACCTAAGAGCCAGTGTGGCTTCAGAAAGGGCCGAGAAACAGTTGATAGGGTGTTTGCTGCCCAACAATTCCAGGAGAAATGCCAGGAGCAGAACAGAGGTCTGAATACATTTGTAGATCTGACCAAGGCCTTTGACACTGTTAGTCATGAAGGCTTATGGAAAATTATCTAGTCGGACTGAATATGTGAATGCAAGTTGTTATTCCAGCTCTAAAAATCTGCAATTCTGCAGCGATGTTGTAGATGCTTAGTGCCTTAGTTGATGTTACTCAGGTATAATTCTAACTTATGACACAGTTTGACTTAAGATATGATGAGATACCAAAACTTCAGAAAATGCCTTCTTCCTACAGAATAAGCTAAGAGCAGAGCACCAGAAAGCTGCTTTGCCTGGGAGCCCAGATTGTGCTATCAGGAATTATTCAGATATCCTTGGGTCCAATTATCTTCAAGGACAAGTCTGACTCTTGGCAAAATCCCCAAGTATGCAGAGACCTTGGTTCCCCACCACTTCTCTTTCTCCCATAAGTGGCCTCCCTGAACACTCCCAGGCTGTTAGAAAGCCTCATGCTCCTCCCTTGTATTTTCCCCTCACCTTGAGCCCCAATCAGGAATGCTGCTTAGGAAACAGAAAACCAGGAGTGCAGTCATTACCAAAACTCCAGTACAGTAAAGTACTCACATACAAGGTGACTTTATGGGTCTTATCACTGCTTGCACTATACTAGTAAAGGCTATATGAACTGGAGTTTTGGATGGGGACACTAGCAACCAAGGCCCCTACTCCATATCTAGGAGCAAGCATCTAGAGTTGGAAGATGTCTCAGAAGTCTTCTGGTCTAATGACCTCATTTTATAGAGGAGCATAGTAGGGCCCAGTGAGGTTAAGTGATTGTCCTGATAGTGTCACAAATAGTGACACAGATAGTATCAGTCTGCATTTGAACCCAGGTTCCCGTGCTCCCAGTCTGGAGGAAAAGTTCAGCAATCTTTCCTCTAGATCACAGGAACAAACACACACAAAAAACACAGTGAAAATTGTAAAAGTTCCACAGAGAGGGCTCTCAGCCTCTACACTCTCTCACTCCCATGATGAAAAACACACCACACATACTCACTCACTACAATCCCGACTCTTGTTCCATATTTCAACACCTTCCCCCAACACCCTTAATACATAAGCTAGCATTCTGCCTTCTTCCTAACTCGCCCAATAACCCACAAAGAAAGGACCACAAATCAGAAAATATTTATAGTAGGTTTTTTGATACAGCAAAGAACTGGGAATTAAAGGGGCACAGAGACTCATAGGTTCATGTATAATTAATCCTTTTTTTCTACTCTACTATGTAAAGGGAAATACACATTTTATTTGGTGTTTATTAAGCTCAGAAAAGGGTGGCTAGGTAGTACAGAGGATAGAGTACTGAACATGCAGTCAGGAAGACTCATCTTCCTGAGTTTAAATCAGGCCTCAAACACTTATTAGCTGTGTGACCCTGAGCAAGTCACTTTACCGTTTGCCTCAGTTCCTCATCCGCAAAATGAATTGGAGAAGGAAATGGAAAACTACTCCAGGATCTTTGCCAAGAAAACCCCAAATGGGATCATGAAGAATCTGAAACAACTGAAACAACAGAAGTCTAGAATTTTAAAAAATTAATAATTCAAATAGAATTGCAGACAATTTCTCTCTTTTCCAGCTTCCATACAATGGCAATAGGTGGGGAGGGATCCACTTAAAAAACGTTTATTACATACTTTGTTTCTAAGGCAAAAAAGAAACAGTCTCTGCCCTCCAAAAGTTTCCATTCTATCAAGAGAGACAACATGTACACAATGATACATACAACATGAATACCAAGTAAACTTTCAGGGGAAGGGCACTCGCAGCTGGGGAGATCAGGAAAGATTTTATGAACTTTTTTATGTCGTGGATCTCCTTGGACAGTCTGGTGAAGCCCATGAACTCCTTCTCAGAACAATGTTGTTAAATACATAAAACATAATATACCCTATTACAAAATAAACTAATGACATTGAGATGCAATTATAAAAGAGCAGCTAGGTAATTTGGTGGATAGAATGCTGGGTTGGAAGTCAGGAGGACAAGTTCAGCCTCAGATACTGACTAGTTGTATGATCCTGGGTAAGTCACTTAACTCTGGCTCAGTTTCCTCATCTATAAAATGGGCAGAAGAAGGAAATGGCCAATCACTCCAATATCTGTCAAGTAAACTCCAAAAGGGATCACAAAGAGTTAAACATAACTGGAAATGATAAAACAACAGCAGTTTTAAAATACTTTTTTAAAAAAACAAGTTGACAGACCCCAGGTTTTAAGAACCCCTCAGTGATGCTTAAGCATGAGATTCTAAGAGGCAGAGGTGGAGATCTCACCTGATCAACTGATTAGCTGAAAATATGCCAGACTCCATACAAAGATAACCTGGCATTCACAACCACCTAGAAAGACAAAGGGGTTCTCCTGCTTCCCTTGAAAAAGGAAAAGGGATGCAGAGATTATATCAGATTGTACACCATCTTGGGGAGAAGGGGCGGGAAGCAGGGGGAGAAACTATAACACTCAAAAGCTTGTGGAACTGAATTGTAAACTAAAAATAAAGAAATAAATTTTTAAAAAAGAAAAGAAAAAGGGAGACAATCAATAGCTCCGTCAGGGTAGTCAATATGGGGAGAGCAGTGAGCATCACCAACATCTTGTTAAATCATGAGTGTAGTTAGGAGCATTGATAACAGTGAAAACTATTCCTTCAGGATCTACGTATACCAACTGGATCCATCCAAGGGAAGAGGAAGGTGGAGACACCTCCATGGTACCGATAAAACAACTATTATAAGATATACAGTGCCCTGCCACTAGCAGGGGCATAACTAGGGCAGGGGGATCAGGCCTTTCCTTCAGGGCAGCAGACACCCTCAGTTCTCCCTAGCTGAGTTTGTTTCCTCAGTGTGGCTGTGCCATAGATTCTTGTTCCTTTGTCCAGACTCAAGCCATTACCCCAGGGTCTCATTCAGTGACACTTTTCTTTCCTATTTTGTAACTTGCCTTTCCTCCTAGCTACCCTCAGTGGCAAGGATCACATTTTCTGATGTGAAGGTCACCTGTCTCCTAGATCAACAGTACCTGTGATCAAACTGTCCTCTGCACCACTGCTGGGGCCCCTGCCCCTGCCAGAGGAAACAAATTTGGAAGTAAGCTATACTGTGCCCGTTACCCAGATGAACTCTACTGATCAGAGTTCAGGTAACTATACTACACCGAAATTATATTGTTATGATTGACCTTATCACTGTCTCTGTACTGGTATATGCTGGGGGTAGGGAGATCTCTTACTAGTAATCAAACCACAAGCCTTGTACACACCTGTTTCATACAAATCACCAGCAGGGAAATGGATGAATAAAGATAAGGAAGTGAGTGAATGAATGTGCCAAGCACTTAGCTAAGTGTACGAGATACAGAATAGAAAAGCATCCCTGCTTTCAAGGTCACATTCTAATAATAGGGGAGACAATACAAGGCAAGTATATCAGCTTTCTGGGCCCAAAGTTTCACACTATCCCATCTTCCCTTATAGTCACAATGAAATGTACACACACACACACACACACACACACACACACACACACACCACCCTGCCGCCACATGCCCAGGAACCACTGCCTCTCCTTCCATGTTCCAACAGTCATAGCATCTATGCATCCTGTCAACAATCCCTCAATACCTATATAACATTACACCTATTTCCTGAGAGTTCTAAATATCATGCCCCCAGTCCTCACCCGCAACCAGGAGAGGGAGAGAGGGGTCTTCCCCTGCAAGTGCCAGGATCTACATCTCAGTCCCATCTCTCTCCTTACAAAACTGGATACTGACTGCCTAGGGTTCTCCACTGTGATTATGAACATGGCATGGGACAGCAGTATATCATACTGCTATTTTCTGACTTCCTCCCAGCCCTCACTATCCCTTAGTCAAAATATAACTGTCTTATGTCTCATTTCCTTTCAGATAGTTTTGGGTGGTACTATTAATAATATCTTGGTATTAGCCAGCCAACTTACTTCCCTTCCCAGGTAATGTAATAACTTTAACCCACTGGGTGAAAAAAGCCAAACAAACAGATTTTCCAGAAAGTCCTCAAGAAGTGAATCTAATTGTGGATATTTTGAGAATTGAGATCAAGGGAAGATTTGCTATATCTCAGGTGGGGGTGGAGAAGGACGTCATGGGACTTAATCTCTACACCCAGGCCCACATGTGGCTATGAATTTACACTTCTGTTCTTTGACTCTTTTCCTGCTCTTAGGTGAAGAAGTATTAGACCATGATGAGATCTTGGGGACTTCAAAAGGCCCAGGAGTTGGAATCTATTACAGGTTTTGATGACAGCTGAGGTTGATGAGGAGTGAAGTCTCAAGAAACCTGCTTGAACTAGCCACAGAAGGGGATCAAAGGAAGCTGGGAAGGAACAACACTGACCCATGCATTAGCTATGCTACATTCACAAGTTAAAGCTGGGGAAGGAAGGGGAGAGCACGCTATCTAGAAACTGCTTTAAGGTTGAGCACACTGTCCCCAGGGAACTGAGGGATACAGTTGCACTCTCAGGTGTTGGGGGAAATGGTTTCTGCTTCTGTTCTTGGTATATCTTCTCAGTAAATAAACACTTTTAAAAGGTAGGGTTGGGGAAAACAACAGACCAGTGCGAGAAATACTTTGGAGTCTTGAAGTCACTGGATCTTTGAAGACCATTTCAACCTCACCACATGCATGTCACTATGTACCATGTCTACAGCTAAGTCGATCCCTATTCAAGGAAAACACTTTCTTACTTTCTACAGGTGAGAAAACATCACCTAAAGACTGAAGTGCTCTATGGATGTTTCAACAGACTAGTTCCTAGGATCAGAGATTTAGAGTTGGTAGGCACCTTAGATATCATTCATTTAGTTCTACACCAAGATGAGAAACCCAGAGAAGTCACCCATAAGTGATTTGCCTAAAGTCACACAGGGAGTAAGTTGGCATAAGCCCAGTGCTAACCCATTTGGAGCCTGACTCCAAATCTGGCATCTTTTCCAGATATCAGGTGACTACTCCCTTCACCACCAGCAAAAATGATCAGAGATAGCCTCTGTCAAGCTATTTGTGGGGTATTCTTAAGAAGCCAGAAAAGGAATCTTGTTGTGCTGACACAAACCAGAAGTGAGATCTTTCTGGTCTTGGGCAACTTGACAGGGGAAGCTCATAAGAGAGACAACCAGCTAATGAAAATTTAAGTAGCATCGTCTACGGTAAATAACCAAGTTTTTGTGCTGTCCTTTCTGTCTGAAGGAGGGCTAAGAGCTTACCTGAATAAACCATGGTACTTTATAATTAACTAATGTCTCCTTTTAATTAGTTTCAACTTGCTGCAGGCTCCCCTCTGCCTTTGGGTTTTAATGCAACCCTAAAAGCACAGCCAGCCAGCAGTTAAAGTTAAAAACAAACAATGCCTCCTTGACCCAAACAACAGGTAGGCTCACTAAATTGCAAACACCCAAATGGTTTACCTGGGTGTGGCTGCTGGGAATGCTACAGATTCTTGGAACCAGAGGTTACAGCTGAGTGCCAATTAGACACCAAAGGTCTACGAAAAGCCCTGAAAAGGACTTGGTGAGCCTTCACACGTGACAGCCTCCTTGAACACCCCCACAAACCTCCTTGATGTCATGGATCCTTTTCAAAAACGAAGAACAAACAATAATAAATGGCAACCTGGCCAGGCAGCCAAAATGTTTCCATAAGCCATTTGTGCTTGGTCTTATCATTTAACCAGACAAGTTAATGTGGTTTTTCAAAAACCAAAACACATAGTCTACTCAGTTACTGCCACTGACTCAGAGCATTTAAACACATGACAACACATGAGAAATGTTCTGCCAATCAATTACTTCAGGATTGCTAGGTAGGGAATACAATGAATTTAGGGAAGGTATATGAATAAAAGTATTTTCAGTTTATTAGTCTGAAATGAAAGAAACCAATATTTTCTTCATATGTACTCAGCAGCTCATCACAGTTGCCCATTACGGTAATTGACAGCTTAGGAGAACTTTTCTATCTTTAAAACAGAGAACATTTTACTTATCCTGAAAGTAATATGGTTTTAGGCATAATTTTACCCAGAAATTTATAATCTGGTATAAGTAGTGAGAAATTCTGATCAAGTTGTTCCTTCAAGGGTTTAAGCTACATGTGAGTCAAAGAGAGGATTATGTCCCACCTTAATCATAGCCCCTCTAGCACCACATTTACTGCCCAAACAAGAAATTAGGTTCCCATCAACATAGCCATTCTCATCCTTGATGAGTAAAAGTCACCAGGTTCAAGGTAGGAAAAGAACTGGTATATGTGATTCCTAAACCATTGTCAATGATCTTTTAGAAGTCACAGAAAACAGGATAGTTGCCATAGGACTGGAGGGAACAAATGACCTGATAAAAAAAAAAAAAAGGAAAAGAATGTAGTGCACAAGCTATAGACCAATGAGTTTGACTTTAAATGCTGGAAACTGGTTAGCAAACATCTAGAAGAGGAAGGAGTAACCAAAAAGTGCCAATACAGCTTTGTCAAGAACAGGTTGTGACAGACTAACATCATTGCCTTTTTCTTTTCAGGATTACAGGACTGGTAGATCCGGGAAAACTTAAAGGAGTAAGATTTTAGTAAAAGTGAGAAAGGCTTTAGTGATTACTCCTGTGGACAAAAAGGAGAGGTGTGAATAAAACAACAGTTCAGTAAGATGGATTGAATACTGATTGAATGGACCTGACCATTAAGAGGAGCAAATAATGGTTTGAAGTTAACTTGGAAAAAAGGTTTTCAGTGGAATAACCCAAGAATCTGTACCCTGTACTGGATAACAATGACTTGGATTGACAGAAAGCTAGGAGGCTTTGGATGACAAAGTGAAGGTCCAAGATGACCTTGTCAAGCTAGAAACATGAGCCAATTAAGATGAAATTTAAAAGGGATATATATTTAGTCTAATACATGGTTTGAAAAAGTCAATTTCACAAGTACAAGAAGCGGGGCTTTGGCTAGACAGTCTGTCAGTCAATCGATAAACATTTATTAAGTGCCTACTATGTGCTAACACTATTCTAAGTCCTTAGGGTTCAAATAGAAAAAAGAAAGACAGTCCCTGTCCTCCAAGAACTTACAATCTAAAGGGAGAAGACTACCCATGAAAGAAAACTGTAAAGGGAGAGAGGGGTATAGCAGTTTGCCTGCAAAGTGTCTGGGGCTCAATGAGCTCAATATGGTACTATTATAGGAGCATTAAAAGTGTCAAAATATGGAATGCGACAGTCCCTCTCCACCCAGCTGTGGTTGGACATCTGGATTACTGTTTTCTGTTTTAAGTGTCACATTTCAGAAAGGATATTGACATCCTCAAGAGCATCCAGAAGAAAACAACATGGATGTTTATGAAACTGAAGGCCTTAGCCTATGAAGGTCAGCTGAAAGTAATGGGTATGACTAACCTGGAGAAAAGAAGTTCTATCAGGACATACAAATGGTCTTCAAATATGTGAAGGGCGGATATTTGAGGGTCATTAAATTTGTTCCACACAGCTCCATAAAGATAGGAGTTAGGAGTATTGGAGGGGAATTGTACCAGTTCAATGTAAGGAAAAATCTTTTAATTAGAAGATTCAGAAAATGAAATAGTCTGTTTCAGGAAAGCTTTTAAACAAAACATGGATGACCATTTTCCAGGTGTCTAGAGTGCTTTCCTGTTCATTTATGAGTTGGAGTAGAATTCAGGGGGGAACCTCACCTGTGGCCTCCAGACGAGATTGTCTCTGACATTTTTTCCAACTCTGTAATTCTGGAAATCAAATTAGGAATTTGCCCCTACAGACCTGAAAAGGCTACATGCGGTAACCAATCACAGAACTGATCAGATAACCATCAGTCCTTCAAGGTCCAGTACAAGTACTGCATGTCCTTTTAAGCCATCAGGGATTCTTAGAACTGAACCCCACAGTCAGTTACAAGTTATATCTTCCTCATCTGACTCATAACATTTTGAACTCCTTTCATTAGTATTTTACTTCACTATGTATTCTATCTTATCATAGACACATACACACATTGAGTAGATTCTATGCTCACTGGAGGCAAGGTCCTTTTTATTCCCCTGAATCACCAAGAACAGTGCATTAAACTCTCTGGGTACTTAGAATGGATGAATGAATGAATGACAAATATCAGCTAAATTTACCAAATAAAGCACTAACATTAATGTATGAGGATTTGGTTTGGTGGAGCTAGTTGTGGAAAAGTCATGCTCAGGCAGGATGGTGATGGGTGGAAACTGTCACTTTGCTTTCAGCGATTTGGGGAAGGCTGAAGCAAGGAGGAAGGGTTTCAGATCTTTGAAAAGAGGAAAAGGAGGTGACTTACTGAAGTCATCAGGGATGGGCAGTCCATGCAGACATAGGGTGTGGAACATAGACTAGGCTTTGACAAGTCAGGACAAATGTCCTAGGACTATCCAGTTTAGGGAACCACATGGAGTTACCTTAATTGAAATTTGTAGTCTTCATCTCATGAAGTAAATTGTGGACTAAGAGAATCATGTTGCCAACTCAATCAGAGAATATCTGAGTATCTGCCCAACTGCCCACAGGAATAAAATTTTCTCTTGGAAAGGTATGAGTTAACTGATTAATGTGTTTTTCTCCAACTTAAGCAACATCACATAGGATATAATCATTCCCCAGGATCTTCATATCATAGACTCACTATATTCTTACTTATATCCTCCTCTTTTCCAAAATTCCCTATTTTTATTGAAGACACCACTATCCTTTCACTCATATTTGTAACCACAAGGCCATCCCTGGTTTGACTGATAGGTTTACGTTATTTGTAGATTAAGGAGAATATTCTAGGCATAGTTTACTCAGATTTTAACAAAGCATTTAACAAAGTCTTTTATGATATTCACGAGAACAAGATAGGGAGATGTGGGTTAGATGCTACAATAATTAAGTTTATTTAGAAGTAGCTGAACAGTTGGACCTAACAAGGAGTCATTAATGGCTCACTTAGTTTGAAAAGAAGTCTCTGGTGGAATGTCCCAGGAATTAGGCTTGGTCTTGTGCTATTTAATATTTTATTAATGCATTAAAAGGCCAAGGTCTCCCACTACATCTGTGACCACTGCCAGTCATCCTCTTGACCTGTCTTACCACTAGACTGATGACTTTGAAAGAGATGGTGATGCTCTGCCTAACTTAAATTCAATTCACTTACAAGTCCTGATGTCACTGGTCCTGTTTGAAAAAGAAGGATGAACAAAAAACAATGCCTTGAACAAAGGCAAATATTATATGATTTACCAAGAACTGGAAAGAATAGTTAACTACCAGAGTCAGGATCCTAAGTATCTGGCACTCATCTCCATCTCTCCACAACACCCTAGTTCAGGCCATCCTCACCTCTTACCTGAACTATTGTAACAGCCTCCTCAAATCCCTCACCCTGTCCAATCAATCCATCACACTACCCCCAAATTAATATTATTAAAGCAGAGGTCTGAACATGTTATTCCCCTGCTTATGAATCTTCAGTGGAAATAAAAAAGCATTTATTGAATATTTACTATGTAATAATGTGCAAGGCAAAACTGGAGAGTAAGAAAATACTAAGAATAAAATACAAACTCTTCCATTAGGGTTTTTTTATTATTTATTTTATTTTAATTTATGAAATAAAGCAAGCAATTCCATAGTAGTATAATTAGTATAATAAAAAAAAGATGACTGCACATGAAACTGTAAATCTATTATGTACAACTTTCTATTCCTTTTAAATATATAATAAAGTGATCATGTAAATTTCTTTTTTTCTTTTTCTTTCCCTTTTCCTCCTCCCATCCCTACCCTAGGCACATATATACATATATATGTATATATGTAAAATCATTCTCTACATACTCCTTTTTATCAGTTCTTTCTCTGGAAAGACAGTCAGATTTCAGCCTACTTTACCAGGTCTTTTCCATACTTCCCTCCTTCAGACACTCCATATTCCAATAAATTGGCTTGCCTATTGTTCTCTGCCCAAAGTATTATACCTCTCATCTCCAAGTCTTTGCATAGGCTGGCTCCATGCCTAGAATGCTCTACCTCCTCATCTTCTCCTCATAGAATTTTTAGTTTCCTTTAAAGCTCAGCTCAAGTGTTACTTCCTATAAAATGTATTCTGATTCCTCCCCCTAGAATGTGATACACTCCCCCTGGAAATTACTTTGCACATATTTAGTATTTAATTTTCTGTGTACAAGTTGTTTCCCCCAGTAGAATATAAATTTCTTCTGGGTAGGGACTGTCTTATTTTTATCTTTCTATTCCTAGCATAGCACAAGTAGGTATCTGATGAATGTTAATAGAATTAATAAATGGCAAATGTATTTATATTATATATATTACATTAAATTAAATATATATTTATATAATAAGATGAAATTTGTAGGACAAATAAAACCTCACACTTGGGTTAAGAAAAATCACTATCATCTATACAAGATGGAGATGCATTACTAGGCAGCAGTGCTTCTTTAAAAGACCTAAGGGTTTCAGTGACTAGATTACAAACTCATTATAAGTCAACATTATGATATGGCAGACAAAAAAGCTAATTGATCTTACTCTACATTAGGAGAATGTCTATATAGTTATGAACCTGAGCAACTAGGAAGATGGTGGCAAACTCAACACAACTAGAGAAGCATGGAAGGGATGCCTTCTGGTGAAAAGGGTGGGAGGAAAAGGACAGAAAACTCCTCCTACCCTTAAGATATCTACAGAGGCAAATTAAGGTTTGCTCAGGAAAAATTCAGAGCTAAATAAATAAGCTACCTGAATACGTAGTGGGGGAGCAGCTATGTGACACATTAACCCTGTTTACCTCCCTCCTCATCTGTGAAATAAGCAGGAGAAAGAAATGGCAAATCACTCCAGTATCTTTACCCAAATGGGGTCATGAAGGATAAGACGTGATTGAAATGATTAAACAACACAGGCAGTGAGCTCCTCCTCATCAGACATCTCAGAAAAGCTAGATAACCATTTGTCAGTTATACTGAGGAGGATAATGTAGTTTAGATATGGGTTAGTCCCTTCCAACCCCAAGGTCCCCTGACTCTATCATTTTCTGACCTTTACCCCGTGATCCATGTCCAATCATTCTTATTGACTTTATGGCTCCATCTCTTGCATTTGTCCCTTCTCGACCTACTTTATCTTTCTCAGGTACTCATCCCCTCTTACTTAGGATATTATTGCAATGTGGTTTCCCTTCTTTGCCTTTCTCTGTTTTACTTCTTCCACACTGCTGCCAAATGAAGCTTCTTAAGACCCAGTTCTTACTATATCACTCTTCTACTCAAAAGTTTCCCTGCTGATTCTAGGATTTAAAAAAAAAAAAGACCTCCCCAGTCTAGAACACAAAACCTTCCACAATCTGGTTCCAACCTACCTTAACAGACTCGCGTCATCATCCACTCTTCACCCCAGCCAAACTGGCCCACACTCAGCATTCCACCTCCTATCTCCTATGTCCCAGTCATTACTCAGGCTGTCACCCTCGGTGTCTAGAATGGTACAACTTCCTGCTCTGAGCTTTTTCTTATCTCCCTACATCGCCCACCCTCAAGTTATCAGTGCTTTCTCCCTCCTGCTTAACATTTACTTGTGGTCTCCTATTCTTTTCCCCTCCTCCACCCAGAATGTAAGCTCCTTGAGGGAACAGACTTTTATTTTTGTCTTTGTATCCCTGGTGCCCAGAACAGTGCCTAGCACATAGTAGGAAATTAATATGAACTGCCTTTGCAAAGAAGTCCAACCCCGTCTGCGGTGCCTCCAAGGTGTCATGGCAGAATCTGAATTCTATACATATTTTGTCTCTACTTATTCTATGCACATGATGTTTCCTCTGGAAGATCTCTGAGGACAGACAGGGACTGCTTCCTCTTTTGTCTTTATGTCACCAGTGCCTAGAACAGTGCCTGGATCATAGTGGGTGCTTAATACGTGCTTGTTGGTTAATTGATTGAATGGGACAAATCTAGATAAGAGCTAAATTCAGTTAAGCAGGAAGCTTCTAGCTAACAATGAAGTAGCTCACGGTTCACCACCAGCAAGCTGCTTTATGCCTTGGGATATCCTGGGTGATCAGCAAATGTTACAGTGGGGGGTTTCCTGATGTCCTGGGAGCTGCTTATAATGTATTCCCGACACTGTGGTGAAAGAACATTAGTCAGAACAATGTTATATGGATTGTGCTTGTACTGAAGGTCTGAGCAAACAAGGTTTTTAAATCAATGGAGGTCAGCCAACAGAGAAAAGTAGGCAGGTGCTCTATAGATCCAGGCAAGCAAAGGTCTGGGTCTAAAGCTGTCATAGACAAGCAGGATCCAAAGTCCAGGAGGCCACAGAGTCAGTGGCAGGATCTTTGACAGAAAACTATCAGGACCCCAGGCTCTGAAGAGAAGAGAGTCACAAGGGGAGCCAAAGAACCCAGCAGAATCAGTCAGCCTCTAGCCCACACCTAGGTTATTTCTCCTTGTACCCAGAGGAAGCAGCTCAGTGTTCTGATGCTGAGAGGGAGGAAGAAGACACCACCCACTGGGTAGAAGAGAAACCACCTAGACAGGATGGAGCCCTTTTGCTAGATAAGATTGTCACCCTAGGGTGAGACTCTCAGGGGAAGCCTTGAAACTGCTCTAAATGAAAGCCTCTCTATTTGGGCTCTAAATTCCACTGATAAAGCAAAAGCTGTGGAGGGACACTGTAGCTGCTATTTAAGGCATCTGGCTTCAACTCCAGTCTCCCTTGACCTCAATTTACCAACCATACTCCTGTTTGTCTGGTTCATCTCTGATTGCCTGCTTGATTTTACCACCCCAATTCAACCTGCCTGTTGCTGTGGTCAGCCCCTGTTAGTGTCCTAGTCCTGAGCTCCAGCTCTGCCTGAAATTACCTGACGCTGATACCTAGGTACTTTAATTCTGATCCTCCTCCAACCCCAGTGTCCACACTTACCCTTAGTGTCATCACTACAACTAGTTCTACTCTTGTTTATATATCATACTATGAAAACCCATTCCAAGGGCAGATCCTAGACTAGGGCTAAGAAAGGATGGTGACAGTGAGGTTGATGGTACCATCCATATTCCATTGACTCCCTAGGGTCCAATACATGCTCCTCTGGTATTAAAGCTCTGTACAATCTAGCTAACCTACCTTTCCAGTCTTATTTTCATTACTCTCTTACACACATTCTACTGTCTAGCCAAACTGGCCTTTCTGTACCTCACATATAACACTATATCTTCCATTTCTGAATCTTTACATAAGCTGTCCTGTGCTTCCCTCTATGTCTCTTAGAATTCCTAGTTTCTTCAAAGATCATATCCAAAGTTTACATTTTACCTGAAGCCTTTTGTGGTCCACACTGCACCCCCCCGCCCCCCAGTTACTAGGGTCAACCCTACAATCACCTTCCATTTATTTTGTATACATCTGGCACACAGATATGCCCATACTGTCTCTTCGCAAAAAAGTAAGCTATTTGAGGGTAGGAATCATTTCATTTTGTCTTTGTATCTTTAGTCACTAGCACAGAGTCTGACACATTACTAAGTGCTTGGTTTGACCATTAATCATTAATAAATGATTATTTGACTGAACCCTCCCCTATTTGAGCTCCAATGACAAACTCCACAGAAGGTCCTGTGAAGGTTAAAGTCAAAAATGCAATGCTAACAAGTCCAAATCTAAAAATAGATCAAATCAAGGAACTTGGAGGACAGAGATGAGATCATGGATTCAGAACAACAAGGGGCCTTTTAGATCAAAAGGTCATAAATGTGAAGTGGGAAGAGACCTTAGAGGTCATCTAATCCAATTTCCTCTCATTTTAGAAATGAGGAAACTCAAAGCCCATAAAAATAGTAGAATGAGGATTTGAACCCATGTCCTCTGGTTTAAAAATCCAGCATACATGCAATTCACCATCTGCAATCTAAAGGAAAATACAGGTGAAAACGAAGAATCATGTCTAACATATCAAATTGCTTACTATCTCAAGAAGGAGGGAAGAAGACAGAAAATTTGGGGCTCAAAATTTTTGAAACAATAAATGTTAAAAATTGTCTTTACATGTAACTGAGGGAAAATATTTATTTTTTAAAAAGAAAGGAAGTAAAAACAAACAAACAAACCAAGAATCACAAGACTTAAGAAGCTATAAAGGTTTGCTCTTTGGGGAAAAAGAATTAAGGGTACAGCTTAGACTGTTTGATTTCAACTTGTCATACTTGCCAGACTCAAGGGTACCTGAGAGTTTTTAGATATACAAGAGTAAATTCCCACCCACATTCCCTTCAATTCGTGATCTCATCACTGTTGCTGACCTATAACTCATCCTTAAAACCTACATCATGCATCTCTCCCTCAACCATCCCCTTAATTAATGTCCTCTATGCACACCCCACCAATGGCTGCCAGATTCTAGCCCCTTCTCCCCACCACCAGACCAAATACTGACTCAAATGCTTTTGTCTTTGATATCATCAAGAGTAGCACTTATGAATAGGGCTGGTGAAGGCTAATTCTAGAGCAAAAACTATTTACTCTCTCTATTATAGCGCCTGCTTGGTGTGGGCAGCCCAGAACCTACAGGCAATGATTATATGAGAACTCTGCCAGCAGAGAATGACTGGACGAAGAAACAAGGAAGAACATCCAGGTGAAGGAACAATCAAATGTAGATAAACATGGAATAATTTTCATTGAAAGGCACAAAAATAAAGAGAATAAGGTAAGCCAAAATTTCTAGTAACTCCTATGCTTTATTCATTTATTTATCAAGGAGCTAACTACTATTTACCATCAAGGGCTCAGATTAAGCAATATCATTTTAATTGACTTCAGGAGATGTACCCTAATCAAAATATTTATTGTTCTTTTAAACTTTCATGATCTCTATCTCTTTACTTTCAGGAAAAAATAAGGTGGAGCAGATCATATCCACAAGACAAATCAGACTTAATGCTTTGGGTTTTTTTTTTTTTAATTCTCTCTCCTTTCCATAGAAAGAACAATAGTGGTTAGCATTTATAATTTAACGTTGTTTCAAGGCAGACTGTTCTCTCATTTTCCACCTACGATATGTGCCATTTAAAATTCAGTTCTATTGTTTTCTCTTTATGTATCATTAAATCATATTTCCCTTCATGTGTTTTACTGATAATGCCTTCTCTGTCTGCAAACAACATAATAACTTTTCAGGTATTTGATACCTGCTACCAACTATAAGATTTTTCAAAGCAAGAGACACAATTAAGTCAGGAAATTCTTGAGCATCTTTTATTAAAAAAAAATCTGACTCTTTCCAGGAATTGTTTTCTAACTATCCAGTGGAAACAAGTTTCGTTTGTCAGCATTTTAACATTTATTCTTATTAATGATCATATAAATGATGATAAAGAAGAAATAATAAACACATAATAATAACAGACTAATTACCTGGCTGTTAAAGAAACGATAATATTTTATCATTAAACGACCACAAATTAATTCCTTATAACTTTCATTATATGTCTCAAAAGTCAGCCATTATTTATTAGAAAAGTTAAAGATTTTCAATGACTATTTTTCACAGATCTTTTTTTTATTAAAAAAGATAAGTCTATGTACAACCATAGCTATATGCAAGAATTTTATAATAATAAAATCTGCAATTCAATATAATTTGATTCAAGAAATCAAAGTATACAGCCTTTCATATATGTTTTTATTATATAATAGTCTCTAAACTAGGCTGTAAGGATATAAAGGTAAAATGACAGTCTCTGCTCCCAAGGAGTTTATATTCAATGACAAAACTGTTACGGAATACTTAAGAATGTATCTCCAAGACAAACTTCAACGAACTCTATTTTTGACTGAACTATAAATCAAAAATGAAATCAGCAAATGACAGTATAAAGTTGCTAATAGCTTAATGTTAATTGATAGTTCAGTCAATAAAGTTGAATACATCTCTGTCTTGCCTCCATGTTCCCTTCCATTGACTGAACCCAAGAATATCCTAAAATGAGGATACAAAACGGGAAATATTCAAGCAATATAAGGCATCAATGAATCCTCAAATTATGCTTAATGCTTCCTTTCCACCTCACCACTAGGAGGAGAAGAGGGACTACCAGCATGGAATCCAGCTGGTATCCCCAAATTGGGCAGTGCTCCCAGATGCCCCAGTGTAGTTGTGACTTTTGAACCAAAAGTCCTTTCCCAAACAAGTTCACAAAGATTGTTATTTGATTTGTCAGCTGTTAGCATGAGCAAAATGAGTTGATATTTATAAACCCCAAGCCTTCCTGACCTCTTAGTGGCATGCTTTATCTCAAAAGGAAATACCATTCTGATAGCTTTTTTTGTTGGAGAATATGAGGACCTTTGAAAACCTAGAGTAGCGGTAGACAAACCAACTGGAATAATGGATTTTGTGCTGGACTTGCCATCAGGAAGGTGTGGATTCCAATCCTACCTCTGGCACAACTGTTGATGATAATTAAGTTTCTACTTCTTTAAGTCTTAATATCAATAATACTATTATTATTACAGGTAATATAGTAAAAAGAATATGAGTAAAGAAATCACTGAAGAATTTCCAAAAAGGAGGTCGTTGAAGAACAGATAAGCTCTCTTGTATTATACAAACATAGATGTCCTACATGGACACCCATGCACCCTACATAAAACTGAAAGACATCTATGCATAATTGTTCAAATTCTCCTTGCCTAAAACTTAGAAACACTCATGGGTTCCATTAGCCTCTTTCAGAAGATTCCTACATTTAATTTGATCATACCCACTAGTTTTGTGACTCTAGGTAAGTCACTTAAACCTGTCTATCTCAGTTTCCTCATCTGCAAAATGAACTGGAGAAGGAAATGACAAACCACTCTAGTATCTCTGCCAAGAAAATCTCAAATGGGGTCATGAAGTGTCAGACACAACTAAAAAAGGGCAAAACTATAACAATATGACACCCTTTAGTTGGGAGGAGGAGGATATTTTCTGTAATGGATAATCTCTGATTCCATCCCACTACAGAGGAGAGAGAGAGAGAGAGAGAGAGAAAGATTGATTTGTTAAGAAGCTACTAGATCAGGCATAAACACCTTGTGACCCTCAGACCATTTGTGGCATGTCAAAGGATTTTGAGTCCTCGAAAAATGTAGAGGATGTTTTCCTCTACATATTGTGAGGGCCACCAGAAATCCAAGAGACCTGCAGACTATAAGTTGGGCAGGACTATATTAGATTATATTTGCCTGAAAATAATCTTTCAGAAGAGAGGGAGGTATCGTGGTTATACAATGAAGATAACATTGCCTCTAGAATCAAAATAGTAGGGTACAAATTTTGCCTCTTAAGCTTACAACTTGTGTGATTTTTGGAAATTTGCTTAACCTCCCTGGGTCTCAGTTTCTTTCTCTGTAAAATGGGGGTGGGTGGGAGAAAGAGGGATGAACCAGATGGCTTCTGGGGTTCTTTGATGAACCAGATTTATGAAGCAGATCAACATTGCCATGGACATAGATGAGTTCAAAGGTTATGCAAATGGTCACTATGAGCAAGGGGATTCCATTTCCAGCCCTACAATCAAACAAAACCTATCCGTAGGAGGGCTAAGAACCTTCTGAGGCTGCTACTAAGTGCTCAGGAAAGGATTTGATTGCATTTGGTTGTCTTCTCCATCATGTGGTATGAGCTACTTAAAATGCACATCTTCTGTCTCTTATGGAAACCCTCCAAAGCACTAGGAATTTAACAGCTTGGGAATGTTCAACCCTAGAAATAAAAATATCAGACTTGTGTGGCGTCAGCCTTAGGTAAAGGCAGCGTCTATGCCTGCTTCTCTGGTGAAATGAGGGCTGGAGAAGGCTCTCCTGCCTGAATATATCTCCACCCACTTGTCATAGGGTCTGAAGTTCCAATATTATGGCTTCATTTCTCTCAGTTCCTTTCTCCTATGATCTTCTTTTAACATGAAACTATTCCTAAATGGAGAACCCCATTAAACTAATTCACCCTAAGATGTTTGTGACTCATCAACTCTCTTGTCCAGCTGATAGGTGAGACAGGCAGGTATTAGAGCAGAGTACCTAGGCAAGGGAAGAAAGTTAAAAGGGTAAAAGAGGTACATAAAGAAGAGGTGTAGACCCTGTGTCAATTTCACAGTTTTCCTGGGGTCAAAGAGCAAGAGAGGCTACTCTGTGATATTACTGGCAGCTATACTCAGAAGTATTTGGCGCAAGATTGCTGGGTACACAGGGTCATGATTTAGTCGAAAGCTGGGTTATGACCAGAAGTGTAATTACAGCAAACAACATACGCTCTGAGTATGCTTCCTCCTTGGAGGGAGGAGGTATTTCCTCCCCAAAGTGGTCCAAAGATAACTGTCCCTCTCTCTCTTCCATCGGTCTGCATGACCTTTCTTTCTCATCCAGCACCATCACTAAAATTCCAATCTCCATGACACCCGTACCCATCAAGAATAAGGGTGGAAATCTTTAAGAATGGGCCACCTATGGACAAAGAACACACCATTAGATTGTCTTCTGTTCTACCCCTTTCAAAAAAAAAATCTTTGTCTTTGTCCCAGATACCTACTAACATATCTGGCAGTTACCAAGGAGATCAAATGCCAAAGCATGGGGTGTGTTAGGCAGTATGGGCAGAAAGGAAATCCAAGGACCCAAAACTAAGGATTCAAGCCAGAAGTCCAAAGCACAGAAGAATCATTCCAAAAGAGCTTTCGGGAGACATTGTAAGGAATTGTTCACTCAGCTTTGTACTGTCCAGAATTTGACTAAAACACCCCACAACTAATGTAGCAATTGAGTTTGTTCACCTACTTCCAGATTCTTTCCTGTAAATATGCTGCATTTCTCTATGCTTCCCTCATGATCGAGGTTGGAATTTTGTTCTCCAATTACTGGTAAGATCATGATTTACCTTGGAATAATCACAGTCATGTCTATATGCTCAAACACAGCCCCTTCTCCAAGAGTACATACTTTAGTGAAATATTCTAACTATTAATCTCCTTGAAGGCCTGGGCCATTTCCATTTCTCTTCATATTCCCAGCATCTAACACAGTGGCTGATACAAAGTAGAAAAATGAAATAAAGCCATTAAAAGTGTACCCCACTTTTAAACATGTAATTGAGCAGTTTTCATCTTTCCTTGTCAAGTACATTGTTTTTCCTCCATTAATCCAATCTCAATCTTAAGCAGTTTCCATCAATGTGTAAATACAGGGGTGCAATGATGAATAACTGGAATATTATTTTATGCATATAACTTTGTATATGCTTATATAAGTACACATTGTTTCCCCTGATGAAAATAAACTCCTTTTAGGAAGGGACTGTTTCATTTCTGTCTTTATATTCTCAATTCATAGCTGGGAGATGGGATAGGCATAAGAACCTTGGGAATGGCAGCACCTACTGGTCTTGCTTCCAGCCCAGCCATCATCCAGCACCCACCATCCAAACAGCAACTCCTATGGAAAAGAGATCAGCCATCCCCACACAGGGTAAGCAAGTCAGCCTAGATGAAGCAACAAGGCCCTCAGTGGGAGAGACAGGAGGCAGCATGATAAGCCAAATCACTATCATCACATTGACCACCACCTCTCTTCAGACTGATGGAGACAGCCCAGAATCCAGAATACAAGAGCTTGGGAATAGTCAGGTTTCCAGCCCAATGCCTTCAGTCATCATCTTGGTAAACAATCCCAGTGGACGTGCAGCCTGACAGCTGCTCCTGCAGGTGCTACAGCCACAGTTACTGAAGACCTAGACAAGAAAGTTCTTGTCACTATCAAAAGGTCCACTATTCGAAGCTGACCTTATTTTGTCAGTAGAAATGACATTAAAGAAAAGGCATTACCATCTGCTTTGCCACTGCTAAGAACCACTGGACCTTGCCATGTGGAAACCTCTCAAATGTGTGGTCCTCCCCTTTAGAAGATGAGCTTCTTTAAAGCAGGGACTGTCTGATTTTTCTGTTCATATTCTCAGCACTTAGCATAATGCTTTGCATATCTAAGAACCTAATAAATGCTTTATTCATTCATTCACATAGTAGGTGCTTAATAAATACTCATTGATAAATAAATAGTCAATAAACATTTATTAAGCACCAGGTGTTGTACTAAGCACTGAGGATACAAATACCAAAAAAAAACAAAAAACAAAAAAACCCCACAGTTCTTGCCCTCAAGGAGCTTATAATCTAAGGCAGAAAGACAAGACACAAAAGGAACCAAAAAGGGGAGAAGGGGGAGAATGAAGGTGGAAAAGTCAGAGAAATCCCAAAATAGGGCAGCTAGGTGAGAAATAATCAACTGTTTGAATGTTTAGCAATAGTTAAAGACACTCTGAAGTTTTGTGCTAAGGCTAATAATTTGGTTTGTACACACTATGGCTTTGAAGAAAACAAGTGGGTTGTTGTCCAGACCCATAGAAACCCAAGAAAAAAAGGAGGGGGTAGACCAACATGCCATAGCCAAAGGAGAGAGAACTGTCTTGAACAGACACGTTGTACAAAATAAAGTAGAGCTTTTCTTTTGACCTCCTTCATATACATCACACATCACAGTCTGACCTCATGGTGGTATGGAAGGGACTTGCGGTTCTCAATGACTATATCATTAAAGTTCAAGCTCTGCTAGGTCCTACCAAATCAGAAAGTCTTCACAGATGGAGAAATGAATGGTTGGTTGTTGTCCTTCACCTTTGAAGAGGATCAAAATGATACCATCATGATAAAGTGAAATTTCAGTGTCTGACTGTGGCTGATCAGACCAACATGCTCTACCACAGGCTGGGCACAGATAGTCCAAGTGAATATTTGGGGTGGATCTATTAGTGTGCACATGTTCCATGTGCCAATGGTGAGTGGAATCATCTTTGCAGATGCTTTTATCCATTTTGTACATTTTTTTGTGTTTCAACTGCATAGTGGGATTCCCCATCTGACAGGGTAATCAGGTCAGGGTTGGGTAAGCAGACAATGTTTAGGGCACCTTTTCTAGTCCCCTTTCTCACACCAGGAGGTGGGCAGCACAATCCATAAAAGGCTGCTCAGACACCCCGGGGGCTGCTCAGTCCCACTGCTGCTTCCAGTGAGAAATGACCTATGGCTTGGGCCACCTGTGTGCAGCATTGTGACTACAGCTCCCAGTGTATCTGCACCTGCAGCTTCATCACTTGCCTGTCACCACAGGACTTTGAGGTATAATAGTGGAATGGTATGGGTGATGTCTTTGGAAATAACTATCTGTTGTCCAAAGACCAGCCTAGATAAACTCTGAGTCTCATCGCCAGGCTGAATTCAAATAATGTGATTTTTTTAGCCAAAACAACTCTCAGACACCATCCACTTAAGTAACTAAAGATTTGGAATGGGTACCAGTAGAAGAAATTATACATCTAATAGAAGGTAAACTCCTTGAAGATGGAGCCTATTTTGGTTTTTACCTGTATATCTCTAGCCGGGGTCAGCTAGGTGGCACAGTGGATAGAGTGCTAGACTTGAAATCAGGAAGACTCATCTTCATGAGTTCAAATCTGGCCTAGCTGTGTGACCCTGGCAAGTCACTTAACTCTGTTTGCCTCAGTTTCTTCATCTGTAAAATGAGCTGGAGAAGAAAATTGCAACCCACTCCAGTACCTTTTCCAGGAAAACTCCAAATGGGGTCACATAGAGTCAGACAAGACTGAACAAAAAAAATTTCTCTAGCACCTAGCAGACTGTCTAGCTCAGAGTAGTTCTCAATAAATACTTACTGATTGATTGATTTAAACAATGAAGTATTTATAACCTGCTCTATTTGATTTCTTTGACAGAACAAGCCTGAAAGAAGTGCAATCTCATCTACTTGCTCTCCTGAATGAGATGCGTTGTGTGAAGCAAAGCAGCAAACATGGAGAGAAGTTAAAGCAAAAATGTTGAATCAGGCATTATACCTAAAAATGCATTTTTATGAAGAAAGAAACTGAATAATTACAACTACCACCACCAATGATCATGCATGGAACACTTAGTAGAGTCCCGGAGAAGAGCTTAAGTCAGTGAAGGAATTTTTCAAGCCTCCACTTGCTAGAAGAAAATTTATGGAGAGATAAATAAAGGCATCAGCTCAAAGTTTCTTAAATAGCTTTTTAAAAGAGACATGGGTCATCAGAATGACCTTCTAAGTTGTAAGAAGGCTGATAAAAGTATTATTTATGCTTCATTAATGGTTACAAGTTAACATAACAGTTTTAGGTCAACTCTAAGACATCCTTTTTAAAGCACTGTAAAAGCAATGTATATTAAATTGGAAATCCTTATGTAATCAACAGGTATATCCACTTTATGAGACTTGAAGCATAATTTTACTATTTTTAATTATAATAGAGGCTTATGTATGTTTGCTTTTATCACATACTGGAGGTCATATCAATGACTTATTCTGAAGTCAAGTTCTTTTTTAGGAAAGTAACGCCCAATTATAACATTATTCCTATTCCTGTTCCTAGGGAAACACTACCCACTTAACAACCATCTGTTTTATGACACAGTTTCCAAAAATTGATTTCACAAAAAGCTAGGTCATGACTGTTTATACATAGATATGACACAGAAAAATCAAAAGGTCAATAGTAACTTTACAAAATTATTCACAATTACAGGGTGTCAGAATTGAAAGGGATCCCAGAGTTAAAATCTTTACTTTAACAGGAATCCCTACTATCTGTTCAAAGCAGTCCTCCAGTTTTTTTGGACACTTCTATGAAGTGTCTCATCATATCAAGCCAAAATCTGCCCCTTTGCAGCTTCTACCCACTTTTCCTTGTTCTACCCACTGGAGTTAAATGGATCAAGCCTAATCCTTCTACATGACAGCTTATTAAACACTTCCCTTTCCCTAAGTAAATCTGCTCTTCTCTACGACTCCCTGGTTCTTCCTATCAAATCTTGGCATGGTTTCCAGTCCTCTCATCATCCCCATCACCCTGCTCTGGACTTATTTCAATCTGTCAACTTCCTTCCTAAAATGGGGTTCAAAGAACTTAACAGAGCACTCGAGATGTGGCCTAACTAGGTCAGAGTGACTATCACAGTATCGCTGAATTGTAGCTTTGGATCTAAAAGGGGCCTTTGGAGCCATTCAGACTGATAACCTTTCTTCAGTATACAAAAAAAGAAACTGAGGCCCAGAGAAAGTAAATGATTTACCTAGAGACTCTAACTGACACTGTCTAAAGTTCACATTAGCTTTTTTTTGGTTCCCATGTCATATTGTTGATTCATGTTAAGCCTGTATTCCACTAAAATTCCCAAACACTCATCTGATGATGCCTCTCCCACTCTGTACTAGCACAATTTATATTTTTCAACCCATGGCTAGCACTTGGGTTGCCTAAGAAGGTACAGGATTTCCCCTTTATGTGGTAAGATCACTGGCTAGGGATGTTAGAGAGGGGATTCCTGGTTGAAGCAGAAAAAAACCCCACTAATTTTTTCATTCTTTGATTCCGTAAATTTACATTTAGCATTGTTAAGATCCATCTTATAAAATTTAACTTGTCCTTATGACCTTTTGAAATCTTTTCCATCCATATTCTATTATCCAAAATATTAATCTATCCCTCCCCTGCTTCCTGAATTGTGAAAATGGCAAGCATGCTTCCTATGGCTTCGTCTGAGTTAATGATTAAAATGATGAATAGCACGGAGCAAAGATTGGACTCCTGGGGCTAGTAGGGAGTTCCCACCATGTACAGTAATTGAACAAGTCTCAAATCTACCTAACTGTAAAATCATCTAGCCCACATCTTACCACCTAGTCTAAAGGATAACTTGAGCAACTCTGTTAAAAACCTTGGTAAAATCCAAGCATCCTATGTCTGTGGCATTTCCCTGATCTACCAAACTACAAATCCTGTCATTTGGCCAAAGAATTCATTTAAAGAGCAACACAGTGGTCAACTATGGATTCCAGGGAACTGATAATGAGGAACACTAACTACTTCCTAACAGGAAGGTGATGGACTAAATATGAAGAATGACACACATTTTAAGACATGGCCAACATGGGAATTTGTTTTACTTGATGATCGATATTTATTACAAAGTTAGGTAGCCCATTGGATAGAGTGCGGGGTCTAGAGTGAGGAAGACTCATCTTTCTGGCCTCAGCCACCTACTAGTTATGACCCTGGGCAAGTCACCTAAATCTGTTTGCCTCACTTTTCTTATCTGTAAAATGAGCTGGAGAAGGAAATGGCAAAGGACTCCAGTATCTTTCCCAAGAAAACCTCAAATGGGGTCACAAAGAGTTCAACACCACTGAAAATTATTCAACAACTACATTTATTATAAGGGATATTTTCCTCTTTTTTTTTTCAGGGGTGGAAAGGGGAGATGGGAGAAATATTTTTAAATGTTCCTTAATTGAAATGAGTGAAATTTAACTTTTAAAAAATTAAGAGAACAAGTCCCACTGTGCATTTATATGTTGGCTTGCAGTTTATTAAAAAGAATTCTCTTGACAAAGAAAATTAAGGAACCTCAAGTGTAGGGATGCAGGTTGATGGTACATCAGTCAGAAATGATGATAAAGGAATTCTGAAATTAAATGTAAATTACTAAGAAGGTATGGTTTTAGTTACAAATATTCGATTTACATAACTTTTTATAAACTATTTTGTTTAGTAATTGACTTAGGTGAGGTATATACGTTGACCTCAAATAAACATTTATGAACTGGAGTAACTGAATTAATGAGACAAGTAATTTTTTTTAAAACCTTTTTGCTAAAGACAAACAGTAGAAGTCTACAAACAAGGACTCAGCAAGGATATACATCAATTACTGCAGGTCTCCAGGCCCAGCACACTCAGATGCACACAGGTCAGTAACAACAGCCTGTCTCAGGAATAAACACCTCATTAAGGCCAGAGTTCTGCCCTTCCTTCTTGATAACGGTTGGTACATAAGATTCCTTCAAAAGACATTGAGCCTATCCTTGGTCTTTTTCTGCATGCATACAATTGAAATAATTCATGCCATGCAGTCTAATCAATCCTTTTTTTAGTATTCAAGGCCTAGGTAAAATGAATAATGTCTGAAAACAGTCACTTAGTATGAAAATGTACAGGTGAATTTACTACAAATAATTTTTAAAAATATATGGGCTTGGTATATTGACTTGAATTCAGTTACTCTTATCTTCCATTCTAGTTTCTGTGAAGAATCTCTTTCTAGGGAAGATTATTTTCTGCTTGATGGAAACACAGCCATGACTTCAGTACCCAATGGACTTGTGATCTGATCAATGTGGCTACTATCCATCTTCTTCACTAATTCCTCCATGGAAGATCAATACACACAAAACCTTATTCCAGGCAGGGCTCTAAGCATTGTGTACCAGAAGCTACACTGTCCACCAGTTCTCTCTCAGCTCATAACCCACCTGGCCCACCTCTTCTGCACATACATTTCCTGATGATATCTTTTCTACCACTTGTCTCCCTTGTCACTTTGAGTAACATGTAGCAACCTACCCGCTCTGCAACATGTAGTCAAAGAATTGCCTAGAGGACAGTGGTCAATGCAGCAGGCTAGCCCAAATATAACTGGGAAACATTTAATAGAGGAAGATACAATAGAACATTTTTAAAAAACAAACCAAGTAGCAGTCTACTTAGAAGGTCCACCTCCCTTGTGGGGCTTTTCTTTACTCTTTCATTCACCAAATACTGACATCAATAAAGAAGTATTCCCTGATCTGAATCCAAAAGACCTAAGTTGCCACTGGGAGAATATTGGACTTTCATGATTTGATTAATTAATTAATGCTAGTTATTATAATGAATTAAACAGTACCTCTCCAAAGACTTTCCAAGCACTTAAATAGGTCTCAAAGGACTTTTTTAGAGGAAAGGCTCGAATAATATTCCCATTTTGCAACTAGGGAAAAAAAAACTTATTTTAAGCATTTTAGTAGACTCCAAGTTAATATAGTGTCTCCCAGAAGGTGGTATCTAATTACTATATAAATGTTGACTTAAAAGAATATGTTTGGAATTCAATGGAAGTACTTTGGTGGAAACAGCACTTCCCACCCCCACCCACCCCTCAAAAACACATTAAGAGAGGAATTTTCATAAAATCATATTATCTAGCAATGGAAAGTACCCAGAAGCCATCTGGTTCAACAATTCCATGCAAAGCATCTTGCACAAGTCAGCATCCCTTTTAAGATGCTCAATGAGGGACAGCTAGGTAGTATAATAGATAGAGTGCTGAGCCTGCTTAGTTCAATTCTAGCCTCAGACTCTAACTAGATGTATGACTCTAGGCAAGTCACTTAATCCTGTTTGCCATGAAGTCAGCTAGGTGGCTCAGTGGATAGAGCACTGGGCTTGGAATCAGGAAGACTAAATCCAGCTTCAGACATTTATTATCTGATTGATCCTGGGCAAGTCATTGAACCCTGCTTGCCTCAGTTTCCTTATCTGTAAAATGAGCTACAGAAGGAAATGGCCAATCACTCCAGTATTTTTACCAAGAAAATCCCAGATGGATTCCATGACTGAACAAGACCATGACTGAATAAGAATAGGGATGGGAAATCCATATGGAACAGTTAAACAACAACAGAATCCTAAATTACAAAATTAATGGCAATTTTTTAAAAAGCTTAGAAAAAGGAGAGTCCAATGAGAGCTAGACCAATTTAGGCATACTTCACAGAAAGGTGGAACTTTTAAGCTCAGCCTAGAAAAATAGATAAGAGTTGGCAAGTTAGAGAGGAGAAAAACAGCATTACAGACAAAAGAACACATTCATGGGGCCAGGCTGGCAGAATTGGAGGAAGCAGTGGTTAGTCAGTTCAGATTGGGAGGACAGGCTAACAGTTTGGCGTTTCCAATAAAAACAATGAGCAGTCAATAAAAATATTAATAATATAATGCTATAACAGGAGATCTGGTACTGGATACATCAGGGAAAGGGCAGCTAAATGGTGCAATGTATGGAACAGTGGGCCTGGAGTCAGCAAGGCTCATTTTCCTGAGTTCACATCCAGCCTCAGACCCTTAGTTACATGACCTTGGGCAAGTCACTTTCCCCTGTTTGCCTCAGTTTCCTCATCTGTAAAATGAGGAGGAGAAAATGGCAAACCACTCCAGTATCTGCCAAGAAAACCCCAAATGGGGTCATAAAGAGTGGGATATGATTGAAAAACGAGTGAACAACATCAGAGAAGAGACAGTCTAAAGATAGAGAAACGATTGGAGCTCTATTAGTATCACCAGGGTGAGGTAATGAGAGACTAGTCTAAGACAGTGGAGCTGAGACAAACACAAAGACAGATTGAAATATTTCAAATAACTCCCCAGAGTGTGGTGACTGATTGGACACATATGACTGCCTAGAACATAGGAGATTCTCAATCAGTACTTGATTATGGAATGGTTTTCGTTTTATTTCTCATATTTTGTTGGATTTCCCCCATGTCTCATGGCCACCAGAGAGGGAGGATGTTCTCAGAGGACTTACTAGCCCTTCCACAGTCTTCTACCTCCAGCTCTGGGTGTCATTACTATTTAATTATTCTGTGGTCAGCATAGTTCAGTCTGGCAGACAAGCCAATAGACCCCAAAGGAGGATGATTTAGACCAATGAAACCACCATCAACAAGCAAGAAAGGAAAACAATAATCCATACTAACACCTCTCAAAGTGCTTAGTGGTCATTTGGATATGAAATACCAAATATCAAATACCTCTATGGTCCCTGGGTCAATCCTGCCTGCCACCTGTTTTTGAATAGCCCTAGAGATAAGAATGTTTTTTATATTTTAAAATAAAGTTTTATTGTATTTTAAAATTCTTAGCTCATAGATGTACACAAACAGGGGGTTCAGGTTATAGCTTGTCAACCCCTATTCTATGAAGGACTGCCTGGCCCCTAGGAGTAATCTCAATGACACTCATAGGACAAAAACATCAATCATGAACATACTTCCTGCTCTTAGAATCTGAATGGAGGAAAACCTAGAGAAATCAAAGTGTAAAGGAAAAGAAAGGGGTAGACAACATCAAAGGCTGCAGAGAGGTCAAGAAAAATGAGCATTTAAGAAGACCATAAGATTTGGCAATTAGGATATCACTGGTAATTTTAAAGAGAACTGTTTCAGTTGAATGATGAGGTTAAAAATTAGCGGAGAGAGTTAAGAAGAGAAAGAGAACAAAGGCATCAGAAGCATAAATTGTAGACAAGCTTCGCAAGGAGTTTAACTGCAAAAGGGAAGAGAGATATGAAATGATAGCCAGTGAGAGTGGATGGATCTGGCGAGTATTTTTTGAGGACAGTGGAGACATGAGTTTGCTTGGAGATAGCAGGGAAACAGTCAGTAGACAGGGAGAGACTGAAGAAAAGGGACAGGGGATAAGATAGGGAGTAATCTGTTGGAGAACATGGGATGGAATGGGGTCAGTTGTGTACGTAGACAAGAGTTACCTTGGCAAGGGAAAGGGTCATCTCATCATGTGAGACAGGAGTGAAAGAAATAGCAGCAGAGAGCACTGGAGCAACAAGAGGTAAGAAGTGAGAAAAAGAAAGGACTCCTGGAGAATGATCTCAGTGTTTTTTCACTTAAATACCAGGCAGATATGCCATAGATGTAATGTTGTTTAGTCATTTTTCTTTCAGTCATATCTTATTTTCTGTGACTCCATTTTGGGTTATTTTTTTTTTTTGGCAAATATACTGGAATGGCTTATCATTTCCTTCTCAAGCTCATTTTACTGATGAGGAAACTGAGGCAAACAGGATTAAGTGACTTGCCCAGGATCACACAGCTTGTGTCTGAGGTTCAATTTGAACTCAGGTATTCTTGACTTCAAGACTCATGCTCTATTCAAATTTGTAGCCAGAGGTCAAGAACTTACTCGGAATTTACAGTATAAGGCACTCAGAGTCAAGAGAAATAGAAGGCAGAAAAAACCTGATAGTCTTATGTGAGAGACAAAAAGGAGACCCTGAAAAGAAAGCAAGAGTAACCACAACATGAAGAATTAACAATTGCAAACTAATATATGGGTATGTGTCACTTTATGAAAATAGAACGTAAGAAAAATCTGAATTTTTAAGGTTGATAAAACTGGACAGTCCATCAAAAGAAGCATCCTTTACTGAAGAATTAGTTTACAGGCTCATCTTTAAGTTTGTTTACAGTATATCTCCATTTATAAATATACCATTGCAACACAGATTTTCATGAACACACAGAGAGAGGACCAGTCACTACAATGAAATGAATAATTACCAAGTGTTAAGGGGATGTAGAGCAAGGAATATTATCAGAGATGACAGAGTTGTTCTAGAATGACTTCTTAGAAGAGGAATTTTTTGCATGCCTTAGTGGGGAGGGAGGGGGAGAAAAATTTAAAACTTCTGGAAGTGATTGTTGAAAATTGAAAACAAATTAATTATTTTTAAAAAGAAGATTTTTTATTTTTAATATTTATTTTATATATATTCTTTTTTTAAGGTAATGAATACCTTGGGTTGAAAGGGGAAAAAACTGAAATTTCAGTTGGGAGACAGGAACAGGTATGTATTTCAAGTTGACTGTCTCACTCAAGAGTCTCCAAGCAGCCCATGAACTGATATCTACTGATATACTGTATAACACATCTGGCAAGCATATTTTTAAAATCTATACATAGAAGTTTTCACATAAAAAGACAGCTTTTTATGTTTAAAGATGTTGCTGATATTGTGATTTCCTATCCTACCCTTGCTACTACCATCAGCCCAACTTCCAGTTTCATTTCCCTAAGAAGAAAAACTGAAGAAATACAAATGGAATGAGTTATTCAAGGTCAGAAGAGTCAGAAGTTTTCTCTCTGCCCTTTAACAGATTCAATGAGAAAGAGGCATATCTGTTAAGGAGGTTACAGGTGGGGGGGAAGCATTATATCTTTTCATCAGAAAACCTTACCTAGCAAATACATGACCAACCACATCTGGACACAATACATTGACTCCTGAGCTGATATCAGAAACCCTATTCCCGAAAGTTATGTTTACAAGCTTCCTATGACTCCAACAGAGTGAACTATATAAACCTCCCAGTTGTTCCAGGGAATAGAAAATACAGCTGTAAAACTGTGAGAAACCTGACACCTGCCAACAGCTGTATAACAACCTAGTCTCTCAGCCATGACAATAGCACCTCTGAGTGAGATCAAATATTAGTTGAAATTGGTTCTCACCCACCAAGTTACTAGCAAGAACAGAGGTATGCAATCTGTAGCACATTAAAAAGACAGCAATTCCTCTTCATTGCCACTAAGTTTAGCACATGAAGACACATATTAACTTCCTGCTGTTGTTAGCATTAATTTCGTGTGCTAATTGTTTATGCAGGTGTGTATACTATTGAAATGAAAGGGAATATCCACTGTTTCTATATGAATAGATGCCAAGGAAATCTGTAGGTCAAATATTCAGCCAACTGAAGAATCCTATGCTAGGCAGTTCCTCCCAGGGAAGTTCATCACACCTACATCCCTGCAGTTCTCCCCCATGCTTCTCCAAAAACATTGTGTATGGCAGTTCATTCAATTTTCCCTACACTCAAATCTATTATTTCTTTGTGAAATAAAGTCAACATAGTTTCAAATCAGCATAATTACATGCATAAGGCTTTGATCTGCTTCTGTTGCAAACATATATCAATTTTTACATATGTCAGTAACACCATCCTTCATTTCAATATTCTTTGGTTTTGTGTTATGTGGGGAGCTCCCAGTGCAGAAAACGCCTTCTATTATGTACACAACTCTTTGTAAAACAATGTTGGAGAATTGCCTGAGACTCTTGAGATTAAGCTTAGGGAGTATTAGAGGCAGGACAGCTGCATAAAACACTGGAGGACAGGGCATAAAACACCAGAAGGGCCAAAAGAGGGAGAAAATGCAAAAGGATAAGAAATTGGTTTAACAAATGCATAGAGTATTAGGCGCCTCAGTGAATAGAATTTCAGACCTGGAATTAGGAAGCCCTGAGTTCAAACCCAGTCTCAGACTCTTAACAGTTGGGTGATCCTGGGCAAGTCACTTAATCCTCATCTATAAAACGAGTTGGAGAAGGAAATGGCATTTCCTATCCATGTAACCTTGTCACTTAAACTCATCAGGTTCAGTTTACTTACCTGTAAAATGGAAGTGACTAATAACAGCATCTGATAATAGCACAAAGATTGCTCGTGAGGATGAAAGGAGACAGCACATGGAGCGTACTTTGCAAACCTTAAAGTGCTACCTAAATGCTATCATCATTATTAATTATCATTGCTTATATAATAACAACGACAGTGTCCTCATGCCACGTCAGTGTTCCTTCGTTACCCCGTGGTGCCTCACTCAACCTAAAGATTATTGTATTAAAGAAAGGAAATCAGAGGTAAAATCTGGGTCAGGAATCTTGTTATTCTCCTCTTTCTGACAATGGAAGTCTGTCTTCCATAAGAAGAAAAGACAATATGAATATGCTGTTAGTAGCCACTTGCTATTCCAAAAAATGCAGAACATAAACTCCAGAAGCCCCTACCATGTTGAAAGGCGTTGATATGGGACCAGTAATGGACATGAAATCTGTCATGAGAGGACTTGCCTTGCTAATCTCAGGGTGACAAATTTCCACAAATAGCAATTCCCAAAGATCATATGTTAAGGCAAAGAGGGGCTTGGATGTGCACAAATGAAATCATAGCTCTCTGACATATTGAAGAAATTAATAAATGTCTTATATGCACATAGAAATAAATTCACACCCACAAGATACAACCACATAGTTGGCTTCACATTGCCATAGGAAGCCCACAGCTCTGGAATTTCCTGACTTCTGACTGCTCCATTATTTCTGCCTATTAAACATGAAAACCCTATTGAAATCAACCACTCTTCTCATATGATTATTGGTAAAAATGAAAACAAACTCCAAGTTTGGTGGAAAATAAAGAGGAAATACAAAAAAAATGCCCTCTGATTCAAAGTTAAAAGTTGTCTTTTTGTGACATCTCAGTAGAATCCAAGGAGTAGATGGCAAGTTTTTTCACGACATACTGATTAAAATTCACTATCAATCAGCATTTATTCCTTTATTGAGAGCATATATAATATATGCAGCAAATATATGTATTAAATATATAGTACATATTGTATAGATGTTACATATGCACATATATATTACATATACATTAAATAAGTCTTTAATTTAACACTTTAATTAATTATTTATGCATAAATATAGGCCAACCTCTGGAAATACAAAGACAAAAATGAAACAATTTCAGTCTTTAAGGACTTTACATTATGTAGGGAGAGATGACATGTACACATACAAGTAGATACAATGTTTAGAGAAAAAATACACAGTAATTTGAGGCTAGAGACTTGCAGCTGAGCTGGGAGGAGGTGGGACATGTATGGATCTAAGAGGTAGAGGTGAGGAGGGAGCACATTCCCAGTATCTCAGAGGGTGGGCTGGGGTGGGATTAACCTGTATAAAGGAAAGGATGATACTTTCCCTCCCCTTCCCTTTTCCTTCTGACTCACTGGGCTTTACCATCTGCCTTCCTTCTATTCTCTCCAAACCCCAGGGCACTGCCACCTGACTTGCCACTCCACAAAGTGGGCCACCAGACCACTCCTTTCTTCTGCCATCCCCCCTAAAGGAATTGGTGGTTCAGTGGATAGAGTGCTAAGCCCAGAGTCAGAAAGACTTGAGTTTAAATATATGTGTAACCTCATGTATTAACTGTGTAAGCCTGGGAAAGTCACTAACCTCTGCTGACCTCAATTTCCTCAAGTGCACCAAGGGGATAACAATATCTCCTACCTCATAGGATTGGCATAAAAATCAAATGAGATGATTTTTGTAAAAGGCATTTAGCAAAGTTTCTGACATACACTATATAAATTGCTTATTCCCTTTTCTTCCATTCCCCCTGCATCTGAACCTTCCTCAGCCCACCCACACCTGAGCTTCCAAAAGAGAATTTTCTTAAGCAGAGGTCTGATTACATCATTTCCCTACTCAAGAAAATTCAGTGGCTGAAATTAAGTCAAACTAGTCTTCTTTTCTGGTCTTCATACATGACATTGCTTCTCCTGTCTCCTTGCACTGCCTTTAACTATTTTGTATTTGTATTAATCACTTTCACATTTATTCAGCATACATATTTGTATCTTTCATTAAAACATAAGCTGCTTTTAAGGAAAGTTTACCTCATTCATTGTATTTGTGCCCCCAATGTCTAAAACAGTACCTGGCCCATTGTAAATGCTTCATAAATGCCTGTTGATTAATTGATTGACTGGTAGGATATAACTCTTTCTATTTGCTTCAATAATCCAGGAGGAGGATCAACTTCCATTCATTATTTGTAAATTGTTCTAGGTCCTTATTGCCCTACTGATGAGGGTATTGTTCTGACATTAAGCAAATTCTTAATTATTTTCATCCCTCTTATTTCTCCCTAGATCCCAGGGGAGATAGCCCAGGATCTTAAACACAAAAGCCCGGAAATTAGCAATGTTTCCAGCCTACTGCCTATAGCCATCATTCCGGGAAGTAGCCACTGTGGACATGTACACAGTCTATTCTTGCCTAACCCTTAGCCACTGAATGGGCATTGCCTCAGTCAAACTGAGGCCTGGGAAATGACCTTGATTTAGAAAGGCCAAGCTCATCCACCGTATCCAGGGCGATCACCAGTTGCCTTGACTTTTGTATTGCAACTGGACTTTGGTGACTCTGGAAGAGAGAGCCAGGCTGATGACTTTCTGTAACTCTCACTTGAATCCATTTCACAGGTAAGTCAAGATATTGCCATCTTGATGTCAGTAGTCTTCTTGGAAAACAAAGGACCATGGCAACCTTGCTTCTGTAAGAGGTACACACACAACTACTGAAGACCCAGAAAAGAAAATACTTGCCACCAAAGTTCTGGGCGTTGCCAAATAGCTCACCATCAGAAACTGATATAATTTTTCAAAGAAAATGATGCAAAATAAAAGGTATTATCATCTGCTTTGCCATTTCACTTGAAGAAGCAGGAGACCTTTCTATCTGACTTGTAACTAGACCTTTCATATGGGTTGTCTCTCCCATTAGAATATGAGCTTCCTGAAAGCAGAAACTGTCTTATTTTTTTATTTGTGTCCCCAGTTTAGTAAAGTGCCTGGCACATAGTAGGCACTATATAAACATCGTTAGGAGAAAGAGAAAGAAGAGGTGTCTATTGGGAATACAAAGATGCATAAGAAACAGTCCTCATCTTTGCACCCTTGTAAAAAAGAACAGCTAGCTAGTGCAGCAGATAGGGTAATGGACCTGAAGTCAGGAAGACCCATCTTTCCGAGTTCAAATCTGGCCTTGGAAACTTACTAGCTATGTGACCCTGGACCAGTCATTTAACCCCATTTGCGTTAGTTTATTCATCTATAAAATGAGCTGTAGAAGGAAAAGGCAAACCACTCCAGGATCTTTGTCAAGAAAATCCCAAATAGGGTCACACAGAATCCCACCATGCTGAAAGAACTGACAAACAAAACAACAAAAGATAAGAAATGTCGACACATAAATATAGTAGATTAAGTAGGTTAAGTACATAAAAGGCACACATCTCTGCAACAATTCAGAAGCAGACAAGATCACTTTCAGTTTGGGAGATATCAGAAGATTTTTTAGGCTTACTACTGGCTGTGGAGTTTAAAGAAAAGGGGAGTTGAATTTGACAAGACTTGAGTCTGAAGTGAGCTTGATGTGTTAGGAGATGGGAAATCCAGAGATAAGTCAGCTAACATAATAAAGATAAGCAAAAGCTAGCCTGTGTCTGACTACAGGTTTCATCATTACTCATTTTCCCAATTCTGGTGAATACTCTGTGACTTCCAGGAGCTGGGGTATGACCTCAGGTTCATAGCCACCCATGAATATTCCCAACCCTACCATGAACACACAAGAACAAGAGACCAAGGAACAAAAACTACGGGTATCACAGCACCCAGACTCAGCTGGTCTCTCTCTTGCATATGATAAGTATAGAACAGATGAATAAGCCAACCCCCCACCCTCGCCATTATTTGACTTCATGAAGAATTGTCTGTAAAATCAGCTACCCCAAGATTCCAGTATTTCCTGTGGCCCTGGCATGGTGGAGAGAATGCAGAGGTGTGACCTATTTCCTCTTCTACTTCTATATCCCATGGAACCTTGGGCTACCTACTGCACTAACACCCTCCCTGGGGGGAAATCTAGGGTCTTTATAGGTACCTTGGACAGAGCAGCATCTAGATTCTGCCCAGTTCTCTCTTCCCTTCTTCCCAAAGCTGTTTCCCAGAAATATCTTCCCCAGTTGACCTCTTATATCTGGCACATAGTAAATAATTAATGCACACTTATTGACTGACTACCTGACATCCTGCACCTCCTTAGTTCTTTCCCAAGGCCCTAGTTCTGCTTGATGCTTTAGCTCACTGAGCAAAAGACTATCTTGGAGACAGCTCAGCTGTGGCTCAGTGAATAGACCTCTGAGCTTTCAGTCAGGAGGACTGCCTTTGATGCTTATTATTAGCCCTTTGACCTCAGAGAAGTCCCATAACTTCTGCTTCCCTCAGTTTTCTCATCTGTAAGATGGGTATAATAACAGCAACTACCTGCCAGGGTGACAGAACGTGATATTTGTAAAGGGCTTTGCAAACCTTAAAGGGCAATATTCATGTCAGTTACTACTACTGCCACTACCACTATTACTAATACCACCATAATAATAGCTAACATTTATACAGTGTTTATTATGTACAAGACCCTGTGCTAAGTGCTTTATAATTATAATCTCATTTGATTCTCACATCAACCCTGGGAGGCAAGTGCTACTCTTGTTTCCATTTTATAGTTGAGGAAACTAAGGCAAACAGAGCTTAAGTTGCCCAGGATCACACACCTAGTAAGTGCCAGAGGCTAGATTTCAATTCAGGTCTTCCTGACTCTAGGTCCAGAGATCTCTCCTTACATTGACTAATGTTTATCCTGGCAAACCCTCATTCATCCTCAGCATCCTCACCAAAGATTAGAGGCAATATGGCATAATGGAAAAAGTTAGGAAAAAACCCAAAATTACAAATTTTGCTCCATTACATCCTACCTATATGACCTTAAGTGTCATCAATTCACTGGACCTCAGTTTCCTCATCTATAAAATAAGGAGCTGGATTAGATGATCCCTAAGGTCCCTGTCAGCTCTAAAGCCTAGAACCCTACTCCATTAGGACTCTCACTTGGTGACTTCATTAGCTCTATAGATTTAATTATCATCTGTGAGATGATTCACAGAAGTCCAGAATCTGACTTAGGATCCTAGGTCCTGAGTTAGAATTCTGCCTCTATCATTCATTGTTTGTGTGACCTTGGGCAAATCATTTAACATCTATAGACCTAAAGGTAACAAGAAAACATGAAACTAGCCTCACTACCCATCCTAACCCTAGAAAATAAAGTACTGAATCATGGATAGTGAAAAGGGATGGTAGCAATGCTTCAGAAACCTCATGAAAACAGCTTTCAGCATATTCTGATCACCTACACCTCCCTACCCCCAAATTGCTAGTCTAATCCCTCCCTCATCTCTCCACCAATATCAAAATTACATATTGTCTTATCTGATGCATGCTGTTTTCCCTTCTCCAATACAACGTACACTTCTAGAGGGCAGGAGTTTTTTCATTTCTTTTCTTAATATCCCCAGTGCCAGCATAGCACCCTACAATCAGGCAGCTTTTATTAAGCACCTACTATATGCGAGGCATTGTGTTGACTTCTGGGAACACAAAGACAAAAGGGAAACAATTCCTTCCCTCACTAAGCTAACCATGTACCTGGGAGACATTTTGTAAACATTTTGTAAAAAATTTAGTTATGTACAGAAGAAAAGGTAGTTTTTAAGGGAAGGAACAGGAAGAAGGCCAGTTTGGAAGAACTATAGTGTGTATGCGTGTGTGTGTGCACTTATGTGACAAACAGACAAAGACAAGAGTTAAAGAGAGAGATAGAGAGTAGCGTGTAATACATCTGGAAAGATAAGTCAGGGGCAGCTTGTGAGGGGCTTTAAATGCCAGGAGTTTATGCTTAGTCTTACAGGTAAAAGGGAGCCAGTGGAGTTTATTGAGGAGGGGAGTGACATGGGTAGTTTTACACTTCAGGAAAATTATTCTGGCAGCACTATGAAGGATTGACTAGAGAGGGTAAAGATTTGCACCTAGGAGATCACTGAAGAAGTCAGTTGAAAAATCCAGATTGAAGATGATGAGGAATCATTACCTGAAAGAGATCCCAAGAGGAAAATTTACAAGAATATCATCTCAAAATTTCAAAGCTCCCAGGGTAAGGAGAATATTGTCAGCAATAAGAAAAAAAACAACAAAGTAAATATCATGGAGCTATAGAAAGGTTTACATAAGACCTAACAGCTACTACCTTGAAAGACTATAAGTCTTGGAATACTATATTTCAAAAAGCAAAAGAGCTGGTGTTACGACCAAGAGTAACTTACCCATCAAAGTTAAGTATAATCCTGAATGAAGAAAATGGATATTTAATGAACTGAAAGACTTTCAGGTACTTGTGACAAAAACAGCAGAACTTAGAAGGAAATTCTATACGTAAGATCCAGAAGAAATATAAGATAAACATTAAGGACCAATTATAAGGGACTCAATAAGGTCAAATGATTTAATTCTCACATGGGAAAATGTTGTCAGTCCTCTTAAGATTGTCATCATTATTTGAATAGTTGGAAAGAAAGGACTGGGTTGATCTGTGTATAATGGCATGATTCTAAAAAAAATAAGATTATGTAGGGAGGGATAAAAAGGAATAATTACCTCATACAAATAAGGCATGAAAGGAAGAACTGATACATTGTTAAGGGCAGGGTGGGTAGTATTGGACCCTTATTCTCATCGGGAATGGGTTAAAGAGGGAACAACATATATGTCCAGAAGGGTGTAAAAGTCTTCTAAATTCAGAAAGAAATAAGAAGGCAAGGGGATAGGGGAGGGGGAGAACATAGGGGAGAGACTCTTACATGGGCGGGCAGGTTAAGGAATAGGAGGGCAAGGTGGCAGGTTTAAAAGTAAATTAGAGCAGTGAGGAGGTATAGGATAAATAGGGTAGAAGGATACTGAGGAAAAATAGGAGGAAGGGAAATATACAAGTAATTATAGCTTAAAATGTGAATGGGATGAATTTACCCATAAAACAGAAACAGATAGCAGATTAAAAATTTGAATTCAACAAAATGTTGCTTTCAGGAAACACAATAAAAATGAGAGAAACATACAAAGATAAAATAAAGGACTGGAGTAGACTTTATTAAGTTAAAAAACTTCTACAGGGGTAGTAATCATGGTCTTGAACAAAGTTAAAGGTAAAATAGGTTTCATTTAAAAAGAAAAATTGGAAAACTACACTATGTATCACCAATATCATTCAATATTGTTTTGGACCATTTAAAATAGCTAGACAGTATGAAATACCTCAGAAAATATCTGTCAAAATAGACACAGGAACTGCATGAACATAAACAAAAAACACTTTTTATACAAAGTCAGATTTAAATAACTGGAGTAATGCTTATTTTTCATGGGTAGATAAAGCCACTATTGTTTTAAAAAATGATAATTTTACCTAATCTATTTATTCAATGCCATCTCAATTAAATTACAAAAATATTATGTTACTGAGTTAGAAAAAATTCATTTGGAAGAACAAAAGGTCAGGAATTTGAAAGAAACAGAGGGAAAAGATGCAAAGGGAGGAGGTTCAGCAGTACCAGATGTTAAACAATAGTATAAGACAAGAGTGAGCATTGCTGAAGTGTAAAATGGATAATTTCAATTATTTTAAATTAAAAATTTCTTGTATAAATAAAAACAATGTAGCCAAGAATAAAAGGAATATAGAAAATTGGAATTATCATAGATAATCTCTCAGATAGGATGTGATATACTGAAATACTGCTGTGGTGTAGGAAACGAAGAGCTGGTAGATTTACAAAAGCACAGAAAGATTTGGACCTATGAAGGAAGATGCCATCCACCTCCAGAGAAAAGAGATAACAAGTGGCAATATGAATAATATGGCTTTACATGTGTATATGTATATGTGTGTGTGTGTAAATTTATAGATATCGATGTATATCTATATACATATCTCTCTCTATATATACACATAAATATGTATTTATATGTCGTTGTTTATCGTAGCCTTCTTTAGAGAGGGAAGAGGAAAAAATAAAGTAAAATGTGTACAGCAGAGAACAATAGGAAACATAAAAGGAAGAAAAGAAAAGCTGAATTGCTTTGAAAACAATGTATAGTATTATATAGGTTTTTTTGAAATGGAAATATATTGTTTTGTGCTGAATCCTTTCATGTTCTGCTGTGTACATGAAAATGTTCTTTTTTTCTTTTCTCATTTTGTATTAAAATTTAAATGATTTTTTTAAATTACAGAAGAAAAGAAGATGATGGGGGGGCAATGTGAATAAAGAGTTGGGTAAGTGAGATAGTGAGAGATGGAAAGGTAGGGATGGCAAAATTTGGCAAGTGACTGGATAAGCAGAGTAAGCATGAGTGAAGAGTTGAGGATAATACTGAGGTTATGCACTTGGGTGATTGGAGAGATGGTGGTACTCTTGATAGTAAGTAGGAGGGCAAGAAGACTAGTAGATCTGGGATAGAAAGATAATGAGTTCTATTTTAGACATGCTGACTTTGGGAAGTCTTGTTGTTCAGTCATTTGAGTCACGTCCGACTTTTCAATCACCTTCAAGGAAGAATGAACAGAAATGAGGACAGGCAAAGTGGATGGTCAACCAGCTCCTTCTAGATCAGGTCTTCATGGTAGGATTTGCTTTACTGTTTGGTTTGTGACTGACTCATCTATTCATTCCTCAAATGTTTATTAAGCCTTTATGAGGTTTGTTGTACTTCTCTGGGCACCGAGAAAGACACAATCAAACATTTACACTCATAAATATAATAAAACTGAGAAATACAAACCTCAGTGCTTTGTTCAATCTATAACCTCTTCACTCGGGGTGATACAAGCCATTCTAGCCTGTCCATCCTGGGCAGCTTCTGCCCTGTCATAAGTCCTCCATAGGACACTCATCCAATATGCTGGAGGCTTTCTAGATCTCTTGACCAATGGAGCATGTGACCTTTCCCCTTGGAAATCATCTAGAACCCTTGTCCTTATGTAATCAAAAAGGCCTAAAGGGATAAAGTCATTTGCCCAATGTCACAGCAGCAAGTAAGTAAAGTGACAAGGCCAGGATTTGAACCTTATATATGATAAGTACCTCCCATTAACATCTTCCAATGCCTCATCAATGCCCAGCATTGAGGTATATGAAAGATTTTAATTCAACCGCACTAATTTAACCCTTTGCAATTTGAGAAGAAGGGAGAAGGGGTAAGATTTGTACTTGAGAAACCCCTATGAAAGCAGAGGGTTAAAATCATGTTTGCAAACAAGCGGACATCAAGAAGCAAGGAAGAGAAAGGGCCATACGTTAGGTGGTGGTACCTGAAGTATTAGCAGGGTTGAGATCAAAAATCACAAGTCCTCAAAAAGTATCATCTGAGAGATGAGGACCAGGGTTCAGGACATGATAGCTCAATAATACACAAGTAACATAGTGCCAACTCAGAAAATGAAGAATTTTCATTTGCCATCATCAGTCTGGGACATAGGTATGCAGAGAGCATGTGCCCAGCTCTATGGCAGGACTCTGGGGTAGCATTTATATTGGTCTTTCCTATTTCCTTAATAGAAAAGGCCAATAGGAATGTTCTCACAGGGTAGGCTCTGACACCTAGATCATTGCTTTATGCCTTGCCCTCCTATTTCATCCAACTTCTTTTCAGTTGGAAAGCTTGTGCTCCCAGCACTGTCTTTATTTCTCATTGCAAGAGCCCAGTACATAAAGAACCAGTTGACAAATGTGGAGGCTGACCCTGAATTCTCAAAGGTTATGTCAGTAGAGTCCAAGCTCTGACAGGTCCTACCAAGCATGAAAGATTTCAAGCTCTGGACTAAACAATGTCCCCATACTCTGATGACCAGTCTTGCTACATCCAAAGAAGTTCATCACCAAAGGGTTAACCATCAGACAAGAATTATTTTTTTTAGCCACGGCAATTCAAGATGACTGCTTACTGAAGTATGGAGGGGAATGCAATGTGTGCCAATGGAGAAAATGCCCACAATGATGAATTCATGGATTTTTGAAATATGGTAAAAGGGAAAGAAACACTGAGTCCTGAATCAAAGCACCTAGGTTCAAATTCCACCTCCCACACTTATATCTATATGACCTGAGATAAGACCTTCCAGGGCCTCAATTTCCTCATCTGTAAAATGAAATCCTTGAACTAGATGGTCTCTAAAGTCGATTATCAGCCCTCAAATCATGAATCTGTAGTTTCACAAAGTTAGCACAAACAATCGTTATGAAATATTATGAATTCTTAGATCAGACGGGGTCATCATCAAAGGTAAGCTTGAAGTTTCAAAACTAGCTATAAAGGACAGAATCACTGAACATCAAAGGAGGAAGGGAACTTGGAGATGATCTAGTCCAACTCCCTCACTTTACTGACGAGGAAAATGAAGCCAGAGGCTGATATGCGATGTTTCCAAAGTCAAACACTCAATTAGGAAGAGTCAAGACTAGGTAGGCCCCAAGCCCCCTATCGTAATTCTGCTCCCACTATATATCACTATCTCTACCAGAAGACAAGAGTATCTGATTCTTGAGTCAACTCTCAATCAGTCTTCCATAGAAGGGCAAAGCTATGCATAATCTAAAAAAAAAGCCCACCCTATGGGAACATTCCTGTTGGCTCTTTCCTTTAAGGGAATAGGAAATGCCAATGTAAATGCTACCCCAGGGTATGCCATAGAGCTGGGCACATATTCTCTGCATACCAATGTCCCAGATGGATAATGGCAAATGAAAAAAATTTTAAAAAGCCCTCTGCCACAAGGAAGCATAACATGACCATCAGGTTCATCTCTGAACAATAAGGATGATGGAATGGTTTTACTGCTGTTGAGAGCACACCCAAATCTCAGTGATGATAGACTGCAAACTAAGCCCTGCCAGTGATCACAGTCACCAAAATGTAACTGAGGGAAAGAAGACTGTTCTCATTTTTAAGTAGGAAGGTGTTTACTTTGGGAACAGTAAACACAGGGGATTGATGCTTTCAAAGCTAAAATGAGTCATTTAGCCAGTGAGGAACTAAGAATGCTGCCTTACAGACAGGCTTATTCCCTAGGGGTCTTTTAATAATTGTCCATGCAGCGTAAACTCTCTATGGTTCCTCTCTTGGATGTTTTCTGTAATCTAAGTCACATTTCAAGATTTTCTCCTTCTGTCACTTGTTCTGTAGTAATGTTAGTGCTTAAGACAGGGCTTCGAAAAGGTCAACTTGACCTATTTATGACTGTCTCTTCTAAAATGAAATAAGAGGGTGGTTGGGCCTAGAAATGCTACAAAATGTGGATCAGAATCCATAGTAACTTTGAGACACTCAAACAACTTCAGCTTGGGGGGGGGGGTTCAAGTCTTCCAGATCACAGCTGTTCCTGGAGATGCTGAATTTCTTGGTCCCAGAGGGCGATGTTGCAAGTCAGAGCGAGATGGATTTTAACTCCACATAAGTAAGAACATTCTAATAGAAAGGGTCACTCAGTGGTGGAATGGGTTACCTTGGGAGCTAATGGGACTGGAGGTGTGCAGGCAGAGGGTTGATGATTACCTGTCAAGCTATAAAAGGGATTTCTGAACAGAGAAACAAGTCAGACAAGATGACGACCTTTGACACTTGTTACCACTTTAGAAAATTTGTCATTAGGCTATGTCTAAATATTTCCTATTTCACACATAAATAATTTTAATTTTAGACATATTAACAATTGAACTTTGTTTTATAAATTATTTAATCACTAGTTGTAATATTAAAAAAAAAAAGGCCAATGCACATTTCTTAGTTTTGTAGGCATGTTCTTGTATTGTAAGTCTGAGGAGCCCTCTAGTGTGCACAGAGAAAATCTTAACCGAGATCAAGCTGAGGGATGATAGCCGCATTTCACACCCACATTCAGAATGGAATGCACTTTGATAGCTTTCCAGAAATAAAGGTAGACTTCTACTAATCCAGTTATCATTCTTTATCTGATTTCTGTTGTGATCAAGGGTGTGCATTTGCTGAACTACTGGCAAAAATTAGGCCCCTCAAAATTACAACCATAATATATGGCATTTGCCATAAAGTTAACAAAGCACATTCCTGGGGGAAAGGCATGATTCCTCCAGCAAATGGTTGAAGTACACTTGAGAAAACTGAGCAGGTTGTAGGACTGGGCATTCAGAGTGTTTAAAAGAAGTGAGGGACTGGGGTACAAAAGACCGTGGACTAGATACTAAAACTGGGAAAGAAGAAGGTCCATAACTGACAGCATCAAGGATCTAAAAATAATAGAGTGAATTTTAAAGAAGGTGGAGTTTCTGAGTAATTGTGAAACTGAGAGGGTTTGAAAGGGACTATGAGGAACATGGGGTATTTTGATTCTTTTCCTTAGCCCTGTTTACATAGGGATTTGAAAGGAGGAGTGGTCAGCCTGAAGGAGAGAGGACCAAAAGACAGTGGTGTCTTCAGGAGAAAGCTGTGTTTCAGTGAGTGCCAGATGGAAGGAGTGTGAAAGGAAGAGATCAAATATGGAGAGTAAGGGGGGGGGGCAGGAATTTAGTAACAATAGAGCAAAGTTCCAGGGGGCAAAACGAAAAGGGAAAGCAGAGGAAGATAGGGTCTAGGGAAGGATAGGGCTGGATAGGGAAAGGAGTATGAGGAGAGGTATCAGGGTAAGGGGCTTTCCCCTCACCTTTGCTCAATTGGATTTGACTCAGGTGCTGGAATTCCTGACTATGTCTCGGTTACCTAGTTGGTTCCACAGATAATCAGGTCAGATTTAGAGATGGAATGTGACTCAAAGGCCATCTAGACTCACTATTTCTTTTATAGATAAGTAGAAGACAGCTATGAATCACATAGAAGAGCAGGAGGTAGGAATTTGCTAGCTTTAATGTTTGAGGGGTACCAGTTATATAGAGCCTACAAGTCTTCAAGGTTGTAATTAGGGCAATGGGCAGATCCTATAATATTAGATGTTATGGAAACTGACTCTGAGGTGCAGCATCCTTATTTGATTACAGGAAGGGAAGGAAGATGATTTTTTATTGACAGGAAGTAGATAAATTGATACCGAAACCAATAAATTTATTGAATACCTTTTCTTTGTGTATTATGCTCAGTCCTAGGGACAACAAGAGAGTTAAGATATAGTTCTATCAGTAATGGGATTATTACGAGGATGGAAGCTGACATGACACCATTAGCATAAATCACACAATGAATGAAGGCAATATTTGAGACATAGGAGGCATAACTGGGGAGGGGGGGCCTGTCCTGATAGTAAAAGGATCTCAAGGGAGAAGCAGAGTTGTTTTATAACCCTGTGTAGTATCGAGCTGAGGCCCAGGCAAATGAACAGGGTTGGGAGGGTAAATAACACTTTGCCAGGAGAGGAGGAAGCATATTGTCACCAGACATTAACACTAAACACAAACAAAGTCTTGGTGACTCCATGCTAGTTCCAACTCTACTAGATCCAGAAGACTTAGAAGCAATCAAACACAACAGTTCAGTTTTCAATAAAAATAAAAACCAGGAACACAAATTACTTGTGAAAAGTAAAGACTATTGGGAAAACTCGAAAATGATTTGGCAAAAAGTGGGTCTACACCAGCATCTTACACCACATATCACAATAATCTCAAAATGGATAAGCAACCTAAATATAAAAGATCACATCATTAAAAAATTGAAGAATAGAAGGAGATGCAGTTTATGGATATGATTGGGGAGGAATTCTTTTAAAAAGAGACAGATGTGACCATGAAAGATAAAAGAGATCACTTCAAATACATAACATTAAAAAGGTTTTTTATAAGCAAAACATGGCTAGAATAAGAAGGTAATTGTCACATAGTAAAAAAAATCTTCATGTCAAATACTTCTGATAAAAGTCTGTAATTTAAAAAACAAAGAGAATTTGCACAAATATATTAGGCCAAGATAATCAATAGGTATTCAAAGGATATAAAATTAGATTTCAAATAGGAAATTAAAATGATAAAAAAATTCTCTAAATCACAAATTAGAGGAGAAATGAACATCAAAATAAGACTGAGGCATCACCTCATTACCATCTGGCAAAAATGGAAATAGTTGATGATAAGAGGAGCTGTAGGAAGGCAGACAAACTCATACACAATGGGCAAAACTACGAATTGGTCCAAACTTATGAAAAGAATTGGAATTTTGCAAGAAAAGCCTCTAAGCCATTCATACCTTTTGACAAAGCCATCATACTACTAGATATACATGCACACACACTTGTTTTTGTGTGTATGTGTATAGATATATGAAATCTGACAGAAAGGAAGACCCCATGAAAACCAAAATATTTATACTTTGTAGCAAAAATCAGAAACAAAACACGTGAGCATTGATCAGAGAATGGCTGAACAAATAGTGATGTATGAATTATTAGAATACCATAAAAAACAACTGTAAGATTTTTAATCCCACCAAGTTTTTGACATCCTTGCAAAGTGTTATCTTAAGATTGTCTTGATTTGCATTTCTCTGACTGCTAGAGATTTTGAGCATCTTTTCAAGTAATTATTAACAATTTGTGCAACCTACAAAAATTGTCTGTTCCTGTCCCTTGAATCTGCTCCACTGTGGAACTCAGCCTTCTGAATATGTATTTATTTCTTGTAGGCTCTGGATTCCAAGCCTTTATCTAATCACAAATATTTTTCTAATCCATTTTTTAATGTTTGAGATACATTTATTTTCTGTTCTGGAAAGTCCTTTTAGATTTTCATAATCAAGCCCACTGGTGTCATTTCCAATATTTTTTTTAATTTGGGTGAATAAAAATGTCTCTTCCACCCAACTCCAATCTATAAGTGGAACAGATATATCAGTAATTTTTCTGTTATCATTATAGCATATTGTGGCGTCTACTACATGCAACCCAAACTGTTACCATGCAGCAATACCATTTTCCTAGTTATTATAATTGGAAATAATTATTTCTTTCCTAAGTGGTTTTTAAACATGGATTATGAAATACTAGTCTTTTATATGAGAAGCAGCAAAGTGTAGTGGGTAGAGAGCCAGTGTTAGAATCAGGAAGATCTAGGTTCACACCCTACCCCTGACACATAAAGTTTATGTGACTGTTGTTTAACCTTACAATGCCCTGGGCAGCTTCTCAAGACTATTATTGAACAACAGGTGCTATATCTATATTGGTAGGAGTAGTTTCCTCACCAGGAATTTTCTATAACAAATGAAATAACAAATCCAGGTCAAAGGATGATTCTTTTCTACATATTGCATTCTCTATCTTGGTTCTCCATCTTGTTCCATTGGTCTATTTTTCTATTTTTTTCCAGGATTAGAAAGCTTTTATAATTACTGCTTTATGGTGATTTTTAAGAGTGAATGTCCTAAAAAAAAAAAAAGATTGAATGGTATTACTCTACCTTTGCTAGTCTTGTTTTATGGGTCTTCTTAATATTCTTTATCTATTTTTCCATATGATTTTTGCTATAACTTTCCCTATTGACACATCGTATAATTATTGTAAAGGCTATTAATCTTTCCATTCTTGACAGTGGTGTATAGAAATGTACTTGATTTTTGTGAACTTATCTTATATCCCATTACTAATGTCATTTATTACCTCCATTCATTTTATATTTACTGTCTTGGATTTTCTAGGTATACAACCATGACTGCACATAGAGATGATGACTCCACTGCTAAATTACATTCCTTTAACTTTTTTGATGTGCCTTTGCGTCCTTGTTAAGAATTCTATAAAATATGCTAACAGGAATGGTAGAAATGGACATCTTTCTTTAACACCTGCTTTTAACAGGAATGTTTTTAGTGTTTCTCCATTGCATTTAATATTAGCTCATGGTTTCTAAGATGCCCTTGTCTTATATAATACGGGAAAAATCTATTTAAAAATTCATACAAAGAGTGCTGTACTTTATTAAGGGCTTTCTCTGCATCTAATGATGGGTATGATTTGTTATGCTGATGGTTTTCCTCAACTTTTACTTCCCACTTAAAACTGTGATCTACTTATGATCTTGAGAAGATTGGAAAAATTCACTTGTGTATCCATCCAGATCCAGTATCTTTTTGTAGAGCAGTCTTTTATTTGCCTCTTATTTCTCCTAGGAACATTGTTCCATTTAGGTTGTTGCTTCAAAATTTGAGTGCTTGATACTTTTGTGAAGAATCTTGCATTTCATGATTGATAAAATTTTACCAATTCTAGTTCTTTCCTACCCAGACTTCTTTCCACCTTTAGCTTGGGGGATAGTTATAAAAACCATGCTACCCTTCCTGGAAAGGAGTTATCAATAAATTACTCTATGACTCAATCATTGCTATGACTTCCTTCCCCAAAATACCACTAATCTATACATCTTCCCCTATTAGAATGTAAGTCCTTTATTATAGAGGTCTCTTCAACAGAAAAAGGGAAGAGATATTTGGAGAAATTTTGGCAATGTAAAAAAAAAACAAGAAATATCGATAAACCCTTTTAAAATAAAAAAGAATGTAAGCATCTTGAGGGCAGGAATCAGTTTGCTTTTTCAGTTTGTATACCCAATGTTTCTAGCACTTGGTAAGACTTTGACCTTTTTTCATTCATTCATTTATTTTAGACTCTCAAGTTTATTAGCATAAATCTGTATACTATAATGCCAGATTTTTTAATCCCTTTTTTTGTGATCTCTCCTTTCTCATTATTAATTTTGGTGATTTGGGATTGTTCTGTTTTTGAATAAAATTACTCCTACTATTTCATCAGTTTTGTTGGTCTTCTTTTAAAGGGTAGGTACATGTACCATTTCATTTGTTTTCTTACTGCTACTTATACAGATCTCTAGTCTGATTGTGTTTATTTTTATTCTATATTTATTCTCTATTCTGTTTTACTCTAGCTTGTTGATTTGCTCCTTTGCTAGGTTTTTTAGGTACAAACTTAATTCAATCATTTTCTCCCTTTCCTTATTACTGATTGAGAGGCTGCTTGAAATAGTGGGTAGAATTTTGGCACTCAAAGACAGAAAGACCTGGGCTCAAGTATTACCCCAAATCTTTCCAGGCTGCATGACTGAATCTCTCAGCATTCTAGGAAACTCTAAGACTATAAATTATAGAGAAGTGTTGACCCGTTTTGGTAGAAGGAGTTACCCTTTCCAAAATTTCCTAATACCAATGGCACAGGTCCATTCCCTATACCGATCCCTTTTTTAAAAATTGCAATGGGCATTCAGTACCACAAATTTGCTTCATGTTCTTGTTTTGACTGCATCCTGTTGTTTTTGATATGTAGAATCTACATTTTTATTACTTTTAATGCCATTTATTATTTTTGCAATTTCTTCTTTAATGTCACTTTTTTTTACTTTCCATAGGGTCCTTATACCTTTTAGTTGTTGTAGCATTGTTATTATGACTATTTTTAAAAATTATTTGCCTTCAAAAAATCACAAAGCTCTTTAGTGACCAAAATGTTTTCTTGGGAAAAAAAAGATTTTTTTAATAATATTCTACCAGTGTTGCAAAAGAAGAAGAAAGCAGAAGGAGGAGTAAAAGGAAAAGGAGTTGGAGGATGAGAACAAGAACAAGAAAACAAAAAGGAGAAGAAGAAGAAAAAGAACAAGAAGGAGAAGAAGAAGAAGGAAGAGGGGGAGGAGGAGAAGAATTTCTGTAGTTCTTTAGAGTTTTCAGAGCACGTTACAAATATCTCATTTTGTCTTCCCAACAATCCTTGGGGGTAGATGCTATTATTACCATTCCAACTTCATAGAACAGATAAGGAGAGTGAGGCAAAGAGTGGCTGGGTGACATGTCTAGGATCACACATCTAGTAAGTGTCTTCCTTGCTTCAAGTCCAGCATTCTACATACTGTGCCACCTACTTGCAAGATAAGGAGACTCTGAAAGATTAAAACAAATAGTCACTCATAAGGTCATGGAGAAGAGTCTGGTGGATGTGAAAAGGCTGCAATACATAACCAATGAGGAACTACTACAAATAAAAATAAAAGATGTTTTCTTATCAGTTAGACTGATCATGAGTCAGGTAGACAGCCTGACTGATCCATTTTCTTGATATCAAGAAAGTGCAAATGAGACCGCCATGACTTTGAGTGAATGCCCCGTGGCGAGGTTATTTAAGGAACAGAATGAGCATGAATGGGAGGGTTCCAATTGACACTTTTGAAGGGAATGCCCAAATCTAGGACATCACAGTTCAATCTGAGTTTTTGCTGCAGGATTATTAGGTGCAGATATATTTAAAATTGATGTAATCTCAAAGAATCCTAGATCTAGAGTGATCAATCATCTAGTTCACCTGAATCATCTTATACTTGAGAAAAGTGAGATCCTTCAAAGTTAACTAACTTGCCCAAAGTCACATAGGCAAAGGTGAGAGGTCAGATGTAAAACCAAGTCTTTTGTCTTTAAATCCATAGTTTCCTTTATTCCTTTATTCCTCATTGCTTTTGGACAAACCCTTCGGCCTAAATCTAGTCTGCATTTCCTACTGCTTTTTTTTATTTTTTTATTTGAATTCAACTTTGCCGATATCATTAGCAGCACTAGATCATTCTAGATTTTAATGTTTCCTATGAGTACCATACCGTTAGATTCTGCTTTTTAATCTATTTTGTAACTTTTTTTGTTTTTTATCAGAGATTTAGTTCACTTGCATTTGGAGTTAAAATTATTACATTTATTTTTTTTTTATCCTATCCAAAGGGAAGACAAATTTCTTGTTTTTCTTCTTTCTATTAGAAAACCACACTTTGGAACCACTCTAAAAGAAGTTCCTCTGTCCTTTATTTGTAATGACTGTATATAGGTTATTTTAATTTGGCCTCCCCCCCTTATTGATGAGAGGAGCTTGGCTTTTGGATTATGCTGCACCATTCTACTTCTCATATTTGGATTTTCTCCTTCCATTTCCGCCCCTCTCCCCATTTCGCTAAATCCTTCTGAAACCTGCAGTGACATCTTTTCTTAACCAATGAATTAACCTAAAACATGCAAAGTTGTTTATAACTTGAATTGCTAAAACTAGTATTCAATACTCACACTGCTATGCCTAATTGGTTTAAGCATCATTTTTAATACAATTCAACAAATATTTATTAGGCACTAAATATGAGCAAAGCACGGTGCTAATCTCTGGAGAGACAAAGGTGAAAAACCATCTAATATCTGGCCTCAGGAAACTTAAAATGAAGAATAAACTACGTATGAAAATAGAATGTATTTTAGTTCCAGAACAACTGCTTATTATACATTTCAATGAATGTCCTGAAGACATCTAAAACTCTACACATCTAAATCAGAAGGACTTATGTGTCCCCCAAACCCTGTCCTCTTCCAAAATTCCCTGTTTCTGTTGAAGGCACCACCATTCTTCCGGTCCCATGGATTGTACAGACCCTAATCACTTTTGCCTTGATTAATGTGTAAAAAAAAAAAAAATGGATCTTTTTGACTCGTCTCTCTCTATTCCTGTCTCACCTCTCCTCAGCCACCAAAGTGATTTTTCTTCAACCCAGGTATGATCATGCCACTCCATTGGCTCCCTAATGCTTCTAGGATAAATTCTTTGAGCCTTTTACAACCTGACCCCAACCCATCTTTCTAGCCTTATTGGACAATACTCCCCCTTCTGCTCTCTTCAATCCAGTCAAACTAGTCTTCTCTCTATTCTGCCATCTTCCTTCTCTTCCATCTTCCATCTTCCAACTGCTTCCACGTCTTCCCTCTTCATGTCTACATTACAGAATCCTTCTCTTCCATCAACAAGCTATCAAGCACCCGCTTCTTATCCCCCTAAACTGCTAGTACATTACCTTGTGTTTAAAACTTTGCCTTTATTTGCATTTGTTATCTTTACAGTTTATGTATATATTTATGTGTCTTTGTACTTGTCTCCCTTGTTAGAATGTAAGCCCTTTGTGAATAAGAATTATTTCATTCTTTGTATTTAGATCCCCCATGATACTAGTACATAGCTAGTACTTAATAAAATGCTTATTGGTTGGTATTGATAATTACCGGGATTTATACAGGACTTTAAAGTTTCCAAAATCCTTTGCAGATACCATAAAGTGCTTTGCAAACTTTAAAGCACTATAAATACATACACACATATGTATATATATACATGTATGTATGCATATATGACACATGTATATTTACTAGTTATTTTATTATTACTATTATAGCTATACTTAGTACCTTATTTGAGCTTCATTAACAACCCTGTCAAGTAGGTATCAGTATCCCATTTTACAAAGGAGGAAACCAAGGCATGGGAAAATTAAGTCACTTGCCCATGGTTACACAGCTATTAAGTGTTAAACTGTTAAGGGTAACTATTTCAACCCAGATTTTCCTGACCAGTTCCATGACTCTACTCATTATGACACACTGCCACTCCAATCCAACACAAAATATGGTAAATGCCAGGAAGGATCCAAGTACTCTGAGAAATTTGAGGGAAAGATCACTTTTAGCTGGGTGAGATTTAATGAGTTCACACTGTGGGAATCAATAATAAAACAGCCAGCATTCACATATCTCCTTAAAGTTTGCAAAGTGCTTTACATATATTTTCTCGTTTGATCCTCACAAAAACCCTGAGAGGGGTTTCTCTTGAAGACACCACTATCTCTTGGACCTCGCTTCTTAAAGCTAGCCACTACTGTTACGTTCCACATAGACTGTGTTTGTCCTTCTTTCTCAAAGACGACCATGACATCAAGATGATGACATGACTTGCGCTTGACTTGGCATACCCAGTGTTCCTCATGGCCACTTGAAAATTATTATACCCATTTTCAAGATGAGGAAACTAAGGCTAACGGGGATTAATTGACTTTCTCAGGGCTCCTGTAAGTGTCTGAGGGAAGATCCAAAAGCCTTCCTGATACCAAGTCCGGCACTCTATCCATTCCACTCCACTACCCTGATGTCCTCTGAGTCCTTTCATATTTGAACCAAGTCCTAACTGTCTACAAATATTTCTTTTTTAAAAAAAAAAAAAGACACTCAGTCAAAAGCTATGCATATGTAGTATAAAATAGTGAGACTAGGTAAAGTATCAGCCAGTAAGTAGTTCATTTATTTATTTATCTGAGATGACTGAAATAAAATACTTCCCCAAAGGTAGAGAGACAGGAGGACCATTCCAGCACTCTAATTTCCTATCTGTCAGCAAATAATATAAACCTGAACTGCCTAGCAAGACAAGGTTCAGATCTAGCAGCGAAGCCTTTCCAAGAACCACAGCCAAGAAGGATGGTTGTATATGTTTAGACAACAACTCCAAATCAAAAGTCACAGCATAAGACTGGGTTAATTGCATTAATTGCATGTTTATGAAAGGTAGTTGGTGTAAATGTCTCATTTAAAAAGCTAACAATGCAAAGATCTATCCAAAGTCTTTACCTATGAAATATGTGGGGAAACTCCATGAAATAGGCAGTGTTGAAAAGGAAACCACAAGTTTTTGGTCTAGTTTGGCCTCAGAGCACTGTTTTTGTGTATTTTGCTTTTTCTCTTCTTATTCTTCTTTACCTTATTTTTTATAGGCATCTAGCTGGTATATGGGTATCTAGGTCCTCATGATAGAGTAATGAACCTAGAGTCAGGAAGACCTGAGTTCAAATTCAGTCTCAGACACTTATTTACTAGTTGTGTGACCCTGGGCAAGTTACTTAACCTCTGTTTGCCTCAGTTTTCTCATCTGTAAAACGAGGATAGTTATAGCACCTATGTATGTCCCAGGGTTGTTGCAAAACTGAAATAAGATACTAATTGTAAAGCACTTAGCACAGTGCTTGGCTTTTAGTAGGTCCTATAGAAATGCTCATTATTGTCATTAATCTTTTCTGAGCTCATGAAAGATGCATGAGGTTCTGGGCTGGGCTTGACTTGGACTGGTGCCCTGGTAGTTTAAGTTCAATGCTAGAACAAAACAAGACATTTGTAGATCACTGACAATGAACAAAGAAACTTGGCTGGGCAAAGTAGGAAGAAGATATCTAACGAGAATAGGCATTAAGGACACAGTTTTATTTAGATGAGTAAAGTTCCCTTGTCTGAGCTGCCTATTATGATCCAGCAGCCCAGCATCAGAGAACAGGCCTCGAGCTCCTTGTAGTTGGTATGTACTCAAATGAAGAAGACGGTATGTTACAGTCAGAGCCCCTGAATCAACCAAGTCTCAGGGGTGGCCTCAATAGCTTTTAAGGAAAAATAAGCCTAAGTTGCATCAGAGGGGAAGTATTAGAATGCCATTCCTACACATGAAAACTTTACACTTTATACATGAAAACAATTTTTAAACCAAGCTTAACTTTTGTTTTTAAAACCTTAAAAAGGCAAAATCATCTTGACATTGTATAATTTTGTCCGACATTTTTATTCTAGCTTTTTAACAGATGGCCCAGGACCCAAGAAGCTCTGTATTCACACAGACTAGGTCCAGTCTCAGGGGTTAACCCCTGAGGGTCATCTACTGTTTGACTCTCTAAGAGGTAACTCAGAGAAAGCTCCAAATAGGCTCCTCTAGGTTTCCACAAATGTGAGTTTAGCAGGGGTTTTGGCTTCCCATAAAAGCTCTCAAGGTAACAAATGCATATCAGATAGAAGATATCAGGTATTTCATCTCCAAAAAAAAAATACAAAAGGCACAAAAAATTTAGAGGAGCCTATAGAGAGATGTGGAAAATAATTAAAGCACTCATAGCAGCCCATAAGTTTATGCCTTATGCTTCTACAAGAACTCTTAACAATCTACCATTGCCCTGGCTGCCATTTCTTGATCAAGGCAAGTACATTATTGAAAACTCTCTTCTCAGGCTAAGTAGACAAAAAAATTGTGGGTGATATCCTTCTGACCCAAGATGCTATTAGTTGCTTCCTGTAGAATAGATACAGGGTATTATTGTAGAATAGCATGGAGGTGGGGGGGAATCTCCTTCCCACCTGCTACTTATTGGAGGGGAAAAGTACAAAAAAAAAAAAAAGATGAAAAGTATTAGCTTTCTTCAAAAGACGCACAGAAAGCTAGGTCCTCCAGCCAGAACCTTTCTTAAGTCCCAACAAACCAATCACCCTGGAGGCAGCCAGTCACTGGAAACCAATCAGAAGTTATCTTTGTCGTTTTAACATGGAGGCATAGCCATGCTCTGTAAGGGAAGGGTTATATTCACCAAATATATTGAGAAACTCTTCCCCTTTACAATTAATAAAACAAAAATCAATTCTTTGGTTATGATTTGTTGACTCTATACAATTTAGTGACATACAGTCAAACTTCTATTTTACATAAATAGGACAGAAAAAAGTTTTGGAGGCATATGTGAATGACCTCTTCCACCCAAGGTCACACAGCTTGTGACTACTCTGTACACTTAATCAAATTCACTATAGTAACAGACAAAGGAATGTACCCTCAGCTAGATGCGAAATGGGAGAGGGGGGCCTAAGGTGTGAGCCTCTCAGTAAATTCAAGAATTTGTCACCGAGGTTTCACCAAATAGTTCCAATGTTAAATCCTCCACCTCCTGAAAATTACAAGAATCTCTGTGGCTATACCCTAGCTGGCTCTTCGAGAGCAGTGGAAATAGCAAATGCAGCTGTTCATCTCCTTTCCATACAATTCAGAGCATCCTAATGGCCATGTCATATGATGCTTGTAACTAAATACAATAACCACAACCACTATACTACCTTGAAATATTCTTTTTTTTGCTGTTAGTAGTGATGCACTTGTAGAGGAGGCCTATGTTATGCCTTTGTCAAAGGTGAGAAAGCTTTTCTATCTAGGATCTTACCTTCAGATTCAATTACCAATTGAGAGCCATATAATAGGCAAAAGCAGCTTAATCTATTTAGGACTACATTTTTGTTTTTTCAGGATTATGTGCTTGGTGGTCAACTCTCTAGAATAGGTCAGAGTTATGTTTCTATCCCCTGTGCTTGGTGGCTTCTTAATGAAGTTCCAATATGTCACCATCATTTACCATAGTATCTCAGAACATTAAAGAGTATTGGTGTTAGAAGAAAGCTAGATTATCTTTTTGAATCCCTCTGTTTTACACATTAATAAACTGAGGTACAGAACTGTTAAACAAAGGTGAATGATTTGACCAATGTCACAACATGAGTCAATGACTGAGCTAAGAGTAAATCCAATTCTTTTGATTCTGTCTAGATTTCTTTCCACTACAATTTTAAGAGCCTTAAATAGGAGACTAGAGAGGGCAATTTCATGTAGTGGAGAGAGCATGGACGTAGAGGCAGAATGAAGCAGTTTCAAATCCTAAATCTAACACACATTAGTTGTGTGCCCATGGGCACATCAATTCAATTCTCTGCTTCTCTTACAATTCTCTAAGACTAATCTGCAAAGTTATAAAATGTTTGCAATCCAGTGACCTTACAGAATCAGGATTGACTACAAGGAGTTTAATTTTAGATAAATGAAGTTCCCCACTATTAACCATTATAGGTCATTTATGCTTTAATATGAATGAGTTTCAGAACCATATCTTAGAGTAGATTTTAATGGGGAGGAAGAAATAGAAAAGACCATAAAGGGAATGGGAATTTATTAGAAGTGAGAAGGAAAGATGGAGAACAGTAGAAGAATCCAAACTTCTTATTTTGATTTTTCAATTTAACTTGGGTCACATATAGTTTAAATCCTACTGCGTAAATTATTGTTTAAAAAAATCTCCGTATAACAAAAAGATTTCCAAAGTTCAGTCACTAGTTTACTTATTTTAAATAAAAGTCAACAACAGAATTCTCACAGAGCAAGGAATTTGAAAAGCCCTGTAGAGTCCTTAATTAGAGCATTTGAACTATATTCAGAAGGGATTACTTGAACTGTATTTCTCAGTATGTTAGAGGTTTAGAATTTCAGATCCAATATCCTAAATATTCCTGGTGACAAGAACATTTCCTTCTTGGATGCTTTGTGGGGTGTGGAAGAGATTACTGTCAAAGAGTAAATATCCTTTGGAATTCAGTGCATTTGTATGCTTCATTTAGCTCTCTTCTCTCCTACACAAGAAGGGGAAGCACTATAATTGTCCCTGATTTAGAAAAGGATATAGGATGCCCTGAAAAACAGGCCAATCAGAATTGCAGCAGCCTCAAGGGAAGGAAACCTAAGAAAATGCCTCATTCTGCCTCCCCCATCCCTACCCCAAGACCCAGAACAATGCACAAAGGAAAAAATAGCACACAGGTGATAACTGTTATTTCCTGGTCTTACATAGTCCTTTTAGCAGTGTAAAACCTCAGACCTATTATTGTCAACATCCTCTTGAGTGTGCTAGCCACAGTTACCTACTTCACTGGGGGAAGGGGAGGGACCAAAGGTGGGGCAACCAAAACACCAATTCTCTGTGTATGTGTGAAAACAACAATGAATGTACAAGTCAGAGCTCACCTCAAACTGCTTTGTGGTTCAAGGTGCAGAGCAATCAGTTTATTCATCAAGTCGTAGACAATACATTAACCTCAAAGGTCATTGCATCAAACTTGCCCCAAGTACATTTTATAAATGGGAAAACTAAGACCCAGAAAGGAGAGATCCTTCACCCTGAGGTCCTATGAGTTAGAGACACAGCATAGGGTAGAACTCAGGTCTACAGGCAGCAGAGATCAGAACTCCTGGGTTCATTTTGCTACTGTATGTTGCTCTTTGAGTATGTGAACTTATATCCAAATTCATGTTCAAGTCAACACAACACCCTCATGATGGCACTGGTCCTCTTTGAGAATGAAGGAGGGAAATCTATGGACAGATTCCTTAGAAAAGAATCAATGTAATTTTCAATTACTGGGATTTTGTTTCATAAAGGAAAGCTCCAAAAGCAGTATTTCTTGAAAAAAAACAATATGTAGGTGTTATGAAGTATACAGGAATTATAAAATATGGTCTCTACCCTTAAGAAAATTATAGTCTAAAAGAGCTATAACTAGAAGAAACTGAATTCAAGGCAATTTCAGTTGGTTTGGCAAGTAGCATAGTAAGTGTATACTGTGCCCACCCCATGGGCACAGTCATGTAAGAAGGGACAGTTTAATCACTGGAAAGATCTATAAGGGACTTCAGAGGATGGAGAAAAAGAACTACAGAATGCCCCACTTATGACAAATTTACATTTGTCCAATATTAATTAAGGCTCTCCAGTTTGCTTGGGGAAATGACATGAAACAAGACACATGAAAAGTTAAATAATGTTGCTGTTCAGTCATTTTTCAGTCATGTCTGATTCGGGTTTTCTTGGCAAAGAGACTATAATAGTTTGCCATTTCCTTCTTCAGCTCATTTTACAGAAAAGGAAGATGAGTCTTCCTGACTCTAAGCCCAGCACTCTATCCACCAAGTCACCTAATGCATACATGACCAATGACAAAATGTAAAATCAAATAAATACAGTAGGAGTTCTGAGAAGGCTGTGATGGCCACTAGGGGTTAAAGAGGCCAGGGATAGTAGCTGATTTTAGGCAAGTCACTTAACCCTGTTTTCTCCATTTCTTTATCTGTAAAATGAGTTGGAGAAGGAAATGGCAAACCACTCCACTATCTTTGCCAAGAAAACCCCAAATAGGGTCACAAAGAGCAGGACATCACTGCAACAACTGAACAATAAAAGTGCACATGATGCATATGATGGCGATACAGCAAAAGTGATCGCTATTTTTAGTACTTTTTAAAACAATTATTTCCTATTTTGGAAGGTTTGAAAGTTTGGAAGGTTTTTTTCTGCTGTTCATTTTTAAACAGTCCAATTATCTCATCAGTCTGGTGTGAATGAATGTAGTAAATCTCATTTTAACATATGCAAAAATCTCAATTTTTATGCACATCTACCCAGGAAAACCTAAATCACAGAAATTAACTGCCTCTAAGGGAAAGGCAAAAACAAATACAGAAAATGTTAGTGCTTACTCTCTTAGAAACTTGGGAGAATTTACTTCAAACAATCAGGGTTCTTCTTAATGGAAACCATGACAAGAACTGATGGCCTTCATCTTTGAAAAATCTGAATACTTTAAAGGACCACCCTTCTAGAGTCCTTTCATTCACTGACTCACCCAGTAAGCCACTAACATAATGGCATCCACATTCTCCATTCACTGAGCCTGGTATATTCAACCTGGTAGCCCAAAGAAGGGTCAGCAGAAATGCTTGACCATACATACCATTCATAGCTGCCAGGTGACCACAGAATTGTGGTTTGCCAGCACACAGGAAGACTACAGGACTTCAGCTCTACTTCTGCTATTTACGGTTTAGTCTTTTCAGTCTTCCTGACTCCAAGTTGAATCCTCTATCCAATGAGCCACCTAGCTTCCCTGTGCACAAGTATATGAATACATATAGTAACTAATATATATTATATATATATATATATGTGTGTGTGTGTGTGTGTGTGTGTGTGTGTGTGTGTGTGTACATATGCACACCCAAATACATATATATCCCTACAATTATAACGGTTGAAGGAAAACACAGTATGCCATACTCTAGGTGTTTAGATAATAAGAGTACTACAGTGCCTATTATGGACCAAGCACTATGCTAAGCATTATACAAATATCATCTCACCTGATTCTCACTGTGAGGTAGAAGTCATAATTATTTTCACTTTACAGCTGAGGAAACCAAGGTTAAGTGACTTGCCCATGGTCACGCAGCTCGTTAAGTGTTGGAGGATGGATTTGAACCTTGGGTCTTTCTGACTCAAGGTCCAGCACACTAGCCACTGTCCCACTTAGTTGCCTCTATGTTTATATGTAATATAAACAAAGTCTGACTGAAATTGGGATTTGGTCATTATTCAGATAATTTAAATCTCATCTTTTTCTTTGTAAAACCAAAACCAAAACCAAATGCAGTCCATTTTCTATTTCCAAGTAACTAATTTTTTTACCCTGAATTATACCCTAAATTTTATAAAATTCAGAGCTGGAAGGAGTCTTAGAGGTTGTGACTATGATTTGCTCAATACGATTTGCTGTTAATAAGTAACAGAGCCAAGAGATTCAAACTCAGGGCTTCCGACTCCAAATTCGGTGCTCATTTTTTCCATTATTATGTTTTTTTCATAATTCCACTACTCAGCTTTTTGGCATGACTAGTTAGGAAAAAGATTGATTGGTTTATGTGTCACTTCTTTTCCCTTTCTCAGCCCTATATTCTGAAGGATATGATAAAAAACATCTAAATGTCAAGACAACATAATCACTCTCGGGTAAATAAAAATGGATGGACATTATGATGTCACAAATCACCGATTCCAGACACTTTTATCTTTACATCCTTATATTTATTTCCTTGCAGGTTATTACTCACAAGTACCATTTTTGTTGTTTTTCACAATCTTCTCTGACATTTTTTTAAATGTAAGTCAGTGTTGTACTATTTGAGAATATGTGTGTATGCATATTGGAGAATTTAACAAAAAAAATAAATAAATGTTTCAATCAATTTGGAAATGACAAGGATCAAAAAAATTCTAGCCAGAGTTGTAACTTTCCAAAACAAACTCATTTTAATACATCATTATGAGAAATTGCTCTAGAAATTACATTAGCCTCCTAAATGGTCTCCCAGCTTCTGTTTATTTCCCTCTCCAATCCACCCTCCAAACAGCTACCAAAGTGGTACTCCTAAAGTACAAGATGCTCCCAACCTCCAGAAACTGCAGTGGGTTCTCTCCTAGCTCTAAGACAAAAACCAATTCCTCTGTTTGTCTTTCACAGTATGATTCTAGCTTTACTTACCTCACACTGCTCTCCTTCCACAATTCCAGCTAAACTGGTCTGTTTTCCATTTCTCCTCTCCATACCTTCGCATAGGATATTATTTCTCAGGCTGAAATACACTCCATTCTCACTTCCACTCTTCCCTCAAACTTCAGTCCAAACAGCCTGCTACAGAGAGCCTATCCTGATCTTCTCCACTTGCTAGTGCCCTCTCCCTGCCACCCAAAATTATTCTGAATTTAATTTTCTAAGTACGTGTCATCTCCCTGTATAGTTCATGTTTGGTTTATGTGTATCCCAAGTATAGGTATAATGCCTGGTATACAGCAGGCACATAATAATTCTAGTTGAATAAATGAATGAGTAGAAAGAATGACTGGTGCTATTATTCTCAGCCCCTCTATAAAGTTCTGACCATCTGGATTTTTTCTAATTTTGTGATTCCTCCTTCTACTCCTTTCCCTATAAATATGGGTAGCCTATGGATGTATGTGTGTGTGTATATATATATATATATATATATATATATATATATATATAAATAAAAAAAGATAGATTCTGTTATGAAACTTTTGCAAAATATATATTGTATATAATTATATATTTATTTTTAAAAGAAAATCTTTATTTAAAAGATAAATTTAATATAAAAATTAAAATATGGGTTATGGTGCCAGAATTTTGTAAAAGTCAATTGGGATGATGCACAAAACCTTGGGGTATTACAAAACCCCAGCTGGGATTCACTGCTCTGCCAATAGGTTATAAAGTATTCAGTGGCATTGGCTCCTCTCTGCTGCCTTTGTAGGAAATTAAAGTCTTGGGTCAACTCACCCAAGAAGGCTTGGCAAAAAGAAGATTATTCCTATTTCCTGGCAATGGAGGTCACCTGGAATATTAGAGGATCTAGGGTCTTTTGTTCCTTGGCTTGCTTAGACTTCTTCAATTACCCACTTCCTACAGTGGTCTACCTTATCCTTAGGCTGATAAGTTTCAATGTACCCAGACAGTGCACTGAGTTTAGTATTAATTTATATTTCTTTTTTTTAATAGTGTTTAACAAGTTTAGCAGTCCTTCAATCAGTTCCTCTTACCCACTCCTTCCAAATTTCTTTGTCCTCATAGTGACTTCCTTCCCTTTGCCCCTCCCTACACTCCTGGCCTCACTTCCTTCCATTCCCAACTTGACTCATTCACTAATATTGAAGTTCTCCACAAATACCCTTATCCTCTCCCCAGTTGTCTTGCAAAGCCCCATGTACGTTTTCCATCTACCTTGTCTGGTACTATTCATGTCCTGAACACTGGAGAAAGGGAGACAATCTGATGCTGCATGCTAAAAATTTTGGTTATCTATTCTTAATTGGAGCCCTCCCTGCTCCACAGCACTGATTGACTGGCTAGTATGGCCTTCTCAACAGCCTCTTCCTTACTCCTCAAACTGCCTTGTTTACTCTTCCCTCTCAGCAGAACTCACCTCCTACTTTACCAAGAATATAGGAGTTTGCTACCTAGAGCTCCCCATTCTCCCCTATACCCCGCTTTAAAAATCCTCTTCATTTTTCTTTATCTTCTCTTCCGCGTCAGTTTCTGAAAAAGATGAGAAGTGGTCCTTCTCCTTGCCATGGACAACCTCCACCTGTGATCTATCTATCTTCATGTATATATGTGTGTGTGTGTGTGTGCGTATTTAATTTAGTTTTATCAGCCAAGAGTCACCTTGTCACCCTTTCACCTCAAACTCCTCTCTTCCCAGTTGAGAATACAAGAAAAACAAAGCCCATTACAAACATGTATAGTCGATCAAAACAAACAAACATTGGTCATGTCCAAAAAATATTTGCCTCATTCTGCATTCTGAATCCTTTGCCTCTCTATCAGGAGGTGGGTAGCGTGTTTCATCATTAACCTTCTGGGATCGTGGTTGGTCATCACACTGCTTAGAGTTCAGTACATCGTATTCCTCACATTTATATACTACAACCAGTTCGTTTTCCAATTTGTGGATGTTCCCTCACATTCCCATTCTTCGCCCCTTCAGAGACAGCTGTGAATATTTTTGTATATTCTTAGAGTTTGTTTTAACTAGGACTAGAACCTTCCTCAATCTACCCTCTCTCTAAATATCTCTTCCTTTCTCTCCTTTACTTCCCATTTCCCTATTGAGTGAAATATATTTCTGTACCTTAACTTTAAGTGTATGTTATTATTCCTTATTTTAATCAGTTTAGATGAGAGGGAGGTTCAAGGATTTGCTATTCCCTCCCACTCCGTGCCTGTATATATGTCTCCTTGTTCACCCTGATTATGTGAGATAATTTTCCCTACACTTCCTTTCCCTTCCCACCCCACCCCCAGTGTATTCCTCTGCCCCTCTCTATTCTTTTCTTAAGATCATCAGACTATAATAGAACGACTGTCAGGTCTTGTCTAATTGAACTCCCTCTACTACCCTGATGACAATAGGGCCACAAGAGACAATTTATCATCCCTTCATATTTGTATGTAAATAATTTATCCTTGTTTAGTCCTCTATCATTTTTCATTCATATTTACCTTTTTATGTTTACAGACTCACAAATCTGCATATCCAGCCCTCATATTTCTCATGCATTCAAGTCTTAGAGTACAATTTCCTTTATAGACATCCCTACCCAGAAGTCCTATAGATATCACAAACTCAACATGGTCCAAAACTGATTTTATTATATCTCCTCAAATCCTTCCTCTAATCTCCTTCAGTCCCCTGAGGGCATCACCATTCTTCCAGTTCCCCAATACTGTAATATTAAAGTGATTCTGGTCTCTTGCCACTCTTACTCCCCATATCCAATGAGCTGCCAAGTCTTATGGATTCTACCTCTATATTGTCTACAGTACTTTTCCATCTGTCCCCTTACTTCCATTTATATAGCCTCTGCTTCAGTCCAAGCTCTTATCATGTCTTTCCCAGAGTATTCTGATAACCTCTTAATTGATCTCCCTGACTACAGTTCATCCACTACATTAATGTTTATAAAGCAAATTTGACTGTATCATTCCCCAACTCAAAAAGTTTCAATGACTCCCTATGGCCTCCAAGATAAAATACAAATGCTTCCTAGTTTTAAATGTTCTCTATTAACTAACTGCCATCTATCTTCCCACTTCTATTTCATTTTACCTCCTTTCATGCATTCTCCATTCCAAGCAATTTGGCTTATTTGATCTATACAATATTACCTCTCCAGCTTCTGAGATTTTAATGCAGGTAATTCCTTGTGTCTAGAACACCTCTGCCTCTTGGAATTCTTAATCTTTCTTCAAGACACAGATCATCCACCACCTCCTTCCCAAGGCCCTACCTTATTCTCCCTGTAGTTAATAATCTGTCTCCCTATTTCTCTCTCCCTCTGTCTCTCTCTGTCTCTTTCTGTCTCTCTCTCTTTCTCTCTACACACACACACACACACACACACACACACACACACACACACACACACCAAATAGGTCAGCTAACAAGATCCCAGCACTTTGCTAAGTTAATTAGCTAAGCTAATATTACTCAAACAACAGACATAAAGTTCATTATCAGGTCTATACTTGAATCCTTTATAGCCTGTTAGGCGCTGTCTGAACTGGCACTTGGCTGGCAATACCTCCAAGAACCCAAGGTTACCTGCATAGAAGAGGAGAATTAATCAAGTCGCCCTCTGAATAACTGATTTCTCCCCAGACCACCAGAAGATATCTGGACTGAGAGAGACCACCAGCAGATATCCAAATCACTCAAGTTCCCCATCACAACTATAACTAGTCTCCACGCCAGCTTGGCATCCGCATTAAGAACTAAACATTCAATTCATCTTTCTAAGTGATCTATAGTATAACCCCATCATGCTAACCTACTTTGTGCTAAGATATGATCTCCATCAGTCTTTTTGCCTTTGATGCATTTATTTCCTTGAAGCAGTCATTAAAGAAACAAAGAAAAATGCAGTTTTCTTAAACAATGCCACACTGCTACCACTTTTATTTAATCTTTCTGAACCACGCATATACCTTCTGTCGTATTCTAGCAATAGATCACATTCCATTATATCTCAATGATACCCATGAAGTTATATTTCCCTTCTCGCATTAAGATCTCTAGTTCATTTCATTTATTATCCATATTCTCAGCATTGGCATAATGGCAAGAGGATCATTCATTTTTGCAGATTATTTTCTCCTGCATTTTAAAAAAAATTCTTCCACCATAATTCTTCTTGTGTCACAAATGTCACTCCTTAGTATCTAGTTTACTATTTGTTTGTAGGCAATTATTTCCCTCCTCTTTCATTTTTTATTTAAAACCCTCTGGATCAAATCAGCAAATCTTGAGGCAAACTCATTCTTCTTGGTCCAGATTACATGGACTCCATTCCCAACCTAAAAGTCCATTATTGCTTTATCTTAATTTCTGATCTAAAAAATCAAATTCCATATTCTTATATCATCTTTTTACCAGTGTACTTCTTACACCAGATGTTCACTGCCCATATATCACTGTCTGGTCTAACCACCAATCAGTAGCAATGATGAAAATACCACCTTGTTGAAATTCTTCAGTTCTCGGCCCAGGACTTTGTAATCCTTTAAAATAGGTTACTTCTGTTCACTCATTCCCATATTTACCACCAAAACTGAGCACTGATTAATAGATTTGACATTTCTCAGGAAGTTCTCCATCTCAATTCAATACATGAAGATGACTCAGCTCTAAATTGACTGCGGCTTTCAGTCAACATACAGATACCTCAGTACACTGCATTGGGAAGTCTCCAACTATGATGGCACATCTTTTGTTCCAAGCTAAAAAGTGCCTAATAACAAGTATCTTTGATATTAGTGACCTCTTTGAAAGGGTGTGCTGGTAGATGTTTAACAACCAGCTCTCCTCCTTCTCTCTCTCCAAAATGTAGACAGCACACTTTAGGCTTAAATAGTACCATTAATATTTTCTCCATCATATTCTTAAGCAATGAACAAAACAAAAAGTCAAGCTCTAAATTGTAGCATTTCCAATTTCAAAGGTATAAATGCTCACACTGAAAGTTTAACAATGGGATGCGCAGATATGAGCTGACTCCAGCAAACCACTGCTTATCAGGCTCCTTTCCCTCTGGAGGCTACTTCTTCCTCAGAAATTTCAGATGTCTCCCATCATAACCTCAAAGAATCACATTCCTATTATAAAACTCTATGGATTCAATCAAGAATTTGTGTTAGATCTTCCTTCTTATTTGTGTTAGATCTTTGAACATTTAAATAAATTATTAATATTGATGGGATATGATTTCTATAATGTTAAATCATGCCTGATTGTCTAATAGAATTCCCTAAGGCAATAATGCATATGAATAAAAGAAAATGTATAACTAATTTAGACTTTCAAAATATCTCTGATAAAGCTCCAAATGAAAAAACTGAGAAGTCATGGGACACAGGGCAATTGGAAATGAGCTTGGAGACTGGAAACAAAAGGTAGGAATCCTTCGTGTGGTGAATTTTAAACAGTTTTTAAACAGAATTTAAACAGTACCTTACCTCAATACTTCAGAGACATGAGATTTCATTGGTACATCCTCTACTGGCATCTATTACCATCCTTCCACAATTCAGGAGATGATCTTCAGGTGCTGCTGAGGTCAAAAAAATTAATCATATATTTATTTGTACAGATAGTAGCCTCCTCTTCCCTCATGACCCCATCCCCACCCCAGTGAAATGTCTGCTTTTTTCATTATCTTTACATTCTCAGTGCTCATTATAAGTACCTTGTCCATGGTGGAAACTTAATAAGTTGACAAATACATATTAAATGTCTACTGTGCACCAAGCATTGTAATGTGCACTAGTAACACAGACAAAAATGAAACCCAGCCTTAGAAACCCTGGACAAATCCCCTACCCTCTCTGGATCTTAAGCTTCCTCATTTGTAAAATGGAGCTAATACCAGCGTCTGCCTCACAGAGCTCTTACAAGAATCAAATGAGATAATATACATAAATTGCCATATAAACACGAGTTATTACTGAAGTTGATTGTTATCATTTAGTTTTGTCCAACTCTTTGTGATCCCATTCAGGGTCTTCTTGGCAGAGATATTAGAATGGCTCATCATTTCCTTCTCCAGCTCATTTCACAGATGAGGAAACTAAGACAAACAGGGTTAAGTGACTTGCCCAAAGTCACACAGTTAGTAAGGGTCTGTGACCAAATCTGAATTCAAATCTTCCTGACTCCAGGTCTGGAACTCTATCCATGGTACCACCTACCTGCCTTATGGCAGCTAAAGAAGAGTAAAAATAGTTTAGCATTACAACACATCTTTGTCTGAACTAACTAACCCTCCAGTGATGAATCCTTCTGAATTTAGCTAAATTGATCCTCAGACAATAGATACCCAGTGTGTCACCAGACCTGTACCCAGAGTTTGTCTGCTTCAGGAACAACCCCAGCTTGCCTCCACTAGCATAACCTATGAGAACCTGAATCCCAAGGCCATGTCTACTCTGTCAGGAAGAGGCACTATTATCCAGAAAATTCAATTTACTTAACATTTTTTCTAAATTGTCAGACAGAAGTCATGCATAATGGAATTTCTGATTCTATAGATGACACTAAGCTTTTCTGGATAGGGATATGCTGTAGAAAGATCTCATAAGGCTGTGAAAGTGAGCAGAAATTAACTGGTGAATTTAAATATGGCATTTATTTGAGGGAAACTAAATCAACTACTCTAAGCCATCAGTTACAACTCAAGGAAGAATCTAGGAAGTCACCTTAGCAGACTTTTTGCTGCTGTGATTGATGTAGCCAAAAGGACAAAGTGAATATTGGCCAACATCATGAATACATTATTCTCCAACACAAAATCACAGCTCATTCAACCATAAAACACTTCTGATAGATCTGAGCCATGCATTTCTAGAAAAAAAAATAATAGAGCCGGAAAAAGTCAACATAAAAGCAATTAAAATGATGAAGGGGGATGGAAAAAGAAAAAGGGAAAAGAGTTCGATGTGAGAGCAAACTGAAGAGATTAGAACTTGGCAGTCTGAAATGATTAACTGAAAGGAAGTATTGCAAAAAAATTTTGAAATCTTGTAAGAAACAGCACCAGATTTTCACTTTTTCATTCCTCTTGGGCTCCAGTCTTGACTACAGACTTCTTTCTCCACCATGATTCAGCAGCCTCCCATCATAGAAGATCACTGTACTTCTGCAGCCCCTTAATTCTGATTGGTCTGTTCCATCTGGAATTTCCATTGTTTTGTTTTGATTTGCTTTTTTTTTTGAGGCAGTTGTAGTCGTGACTTGCCTGAGGTCACACAGCTAGTAAGTGTCTGAGGCCAGATTTGAACTAAACTGAACAGATCTGAACAGTTCCTCCTGACTCCAGGGCTGGTGCACTACCTCACTGCCCTTAGAACTTCCATTTTAAAGAAAGTACCCAAGCCAGTCATGTTCACTCTCCCATTCTTTCTTGGGCTCCTTTATTGCCTCTTCATACTTCTTTCTCCACCATAGTCCCATGTGGGTACTCTGACCTTCCTCTTTTTTCTTTTATATGTTATACTCCCCCATTAGAATTTAAGCTCCTTGAGGAGATACAAGTATTAAATAATACTTCTTTATTTAGCACTATAACTGGTACATAGTAAGTACTTAATAAATTCTTCTTGACTTGATTAGATTTGGACTCAGAGGACCTGCAGTTAAATCCCAGCTGTACCATTTACTATCTGTGTGACCATGGGAAAAACAGTTCTGGGACTTTTTTGTTTCCTTATCTATAAAATGAAGGGATTGGATTAAATGGTCCTTCCAGCTCTAGATTCTGCAATCCAAAATAATAGGGTGAATATGTACCTCTTCACTAAATTCCGGAATACTAGAACGAGGGGGAAATACTGGAGTAAAAGGAAGTAATAAACCTGTAAAACTGATTACTCCTAAAAGGTGATAGAGTTTGAAAATATAAACACATTCAGAAAAATTTTAGAAAAATTTATGGATTATAGACAAATTTTAAGGTAACTGAGTACCTATTTAGAATATATCCCTGAAAAATTTCATAACCTGTCAGTGGACAGAAATTGACAAATGAGAAGAGAGACCATCATAGATTATGGGTCTGCCCCAATATGGAAGTTCTTTTGTTCTTCACATCGTAATTCAATGAACACTGAATGTGAAGCATCATGGTATGATGGGAAAAGCAATGAAATTGAATCTCATCTCCAGTACTTAGATCTGTGTTTACAGGCAAGTCATTTAACCTTTCCTGGTCTGCTTCCTTATCTGTAAACATAATTATTAGAGGACTCTCTGATTTCAGTTAGTCTGGTGAACTCCTTCCCCCATTGCAGTTGGTAAATTGCTTAGTACTTTGTAGATAAACCATAGAATAAAGCAGACAAAGCCTGAGATACACAGAGGTTAGGTAACTTGTCCAGGGTCATGTAACTAGTAAGTGTAAAATGCAGGATTAAATCCAGGTTTTCCTGACCCCCGAACTGACATTCTATCCAATACATTACATAGCTTCTCACATCTGCAAAGTAAAGATAATATACTACCTACATTATCAGATTATCATGAGAAAAACATCTTGAAAATAGGAAAATGCCATATAAGTGTGAATTATTGTTATTTTTTCTTATATGTTTGTTACCTATGTAGATAATTCCATGAGGGCAAGGACTATGTCTTATTTAATTTTTCTATCTTTCTTAAAACACAATACTCTGCACACAGCAAAAAAATAAAGAAGTGTTTGTTGAATGAATGAATAATGTCAGGATTTAAACCTAGGGCAAAATAGGGCATAGAATTCCATGTCTGATCATCTGTTTTAAATCCTTTTTTTTTTTTTGAAAACTGGGTCTCCCCATCTCTTGAAGGCTACAAATATAAGGACCCAATCCCATCCACTGGGAGCTTTGTCCTCTCTATTTCAGGCCTAGGCTAGTGGAACCTCCTTAGGTAAATTGGTACCTGCTCCTGAGGGCACACTATATTAATGCTAAATTAAATGTGGACAGCTGATCAGCATACTTCCCTGAAGCTCAGAATTTGCAAGCTCAAGAGATCTGCCAATCTCAGCCTCCATGGTAGCTGGGATTACAAGCTTGGGCCACCACATGTAGCTCTAATCATTTGTTAGGTGATGAAGGGTTTCCTCTTCACTTCCACTCCCAGGAATATGAAAGAAAAAGGTTGTCCGATCTAAAGGACAAAGCCTACATTCCAACCTTCACCCTCTTCTCTCTGGTTCCTCTAGCAATGGCCCTTTCCCCCCATGTCCTCTTACTGATGTCCAGCATATATTTCAGGTACCCAGTTGTCTTCTTTCCTCCCAAGTGAAGTAATATGAGATTAAAATAAAGCAGCATTGTGATAGTTTAAAGGCATATCTCAAGCTACTTTGTTGACTCTGCACAGAATGAAAGCATTAGCTAACACCATAATGTTGCAGGTGATACTAACCAGTTCCTTCCACATGGAGCTTGTCATGACTCCACTTTTATGCACAGGACTTTCCACTTTGCTCTGACCTGCTGAGTTATGCTTCCTGTCAGGAGATTAAGGAGCTCCTCAGATGACAGAAGATAGATGCAAATGTTGCTGCTTTCAAAAGAGAAGTTCTCCCCTTCTCACAGCAGTGAAGACAATCAGAAAGAGCAGCTGATTATACTTTACATGGGGTTATAGTTAACATCAGGGATGGAGTCATGTCACCTGAATAGTTATCCTGGCATAGGGAATAAGGATAGAGAATAAGGAATATAGGGGGTAGTCTTGTGACCTAAATGCTAGGTCCTCATATAATATATGTAAAGTACTTTGCCAATCTTCAAGTGCTATATAAATGTCAACTCTAAGTATTTGGTAATTTATGGTAACCTACTTATACCTCTTCCCTCTCTCTTGACTTGCACTTGTGTTTTAAAAAAATATAGCAAAAGTTCATTTACCAAGATAAGGCCAAAATGACTTTATATAAAGAGAGACATTACAAGAAAACTAGAAGAACATGGAACATATTATTTAATCAGATTTATGGACAATTTATAAATAAACAAGATATAGAAAGCAAAGTTAGGGATAAAATGAATAATTTTGAGTACATTAAATTTAAAAGGATTTCAACAAATAAAACAAATGTGGCCAAGACCAGAAGGAAAACAGAAAACTTTTATAGACAGTTTATCAGATAAAGGAGTCAATGAAAAAATACATCAAGAACTTTGTCAAACCTGTAAGAATACAAGTCATTTCCCAATTGACAGTCAAAGAACTGCCTTTAAAATTAGACTGGGGATAAAAGAAAGAGCCATCAGAGGGGCAATACCCAAGATATAGATTGATCAGAGAACATGAAGAGGAACGACAGTGTTACCAGCCGGGAAACTGAATTCGTTCTTTCTCCTGTCCTGAAGCTGCCTGTGAGCAGCAAACAAAAGAAGGGACCCTCAGAATTTCAGAACTGTACTTCCTAAACTGACTTCTATGCTGTGACTACACAGTCATGACAATATCACATAGCACTTTTCTTTGTAATACTCAAATGTACCTATTGTGTAAATATTATACTTAACGTGTCTGATCACCCTACTAGATTATAAGCTCACTGAGGAAAGGGACCATGTCTCATAACAGCACCTCCTTTATAAGGTTATTGGGGGGGTTAAATCAAATTATATTTGTAAAGTGTCTTGCAAACCTTAAAGGGCTATATAAATATTAGCTATTATCTTTATTAGTCAGATAAATGACCAGTTGCAATGCCATGTAAGCAAGATGGGAGCCATTCACATGTGCTATATGATGAATTTGCAAAGCCAGCCACGAAGCAGGGAGGTGGACCCTTCTTACTTTTTAGTCCCCCCCACCAGCTATAATACCTGAAGACCACAAAGCATAGATTTAAAGACAAAGCAAGAAGCTAATGAGAGAGTAATTGTTTTCCTTACTAATTAAAACTCCAGAAAATCCAAAGTGGAAGTCAGACTTAACAATCCAAAAGGAAGTATGGAATATCAGAAATGGATAATTAAATCTGTGTAGTCTGCCACCCTGTGGAAAATGTTGGTATGTAGTATCAGAGTAGGCTGTGGGTAACATTGCACAGGTGGGACAGAATATGCATTCAGGGCCCCACAATCCTGTGGAAGACTGAACCTGCTCCCATCTTGTACCCTAAATTACCCTTGGAATGCAGTTGTCTATATCTTTGAATAAAATTCATTAAGTTGTAAATAGAATGATTTTTTTTTCACTTTTCTGGTAGGGTCATAGAAATCTGAATAACACCAGATTAGCTTTAGAGACTAATAACTACTTGTATCTCAGTCAGTAACCCTGACTCACCACAGCTGGTCTCTGCTGAGTAATTGGGAGAAGGCAAATGCACAGCTGATGTGCTAGTTACAGTGATATCCAGGAGATATGAAAAGAACTGGAGTAAGATTTCTAGTGCATTATAGGAAGAATTTATGGAAGGGCATATAGGCAAAGAGGAGAAACCAAGGAAAAGTTACAGAATGCATCAATGGAGGGAGTATTTACATGGAAGAGATGATGGATCTCCATTAGACTGTGTGCTCCTTAAAAGTAGAATTTTTTTAATTTTTATTCCTAGTGCCCAACACCACAACATAGTAGGTGCTTAATAAAAGTTTGTTAATTGAATGCTAAATCCATCCAAGCCTCAAAGTATAAAACTCTACATTTATAACATAGACGCTCCAGATAACTAGTAGAGTTAGGACCTACGAGTCACAATCCCTCTTTGAAAGTGGCGAGTATTATGACATCATCCTGATTATGAATTTCACAAACTTTGGGCAGTGCATCTTTACTATCATCATAGTGCACTGTCACCATCATAGCTAACTTTTACATAGCACCTACTGTATGCCAGACATTGTGCTAAGTGCTTTACAATTATTATGTCCTTTGATCCTGAGAGAACCCTGGGAGGTAGATGCTATCATCAGCCCCATTTTACAGGTAAGAAACTGAGGCAAACAGAGGTTAACTGATCTGCCTAAAGTTTTATAGCAGTAAGTATCTGAACTCAGGTCTTCCTGACTCCAGGCCCACAGTTCTACCTACTGTGCCACCTAGCTGCCACATCTTTGTGACATAGACACCCTTAGTTCTTTTTCCAATACTGACATGGAGGAGAATATGAATATATAGTAATGGAATCCAGCAACAATAATGCATTGATTTTTTTTCCTCTCCTTAAATCCTGATCACCATAATTAAGATACATATTCTTTTCCTTACCCATAAGATACCGACATATTATTTATCATATTTCAAGATAATAGGCCAGCATAAATCAAGCTTAGTATTTTGTTCAATGAGAAATTTTAAAGTGAAAAATTAATTTGGGTCAACTGATTTGGGGGTCTGTGTATGTGTATGTGTGTTCGTCCTTCATTGCCAAAGACCATGCCATCAGAGAAATAATGGCATGACTTGCACTTGACTTTGTTTTGCGTGAGGGAGGGCTGTGCAGGTCACCAGTCTCACTTCTCCTCCACAGCCACCTGAATCCAGTGACCAGATATTCATGAGGATGACAGGAGATTACCTAGGAGGAGGCAACTGGGGTTGTGACTTGCCCAAGGTCACACAGCTAGTGAATGTCAAGTGTCTGGGGTGAGATTTGAACTCAGATCCTCCTGACTCCTGCACTGGTGCTCTAGCCACCGCACCACCCAGCTTCCCCACTATAGGGTAGCACCATCTATACATGCTACCTCCATGTTCTCATCACCCACTCATTCTTCAATCTCTTGCAATCTGGATTCTATCCCCACCAATGCTCCAAAGACGTCAGTGAATTCTCAATTGTCAGATCCAATGGATTTTTTTCCAGATTTCATCCTTCTTGACTTTCTGAAGTTTTCAAGAGTCAACCACCCCTAAGTCCCTTGAAATGCCTTCCTCCCTTACTTTCCATGACACTGCTCTCTGTAAATTTACTTTTCCTATCTATTTGTTCATCTTTCTCAGGTCTCTTTTGCTGGATCATCATCTATGTTCTATCCCCCTAAGTATTGTTGTGTTTGTCCTTCATTCTCAAAGAAGACCATGACTCAGGGAATGAGGACATGATTTGTAGGTGACTTGGATTTGAAGGAGGGCTGTATAAGGCCACCAGCCTCACTTTCTCTTCCACAGTCATCTGGGTCCAGTGGCCAGATATTCATCAGGATAACTGGATATGGACCAGGATGCAATGGGAGACCCTGGCCTTTTTAGGCTGTGGTCTTTCCAGGTGCTCACTTGGAGTGGTAACACCCATTCAGTGAGTCAAGGGATGGCCCCTTTAATAAAAATTTTTTTAAAAAATCAAACTGGGAGGGAAAGACCCTCAGGATTGCTGGCCAAAAGAGAAATAGTTACATTCACTCTGTGACAGGAGGGCAGATACCTATTGTCCAATCTTATGAGATCCACAGTGAAGAGAGTTTAAGGCTTGGTCTTTAAGAAATCTAGCCAGTAAACCAAGTTAATGAGGCAGATTTCAGCCAACAAAATAAACTTTCTTTTGAGTAGGGCATCATCAGGTGAAGAGAAGAAGGAAGGAAGAAGAAGGAAAGAGGGAGGAAGAAGAAGGGAGGAAGGAGGAAGAAAGAGGAAGGAGAAAGGAGGGGGAATACAAGGTGTCCCCTAAGCCTGGGTCCATAGCCCTCTTTCTTATCTCTCTCTATTAGTACTCCCATGACTTCAATGATAACCTCAATGCAGATGAATCTTAAATTGATATTCCCACCCTCAGCTAATCCCAGAGTTCCAGTCTCTTATTTCCAGTTTCCTACTAAATATGTCCACATGGACTTCCTACTGGCAACTCACCATGTGCAAAAATGAACTTATAATTTTCTCCTAAAACTTGCCTCTTCTCCTAGTTTCTGTTGATGGAAATTTTCTCCAACACTCACATTCAGAACTTCAGTTACTTTGATTCTTCCCTCTCCCTCATCCGCCACATTCAATCAACTGTTAAGTCCTATGGATTTGACCTCAGCTATTATCTCTTATATCAGTACCAAACCTTTCTATTCATACTTCTACTACTTTAGTTCTTATCCTCTTTACATTATATATAGGATCATAGATCTAGAGAAGGGGTTCTTAGGGTGGGAGTCCCCAAGACTTATTCTGTAATATTTTGATAACTAGATGTCAATACAATTTGTTTCCTTTGTAAAAATGTCTATTTTATTTTATGCATTTAAGATCGTTATTCTGGGAAGGAGTTCATAGGCTTCATCATCAGGCTGCAAAGAGATCCACGACACAAAAAAAAGTTTAAGAATCCCTGCTCTAATTTTGGAGAGTAATTTGCAACTATGCCCAAAGGGCTATAAAATTGTGCATATCCTTTGACCCAGCAATACCACTACTAGGTCTATGTCCCAAAAGAATCAAAGGAAAAGGAAAAGGTCCCAAATGTACATAAATATTTACAGCAGCTGTGTTGGTAACAAAAAAAAAAGTGGTAGCAAAGAATTGGACATTGAAGGAATGCCCATCAACTGGGGAATGACAGAACAAGTTGTGGTAGATTGTCATGGAATACTATGGTGCTATAAGAAATGACAAGCACAGTGGTTTCAGAACAACCTGGAAAGACTTACATGAAATTATATGCAAGATTGCTATATGCAGTAAAGCAATAATGTAAGGATAGTCAATTGTGAATGGTTTAGCTCTTCTCAGCAATACAATGATACAAAAAAATCCCAAAGGAGTTATGATGAAAAATGCTATCTATGCTATCTAGAGAAAGAATTGATGGAATTTGAATGCAGATCAAAGCATATTTTTTTTACTTTATTTTTCTTGGGTTTTTCTCGTCTGTGTTCTCTTTTGAACATGGGTAATACGAAAATACATATTTTCATGACTGCACATGTATAATCTATATCAAAGTGCTTGCCTTCTCAAGGAAGGGGGAGCAAAAGGAATTTGAAAAATCAAAAATTATTTTTAAAAAAAGATTGTTTTAAAATTAGTAATTGAAAAAAAAAAAAATAAAAACATTCTTTTAAAAAAAGAATCTCTGATCTAGAATGAGAAAAGACCTCAGAGGTCAAGTGGTTCAACTCTCACATTTCACAGAAGAGGAAACTGAGATGCATAAAGGTAAAGTAGTTGGATCACAGAGGTAGTAAATAGCAAGGCAAGGATCTGAACCCAGAACCTCTGACTGAAAAGCTAGTTGTTTCTCCTGCACAGCTCTGCCTCTAATAATGAAGACAAAGCAGCAAGCAGACTCTTTGCTTTCCACTACCATTTCTAGACCCTTCCCTTTGCCACCCAAAAACCACTGCTACTTTGAGGGTCATTCCATTTACCTATATCACCTAGTCTAAAGGTCCCAGCTATCTATCAGTCTTTAAGGCATTTGCCTCCATTTTCAAGGAGAGTTTCTTTCTCACTCTTTAATTCCACCCCTAAAATGGACCTCTTTCTATAGAACTTCAATATGTCAACTGAGACTTTCTCAAGCACCCTGCCTCTCAGTTAACCAGCCTCAGCTCCCATGACCTTTACCCCCCATCCACCCCACTTCAGCCACCCCCTGAAATCAATCAATAAACATTAAGTGTCGACCACGTGCCAGAAATTATGCTAAGTCCTGGGGATACAAAAAGAGGCAAAAGACAATAAGTTGTCCTCAAGGAGCTAATGGGAGAGACATGTAAATAAATATTTACAAAGCAAGCTATATATAGCATAAGCAGGAAAGAATTAACAAAGGGAAGGTACTAGAAGTAAGAGATAATATTCTATCTCTCATGACCTTTAATCCTGAAATTCCTTTCTCTAATTATAACCTTTTAGCCTCTGCCTCTGCCTCATTTCTCCTAAAATTATTATTTTTCCTTACTCTGACCTCCACCCTGTCTAGATGTTCTGGAACATAACCTTTGCTTTAACTTCATATTTTTCCCTTCATAGGCTTGACCCTGTGGTTGACCCGTTTGATTATGCCCCATCACTTGGCTTTGTATGCAATGTCACCATTCATGTCTTGCCAAATCCCACCCTCGATTATCCCTACCTTTTTTGCCTTCTCCATCCCTACTTCCATGCTATTGAATACAAACAACTTTAGAAGACGGAGCCTACTACAGATTTGGGTTGTTTAATTCCATTCCACAAGCCCTCACTGTTGCACAGTAATCCTTTCATTCTACCTTACTTGGCTCCCTATGACTCTACAGAAGATATTACAAACTTTTTTCTTCTCTTTTCAAGCCCTCAATATTACCCTCTCCTTCCTTCTCAGTAGAAAATCCTGCCTTCTACTCTAAGAGAAAATAGAGTCCATATACCTTGAGGTCCCTCTTCTCCCCTACTGTACACTTTTAAATACCCTCTATAACATCACTCATTCTCTCCTCCTCTGACTTCCTTTTGTACTCCCAAACTCCGTGCCAAGGCAGACTCTTCTGGTTGTGGTCCTGATTTCATCCCTTCCTATCATCTTTAGGAGTATCTTCAATCTCCCCTTATTCATTGGCTCCTTCCTGCTACTAAATATTTCCCTGTATTTCCCTCATTTTTAAAATTTTTTCATTTGCTTTTCCTACTAAATTGACTTTCAAGTTATCATTCAATATATTTTCTTCCTTTCATAGTAAAATACTGAGAAAAAGTCATTTAAATGTGTTATGTCCATTTCTTCACACCCCACTTACTTCTTGCATCCTGGCTTCCAAACCCACCACTGACCTGAAACTGTTCTCTCCAAAGGTTACCAATAATGTCTTAACCACTAAATCTAATGAAAGGAAGCCTTTCTGTATCTACCTTAGTTCTAGTGCCTTCTCTGTGTTGATTATTTCCTATTTATCTTGTATATAGTTTATTTGTACGTATATTTATATATTGTTTCCCCTATTAAATTGTGAGCTCCTGGAGATCAGATTGTCTCTTCACTTTCTTTCTCAGTGCACAATTAGCACAACACCTGGCATATAGTGGGCACTGAAATTGTTATCAACTAACTGACTGTTGAGAATCCACATTCTAATATTTCTGTAGGCTTTAACATTAATCATCCCCTTCTCCTGGATACTCTCTCCTCTCTAAGACACTCTTTCGTGGTTTTTCACTTGCATTTCTGACTGCTGTTTCTCAGTCTAATGAATTAGGTTATCCCTTCTGCCCTGCCCAATATGTGTAGACATGTCAAGTTTAAGATGCCTACAGCAGAGGTGCAAATTAATGGCCAGTTGCAAAACCTACCCAGTGTGGCCAGATCCAGATTAAAACATAATTGGAAAATATTTTTTAAAGAAACTAAAATACAATATAACCTAGATAATGTTAACTTGTGATTTCCCAAATCAATGGTCAGTCTGCAGGGATCTATTTCTGTTTGACACCACAGGTCTACAGAACATCAAGCAGTTGGAGATGTAAGGCAGGAGGTCAGTGGAGAGGTAGAGTTGTACAGCAGACCTGATGAGTAGATTAGAAACTTATCAGCATAGGTATGATAACAACACATGGGAGCTGATGAGATCATGAAGTAAAACAGTACAGAGGGAGAACAGAAGAGCCCTGTGGGATGGACACACACAGTTAGCAGGCATGCCTTGGATGAAGATCCAGCAAAAACAAGTAGTCAGATAGGTAGGAAGAGAACCAGGAGAGAATAGTAGCCCCAAAACCTGAAGACAATAAAGTATTGAGGAAAAGAAGGAGACTGAGGGTATCAAAAGATGGAGTCAAGAATAAAAAAGGAACAAGAAAAGGCCACTGGATCTGGCAATTAGGGGAACACTGGTAATTAGGAAAGAGGACTTTTGGTGAATGACGAGGTCAGAAGCCAGATTATAGAGAGGTAAGAAAATGGTGAGAAGTGAAAGCCACAAAAGCAGAAGAGATATGGGATGCTTAATTAGCAGGAATGGACAGATCAAAATAGCGATATGGCATGTTTGTGGGAAGTAGCCAATAGACAGAGAGAGATGGAAGACAATGAGAGTGGGGAGGGGGCCATAGGGTCACCTGTGAGTGTAGAGGGGCTTTCCTTGGCAAGAAGAACTACTTCTTCGTGTAAGAGAGGAGTGAAGAAGACAGTGACAGAAGGCATCTGAGTTATATGAGGTAAGGAACAGGGGGAAAAGAAAGAGCTCTAAGGCAGAAATGTTTTCAGTAAAATATAAGACAAAGTACTCAACTGAGAATGTGAAGGAGGGAGAGTCACTGTGGAGAGTGGGATACTAAGTTAGTTGTTCATGTCTGACTCTTTGTGACCCCCAAACAGGGGTGGCTTAACATTTTCTTTTCCAGCTCATTTTACAGATGAGGAACTGAGGCATACAGGTTTAAGTGATTTGCCCAGGGTCACATGGTAAGTATCTGAGGCCAGATCTGAACTCTTGAACGTGACTCTTCCCGATTCCAAGCCCAATGCTCTACCCACTTCTCCACCAAGCTGCCCTAGTGAGTTAAGTAAATGTAATTAAAATTATATTAATAACAAAAACTAACCCAAGTTAGATTATGTACTATAAATTTGCAGTACAACGGACTGGAATGGTTTTGTGATTTTCCTCTACTTCTGTATAGGAAGTAGAAGCAGTAGATGTTGGGCATAATCAAAGGTTGAAGCTTGCCAAGGCAAAATGGGCAGGATGATACTTGGACAGTGTAGAGATGAGCTGGTTCACTAAGGAGTCAAGACAGGGAAAGGAGAAAAATGTGGCTGCAGAGGTGATGGCCCGGGAGAGAACTGAGGGATGTGGGCACTAGAGGTTATGGAGTGGATAAAGAGTGAAGTCTGGTATTGTAAAGCAGAGGGAATTGTGGAAAGCTGACACAGATCATGATTGGATCGGATCAGGGAATTTCAAAGTTCATAAACACAGAGGTGGTGTATTTGTGGGTGAGGCTAAAGTGGGGTGGAGGAGTAGGTCATAGGAAAAGAGTTGGTTGAGGAACCAGTCAGTAAGTGCTCATTGAATATTTAGTACATGCTAGATGACTGCACTAGGCATCACTGGGAATAGAAAGATAAAAGTAACATAAAATCAGCCCTTAAAAGGAATTTGCAATCTAGTGTAATGAAGCAGATAGATAGCTATAGTTATATATGTATACATACCCATATATATGTGTGTGTATACACATGCATATATTGCACACATACAAATGTATATATATATATGTACATATATATATATTGTGTAACCACTGGATGTCAGCATGGTAGCCAGCTGTCTGGAAGCTCCTCACCCACTCCCTCACCTCAGGAAGTGAGAAGAATAATATAAATCCTCCCAGACAAGCCTACTAGGGCCAGCACAGGGTGCATTTCCTTCCTAGCCACTTATCTGCTCCTCCCTTTCATTCCAGCCTCCAGAGTCCAAGGGCTACACTCTGCAAGGGAGACAAACCTAGTCATTAAAAAGTCATAGAAATGGAAAAAAAAATGTTTCAATAAATCAAAGGGAAGGAGAAAAGCTCTAGACTCTCCATTTTTAGGTTCTCTGCCTGTTGGGATGTTTATCATATTATTTGTGAAATAAAATAAATCACTATTATCTTGACCTTAACCCCAAGGTAGGCAGCTAGGTGGTACAGTCGCTAGAGCACTGGACCTGGAATCAGAGAGATTCATCTTCCTGAGTTCAAATCTGATCTCACTTACTAGTTGTGTGACCCTGAGCAAGTCACTTAACCCTGTTTGCCTCAGTTTCCTTACCTGTAAAACAAGCTAGAGAAGAAAATGGCAAACTACCCAGGATCTTTGCCAAGGAAACCCTAAATGGTGTTATAAAAAGTCAGACACCCATTGAAAAATAATTGAACATAAAAAATCCTCTAAGTGGCTTCCTTTTTTAAAAAAGAAAGCTTTAATTGATGCATTTTTGCTTTTTACTTCACCATCATTTTCCCCAGTATCCCTTGTCCTCACAGAGAGCTATTCCATACAACAAATGTTTGAAAGGAAGGAAAAAAACCAAATTAGAAAAAAATTAACTCAATGCATTGAAAAAATCTGAATCTATATGTAACCTGTGACACTGGTGAACCTTCCACTTCTGGAAGAGTAATTAGGAGTGTCCTTCCATTTGAGCACATGCTGAATCTTTATAATTTTGTTATAGTCATTTTTGATTTTTTTCATGTGTGACTGTCCTTTCCATTTACATTGCTACTGACATTGTGCATATTGTTTTCTAGGCTTTGCTTAACTTCACTCTGCACCAGTTCCTGTAGATCTTTTCAAGCTTCTCTGTATGCATCATACATATCATTTCTTACAGTAAAGTAAGAGTCCATTACAATTTCTTTAACCATTCCCTGAATGTTAGGCATCTACTTTGTTCCCAATTCTTTGCTATCACAAAAAGTGCTGTTATAAATATTTTACTGTCTATGAGATCTTTCTTCTTATCAATGACTTTCTTGAGGTATAAGCCTAGTAATGGTGTCTGGTTCAAAGAGTATAGACACTTTAGTCACACTACTTTCCTCAATGGTTGTACTATTTTACAGATGAATTCTAAACTGTCAAATGAAAACAGGAAAATTCCAGCATATGTACTCTGTGAAGTATAAAGCCCCCTCAGAGGCATCCTTGATCCTAGTTAAAGACAACATGTCCACAAAACAAGAAAACAAACTTTTTATCCAAAGAAATAAGGCATAAGGAAAAATAGCCTCACAATAGATAAAGGTAACAGGGAACTTGGGAGTCAAATCTTAGAAGGGACAGGAATTGAGAGCGAGAAAAAACCTGGGTGCTTTCTTACCTTCTCACCTTTCTTACCTATTTCACCTAAATGTCACCTGTGTCTATTACTGTCTCTGCCTCTGTGTCTCTCCTCTCTTATGGCTGTCTTTCTCTGCCTTACATTTAACTCAACCATCACTAATTGTCTATTTTCAATTGAATGTTTTTTCCAAATGGTATGACAAGTCTTGACTAGAAAAAGATAAGCCAAAACTACCAATCCTCATGTGCTTATCTATTGTTTAAAATATTTGCCCCTTGAGGTCTTTAGCACTGGGCTCCCCCAGCCCAACAGGGAGTTATACAGGTACACAAGTAAATAAAAAAATTGATACAAGTTCATCTGGGGAGAAGGGTATTATTACAGAGTACAGGGGAGGGAATGGGGAGGTGGTAGTTGACATTTTGTGCATTCAGCTAATCAACAAATATTTATCAAGCGTTTACTGTGTGCCAGGAATTGTGATAAACAATGGGGACATAGAGATAGCTAGATGACACAGTAGATAGAGCACCCAGCCTGAAATCAGGAAGACCTGAGTTCAAATTTGACCTCAGATACTGATTAGCTAGTCATTTAATCCTGTTTGCCTCAGTCTCCTCATCTGTAAAAGGAGCAGGAGGAGGAAAAGGCAAACCACTCCAGTATCTTTGCCAAGAAAGCCCCAAATGAGTCAGACACGACTGAACAAGTAAGGATACAAGGAACATTTAAAAGTACAGATCGTACCCTCAAAAAGCTAACACTCTAGTTTGAGAGACAACATGTATGAATAAAAACAGCTATGTACAAGATAGAGCAGAGGAGAATTCATTTATTTAAAAGTGAATATTTGAAAAAAAAGTCAAATTGTACTGATGTTTAATAGTAAGTTTATAATAATTTTTTAAAAGAATTATGGGACTGGAGGTTTGGAAGTAGGTTTGGGATGATGCAAGACTCTAAGAGTCTTCTGCAGAAAGATAAACTTATAAGTTGATGAGATCAGTGAAGGGAAGAGAAAATGGGAATTGGAACAATGCCAGAGGGCTGAACCAAACCTGGGGAACACCCTCATTCCAGGTATATGTTGGATGAGAACCCAAGGTCAGGAACAGGGGCTGTTGGAAAGGAGTCTTCCAAGCAGCAACAATAGCACGATAGATATTTATTTGCTGAGGGAATCAGAGACCTATCTGTTTTTTCAAACATCCCTCATTCACATAACATTAACAGAGGAGAATTATACACAGGGATTTGCTATAACTGATGAACATTTTTGTGCCCTTTTTTCCCCCTCTCAAAACTAGCACAGTATTTTGTACATAATATTTAACACATTAATTTGCCTAAACTTCATCCAAAAATCACTGGTTATATTAATTTCCTTATTATATGAATAGCCTCTCTTTCATTCCTCAAGACACAACAATAGATTCCAAGAGGCAAACAGAGGGTTAAAAATGTTCTTTACACCCATCTTGCAAAGAAGGAACTCTCATCTTCTTTTAAACCCATGGACTTTCCTCTTTGAGTTTAAGATAGCACAATTTCTGCCAAAAATTAGCATGTTATATAATATTAATTTATTTCCTTGCTCATTTTGAAATATAGATGTGGTCAACAGGCTTCCTTACCTTCTTGGAGCCAATTCTAATTTATCTGAAAAATACCTCCCCCTCAGTACCTCACAAAATTTTCTAATTGGGAATACTTCTACAAATTGTAAAACATTATATTAATGTAAAATGCTGATACTGTCCTTGGTATTACAATCTTTATAGTTCCATCGTCAACTTTTAGGGACATATTTATGAAATTAATGGTCCCACACCACGGTTACCAACAGAACGCTGTAAGTGAAATGGCAAATTCTGGTAAAGTAAAAGGGCAGACAGCATTTAAAAAAAACACTTTTCAGATTCTCATAGGCAAAGAAAAGTTGTCCATTAGTCCCCTAGTTGATAATACAGCTTAATGATTTATGGGCATAGTTGTCAGCGCCTTGTGGTAATGCACAATAAATAGCTTTTCAGATTGATTAATGGTAGAACACAAGCATAGGCAGTGAATCTTAGCGGCTGTGTTATTGCTTTTATGTGCTACTAAAACTAAAAGCAGGATCCTTAAGAACCAACTAAAAGGATAATTATTGCACAGGGCCAGGGGAGGGTGTCTAGGTTTTCCCATCTGTGAACCAGATTGTAAACCTTGTTTAAAATGAGCAAAAACACATACTTTAATTAACTAATTAAAATGTTCTTGGGTTAGGGATCAGCTGAGGTAATTACAAGAAACATAAATGATGCTATTGTGACATCTTTGTGAATAACTAGAATTCACTCTAGTAACTCCTGTGGTTCTTCTCTCCCATCTTTTGGTCATTCATCAGTCAACAAGCATTTACTGAATGATGACTAAGCCAGGAATGATGATAAGGTCTCACACAGAAGGTGGTGCTCGACCTGAGTTAGTGTTTATGCTGACATCTTTTGAGGAATCAATTAAGTTATGTACACGTTGAATAAAGGAAAAAACTGAGTCCCAGAGAGTGACTTGTCCAAAGTCACGTAGCCTGTGAGTGAAAAGTCTGGGAGTCACACTCAGAAGTATTTGATGCATTACTGCAAATAAAACCACACCTGAGCAGATTATTTTGCTTTACAAATAACAGATGCAGACAACAGATATACAATAAAGGTAAATAAATATAGCAACCAAAGAGGCACAGGTAATGAAATAAATTGCTCTGGAAAAAGGAAGGTAAACAAAGTAAAAAGAGAAAGACAGCTAAGGGTTAACAACAACAAAATAACCTAGAGGTTAATAAGAGGTTTCTTTTTTCAAGCATACCGGGATACAAGGTGATAATAGTTAAATAGAGGTGATGGTGGAGGACCAGGAGCGACAGATGATGGACTACCCCATGATGCCATGCCTACAGGAAAATCAATGTGTTGGGTTTTTTTTTTTTTTGTGAGACTAAATTGTAGAATAGGAGAGTACATAAAAGTGGAGAGAAAATATGTGATGCATCCTAAAATCAAGTCTAAGATTAACAGTGAAAGGAAAATAATTCCTGTCTTCTCTCAAGAAGAAGGCCTCAGGGGCAGCTTGGTGGCACAGTAAGTAAAGCATCAGCCCTGGAGTCAGGAGGACCTGAGTTCAGATCCAACCTCAGACACATGACACACTTTCTAGCTGTGTGACTTTGGACAAATTGTTGAACAGAGGGAACAAAATGAAGAAGTCCTTTCTTTAGTCATAGAAAGGGTTTCGATTGAGGAGCATTACCATGGGGAAGAGAGATATTCTGTAATGGCAGGGGATATTATAATGTGTAATTAATTAGCATTGTATTATGTATTAGTTATGATAGTATTAATTAGTAATTAATCTTCAGGGATTTTTATGTTTAAGGAAACTACTTATTCTGTCTCAAGAGAAAAAGAATCAGAGTTCCTGGGGGTAACTAGGACCCAGAAGAATGGGAGGGCACAGACCCCAAGAGGAGATTTCATGGAAAATAGGGGGAAAATAATAATTCAGAAGGCACAGAGTAGTAATGAATTTCATAATCAGAGAAAATGGAAAATTCTTACCAGGAATATCCTCTTTACCACTTGAAGGAACTGAACATCTAAAAGGGATTTATAACAGAAAAAAAGCACCAGGCACTAGATCTACAATAATATCTGCAATAATACAGAAATGATTAAAAATGAGGAACTTTAAATAGGTACCTTGGAAGTTTTCATTCCATAAGGAATACAGAGACTAAAGAAGGCTAAGGAAACATAAAGTTCACAAATCAAGGAATAAAATTCTAGAATAGACAAAAAGGGGAAAGGATGAGGGAAAGCAATCCTTTTTTTAAAAAAAAGAAAGCACAGAAAATGAAATTTTAAAACCTAATAATCAAAACTAATTGAAGGAGAGAAGGAAGACTTTACTTAATTGCACTGAAGGGGGAAGAAAGAACTGTACTAGGTCAATAAAAGGAGAAAAAGAAAAAGGAACTACTGAGTTAAACAAAACTCCAAAACTAAGGAAAGAAATAATAAACAGGAGAAGAGGGGGCTTTGAGGTGAGGGAAAGAGAGCTAGTGAGAACAGGATTCCTTTAAAGCAGATTAAGCTAAAATAACTAATGAGACAAAGTATTTCTTTTAAAAGAAGAAAAAGGGGGAAAATATTCTAATTGGGGAAAAAAAATTAGAGACAAATGGAAAAAAAAATAGAAATCTAATTCTCATAAGTTTAAATATGAATGGATAAAACAATCCAATAAAATGAAAAGAGTGATAGATTGTATAACTGAGTTAAAGATCTTCCCCACCCATTAATGGGCCTGCCCATTAAGGGAAGCTAGATTAGGGAAGGCCTACACGTATTGTTAATTTTCTAATGAGGTACTGGTTCCAAAGGGTCCTGACACCCTCTGGCTCCGAAAAGTGTATAAATACTCTGAGGTGAGGTTTTACTTTTGGGCTTACTGATTTGTTTGGCCAGATAAGACTCTGGGCAGTCACTAAGGAACCCCTCCCCCCTATCTTTGAAAACCCAGATGCTGGTGCTTTTCTCTCTGGTAACTATGTATGTAAGTACTGGTAGACAGTTGGAAGCCCTGTCCGTTGATCTGTTTCTCTGTATTTTCTCTGAGGCTCAGGGTGCTGACTATTCCCCTGAACTAAGTGAATGATATATGTGCTCCATTAAAGTGACTGTTGACCCCTCAAAGTTGTTTTCCTATTGGAAAAGCAGATCTAAGAACCTGTACAGCAAGCCATCCTGGATGTGTCAGGGTACTTGCTTTTATAATAACACAAAAAGAGATTAATAAAAAAACTACATTTTGCTGAAAGATACTATAGACCACAAACCAAATGTTAATATTAAACTAATATGCTCCAAATTTCCTTAGCATCTAAATTCATGAAGGTGAAAACTAAATTATAACAATATAGACACAGTAAAACAATAGTGGCAGGAGATTTTAGTATCCTTTTCTCAATGTTAAATATATCTAGCAGAAATATAAACAAAAGAAAAATATAAAACTGAACAAATTGCTAGAGAAACTGAAGCCAAAAGACATGGTATCTTCTAAACATCACTGATAAAAAAAAAAAATATATGTTTTTCTCAGTGTCTAATGGAATTCCTACAAAAATTATCCATGTCTTAGGGCATAGTGATATTGTAAATAAATGTTTAACAAAAAGAGAAAAATTTAGTAAACACAACCTTTACAGACCATAATACATTAAAAATAATACCCTGGTTTAGTTAGTGGGAATATATGGGTTTCATAAATGAGCTTCATAGGACACCTTATTAATTTTTGAGAACTATTTGTGTAATTTTGGTACTAATTTTTCTGTAAAAGTCTGAAAATGATAAGTAAAACTAAAAGCTTGTTTTTTGAAAAGACCAATAAAACTGGTAAATCTTTTACTAGTAGGATTCAAAAGAAGGCAGAAAATCAAAGCAACAAAATAGCGAATAAACAAGGTGAAATCACACAAACACACAACTACACAGAATAGTTACCAGAACCTACTGTGAACAATGAATTATGTGTTTACAAAACTGAGAACACAAAAGAGAGTAATACCTCCAAATATATAAAACACTCAGACTAATATAAGAACAGATAGATATTAAATTATCCAGTCTTAGAAACTTAAGGAACCACTAAATAAAATAAAAGTCCTAGTCCTGATGAATTCATGGAAACAAACTAGAAACTTTTCCCACAAATATGAGAATAAAGCAAGGATGCTCACTATCCCTCACTATTAATCAATGTAGTTCTGGAATGCTAGAAATGGTAATGACAAGAAAAAAGTTAAAGGGGGCGGAGCCAAGATGGCGGAGTAGAAAGACTCACTTTTACTAGCTCCGAACCCACAGCCCATGGATTTCCTGTAAGAAGAACTCCTGACAAATTCTGGAACAGTCGAAGCCGCGCAGCAACACAGTGAAGGAGATTTCTGTTGCAGAGAGCCCTGAAAAGCTGACCCCAGGGGTCCATCGAGCCCCGGACGGGAGCGGAGCCCTGCCCTGGCCGCGTGGCACTGAGAGGAGCGAGCAGACCCAAGCAGGCTTCAGGGACCCGAATCTCTGGCAGTCGCGAAGGTCCCTCCACCCACAGACTCGCAGTTCAGTGAGAGAGACGGGCGGAGAGGGGAGCAGGGTATCTCCGGGACTCGGACCCTCTCGGGAGGCAGCCGCTGCAGCAGAGGCCGAGGCAGCTGAGGCCAGAGGCTCCAAGAGCAGGCAGGAGCTCAGCAGCATCTCCATTACAAAAGATCTCTGCATAAACCCCCTGAGGAACTGAGCCTGAGAGGCAGCCCTGCCCCCACCTGAGCACCAGCAGATAAGCTCCCATTGAAGAGCAGTCAGGCCTGCCGCCAAAAGCCCTGAGGCTGAGGAGCAGCATTTGAATCTCAGACCCCAAGCACTAGCTGGGCTGATCTAGGCTGGGGTGGAGAAGACTCTCAGAAGTCAAGTAACTGTCTGGGAACATTTAAATCTCAGACCCCAAGCACTAGCTGGGCGGATCTAGGCCAGGGGGTGGAGAGGACTCTCAGAAGTCAAGTAACTGGCTGGGAAAATGCCCAGAAAAGGGAAAAAAACTAAGACCATAGAAGGTTATTTTCTTGGCGACCAGATGATTGCGCCATTCCTCTCTGACGATGATGAAGAGATCTGCTTACCATCAGGTAAAGACATAGGAGTCAAAGCCTCTGTA
>CM053773.1:96488111-96533845 GCA_028658325.1 Potorous gilbertii | reverse complement strand
AGTTTGGTTTTGCAAAAACTTTTCAGTTTAAAGTAATCAAAATTATCCATCTTGCATTTTATAATACTTTTTATCGTTTCTTTAGAAAAAAATTCTTCCCCTCTCCATAAATCTGATATATACACTATTCCTTGCTTTTCCAGTTTATTCATGGTATCAATCTTTATACCTAAATCATGTACTCATTTGGACTTTATTCTTGTGTACGGTGTCAGGCATGGGTCTATGCCTAATTTCTACCACACAGTTAACCAGTTTTCCCAGCAATTTTTGTTGAACAGTGAGTTCTTATCCCAGAAGTTGGGGTCTTTGGGTTTATCAAACAGGAGGTTGCTATATTCCTTGCCTACTGTGTCTTATTACTGTTTAAATAGAGGCCTTCCTATGGGGTTAGTATGGGAAAGGTTAAAAAAAAAGACAGGATATTCAACCTCTGAATAATTTTCAGTTTCCTTGAACTGATATGACTTCATGATCTTGGCCAAATGCCATCATTCCTCCTTTCTATTTCTGACCCGAGATAAGCCAGGAGGAATGCATTATCCAAGACTGTGAATCAAGCTGATGATGGGAGTATGGAGAGGCTGCAAAATTCGGACCTTATGTACGCAACTGGCCCAGCTCTTACATTTTCTATAGAAAGGTAATTATAGACTAGTACCATCTTAGTTGGCTGAAGTTAAGTTTACTGCTTTGTCTGTTTATCTATGGTATTTTGAAAACGTTAAACCATGTTTCTCCATGGGGATGCTGTAAGAACAGAAGGAGACAGCATACGTGAAGTGCTTAAGGATTTCAAGAGGAAAGACTGACTGACGTATGTAACTATGGTTTTTCCAACTACTGTACAGTCTACAGCTTTCTGGTGCCATCTAGTGCTTTTTAGAAATAATGGTGCTCTTGTCTACAGAAAGAACTGCATCATAGTGTCATAGATTTGGACAAGAAAAGGACGTCTAACGCCAGGTTGTTTGAACCTCTCACTTTATGGATGAGAAAACTGGGGCACAGGGAAGTTAAATTACTTGTCTAAACTCACAGCTGTAGTAAGCTGCAGGGGGATTGGGAGGGATCTGAACCCAGGTTCTTTTTGTCTATACAGATAGCCCTGATGAAGTCAGGCTTCCTGGCTAAAAGGAGGAACGGACTTCTGACAGGACAATGAACAAATGTCATGGAGTCCTGGTAAATTCTATGGCTATCTGTCTCATTCCGTATACTGCACTCAATCCACCCAGTTGGGGGAATAAACTAGTAGCTAAGTAAGGTGTTAGTTGATAAACATTTATTCTGCACCTACTGTATTCCAGGTACTATCCTAAGGCTGGGCATATAAAGAAAGACAAAAGATAGTCCCTGCTCCCAGGGAGTTCACAGTGGAATGGGGGAGATGACATACAAACACAATATAGATAGTATAAATTGGAGGAAATCAACCGAGGAAAGGCAGGAATTAAGTCTAGGGATGGGTATCAGTAAACAGGCCTGGAAAGAGGAAGCCATAAGCATGAACTCCCTTTTTTCCAAGAGCAAAACTCCATCCCAGCAATCATTGCAGCCTTCTGCTATAGGAATAAGGCACTAAGAAATTCAGAAGGGAATAATTAAGGTCCAATTGCAGTGCTTCCTGTTATATATACATAACAAATGAGTCCTAGGAGTATTTGCATTTTAAAAGAGAACTGCAAGGCATTATTTTAGGTGTCTGTATGGGAAATAAATATACACCTTCCATGCTTAACATTTCTCTGAGGGGCTTTCGGTGAGCAAAATTGTTGCATTGTTCTTATTCTGAGTGGCATATATTTCTTTTGGGGCAGGAATCTGAAAACTCCAAGGGTCACATGGCATTCTTTTTCTCCCTTCTCACTAAATTTAGGGTGAGATTTATAGTTTAGAAAAAACACGTTGCCTTGACTAAAAAGGTTAAGGCATACATAAAGTGAAATTGAATTTGAAATATCCTTCTTGTAAAGTAAGGAAAGTGGAAGGATTTTGAAGTCCTGGCATAATCAGCTGTAGGCATTCTTTTTAAAAAAAAGTTTTATTGATGCCTTTAAAAAAAAGTCACATAGAAGGGGCAGCTAGGTGGTACAATGGATAGAACATTGGCCCCAGAATCTGGAGGACCTGAATTCAAATCTTGTTTTAGATACTTATTAGCTGTGTGACCCCGGGCAAGTCACTTAACCCTGAGTGTGATGGCTAGTGAAAACTTCTCAAGAACTTAAATCTGAAGTAGATCAGACTGTAGGCTTGAGTTTCAATTTCTCAGAAATCATATGATATGGGGAAACTTGAAGTTGTAAAACTGCTTGCTGCCCCTCTCCCTAGATTTGCTTAACCCATTTCCTAGTCATCTCAACTTTTTGCAAATAGGGGAGAAGTCTATTCAGTCTCTTTCTCAATTTTTTGTGTCTGGGACAAATTTCTGGAAATAAGTTGCTTGCTCAGGCTCTTGGCCAAAAGGGTAAGGGGGAGTGGGTTTGTGGTTTTTAACTATATAACCATGTTTCCACTTCTGTATGGGGCCTCCCCTTCTCTAGAGAGCCTAGAGAGGGTGATGTCTACTTCTTGCAAGAACTGAATAAAGGACTTTCTGTTTATATTTTGAGACCCCTCTGAGCAGTCAATTTGAGTAGGAGTCTTGACATCCCACACAACCCTGTTTGCCTCCAAAAAAAATAACATTGCTATTTCCTTATATCTCCTACATCCCACTCTAGAACACTTTCTTTTCACAAAGAAAAAGACACAACCTGATTTGGTGCCATAGTGGATAAATTCCTGACTTCTGGAGTCAGGAATCCTGAATTCAAATCTTGTCTCAGACACTTACTTCCTGTGTGAGTAGGGACAGGTAATATCTTTCCTATGACTTCTTTGTAAAATGGGGTAAATAATAGCACCTATTCTTCACAGTTGTGATGAGACCAGATTTACATCTTTCATATCTTGCAAACCTGAAAGCCTCTATATTGCTAAATCAATTGATAAAGTATCTTTGTCTGCTAGCATATGTAACATCCATCACTTGTATTTCCTCTTAAATGAGAGGATAGACCCATGTTTTGTACTGACCCCTTTAAACGCATATTGGCCATTGCCTTTAATCAGTTGTTTTTTATTACATAATTATAATCCTAGTGCTGACTTCTCTGCTCTGCATCAGTTCATTCAAGTCTTCCTATATTTTTTCCCTCAATTTTTCATAGTCATCATTTCTATGGTATTAGTGCTGCATTAAATTCATATGCCACAACTTGTTCAACTCTCCCCCAACCCACAAGCCCTCAGTTGAGTTCAGTTTTTTGCTAGGACAGGAAGTGTCATAAAAGTACTTTGGTGTGTTTGGAATCCTTTGTTTCTGTTGTTGCCTAGCTTTTTTGCTCAGAATAGGTCTCTTGGTAAGTCTTCTTTGCCACTCAGGTGAAGAGGCAACAGTGGACAGTTTGGAGGTACTGAAGGCAGCTTCTGGATTTCCAAGAGATTCAGTAGGGGATAGCCCTACTGAATTTTTGTTTTGTCTCATTTTATTTAAAAACTTGTCCCTTCCCTCTCTCTTGATATAAGGATATCATTAGGACCATTCATGTATTTTAAAAAATCCATACCTCTGGTTTTCCCAGATATGGAATAGGGAACTCCCTCCACTAATGGATACCCACATGTGCTTATCTCCTTACACATAGTCTTAGAGAGTTACTTGGGGCTCAGCCTGGACTATCAGAACTCAGACTTGAACCAGGACTTCCTGCCTCTGAAGACGTCTCTCTAGCCACTATCTCTGTAACCTTCTATCAGCTATCAATAGGATCTTTTATTCAGATTCAAAAATAAAACAAAGAGAGGGAGAGAGAAGAAAGGTAGTTTTCCTTAGCTAATTGGGTGAGTTAGAAAAATAATTTGTGTAGTATCTTAAGACTTTCCTCATAAAAACAATGAGAAGATAGTTAGGGAGAACTGGAGGGTGTGGGGGAAGGTTAACAAGGCTCCATGGATAGGTGTGAGAAAGATATTGCTTGAGATGGAGCAGCCTCCCTCATCTGACTCACTGTCCCCTGTCCCCAGGCATTGAAAAGGTTAGTTAGTTCAGTTCATATTAGTATCATCTAGATGGAGTTTCTGTATAGAACTCATAGCTCAAAAAAAATGTGTAAAGCTTATCTATTGCAAAGCAACAAAGTAGAGTGGCCCCAGGGAAGCTTTTTCTAGTAAGCCTTTCTAGCAAGTAGTCTTTATAAAAAATTAACCTTCTTCTTTATGGAAGTACATGTGAGAGTGTACTCTGAATTTCCAATGAATTGACTCTTTTATCTCCTGCTCATTTGCTCATAGTTAGACCTAGCTTGAACTGGGTAGGATTTGACTCCAGGGGATAAAAGTGAGGGGGATGTGTGTGTGTGTGTGTGTGTGTGTGTGTGTGTGTGTGTGTCTTTTTAAATTTTTTTTCATTAAGCTGCATGACTTATAGCCTTCCTCACCATGTCCTAGGCTTCTAATCTTCTTCAGGCAAAGCATGCTCAATTTGAAGTCAGAGGATCTAGGTCCAGGTCTCAGGGCATCTCCTTACCATGTGTGTGACTTGGGGGAAGTTATCTAACTTCCCTGGATCCTCTTGAGGTTTTTCTTCTGTAAAATGAGAAATTTGGGTTAGATGGCTTCCAAGATCCCTTCCAACTCTAAATTTGATGGTCTGTGATTCTATATATCTTCAATGCCCTTTTTGTAGCTCCCCCATTTTTTTTACCAGGTTGACTTTCTCTAACAAACTACTTGACAGGGTAAGCTGAGCTATATAAAACATGTGGGATCAATCACCGTAGGGACCAGCATGTGGTGTCCATTGACTGCTACTGTTTCTTTCTTCTCGTAGTAAAGTCAGCCTCTATCTGGACTCTTTGTGCCCAATTTGTGGTAGAACTTTCCAAGCTCATATTGGTCTGATCAGCCAGTCAGACACTTTGTACTTTGACCCCAACATAGTAATGCGATTCTGGTTCTCTTTGAGAATGAAGGACAACAACCACCCTCTCTTCTACTTTGACCTCTAGAATCCTCTTCTAAGGTTCACAAACTCACTTTTACCCAAGATTCTTTTCTTCTCATATTCCTTTCATCTTCTAGTACTCACCAAAATTCTAGATTTCTCCTGAAGTTCCCATGTCCATTGGTACCCTCTCCAAGCCTGGCTGCTCCTTGACACACAAGGCTAGGAAAACATAATTATTCTTAAAATAAATTAAAAATAAAAAAATAAAGAATTATTGTATCAACACTGATAGATGCTTCCTTTGCCATTATTTAGCAATCGCCTCCCTCCCTTAAAGTTTACTCTATCCTGTCCTAGTTCTTATTGCTATCACCTAAGGACCACCAGTTCACATTCCCTCCTCAATTATTAGTTCAGTTTCTGACTTAGAGTTTTTTTCTTCACTTAGCCCTTTTGCCATTTTGCAAATTCTTAGACTTCCAGTTCTTTAACATCCTCAACTCTTTGTCTTTACCTGGAGTCCACCTCAACTGTGAATGGGAATGGACACATCTATTTGTTGTTCAGTTGTTTCAGTCTTGTCTGACTCATTGTGACCAGGAGACATGCCCTACCTCTACCACATAGGTCACAGGAAGTAAGGAGGTTGGTGAAGTGGGAAGTCAAGGTATTTGAGACACATCAGTGAGAATATTGAAACCCTCAAGTGGGAGGGCAGAAATTGGAGTGCAGAGGAGGACTTTGAGCTAGGCACTGAATTTCCTGAGAAAGAAGAGGATTAGAGGTTGATAAATAACTATAACCAGAGTCTGTAGAGGGTCATATAGACAGGTAAGGGGAGGATATTACTGGATTCTGGTGGCAGAGGAAGAATCTAGAAGTGGTAATGAGGAGCAAGGAATATTATTACTCCTTTTGGTCTAGAGTTTGGGGGACTATTCAGGAGGTGTACCTAGTACTAGACAGGGTAGACAGGGATGCATCATTCTGGAGAGTGGAGGGTGCAAGATTCTGTGAATGCAAAAGAATGAATGAATGAAAAGCATTTATTAAGTACTTACTGTGTGCCAGACACTTTTCTAAATGCTAAGGACACAAATAAAATAAAAACAAGATAGTACCTTCCCTCTAGAAGTTTATATTATAATAAATGAGCACAAAAATATAGAAAGTGATAATCAGAGAGGGGACATTTTCATTTTGGAAGTTGCAGGGATGATGAGTAGAGTCATAGGACATATGACTGACATGTCCTTTCTAGGAATGGCACTGTAAATTTGATTATATTTTTGGAGCAAGAGGCAGCAAGAAGATGGTGTGTATTATCCGTCTTTGCCAAAGAAGACCCTGCCATCAGAGAAATAATGACCAGACTTTCACTTGACTTTGTTTTGAGTGAGGGAGAGCTGTACAAGTCAGAGCCATCTGAATCCTGTGACCAGATATTCTTCAGGATGACTGGAGATGATCCAGGATGAGGCAATTGGGGTTAAGTGACTTGCCCAAGGTCATACAGCTAGTGAGTGTCAAGTGTCTGAGGTGAGATTTGAACTCAGGCCCTCCTGACTCCTGCACTGGTGCTCTATCCACTGCACCACCAAGCTGCCCCAACAAGGGCAACTGATAGTGGGGTAGGTGGTATGTGATCTTTGGCATGGTAGGCAGATGGTAGGTGAGCATTATAGTGATTTTGGGGCTAGCTGGATATGGAGTATTCCCATTAGCCAAAGGCTCAGCACCCAGGGGAGCTTAAGTGCCAGGATGGAGGCATAGAATAGAGTATAGCAACATGGCAGGATGAAGGCTAGAGAGAAGACCATGAGAGGAAGGTACAAAAGATGAAAAGAAGTTTTAATATGATGGACTGGGGCTTTCAGAAAGCACAACAGAAGGGGAAGGTAGAGTAGGATAGGGACTCAGAATAGAGTGGTAGTCCAGGATAGGTTTTAACCTAGGTACTTTGCAACTCTTAATCAAAGGGATGAGGAGAAGAGGGGGAAGGAAATGATAATTAGATAATAGGTAAACACCATTTGATTGGGGCACAAGGGTCCTGCAGCGATGGAAGAACAGAAGGTTGGCATCAATGTATTCTTTATCAGACACTATGGAGATGGATAGCCCAATGGGACTCATACTCATCATCAATCTTTTTGCCTAATCCAAAGATGGCAATGAATGATTGACATGCTCACACATTCAGAAGATATGCTTGATTTCTAGTGTGGCCTGGTGTCTGAGATCCTGCTCTCAGAAAAGGTTTCTCTGTCCAGAGATCTAGCATATGAAACTTTGGTTCTACACAGGAAGCTGCAGTTGAAAGGTTTAGAATGTGGGAGGTTGATGGTTATGGAATCTCTGGCACTGTTTTTTTTTTTTTTCCTCTCTTTCCAGAAAACAAACACAGCTCTTTCCTGAACCTATATTTTATGCATTTGTATGTAGATGCCCCAAGCTCTGGGTTTGTTTGTTGCTAGCTCATATTTTTGTTGTTTTCTTTTTAATTTGTCTCCTATAAATTTCTAGAAACAAAGTTATTTTCAGTCAATTGGTCAGCAAGTTAACAGGTATTTATTTATTTGTTGTAAAATAATATTTTATTTTTTCTCATTACATATAAAGATAATTTTTAACATTCATTTAAAAAAGTTTTTGAGTTCCAAATTTTCTCTTTCTCTCCATTACCTTAGCCCTCCCTGAGACAGTAAGCAATTTGACATAGGTTACACATGTTCAGTTATGCAAAACACATTACTATATTAGTCATTCAACAAGTATTCATTAAGTACATAATATAAGTCAGGCCTTGTCCCAAGGATTGGAGATATAAAGAAAGGCAAAAAAACAACATCTGTTCTCAATGAGCTTACATTCTAATGGAGGAGACAACATGTAAATAATTATGTATAGACAAGATCGATATCTATTTACATCTACAGCTGTGTCTACAGTTCAATTTCTATTTTATCTATATCTACATCTATATCTAATCATACATACATATGTGTGTGTATACATATAAATAGATTAGAAAAGACTCCTTGTAGAAGGTAGGATTTTATCAGGGACTTGAAGGAAGACAAGGCAGCCAAGAGATTTGGATGAGAAGGGAGAGAATTCCGGGTGTGGTGGACAGCTGGGGGAAGTGTCCAGAGTTGGGGAATGGAATGTCTTACATGAGGAATTGCAAGGAGGATCACTATCACTGGATTGCAGGGTACTTAGAGGACAGATATTAAGGTGTAAGAAGACTGGAAAGTTTATTAAGCACCCACTACAGCTCATGGGCGTTGTGTTAGGTGCTGGGGATACAAGAATAAAGAATGAAATAATCCTTACTGTTAATGAGTTTACATACTAATAAACAGCTTAGAGTTGTGGGAGAATTTATTTCTTCTCTGGCTTCTCTTCCAGGATTCATTCTGACCAAGACAGAAACTTTGAGGGTAAACTACTCATAGTAATGTTGGTTTTTAGCAAGAATCAAGAAGCTCATTATTAGACCTTATACCTTGCCAAAATCTGACTATGATACTGAACATGTTAGGGGCTTGGATGTCTGAACACCAGCCTCAGCGAATTTAACATTTGCTATTTGTAGTGCATTCATACTCTGTTATCATAAATGATGTCACAGACTGTACCCTACACTCCTTCATGATGGGGTGGTAGTCACTTTTACTTCTGACTTGTGCTTTCGAGTGTTGGAAGATAGAGATGTAGAGACTCATAACCAACATGTCTCTTGGCTGAAAGATTAACCAAAGGAGGCTTACTACCTAGGAATAATAGCCTTAGTTCAAAGTTAGAAAGAAGCAACACCACAATGTAGTCAAAAACTTCTGCTAGGGGAGAAAATTTTACTAAAAAATGTAGCCCATGTAAGCTGTGGGGCATCCATATCCCAACTCCTACTCTCACTGATGAGTCAGGTTCTCAGAGCTAGTTTATATCTCCTCAAGGTTCTAGGGGTATCCCTGGGAGGTAATAGGGTAGCTTTCTCCAAAGCCATTGGCTCAATACCCCATCATTTTTCTTCTCCTCAATTTAAGAGTTGAGAATCAGTTTTATTGTCCAGCTTTATGCATCTTTTAGAAAGGGATGTTTACAAAGGTGGTACAATAATAACAACTGGTATATAACGTATTTCTCCAAAAATTGATACACTCTTCCACAGGTACATAGAGTATCCAAAAGAAAATGGATTCAAATTTAGACAGCTCATGTGGTAAAGTTTCCATGTGGCACCTGGTTGCTTGAAATTCTTTACTACCATTCATGAAGTGCTCAAGAAGTTTCCTGTAAACATGATGAAGCTATTTCTGTCTATCCTTGACTGATCCAGTTCATCCAAGGATGCTACTAGGACACTAGTGGGAGAATTAGAAAGGCCCAAATCTTCTAGAACCTTGGACACTTGCAAAATCCTTCCTTGGGCAAAGGTATGGGTGGAAGAAGAATTAACAAAGGCTAAAGACAAGACTTCTTCCTTTCCAGGTGGTTCCTTCTCAGGAGGCCTTCTGAAAGGCCACATTGGCCCTGATACTTGGAAGTCAAGCCCTTCTTAATTCACTTGATAATTTATCATCTAAGCCTGGGCCATAGTCAAGTTCCCTTAGCTCATCCAAAAAGGATTCTTATGAAGGGTCATTCCAGTTTAAATACCTTTTGGAACTTAATTTAAGGTCTATGATTCATTGATTGATAGAGATATATTCTTACTCTATTAAGGCTAAAATGGGGTGGAGTGGCTTTGATCTTACCCTTACACATGTACAATAGCATAATGATGGAAAATCATTTTATACCAAGCAGTTGAAAGACTAGACAATTTGCTAGTTTACAGAGTAGCCCAAGAGAGTGGTTTGGGCTTTACAAAGACAACACATCATAAGCATCAGTTGTCCTGCTGAGGAGTTCGTTAGATTCTCTGGTGAGAAGGAAGAAAAGAGCGGTGGGGAAACATTAAAAAATGGCTCCCAAGAAAGTATCCACCCACTAATTGTTGACAAACTTTTACAGCTAGACGATGGCTAATGAAGTGAACACCTAGATGACGATTCTAGTGAGAACAGCGGACATTAGCAAGCATTATAAATTTGGAGAAATCAACTAAACTTGTTGTGGCCCAAGAGGGCTCCTGCTCAGGTGGAGAGACTCTTGAATCCTTACCTGAGGCCAGTTCTTTCCTGCTCTGGCTGTGGGAAGTCCTAGGGAATAGAGAGGCTGAGACAGCAACAACCAACCTGAACCATCAATGAGCCTAGGAAGGGAACTGGCTAGTACGTCTAAAGATGCTTGTAGTCAATTTGCACCAGCAACAAGTTTCAGTTGCATTTCAGAACTATCAGTATGTTCTAGTACAAGTGGTAGGACTATTTGGTCTTTGAGTAAATTAACTTAAAATGTTTCAGTAGCAATGAAGCTAGATGATTGGTACTTGTAATATATCAGACAGGACTTATATGTTTGCTGTGAAATAAATTTTTCTTGTGTTTTGCTTATTTTCTATATGCTAATGTGCTAATGCTCTATACACAGACTATTGTTCTATGTATATATCTATATCTGATCTATGTATTTGTTACACCAAGAAATTCTGTGATGTGAATGTGTTTTATATGATGTTTGAGTCTTGTAGTTTCGCTTAATGTGTGTAATGTGGTCATGTGTTCTTATTATATACTATATATTGTATATCTATTTCTACTCAGGAATTTTGCACACATTTAAAATGGTAATGCCATGTGTCCTATAGCATACACTTGGTATATTTACATGTTAGTAGGTTGTGTTAATTTGTGATACTTATGACATATGCTCACAGATATGTACCCCCATGTAATTTCCAGGTCCTACAAATTCTTCATTGGAGGGAGAGAGTAGGGAGGCATTTTAGTATTCTTATTTGGAATTTGCTTTATTTATCCATTTATCACCTGATATTCTTAGGGCCTAGAGACATGACAGAGAGATGATTGTCACACTGGATTCAGAGTGAGTTTTTGGAAACAAAAGACAGGGGCAGAAAAAGATTTGGTTCTCAAGAGAATGCGTATTCTTTTGCCATTGGACATTAGAATTATGAGAGTCAGAATGTGCCATCTAGATGTAACTTTTGGAACACTTTACCAATAACTTATATTAACATTGGGCCTGTGGGGACAGGCCAGAGAAGTTTCAGGTACTGGGGAGTGACAATGGTGAAATCCAGAGAGCCAGGAACATGCTGTTCTGTTGGCTCTTAGAGGTGTAACCAGGAGGGACATCCCACATTTCTTCATAAGTCTAAATTCAATTTTACTGGGAGGTAGGATGTTTAGGACTGGATATCGATTCCTATTCTGTGACTCAGAACTCTGTGTAGGAGGCCGAAGTTGAGGGTGGAGACGTTGATATCAATTCTAATAGTTTTTCCTACTTGAACGGGATTAAATGAAAGGACTGTATGATTCATGCAGTTTGTACTTGCTATTAACATGTTTGTGTTTATTTTTTGTCACTTCGATTGAACGCTTCTATAAATTAATGATCTTGGTCATTTGATGGATCACAGCTTGAAAGAAGCAAAGAAGAGTAGCTAAATGGATGAGAGCCCGAGCCAAATGAATTCATTATTGATGCATCCACAAACACATGTGCACTCCATACATGTAGTTGTCAGAACTGGATACTACCCCTGGAAGAGATAGGAATGAGGGAGTAGTTGACAAATAGGTGCCCTGAAATGTTGATGGAAGTGAACAGGTAGCTTAATGTGACTGATTGGGTGGTTGTCATATAAAGATTTTCAGACATGCCTAGATGTGCAGATACTCAACTTGGTTATCTTCTTAGACTTCATATATGACTTTATTTGTGGAAGGAAACAAGGCATTTATTTATTAAAGACCTACTACGTGCTAGGCACTGTGCTAAAACACTTCACAAAATTACCTCATTTGATCCTCACAACTCCCCTGGGAGGTTGGTATTATTGTTATTAGCTACATTTTACATTTAAGGAAACTGAGGACACAGAGGTTGTGACTTGCTCAGGGTCACACAGTAAGTCTGTGAGGCTAGATTTGGACTCAGGTCTTCCTGACTCCAGGACTAGTGCTCTGTCCACTACATTACCTAGCTGCCTTGCAATTACAGCTTCTTGGAATGGGCCCCTTCCCTGAAGGAGGAGTAGAGAGTTAATAATAATTAGCATTCTTCAGAGAAAGAACCGATGGCATCTGAATACAGACTAAAGCATGGTTCCTTTATTTTTTTCCTTTCCTTCTCTTTTCTTTGGGGGCCAGAGCCAAGATGGCAGAGTAACAGCACCCACTTTCTACAGTGCTGCCCCACAGCCCATTCAAATGTCTGTAAAAAATGACTCTAGACAAATTCTGGAGCTGCAGAACCCACGGAATGATGATGGAGTGAAGCAAATCTTCATCCCAAGACAGCCTGGAAGGTCACCAGGAAGTGTCTATCATGCCATGCAAGGGGCAGGGCACAGTCCAGAATGGGCCATGCCAACATATACAGGACCTGAGAAGGCCTTGAGGAGACTGAATCTCTAGCACCTGTGGCACTTTCCAGACTTCAGGAGCCCAAAACACTAAAGATAAATTGGAAGGTCAGTGGAAAAAATTGGTGGGACCAGTGTACGAAAGTGGAGTGGTACTGCCTCAGTCCCAGGGCTGCAGAAGGGGAAGGGGGCTGAGAAACCCATAGCAGCCACAGCAGCAGGGGCAGAGATGATTATTTCTGATTGTGGAGAAATCCAGTAGCCGACAGTACAGTCCCCACTCCCACTAGAACCAGAGAGCTGCCTGGACAAAGAACTGAAAAGTCAAGTAAATGGCTGGGGAAATGAGCAAAAACTGAAAAAAGAATCAGACTATAGAATCATACTTTGGTGACAAGGAAGACCAAAACATGCAAACAGAAGAGAACAAAATTAAAATTCCTCCATCCAAAGATTCCCAGAAAAATATAAATTGGTCTCAGGTCATGGAAGTGCTCAAAAAGAATTTTGAAAATCAAATAGAGCAAAAATTGCAAAGAAAATGATAGTGATGCAAGAAAATTATGAAAAATGAGTCAATTGCTCACTACAGGAAACCCAAAAGAGCTGAAGAAAATAACACTGTAAAAATAGACTAACCCAAATGACAAAAGAGATCCAAAAAGCCATTGAAGAGAAGAATGCCATACAAAGTAGAATGGGCCAGATGGAAAAGGAAGTCCAAAAACTCACAGAAGGAAATAATTTCTTGACTCTGGAAGATGGTGGAGTAGGAAGATGCATATACTCTAGCTTTCCCCCCACAGTCCATAAAATACCTGTGAAGAAAGACTCTCAATGGATTCTGGAGCAGTAGAGGCTGCAGAGCAATGGAGTGGAGGAGATTTCCAGCCCAGGGTGACCTGGAGGGCTGATGGGAGGGGTCTGTTGTGCCAGATGCAGAACAGAGCACAGCTCAGCCTGGACCACTCAGCTCTGGAAGTAGCAGGTCTCAGGGGTTCAATCCCTAGCAGGAGGAGTGGCAGTCACAGATCCCTCAGCCCACAAGCACCAGCTGCAAAGATCAGTGAGAGGACTTTTTTACCTCTGTAACAAGGGAGTAGGGTTCTCCCCTAGCCCTGACCCCAGGTGGTGATGGCAGCAGCAGTGGCTTGTGGTGGCTGGCTGTGGCCTCAGCAGGCATCAGCCAGGGTCCATTGTTCCATGAATAGGAGCACTCAGCATAAAGCCCCTGGGAGAATTGAGTAGCTGATCTAAATCACAGCTCAGCCTGCCAGGGAGTAAATTCCTCTCCCTTGATTGTGCCACCTTGAAGGAACTGAGATCTTATAAGTCCCCAGAGTATATAGGGCCCCCTACTCTTGATAAAGGACCCAAAAGTCAAGTAACTAGTTGGGAAAATGCCCCCAAAAGGGAAAGAAAATTAGACTATAGAAGGTTACTTTCTTGGAGAATAGCTATTCTCTCCCATCCTTTTAGATAAAGAAGAACAATATTTAACATCAGGGGAAGACATAAAAGTCAAGGCTTCTACATCCAAAACCTCCAAAATAAATATGCATTGGTCCTAGGCCATGGAAGAGCTCAAAAAAGACTTTGAAAATCAAATAAGAGAGGTGGAGGAAAAATTGGGAAGAGAAATGAGAGCCATGTAAGAAAATCATGAAAAGCAAGTCAACACCTTGCTAAAGGAGACCCAAAAATATGCTGAAGAATATAACACCTTTAAAAATAGGCTAACTCAATTGGCACAAGAGGTCCAAAAAGGCAATGAGGAGAAGAATGCTTTAAAAAGCAGAATTAGCCAAATGGAAAAGGAGATTCAAAAGTTCACTGAATTTAATTTCTTTAAAAATTAGAATGCAACAGATGGAAGCTAATGACTTTATGAGAAAGCGAGAAATTACAAAAAACAAAACCCATAGAATGAAAAAATAGAAGATAATGCGAAATATCTCATTGGAAAAACAATTGACCTGGAAAATAGATCCAAGAGAGATAATTTAAAAATTATGGGACTGCCTGAAAGCCATGATAAAAAAAGAGCCTAGACATCATCTTTCATGAAATTACCAAGGAAGACTGCCCTGATATTCTAGAACCAGAGGGCAAAATAAATATTGAATTAATCTACTGATCACCTTCTGAAGGACATCCAAAAAGAGAAACTGCTAGGAATATTGTAGCCAAATTCCGGAGTTCCCAGGTCAAGGAGAAAATATTGCAAGCAGCTAGAAAGAAACAATTCAAGTATTGTGGAAATACAGTCAGGATAACACAAGATCTAGCAGCTGCTACATTAATGGATTGAAGATCTTAGAATATGATATTGCAGATATCAAAGGAACTAGGATTAAAACCAAGAATCACCTACCCAGCAAAACTAAGTAAAATACTTCAGGGGAAAAATGGTCATTCAATGAAATAGAGGACTTTCAAGCATTCTTGATGAAAAGAGCAGAACTGAATAGAAAATTTGACTTTTAAACATAAGAATCAAGAGGAACATGAAAAAGTTAATAGAAAAGAGAAATCAAGATGGACTTCCTAAAGTTGAACTGTTTACATTCCTACATGGAAAGATAATTTTGTAACTCTTGAAACTTTTATCAGTATCTGGGTAGTTAGAAAGACTATACACACACACACACACACACACACATACACACACACAAACAAACACACACACACATATAGAGACAGAGAACACAGAGTGAGTTGAATAGGAAGGGATCATATCTAAAAAAATAAAATTAAGGAGTGAGAGAGGAATATTTTGGGAGGAGGAAGGGAGAAATTGAATGGGGCAAATAGAAGAGGCAAGAAAAAGCTTTTTCAATGGAGGGGAAAAGCAGGGAGGTGAGAAGGAAAAAGTGAAGCTTACTCTCATCACATTTGGCTCAAGGATGGAATAACATGCACACTCAATTTGGTATGAAAATCTATCTTACACCACAGGAAAGTAGGAAAGAGGGGGATAAGCAGGGTGTGGGGGATGATGGAAGGGAGGGCAAAAGGGAGGAGGGAGCAATTAGAAGTAAACACTTGGAGTTTTTTCTTGGGGAGAGACAAGGTCGAAAGAGAGACTAGAAGAAATGGGGGGCAGGATAGGATGGAGGGAAATGTAGCTAGTCCTACGCAACATGACTATTATGGAAGTCATTTTCAAAACTATACATAGATAGCCTATATTGAATTGCTTGCCTTCTCAATGAGGATGAGTTGGGAGGTAGGAAGGAAGAGAAGTTGGAACTCAAAGTTTTAGGAACAAATGTTGAGAATTATTTTTGCATACAACTGGGAAATAAGAAACACAGGTAATGGGGTATAGAAATTTATCTTGCCCTATAGGACAAGAGAGAAGATGGGAATAAGGTAAGGGAGGAATGTTAGTAGGGAGGGCAAATTGGTGGAAGGGGCAATCAGAATGCAAGGTGCTTTGGGATGGGGGGAGGGGAGAGATGGGGAGAAAATTTGGAGCTCAAAATTTTGTGGAAATGAATGTTTGAAACCTAAATAAATAAATTAAAAAAATAAAGAAAATAATTCCTTAAATATTCGAATGGACACAATGGAAGCTAATGACTTTATGAAAAGTCAAGAAATTATCAAACAAAGCCAAAAGAATGAAAAAATAGCAGACAATATAAAATATCTCACTGGAAAAACACCTGACCTGTAAAATAGTTCCAGGAAGACAATTTAAAAATTATGGGACTACCTGATCAAAAAAAAAAAAGAGCCTGTACATCCTTTCCTTTCCTTTCCTTTCCTTTCCTTTCCTTTCCTTTCCTTCTTCTGTGCCTTCCCTCCATTCCTTCCTTCCTTCCATTTCTTTCCTTATCAAGTTCTCTTTCACAAAATGACTAATGCAGCAAACTAATGCAGGAAACCTGCAGGTGAATAGGCATTCTCAACATCTCTTGTCCATTAAATTGGTTTGTGTAAAGCTATACAAACTCACATTTAAATTAATGAAGTGTAGGGCTCTGCCTTGTTGCTTTGAAAAGCCAGACACAAAAGGTGGAATCTCTCTCTGAAAGTCTTATTCCCTATATCTCCCATTTGCTTATCATGCTTATTTTTGTATGTGTCACATTCCTCTATTGTAGTGTAAATAAGTTCTGTGAGAGCAGGAACAGTGACCTAAATAGCCACATTCAACCACATGGCAGTAAACTCACCCAGCAACTTGCCCAGTACTCAGCTGAAGTCCGATGAACATTTATTTGTTCATTTGAAAAGTGACACAGACATAATACAAGTATAGCTGTATTGTGTGGTATGGATTAGTGTTGACTCCATGGGGGAAACCAATTAAAAGTTGGGGAAAAGGAGCAGGCAGCCATGTATCAGGAGGAGTATTAAAAGCGAGATGTTCATAACAAGGTAGGGCTGTAATATTTCTGCTCTCCAAAGGCACATCCTTCTTTTCCACGACAGGTTTGTGGTACCTCTTTAACACAGAGACATTTTGGAAGTTGAGCTGATTCAAAGTCAGAAAGTTCCTGCTGGCTCGGCAGGTTACCCTCAAGTGGTCAAAAACACAGATAGCAGTGTCGGGCTGCTTTCTCTGAAGAGCCATATCCTTCCACAAGGTGAAGGAAATGCTTTCATGTTTCCCAGGGCTTCAGTTTGACTGAACATTTAAAATTTGCCACTTGTAGGCAGTTAGTCAGGGTCAGTTCGTCCTTGTCATCCCTTGGTGCCTATCAAAATAAGTATGCAAATAACAAAGGTCATTTCAATTTGATAAACTCTTGATTTGTCTGGAACTCTTGAGGTAAAACAATAAAAGGCAGCTTTAACCTTCTCAGGCAGAGCAAAATACCTATAACTTCTCTTCCTACTCAATGAGAAAGTTGGGATATGTAGGAGAGGAATGGGAGTCTTCATTGGGATGCTTATGAAAGGAAAGGATCTTCTGAAGGACTTTCAAATAATCTTTTTTCCTACTTTGATGCAATTTCTTCTGAAATGGATTTTCTAGACATCTTTGCACTCAGTTACTGGCTAGCATGCCATCAGAATAATTTTTGTTTAATGCTTATATAATGCTTTCTATCACATATAAAACTTTCTATCTTTTTAAATGTTTACATTATCACATTAGAAAAAGCAGCTAGTCTGTGGCTTTGCAGATGTTACCTTGTTAGCTCACCTAATAGATGTTGGGGGACAATCAGAGAGGATCATTTATATGAGGGCATCAATAGAGGCTAAATACTTAGACTAAACTACTCATCCAGTTGATAGGAATTCTAGGAAACTAGCACTCCTCTTGTCATAGGATTACTGGATTTAGAGATAGGAGGGACCTTAGAGAATATTGTGATCCTCTTTTTTTTTCCAATTTATTTATTTTTAGTTTTCAACATTCACTTCCATAAGTTTTAAATTTTATCTCTCTCCATACCCCCTTTTGGCCAAGGTGGCTTGCAATCTTATATGGACTCTATATATAAATTCTAAACACATTTTCACATGAGTCATGTTGCATAGAAGAATTATAACAAATGGGAGAAACCAAGAGAAAGAAAAAAAACCCCAAAATAAAACAAAAAAGAAAATAGTTTGTTTCACTTTGCATTCCAACTTCATAGTTCTTTCTCTGGATGCAGATAACCTTCATAGTTCTTTCTCTGGATACAGATGACATTTTCTATCAAGAGTTCTTTGGAATTGTTTTGGATCCTTACATTGCTGAGAAAGACTAAGTCTGTCAAAATCAGTCATTGCACACTGTGGCTGTTTCTGTGAACAATGTTCTCATGTTTCTGCTCATTTCACTCAGCATTAGTTCACATAAGTCTTTCTAGGATTTTCTGAAGTCCACCTGTTTCTTATTTATAGCACAATAGTATTCCATTACATTCATGTACCACAATTTGTTCAGCCATTCCTCAATTGATGGGTATCCATCCCCTCAGTTTCCAGTTCTTGGCCACCACAAAAAGAGCTGCTAAAAATATTTTTGTATATGTGGGTCCTTTCCCTATTTTTATGATCTCTTTGGGATATATCTCTAGAAGTGGTATTGCTGGGTCAAAGGATATGCACATTTTTATGGCCCTTTGGGCATAATTCCAAATTGTTCTCCAGAAAGACTGAATCAGCTCACAGCTTGTCATCCTCTTTTTATAGATGAGGATGTTGTAGCCCAGAGGCATAAAGTGACAAGCAAAGTCACCTTGGTGATGGTAAGTAGTGAACGCCAGAATTTGAACCCAAGCCTTATTAGTTGGAAGTTAATGCCTTAATGAGTTGGAAGAGATTCCAGAGGTTATTTAGGGGGAAAAACTTTTATTGTACTTTTAAGAAATTAATTTTTTCAATGAACAAAAATTTATTTTCTCTCCTTCCTTCACACTCTTTTCAAATGTAATTCTCTCTTAATATCATCATCATCATCATCATCATCATCATCAACAACAACAACAAATATAGTAAAAGAAAGCAAAATTCCTTTTAGTTATGTTCAAAAACATATATCACATTTTGCGTTTTGAGTCCATTAGCTCTCTGTCAGGAGGTAGCTAGCATACTTCATCTATACTCTTTTTGATTTATGACATTGCTTAGAATTCTAAGGGTTTTCAAAGTTGTCTTTATGATGATTTTATTAATTAATTGATCTCTTGGTTCTGCCACTTCACTTTGCATCAATCCATAGATCTCGGTTTTCTCTGAAACTGTCCATTTCTTATGGTGTAATAATAATCCATTAATAAACAGTTATTCTATGCATACTATATGTCAGATACTGTGTTAAGCAATGGGGATACAAAAGCAGGCAAAACTCAGTCCCTGCCCTCAAGGAGCTTATGATCTAATGGAGGAAACAATATGTAAGCAAATGCATACAAAGCAAGTTATATACAGGATGTATAGGAAATAATTAACATAGGCGAAAGTGCTAATTAAAAGCCTCAGAAAAATTATGTTCCACTATATCCATATACCAAAATTTGTTTAGAGATTCCTCAATAGACTGGCACTGCTTTAGTTTCTAGTTATTTGATACTATAAACAGTTTTATACATAAGTATAAAACTTATAAGCATAAAACAGTATAAAAACAATAAAAGTATATACATAAGCATAAAACTTCTTTCTTTGATCTCTTTGTGGATAAACTTAGGTTAAAGGGTATACAACCCTCATCCTCATCTTTAAAGATGAACCAGTCTTGCCTATTGAGGGCTACAAGGTCCTATGCCAAGGGATTCCATTTGGTCAAACTCAGGGGAACAGCTGCCTTCATAGGTCACCTCACTGAGGCTCAGACGCATCTACAGTGGAGAAAATTATGTGGACAGAAATTCAGCCATAGCCACTTCCTTGTAGACTTTCTGAACAAGAGAGCGAAACCATACTCAGAGCCTGCAGCCCTTCTTCCCCAGGAGCATATGCTTATTGGGGAAAAAAAGTAATTAATTCCCTCAAAAAGTTTTGAATTCTTTGCTTTATGTTAAACAGAAAAACCTACAGGTTTTGCAACATTTTGCTCTGTTCACAATTCAGCATTTGTAACTTGCTATCCTAAGCTGTGTAATAGAGGTTAGAATTACCATGAGAAAGAAGGATGCCAAGGCAGAGTAGTAGGCTGTAGTATTTTGTAGGAGTTACAAAGTAGTTTCTCTTTCACAAAATAGATACACTAATTCCCTATTTGTGGAGTTGTGAACAGATCCAACCATTCTGGAGAGCAATTTGGAACTCTGTCCAAAGGGCTATAAAACGTTGACTCAGCAATATCACTATCAGGTTTGCATCCCAAAGAGATAAAAGAAAAGGAAAGGGCCTATAAGTACAACATATTAATAGAAGCTCTTTTCGTGGTGGCAAAGAATTGGAAACTGAAGGATTGCCCATCAGTTGGGGAATGGCTGAACAAGTTGTGGTATATGATTACGATGGAATATGAGGGGGATGGCTTCAGAAAAACCTGGGAAGACATATGAACTGATGCAAAGTGAAGCGAGCAGAACCAGGAGAGCATTATACTCAGTAACAGCAACATTGTAACAATACTCAACTGTGAAAGACTTTAGCTACTGACTGATACAATGATTCAACAATCTAGAAAACTCATGATGAAAAATGCTTTCCACCTCCAGAGAAAGAACTGATGAACTGTGAGTGAAGATTGAAGCATATTTTTTCACTTTCTTTGCTTTTCTTGCTTTTAATTTTTGGAACATGGCTAATATTTCCACATGCCTTCACACGCATAATGGGTACCATTTGCTTGTCTTCTCAGTGGATGGGGGAAGGTCTGGAAGGAGGGAGGGAGAGATTTTGAAGCATAGTATAAAAAAGGAATGTTAAAAATGTAATGTCTTCTCCCCGCCACTCTACACACACACACACACACACGCACACGCACACGCACACGCACACGCACACATAGAATTGAATTCTGTTCCCAGTTGGCATCATATTGCAATAAAAGGAATGAAGAGGTAGAAGAGCAAAGGAGGACCCAACATAGAGGTAACAGGAGAACTATACACATATTCCACTCATAGTGTTGACTACCACATGTTAAGTTCTGTACTGACTAACATTTCTTTCTCCCTAGGCAACTTAGCTTTTCCCCACTCCAAATCCTCCATGAGTGAAACAGGTATGCCACAGCAAAAAATCCTGGTTGTAGGAATGAAATTTATGAATAGATAGACTTTTTTGAGGGGCGATGGCCCCAAGGCAGCCTAGGTTAAGGACACACAGATATGACTGGAAATAGTTTTTCAAAACATCCCAAATCTATTCAATAATATTTCTACCATGACTCTTGTCCTCTTCTACTAATCTGATTTAGGGGAGTTCTGGTGTGGCATACTGTTTTCTATCTCTCATTCCCACTGTTCTATGCTTCTGTTGTTGTTGTTCAGTCATTCAGTGGTATCCAACTTTTTGTGATCCCACAGACCATGCCAATCCTGTCCATGGGAATGTCTTGGCGTGGATACTGGAGTGGTTTACCATTTCCTTCTCCATTGGATTAAGTTAAACTGAGGTTAAGTGACTTGTCCAGTCTCATGTAAATATGTAATAAGTGTTTGATGCTGAATTTGAACACAGGTCTTCACTGAACCACCTGCGTTTCTCATTCTGTTCCTCCAGAGTATATAAAATTGTTCATTCTAAAGAACTATATTCTCAGTGAAAAAGTAAATACGACCTGACAAAACTTTACTTTCTCAAAGTCACTTTTTCTTTTTCTCTGCCAACCTTGGCTCTTTTGCTGTGCAAATGTCAAAGATCTTTCAGTGATTTATTTGGAGGATTGGGAGTCAACTATGTCTTTTTTTGCAGCCCTTCTGTTATCAGTAGGTTCACTCCATCACCCACAGGGTACAAATATATTCCAGTGGGGCCTCATGTGCAGACAAATAGGAATGACTCACTCATGCTATCTGACAGGCTAATGAGAGATTTGTCTTTCAGGGAAAAGACATATTTGTCTCTTTAGAAGCACAATCTAGTAGTTCTGCTATTTACTGAAAAAGCTTGCATGAGTGGCTGGTTTGGAAAGCTCTTGGCAGAATAATCAGGATCCTTAATTGGATTGAAGCCTGGCAACCTGCATTCAATGTAGAAACAGTGAAGAATGATGTCAATCATAGTGCCATGGGTAGAAGTGGGTAGAAGGGAAGACAATAAGTTTAGGGTCAAGTAGAGGGTGACTGATGATGGAAATATTCAATCTGTCTAGGTCTCAAAGTTGTAGCATTTTTCTTTAATTGCTGAATTATATCTTTGGGTGAAATGGTGCTAGAATATTACCAAAGGTAGATTTGCTTATGTTACCTCTGACTCTTGGCTTCAGATAAGGATGTTAAAGGTGGATTAAAACTCAAACGTACATTTCTCCTCTGACTTCTATTCCACTTATGTTCAAGTGTAGGAATCAGGAAGTGCCAGTCATGATTGTTCTAAGTCAAAGAATCTAGGACTCTTTGACTCTCAATCAATAGAATCAATAGATCACCAACTATTGCCATTTATCCTCTTTCAAACCCCAGCCTCAGATCACTTCCACCATCTGCCTTCTCCATTCTGGAAACATATGTTGCTGAATACAGGTGAAGGAAGTCACATGACCACATTGCATGAGTTCTTTGCAAATTTGCTAAGGAATTCAATTAGGCTCTTACTCCTACAGGTCAACACTTTTACTTTTCTCTTTTTTCTGATTGACTATTGTATTGGCTGTAGACTCTGTTCTGAATCTTCCCTTTTCTCCCCAACCTACATGTCTAATTCCTCTCCCTATCAGGACGAAGACCCTGCTAGTACCATGATCCCTTCTTTCACCCAGCTCTATACTACAAATGACCTTAACCATTCTCCACTTTCTTCTCCCATGTTCTAATCTTAAAGAAAGAGGAGACCTTTCTTCTTGTAAATACAACCCCTCCCCCCACTTATTCCATATCACCTCCTTTTTGCATCTAGGGTCATCTCCAATCATCCTGATCTGTACCTTGCCACTGGGGATATATTGTTCTGGAAAAGAAAGTAATGCTAATGATTTTTCAGTTCTTCCTCACTTAAACTCAGCTTACTTATGCAAATGTCATGGTCTTCTTCAAGAATGAAGGATAAACAATAACAACAACCCCCTATTATTTTCTGGCAGACCGGACTTTCCTCTAATCTTCAACCTCTATCTATGGACCCATTTTCATGATGTGTACAACCACACCTTGCTCACTTCCATCTTTAAAAACCTTTCCTTCCTCCTGTATTCTCAAATGATTATCCTGTATTTTTCTTCTCTTTCACAGCCAAATTTCTTGAAAAAACTTTATGCTTATTGCCTCACTTCTCCTACCACTTTCCAATCCCTCACAATAAGACTTCTTATGTCATCACTAAATTGAAACTACTCTCTTAAAAGTTACCAATGATCTCTTAAATTCTAGATCCAATGGTCTTTTCTTGGTTCTCAGACTTTTAACCCCTTCCAGGTAATAAACCTGGAAAAATAGGTTGAAGACAGATTGTATAGGATTTCAAATGACAAACAAAGGAGTTTGTATACTATCTTAGATGCAGTAGACAACTATTAGAAGTTAATTGAGCAAGGGATTGACATGGTCAGGGGGCAGGTAGGTGGCACAGTGGATCGAGTGCTGAGCCTGGAGTCAGGAAGACCTGGGTTAAAATCTGGCCTGAAACCCTTACTAACTGTGTGACACTGGGCAGTCACTTAACCCTGCTTGTCTCTGTTTCCTCATCTATAAAATGAACTTGACAAGGAAATGGTAAAACCACTCTAGTATCTTTGCCAAGTAAACTAGGTTACTAAGCATTGGACATGACTGAAATGACTGAATAAAAATAGCATGGTCAGAACTTTGATTTAGGAAAATCACTTTGACAGCTATGTGGAAGGTGGATTGGAGGTAATTGCAATAGTTCAAGTGGGGTGTGATGAAATGTTGAACCTAGGTCGGTGACAGTGAAATAAGAGAAGGGAGTGATAGATAGTATGAGATATGGAGAGAGTGAATAAGATGGCAACTGATTGGATATGGGAAGTGAAGAAAAATGAAGAATCCAGGATGACTCCAAGGTTGTGCACTTAGGTGAATGGAATGATAATGGTCCCCTCAACAGAAATAGAAAATTTCATAAGAATGGTAGGGATTTTGGGGGGGAAATTTTGGGGGATATAGATTTATTGAGTTTGGGGACAGAGACTTACTGGGTTTGAGATACCTAAGGGTTAGTCAGTAGAACAATTTAATGGCCAGCTGGTGATGTGAGAGTGGAACTCAGTGAGAGATTGGGCTATGTAGATCATAGAATTAAATGTAGGAGGAACTTTAGAGGACTTGTAATCCAACCTTCTCATTTTATAGATGTGGAAACTGAGAGAGGTTAAGGGATTTGCCCAAGGTTAGCAGAGTGGATAGAGTATTTGGAGTTGGAATTAAGAAGATGTGAGTTTGAATCCAGCTTTACATTCTTACTTGTGTGACCCTGGGCAAGTCACTTAATCTCTTTCACTCTCTGTTCTCTCATCTGTAAAATGGAGATAATAGCACCTACTTCTCAAAGTCATTGCGAAGATCAAATGCTATAACGTATGTCAGCCAATCAATAAATATTTATTTAAAATTAGTCTTCCATGTCCCAGTTTTGCATATACAAACTGATATGCAAACTTTAACCTGTTATGTAAATGTTAGCTGTCATCAGTAAGTAATGAGAGAGACAGAATTTGAATCCACGTCCTCTGACTCAAAATGTAGTGTTCTTTCTACTCTCACTTATATAGATATGGGAACTATTAACATAGAGGTGATAATTAAACCTGTAAGAATTGATAAGATTGCTGAAAGTATATAAAGAGGATGGCCCAGGATAGAGCTATTGGCACACCCATCACTAGCAGGTGGAATGTTGATGATGATTCAGGAAAGGAGACTGAAATAGCCTGGCCAGTCAGGTAGAAGGAGAACCAAGAAAGAGCAGTATAGCAAAAAGCCAGAGAGACGAGAATATGTAGGGGGAGGAGGTGGACAACAGGCTGAAATCATATGAGGGAGGTCAAGAAGTCAGGAGATTCCAACTTTGGTGCTTACTACCTGTGACCTTGAGCTGGTCACTTAAATGGACTTGATAATATTTGCATCACCTATCTTGTAGGATCACTAGGTGGAAAGTATGGGGAACTCCTTAAACATTATAGTGATATGAGTCATTGCTGCTGTGATAATCATTTGACTTCTGTGAATCAGTTTCTCATCTCTAAAAACAAAGGTGTTGGAACCTTCCCTTGATACTGATTTCGTCTCACAATTTTGTCCTATAACTCTCCTCTTTTTCCTGCTAAACTTCCAGGAACAATAGTCCAGAGGTGGGGAATCTGAAGTCTTGAGGCTACATGGATGTCTAGGTCCCCAAGTGTAGCCCTTTTACTAAATCCAAACAGAACAAATCCCCTTAATAAACGGATATTGAAATAATTGAATTAATAAATAGGCTATTGAAAAGCCTATACTTGTTGCTTCTACTTCCTTGCCATTCTCTCCTCAATTAGTGTTGCCCTTCTCTGTAATCTGACTTCTGTTTCTATCTTGCTACTGAAATTTTTCTCTCTAAGGTCTCCAATGACCACTTAATTGCCAAGTTCAAAAGGATTTTCTAAGTTAAGAAGGTCTTTGGTTATTGCAATAGGTGTTAGTTTTCTTTATATACTCTTGCCTTGGCTTCCTGCCCTGGGATACTGTCGTCCTACTCTGGTTCTTTTCCTACTTAATTGACACCTGCCCTATTTCTTTTGCTGGTTCATTATCCTCCAGTAGCTCCCTAAGTGTTGGAAATTCTTCAATACTTTGACCTTCTCTCTATATATACTCTCTTGCTTGGTGTTATCAAACTTTTCCTTCCATTATTTCAGTGATAATCTCTACACTGATGACTTCAAAACCAGCATCTGTCTTTTGAGAGACAATGTTGCTGCCAGCTACACATATCACATAGGGTCTCTTTGCTACTTCAAACTCAATCTGTCCAAAAGTGAACTCAATATTTTCATCTCAAAATCTGTCCCACCTCCCACCTCCTGTTAATGGAATTCCCACCTTCCTAGTCATTCAAGCTAGAATCATGGGAATCATCGTTACTTCTGACTCCTTCCTTATGTCATTATATGATCAGTTGCTAATTAGTGAGATCGACCCTCTCCAATCTATTTTGCATGTGTCACCTCTTTTCCACTTACTTGGCCACCACTATATTTCTGGTCCTTATTATTTTTCATCTAGAAAACTGTAATAACTGCTTCAGAAAGATTTCCCTGTCTCCAAACTCTCTCCTCTTTAACCCATTCTTTACATAGCTGCCAAAATCATCTTCTTAAAATACAGGCCTGACCATGTCACTTCCCTGCACAGCCCCCTTCAATATTGTCCCATTGCCGATAGCAGTGATCTCTGAACTTTTTGATCATACATTTCTACAAAAAAAATTGAGGACCCCATTATATGTATATTTATTTATAAATTACATGCATGTTCTTCTGTGCTAACAATCATGTCATTTATAAAACAAAATAGAATTTAAAAAAGAATGAGAAAAAAATGAAATAATATTCGATCCTAGAGTCAATAGGGAGTCCTTATAGTTTATTGAGTAGGGGAGTAACAAATCAGATCAGTTTGGCTGCCATGTAGAGGATGAATTTCAGTGGAAAGATTTGAGTCAGAGAGATAACCCAGAGACTGTTATAATAGTCCAGGTAAGAGATAATGAAGGGAAGGGGGTCATTTGTGTGAGCAAAGAGATATAGACAGATTTGAGATACTCTGTAGAGACAGAATTGATAAGACTTGGCAACCTATTGGATAGGGATTCAGGATGACAATGAGGTTGTGAGCCTGGGTAACTGGAATGCTGGACAGAAATAGGAAAGTTCAGAAGAGCGGAGGGCTTTTAGAGAAAGAGAATTCATAAAAATCTGTAAAGCAGATCACATCCTATTCATATCTGCTCATCCTGTACAGTTCCCTCTGTGTTATGGTAAATGAAAAGGGAAAAGGTAGTGTTTCAGGAGAAGACACAGGCAGAGATCCATTATGGTTTGGGGAAAGAGTGTAGATGTGCTGGGAAAATTTGTGTGTATAGCTGCTGGAGCCAGTGTTTACCCCCATTACCTCTGGTGTTCCAGTCACAGAATATTCCTGAAGAACCACTTCTAAAATAGAAGTAAGAAGATGGGAATTTGCAAAGTTGCTGGAAGCTAGCTAGTTAATGGTAAAGTTGGATGGGGTGGAGTTGAAACCTGTGTTTAGCTATCTTGGGGTGGGTGGGATGCTACTCATCTTCCCACCCTTCAGTTGATTACCCACTGCCCCTACTTTGGAAACTACTGGCCTAAAAAACAAAATATAAATTCTTCATCTAAGTATTAAAAGACTTTTTCAATCTAATTTTAATCTTTTTTTTTTCAGTGTCATTTCATTCTATTTCCTTTTATGCTTTCTATGTTTCAGACTGGTCTTGTAGTTAGTTGTTCAACTTTCTTCTGTTTCATCACGTGTGCATGCCTAGGACACACCCCTGAATAGTCCTGCTTCTTGAAAATTTTTTTCTTCAAAGCCCAACCCAGGTGTCGGCTCTTCTCTCATCTTACTAAATGAAAGTGATCACCACTTCTTCCACTTTCTTAAACCATAGCACTTCGTTTAGTCTTTCACTTTGCACTTACAGCACCTTCTATAGTACTCTTTTGCATATATCCCCAACCCTCAAGTGGATTGTGGTTTTCTTTTCTTCTCTGTATTCTTAGAACCTATCACAGTGCCTTCTGTACACATTGAAGCAGACTAGTGAATATTAAAGTGAAGTGAACTTCCCTCATTCTTTTCATTATTTCCCCTTTCTATCTATTCTAGACTTTTTTTCTTTGGTTCATGGTCCTTATAATTATTTAGCCCTTTTTTATTCTCTGTCTTTCTATAAGCTTTTGCACTTTTGTATTAATGTAAAATGTTGTATTTTCCTGTAAAGTTTGTAAACTTTTGAGATGCCTTTTTGGGGGTTCCTTCTAAACAGATTGTGCCATTACTTTGTAGGTCTTGCCCACTGGTTCCCTTATTTTTTCTGTTGTGCCTAACTCTTAGAAATATTGTAGATGATGAGATATTGTATCATGGTAGGAATCTTACTCTTTCCTTGATTGTGCAGTTCATCATTGTCCTTTGCTTTTTCCCTGGTCTTTTTTTTTTATTTGTGTTTAAATCTCTTTCTTAGGTCCATGACTTCCAACTCTTTTGGATGTCATTTTCCACAAGGAATTCTGATTTCCTTTCTCCTGAGGCAAGATGAGCAGTCTTTCTAAGTAACAATTCCCTACAGATGACACCCACTCTAAGGTTCCAGTTTCCCTTTATAAAATATCTTTTTTTCCCCAGAGAATCATTCATCAATAGTACTCCCTCCCATCCTTCAAACAAAGCTCCTTCTTTTCTTTCCATCTTTTTCAATCCCTCTGTTTTTCCCCACTCATTCTCCTATAGATGCTGTTCTTTTAGAAGACTATGGTAGTTATTTCCCATTTATTGTTAGCTTTTGATTTGATTAGGGTACATCACATATTCCCTTCTTTCTTTTTTCTCCTCTCTTCACTTTTATACACCCTCTCATTTTGTAATTTAGTCCCAAAAAAAATATTTATGGGTAGATGGAATGTTTTCAGGCTTAGTCCATGATATTTCAAACTTGTTTTTCCACAATCACCTCTATTTTATTTCTGCTTTCGCCTTTGTCTCCTCATGTATATTCAGAAAGAAATTTCTTCATGGTCTCTCTGTTGTTAATTTGTTGCTGTGGCTTTGTCTTTAGTTACTTTATTTATTTATCCTTCTTATATTTTTGTTCTCTGGAGTGTTTGAGAAGCAAATAATTTCTTCAGTTGTGCTTTTACTCCAGGAATGTTTTGACCATCTCTTTTTTATTGAACATCCATTTTTTTTCACTTATCGTTAGAGTCATAACCATAGGCTAGTGAATATTGGATTGAAGTGCTAAATTTCATTCCCTCATTTTTTTCATAACTTAGTTTCCCTTTCTGTCTGTTCTAGACTTTTTTTTCTTTGATTCCTGGTCCTTAAAATTATTTAGTTCTTCTTTATTCTCTATTTCTATAAACTTTGGAAGAGAAGGTCATTGCATCATGATTTCCTATGCTTTTAGAACACATTATTCCATTCCCTCCTATGGTTTTAGGAAAGTGTAGAATAGTCTTGTGTTATTCAAATTTCTTCCTTGAAATTTAAAAGACTTTGTCCTGGTCACTTGAAGAATTTATTGTCTGTCAGTGAAATTGCTCAACTTAACCACTATGTGTCTTGGTGTTTGCAGCATAGGATATTTCCTCCAGAGGCAACCTGTGAATTCTTTTGTTTGGCACTTTGCCTTTCATGTTTAAAAGTTCTGGGGTTTTTTTTTTTTGTATTATTTATGGTATCTTGGTGTTCAGGTTTTGTGACTTGTCATGATCTTCTGGGAGACTTTTAATCCTTAAGATTAAGACATATCCTACCTTGGAGATCTCTATGTTTTGCTTGTATGGGATCATGATTTCTTTTTAATGTTATTGCTTTTTGCTTCTTCTTCTAGATTGTCCTTCACTTCTGTATATTTCATTCCCAATCAGTTACCCTCTTTTTTGTTTCTTTGGTGAGACTTGCCACTATGGATTCAAATTTTTCTGTTTTACCAATAATTTCTTCTATGCAGGCCATACATTTTGCTTTCACAGTTCTTAATTCTTTTTAAAACTATTGAGTAATATCGTGTTAAGGTTTTATTCTTTCTTGGGAATACACAGAGTCCTCTGACTCATCAGATGTTGATTCACTTTCCTTTGTCTTGCAATACGTATTCATAGATGGATGAACTCTTTCCCCAGCCTGGAAGTCGTTTTTTCTCATATCTTTCCTGTTTTATTTGTTTATTTGTTTGTTTAATTGTTTTCTTCTTCTTGAGGTCTTTGACAATTTCAGTATTTTTTTCTTTATTTTTCTCCTCTTGTTTACTTTCTGACTCTTTCTCCTTTGATGGTAATTTCCCTAGGGGCTGGATCTTAAGATTGTTTCAGTCTCCTTCTGCATGAGTAATTCACAATTCACCACCCTGCTGTAAGTGACTTTTCAGGGGACAGAATTGACTCCAGGAGAATACTGAGCTCTTCCCTTCAGACTTTGTGGACCTCCACACAGACCCTACACCGGTCCTGCCCTAGTTTCCTGTGTTGCTCAGTTTTCTGGTCATGATCCATTGTGGTACAGAGTGCTACTGTTCCTTGTTGCTATCAGAGTCTGAGTAAATTTCTGCAGTTTGAATCTCTGAGGCCCTGGGAGGAGGAATGAGGTCATGGTGTGGAGTTGTAATCCCTTGGACTTTGCAGTCCTGATGCCAGGTGGTACTGGGGCTGGAGTTATTGGTTGGGGATCATGGATTAGCATTCTCTGCTCTTAGTTCATTGAGTTTTTACCCTGTTTTTGTTCTGTGTCACAGATCACTAACACAGCTCAAATTGCTTAATCTTTGGGGTATAATTCCCATTCTGGAGAGTTTTGGGAGATTCTGAGAATAGGTGAAAACATCTAGTCTTCCATCCCGTTCCTCAATTGACTCAGAACAAGTTAAATTATTTCTAAAGTCCCTTAAAGGACAGTTATTCTTTGATCCAAAAATTCCAGGGTGATTTGAGGGATCCAAAGTCCCCAAATATTTCCCTCCTCTGACTTCCCACTATCTTGGCTTCCTTTGTATTCAGCTGGTTCTAAGAATAGTAAGCCAGAAACAAAAGACAGAAATATTTTTCTTAAAAAATTTACTTTTGGTAAATCTACCGATTAGCTATTAAAGAATAACATACTCTCCTCAACTCAATCAGAAAGTTGTGTTACGCCCATCTTTCAAGATCCCTGCATCCTGGGACATCCTTGTCCCTGCTCATCAATGTAGAGAGGGAGGCATATACCTTCTTCCACTTTGCATAGGAGGGAACCCATTACCTCATATTAATTAGACCTTTAGTCACTAATCTGCATTGTGTACCAGCAACTGTTGTCAGATAAATAGTGTCAATGCTAATTAATGGGGATAATTAGCCCCTCCCTAATTAGAGTGAATTGCAGTTTGTTACCCTCAGTAGATTGTCACTTACAGATGAAGGGCCACTGAGGGAAAGCTTGGGACAAGCACAAAATACACGGGCTTAATTTGTTTTTAACCCCTCTTTAAAGGTCCCTTTAATTAATATTTGATCAGCACATCTCTGTGGCCTGAACAGGTGTGAATAAAAACTTCTAACCATATGTGTAATAGACCATGGTGAAATGATGCTAGGCCCTCAGTGTCTCATCTCTTCCCCTCCTGTCTGTGGCCTAAGAGCACAGCTCTCCTATTTGTCTATAGAAAGTCAGTCTGCTTTCTCTGTGGTGGCTTGACTTCCCAAAATTCCTTTAACTAGAAGAGGCAGGACAGGTTCACTGGGAAGTGGCACAAGTTTAAAACTGGGGCTCTTTAGTACAGTTTTATAGATTGGCTCAACTCCAATCCTCTGTCTTTTGTCAGCACACTTGCTACCCACTTCCCCAAATCAAATTCAACCCAAGTCCCATGGCCATAGGTGTGTATAGACATTTCATTAGTGTGTGCATTCAAGAATTTTTTTGTTTTTTTTTTCAAAGGTGAACATTTATTGAAGACTCAGTAATAGAGAATATTTTTCTTCATCAAACTGAAGAAACTGAAACTTAACTAAACTTATTGAAAAATAATCACTAAACTTTACCTTAAAAATGGAACACAAAATGATAATTTTTTTTGGAGATGTTGGGATCTGCTTCAGCATATATACCCATCATACCCCACAGACTCATCTGTGCCCATGACTTGACATCTGATACTTTTATGTGAGAACTGGTCATACCCTAGTGTCTTGAGTCAGAGTTGAGGGCAGTTGTTACGTAAAAAAATGAACAAACATAAAACAGAAACAGAACTGGATATATTTTTGAGAGGACAAAGGGTGATCAAAATTCTATGATCTCCCCTTTTCCTGGACAACGTTGCAGAGAAATTATGACTATGGGGATTAGCATGTGTTCAGAAATATGATGTATATTACATATGATATATAATATAAAAGTAAGAAAATATATACGTGTATAAATCTATCTGTCTGTCTATCTATCTATTTATCTGCCTATCTATCTTTTACATAGCCAGACATTGTGCCAAGTGCTTTATAATTATCTCATTTGATCCCCAGAACAACTTCAGGAGGTTAGGTGCTATTATTTTCCCTGTATTACAGATGAGAAAACCTAGGCAAACAGAGTTCAAGTGACTTGCCTAGTGTCACACTGTTAGTAAGTATGTGAGATTGGATTTGAATTTAGGTCTTCCTGAGTCCAGGCTCTATGCTCTGTCCACTGCCATAGTTTGCTGTCCATCATAACGCTTAGCGTTCTTTCGATAAACATTTGCACAATATAATAAGTTCCAAGAGCATAAGATGCTCATTTATGCCCTTAGGTCTTAACCCATTTCCTCTGGCTTACCTTCCCTATGGATCTCTACTCATTTATATCATGGTATAGTAAAAGAAGAAATCTTCCTTTTGGGCCTTATTTCTCTAAAATGAACACCTGAACAACAGGGTTGATGGGAAAGCAAATGAGATAATGTATACAACTTTGTAGGCTTTAAAGATATGGATTCATTTTCGTAGAGAACTCAGGAAGAAATTCACCTATGACTTAGTAGAAAAGGTCTAGAAAACTGCTGGAGACTCAGAGGGTTTGTGACTTCAAAGTCCTCACTGTCCACCTCTCTCTGTTGGTGGTGCCCTTATAGCTCTCTTCTCCTTTTCAGGGAAATGCCTTGAAACCCATAAACATCATATTTCTCCTCTTGCTCCTTTCTGAACCCTGTGTATTCTGGTTTCCCACGTCATCATGCAATTGAAACTGTTTTCCCAAAGTTTCCAGTGATCTCTTCCCAAATTCAGTTGAATTTTTTCAATAACTCATTCTGTTTGCCCTTCTTAAGGCTTTTGTGACAATGCTTTTGCCATACTCTTCCTAACAGTATGACTACACCTTCTCAGTCTCTTTCTAGGGATCGTTATTCAGTTCATGCTCTAACTGTGGGTATTCCCCAATGCTCTATCATTTTCCCTTTTATACTATCTCATTTGCTGATCCCATCAGCTAATCATAGGTTCCAAAGTTAGATATGTCATCTCTATGCAGATAATTCCCAGATCTATGCATTCACCTCTAATCTCTCTCCTGAGTTACAGACCTACATCTTGAACTGGATATCCCATGGACATCTTAAACTCAGCTCATCTAAAATGGAATCTGTTATTTCCCTCATCTTCCTTATACAAACTTTCCTATTACTGTTGAGGGAACCACCACCTGACTAGTCATCAAGGTTTACTGCCTTAGTACTATACTCTGTTCCTCACTTGCATCAATTCCGCATGTATCCATTTTGCTGTTAAATCTCATTGTTTTTATCTTTACAAAATCTCATGTTACCCCCCTTCTCTCTTTTCATATAATCATCGTCCTTGCACTGGCTCTCATCACTTTTCTTGTGGACTGTTTCAAAAGCCTTCTACTTAGGCTTCCTGCCTTAAGTTTTTCCCCACTTCAACCCATTCTCTACTCAATTGCCAAAGTGATTTTCCTAAAATACAATCTAACCATGTCATCTCCCTCCTTAATAAATGCCAGTGCCTCCCTGTTATCTTCAAGATTAAATATAAAATCCTTTATTATTTAAAGACCTTCATAACCTGGTTCCTTTCTACCTTTCCAATCTTTCTTACACTTCACTTTCTTCCACATACTTTATGATCCAGTTATACTGGCTTACAAATTATTCCTTACACAAAACCCTCTATCTCCTATCTCTGGGCATTTTCACTGACTGTCCCTCATGCCTGGGATGCTCTCTTTCCTCATCTCTGTTTCCTGACTTCTCTGGCTTCCTTCGAGCCCTAGCTAAAATTTTTCCTGCTACAAGAAGTCTTTCCAGATCCCCACTGATGCTAATGCCTTCTCTCTATTGATTGTCTCTAATTTGTCCTGTATATATATATATATATATATATATATATATATATATATACATGTATATATATATATATATATATATATATATATATACATGTATATATACTATGTAAAGCTGTACATAGTTTGTTTGCATGTTTCCTCATTAGACTGTAAATTCTTAAAAAATTTTTATTGCTATGATTATTTTTTGCTCTGCATTTCCCAGTAACCAACAAAAGGTCTGGCACACAGTGGGCATTTAATAAATGCTTGTTGACTGACTAATTATATTTTATAGGGGAAAGAACATGAGATTTAGGGTTAGAAGTTGTTGAGTGGTTTCAGTTGTGTCTGACTTTTCGTGACCCCTTTGGGGTTTACTTGGCAAAGATATTAGAGTGCTTTGCCATTTCCTTCTACAATTCATTTTACAGATAAGGAAATGAGGCAAACTTTTAAGTGACTTGCCAAGGGTCACAGAACTACTAAAAGTCAGAGGTCAAATTTGAACTCAGGTCCTATTGACTCTAGGGCTGATGCTCTATCCACTGCGCCATCTAGCTGCCATGAAGTTAGAAAATCTATTATGAAATTGAAACATACTTTGAACTGAGGTTCCCTGACTCTCTTTTTAAAAAACTGATATTTGTAGGAAGTATTTATTTCTTTAAATTTTTTTTAAAAATTTAGACAAATACTAAAACTTAAATACATGATAAGAAAAGAAAAAGAAACATTGCGAAGTTAAATATAAAATGATAAAAGAAAAAATGTCATGTGTACAGTGGAACATAGGAGAGGATTTAAAATATATAGCAATAACTTATCATATCAAGAAAGTCTATATATTAAATATTGTGCATTAAGCTTCCTTGTAGGTTTTTTTGCTTCCTTGTAGGTTTTCTTTTGTTCTTTTCTGTACACTTTTTACTTTGTTCTTTTTTCCCTCTTCCTCCCCCTTACCCACCACCCCAAGGCTACAATTGAACATGAATATATTTATAGGTAGGTATTGATATATCCATACATGTATACACATACATATACATATGCTTTCCGTAAGATTCTACTCCTGTTTATGCATATCCCTTTTTTCCTATCTCTCCTAACTCCTCTACTTCTACCAGCTACCTCACCCTCCTATTACTTAATCTATTCTCATTCCAGCAATTTCTCCCTTATCCTCCAATTCCCCAAAATCTAAACTCCCTTTTGTACATCACTTTGACCTATTCAATCTCCCTTCCCTCTAAACATCTCTCCTTTGTCCTTTCCCCCATCCCCTTAGAGTTTTATTTTTTTTAATTTAGAAGACTCTTATACTCTTCTAGATGTATATTTATTTTTCTCCCTTAAAACCATTCTCGATGAAAGTAGGTTTCTAGAACTAACACCCTCCCTCCCTCATCTAATTCCTCTGTATTGGTTCTTCCTCTTGCACCTCATTTGTATAAGATAATTACTTTTAGCTGTTCTTGAATGTTTTTACCCTTTAAAGTCATATTATTCTCAAATCTAATCTTTCTTACAAGCTATCTAATTACTAGTAGTAAATTACTAGCAAATTAGACATAGGTTTACATTTTCCATATGTAAAAGGTAAACATTCTATTCTTATCGAGTCCTTTGTAATTGGTCATTGGGATTATATTTCTTTTATCTTTCTCTTGGCTCATGTATGTCAAATCTTCTACTGAGTTCAGTTTTTTTTTTTAACAGAGTCCTGAAAAATCTGATATTGATCACATATCCATTTTTTTTCATTCAAAATTATGCTTAGCTTTGCTGGATATGATATTTTTGGCTAGAGGTCCCATTCATTTGCTCTTCCATATATAGCGTTGCAAGACCTGTGATCTTTTTGTGTTGTCAGTGTTAGGTCTTCTGTGATTCTAATTGTGGTACATTTATGGAAATTTTTTTTCTTGTTGTTCATAATATTTTATCCTTGATCTCGGGGTTTTGGAGTTTAACTATAATATTCCTGTGAATTTTCCTTGTAGGATGTCTTTCAGGTGGTGATCAGTAGATTTTTTCCATTTCTACTTTCCCCTCTTGTTCTAATGCTTCAGGACATTTTTCTTTAATTATTTCTTGCATTATTGTATGAAGATCGTTTTTTGATTAAAACTTTCAGGTAGTTAAATTACTCTTATGTTTTCTCTTCTTGATTTGATCTCTAGATTCACTGTTTTTCTTATGAGATTTTTCATATTCTCTTCTGTTTTTTCATTCTTTACATATTTTTATTTTTTATTTTTTCATCTCTTACAACTTCACAGGTTTCCCCTTGCTCAATTCTGATTTTCAAGGAGTCACTTTCTTCCTTAAGATTCTGGATTTCCTTTTCAAATTGGTTGACTTTCTTGTCATCATCTTGTTTTTCTTGTATTAGTCTTATCTTAAAATTTTCTTCAATCTCTCTCTTTTGATTTTTAAAGTCTTTTTAAAAATTTTCAATAAATTCTTTTTGGGCAGATGACCATTTGACATTACTCTTTGGGGTAGGACAGTGTTTGTTTGCTTCAGTATTCTCTGAAGTTCAACTCGTCTTCTCTATTCTTTACAATCACCTCTGGTATATGAGGGATGGTGCCTCTGGCCTTTGATCCTCTTGGGGTCTGGACTCACCCAGCATGTGTTGATTCCTTCTCGCCTCTCCCCACACCTCACCTCACACTCCCTTACCCCACCTTGCTGCAGCACAGCTGGGTCTATCGTTCTTTGTCAGTAGAAGTTCTCTAGATCTTCCCCAGGTCAGATGCCCAACTCTTGTCACTGTCAGGAGGCAGCCACCCAACCCAGCTAACCCCTCGGCTGGTTTAAGCTTCTTGCATCTAGTTGTTAAAAAGGACCTAGCCTGGAGGTGTTTACTCTTCACAGGGAAGAAATCTAGTCCTGGGGTTTTTCTTCAGATCTTCTCCAATTGTCCCGAGAGGACCCTTGTTTTGCCCTTTCACTTATTTGTTTTCACAGTTCTGTGTTCTCCCAGAAACTCTATTTTATCTTTTTTGTGGAAGAAAATCTTGAGAGTTTGGAATTTTCTGATCTATTCCACCATCTTTTCCTGACGCTTAATCCTGTGCTTTTTCTATCAGGCAGGCTGACAGAATCATAGCTCTTCATCTAGAGGGAATTGTAAAGGTCATCTAACCTCACCATTCTCTTTATAGGTGAAGGAAATTAAGGCCCAGAAGGTAAACTACCTTGGGAGTAACGACCATTTGATTATTCATACCTGTATTGCCAGTGTCTAGTCTATAGTGAACCTTTAATAAATGATTGTTGATTGATTGGTCATTCCAGGTTACCCAGGTTGTGACAGAACTGGGCTTCAAAGTCAGGTCCTGCAACTTTAAATTCAGTGTTCTTACCAGTTGTATGACCATGGGTACATTATTTAACTTCTTTGAGTCTCAGTTTCTTAGTTTGCAAAATGGGGATAATATTTTCATTCCTTACCTTATTAGAGTTGTTTTGAGGAAATATTTTTTACTAGAGTGCTCTATAAATGTCAGCTGTAAATATTGCTGATCGGCATTCTTAGCCAAAATTATAGACAATGTGAACTTTTTTGGCTTCTTCCAGTATAATTCTACTGAAGTAAATTGCAATTGATCTCTTTAGGGACACAGTGACCTTGAGATCCATGGGATGCTGCTGCTGAGACTTGACATAGGATATTAAAGAGAATTAGGATGTGGTTGCCTATGTAATGTGTTCAGATATTTTGAATTGTCATAATACATTCATAATGCATTAGTATACATGTCAGAAGAGAAAGGCAGAAACATCTGCCTTCCCTATTCATTCCTTTTTGAACAGTTTCCCCTACAAATCCCATATTTAGCAGCTACCATTTTTCAACACTTTCTCCTAGTATTTGATCTTGAAAGTCCAAAAGACTATTCCTATTAACTTTTAGTGGAAGTGGAGAATTTTGAGTTTAATTTTTGGTGCCAAGAAAGAGGAAAACTCTATCTGCCTTGAGGTCTGGACTCTCCTCACTTGTTCCTCCAGATCAGGAAGGACATCTAGTTGAAATTCTATCATGTCTGTTGGGGTCAGTTTAGAGGTATGCCTTTTTCCTTTAGTACTGTCTCCTTTCCTTTCCCACTTCTCTGCTCCAGGCTGGGAACAAGGAGGGTTTAGGCTCAGGAGTCTGTTTCTTCCAGTGTGAGCCAGGCACTGGAGTTATAATGACAAAATGAAAGTTTGACTTCATGGTATAAAAAAGCAAATAGAAAGAAAGGCCAAGTTTTATTTTAATTCTGTCGTTGGGTATCTAGTAGGAAACCTCTGTGGATGACTAGTGATTATGAGAGAGAGGGGGATAGAGAGAGAGAGAGAGAGAGAGAGAGAGAGAGAGAGAGAGAGAGAGAGAGAGAGAGATTTTATCATAATAATTCTCTAATAAAGGAATTCCTAGCCCTGTGCTAGTAAGAGTCACTATCTCTGTGGTAGAAGCAGAACTGTCCACTTTAGACTCACGCTTCAAATCAATGGCCACAATAAAAGACATGTGCTTGGGTCCATTCTAGTTGTTTATGAGAAGTAAAACTTGTTCAGGAAGATATACTTTATAGTAGAATAAAGTACCATATTTTAGAGAAAGGAAGATGAAAAGGAAGGGAATAAGAATTATTCAATTGTCATTCTTTACCATTGATTAAAATGGTCTATGCATCTCTGTCTGTCCCTTTCATTTTGCCTTTCTTTCCTCATGGTCTAGGAGGAGCAGATATTGGGGTCAGTGCCTCTGTTAACACTGTTATCAGCCTCCCATACCATACACAGGGCAGCACTAGCCTCTAGTTCCAGCTCTATGGGGCCTATCCAGTTCTGGCTTTAGGACTTGCAGCCTACCTCTCCCTCTTTACTAGACTAGGAATTTCTTGGGAGAGTTAGATGAGTCCAAATCACAAAGCCAAATAAGTTAGCAAGATTCCAAATTACTTCTCCCCCAGGAGATCCTCAGCACAGTCTCACCTCTCTGGGAGGGTCTGTCAAACAACTGTGACATAGGTTTATAGAAATTAGAAGTGCAAACACAAATGATAGTTCTGACTCTTCAGTTTTCTGTCTTCCCTTTTTTCTTTCTCCCTTTCTTGTTCCTCCCTTTTCTTCTATTTTCTCCTTTTTTTCTTTCTTCCTCTTATTTCCCCTTCATCCTTTAGCCTTTTTCTGCTCTCTCACTTTTCTTCCTCATTCTTTCCTCTTCTCTCTTTCTTCCTAAACCCCATAGCTTATATACAGTAGATTTTATTTAGATACAGTAGCTATTTTAAATAATGCTGTTGTTTTTTGTTGTGACAACAACAGTAACATATGGAAACACACATACACACACATATGAATATTCCCAATTTTATAGGGAGAAGAGCTGGATACTTTATGGGTCAATGTGATTGAATTCTTTTTAATCATTTAAAGATTATATTTATCCAATTATATTATTTTATTGCTCTTCAATTTTTTATTCTTTCTCCTCTAAAATCTTTTGGAATCAATTTGGTATAATCCATGTCTTTTCCATGAAAAAATTAGCTGAATATCAATGTTTTCCAAAGTTTTGGCTCAGGGTTGATTAGAAATTGGCTAATGGGTCAATGGCCTAAAACTTTCTCATCTCTGGACCCAAATGATTTTTCCCCTGTTAAGCTTTCTTGTTGTGGGATTTTTGTTTTGCTTTGTTTTGTTTCCTAATGAGCGATTGGACTGAAGGTTCAGTTTTAATTGTAAATAAAGCCTTTTTCTGTTTGTACAGCATGGCAGACCTAATTGTAGGCTGGCATCCCTGCTGTGGCATGAGCGGTCATTATCTTGCTGATAACAGACTGTTCTTTTCAACAAGGCCTCATTAACCATTGTTTTTTTTTTCCTCCTCCACCAAAATGGCTGTAATGGTTTGAACTTGTGGATAAGGACAAATAGGGTCCACATGGAATCCAGGGAAGCCTCATTTGTGCAGTTGTCAAACTAGAATCAAGGAATTTGGGCTCTAGAAAAAGAAAACAAGACATCACCTAACTGCATCATTCAGGCCAAAGAATATGAGATAACAAAAGGGGGAAGCAGAGATCAAGGTTCCCATTTCATCTGTATGACTTTGGGAAGGTTGCTTTCCTGTTCCAGGGCTCAGATTCCCTATCTGTAAAATAAAAAAGGTGACTGTGGAAGTAGGGTTGCAACTGTGTGAGAATTTCATTAATGGTCTTTGTATTAGACAGTTTAAGCTATTGTGGTATAACCACTAGAGGGCAGTGGTGCATAAATATTGTCTGTCCCAATTGCTTGCTAGGTCTATGCTCAGCAGGAGGTAGGATCATAGCTTTAGAGCCGGAAGAGACCTTAGAGATCATTTCAGCCCACCCCTTCACTTTATAGATGAGGAAAGTGAAGCCTAGAGAAGACTTTCCCAAGAGTATACAGAAAACCTTATGGAACAATTAGGATTTAAACCCAGACTCTGGGACTATGGTCCTCTCATGCCTGGCTATCCTACGATGCTTCTAACAGAACCATGGATTTCTGGAGTTATAAGGGATCTGAATTTTACCACTTCCAACTTTCCACTCCATGAAAGAATTTTTTCTACACCATTTTTGGCAGACAGTTATCCAACTTTTGCTTAAAGACTTTCATAAAAAAGTATTCACTATTTGATGAAGAATTGGCTTCCATTGTTGGTTGGATCCAATGGCTAGAAAGGTCTTTCTTATTTTGAACCAACATCTGTCTCCTTGAACTTTTTTTTACTCACTTGTCCTAATTCTGGTCCTTACAGCTCCACAGAAGAAACCCACTCCCCTTCCACTCGAGAGACCTTCTTGCATATTTAAAGGCAGTAATCAATGGTTCTTCTTAGTCATACCTTTTCTAGGTTGAACATCCCCAACTCCCTCAGTTGCTGTTTCAAAGACATGGTTTCTAGATTGTTTTGATTGCTGTCTTCAAAACATATTTTAGTTGGGGATTCTTCACTTTTTTGTGTGTCATAGTCCTTCTAATGAGGCATATATTTAAATACATAAAATAAGATACATAAGATTACAAAGGAAACACATTGAAATACAGTGAACAAAAATATTTTTAAAATGTTTGTTGGCTGTCCCTGCTTTAGTCTCTCCTACGCTCCAGATGTGGTTGGTTCAGGGTCTCCTGTGATGTAGACATTACATTTCTATTAATAGAGTCGAAAGAAGCATTTGACCTTTTTAGCAGTCAAGATCACAGTCATATTAAACATGCAGATGGCTAAGTCCTCAGATCTTCTAATTTCATTTTTTAAAATTTATTTTAAGAACATGCTAATTTGATCTTACCTCTGAAAGACACTGAGGTTAGTGAAAAGGGCAATGACCTGTGATGACAGGAAAACTGAGTTTGAATCTTGGACATGTTATTAATGCTCTCTTCCCTTGTCTGGGTCAGTTTTCTCATTTGTAAATAGTGGTGGTGGTGGTGGTTGGGGGTATGATCTCTAAGGTCTCTTTCAACTCTGATTCTGACATAACAGTGTAGTCATTAGCCAAAGACATATTAACCAAAACATATTAACCTGATATTAAGAAAAAGTCCCTGATTAGATTAATATCTACTGCTCATGGTGCTTTAAAGTTGACAGAATGGGTAGCCATGAAAGATAGTGACTTCTTCTGTTAGAGTTTTTTCAGTAAGTTTGCCTTCTAACTTGGACATTCCTGGAGTCTTTAAGCCCCCAAAGAACTTCATGATAGTATTATGAGATAAGAAGAATCCTTTTGAATGGGTAGCAGTCCCTACATGAATCTCTGATTCCTTTAGACTTTTAATCAGCATATAAAAAAACTACTGCCGTGGCCAACAGGACAATTGGATTTACTTTGACGTCCACACATCTCTGCATTTGTTTCACTCCCCTGCCAGACAAGAACATTTCCTTAGCTTTTCTGGGTGCTTCTGGGGAATATCTTTGCCTGATGAATAGCGCTATCCACGAATTACCCAATCTGTTAAGCTAATCAAACAGTAGACTGACCTGGCTCTAGCCAGAGTTAGTTGATCTGTTATCAAGTACATCTCACTGAGTTTTTCTCTAACATATTTTTGGGTTTGCAATTGTAATACCTTGCTTATACGTAATCAAACAACAAGCATTTATTAAGCACCAGCACTCTGCTAGATGCTTGGGGTACAAAAGTTAGAAAAGTCTCTGTGCTCAAGGAACTGACCAAAATCAAAAGTCTGTGAAGTTAGACTTATTTTAAAAGTAGCAAGTGTTTTTGTCCAGTTCAGTCATTTCAGTTGTGTCTGATTCTTTGTGATCCCATTTGAACTTTCCTTGGCAAAGATGCTGGAGTGTTTCGCTTTTTCCTTTTGCAGCTCATTTAACAGATGAGGAAACTGAGGTAAACAGGGTTAAATGACTTGCCCAGGGTCACATATCTAGCACAAGTCTGATACTAGATTTAAACTCAGGAGGATGAGTCTTCCTGACTCCGGGCCTGGCCCTTATGCCAGCAAGTGCATATCACCGTCTAATACAAAAAACCAAAACAACCCTGTGGTGAATCCTCAGTGACCATAACAATTTGGCAGTTTGTGAATTTTTATTTTTGTAGCTCATGCTTTCACAACATAAAGCTTATGTATTCAATTGTTGTTGGAGTCAATTCAAAATCTTAGCAACACTCACACTTTTAGTTAAAACTAGTTAGGACAGTTAGGTGGCTCATTTTCCTGAATATAAATCTAGCCTCAGACATTTACTAGCTGTGTGACCCTGGGCAAGTCACTTAACCCTGTTTGCCTCAGTTTCCTCATCTGTAAAATGAACTGGAGAAGGAAATGGCAAACCACTCCAATATCTCTGCCAAGAAAACCCCAAATGGGGTCAGGAATTGTAGGATGTGACTGAAAAACAACAATCCAAGTTATGGTAGCTTATCTTCTAATTAGATATGCTTCAGTCTTGTTAATTTCCACTCACCTTCTGTTTAATGATTGAACAAACTTTCTTTGATTGCTTTTGGTTGTCCTATTATCAATCATCCAGACCTTTTTCTTTTATGTTTTCTTTTGCCTTAGACACCTATCTATGATCAATGCCATTTTGGCTAATCTGACTCCAGCAGCTTCCTCTCTTCCCCCTCCCCCGCCCCCCCAGAATACACTTCTTGTTCTTACCTTTTACCCTTTCCTATTGCATTATACCTGAGAGGCCTAGGCAGAAGTCACTCTCCAATCACACATAGCTTTGTTTACTCGCAAAATACACAAAAAGCACACATGAGCTGATCCTTTTGCACAGTGAAATCTACTTCATCCAAGGGTAATGAATCTCCAGGGTGGACAGTCTGGATTTTGCAATTGCTATGTATTTTGCCTGTCAAAAAACTCAGGCTACAGCTGAGCTTTCCTGCCTTACCATATTACAATTAACTTCTACAGGATTTTTATAAAGATATAACTTAACCCTCTGAGAAACTTTACTCATTTGGAAGTTATGATCAGTTTAATAGATCAGTTTAGATGAATGGAGTTATGACTTGCTGTCACTATAGTTTCAAATTTGGCCATCTGAGACAAGTCAGATTTTGCTGTTGCTTTTAAGATAGATGCAAAATTAGCCATTGGCTCTTCTTGGTCATCTCCTTCCTCCTACTAAATCCACAGAAAACAAACAGTTTTTCACCTTGCATATCTACCTTTACCCAGTGATGAAAGTGGTTCAGAATGTGTGACTGGCCTGGACAGGAGACACACATTTAATAGACTTCTTTGTTCTTCCAGGGTATCCAGGAATTTGGATCGTTTGAGGGGAATGTTTGGTCAAATGATAAAGCCCATTCCATGCTTTTGCCACAATTAATTACAGGGGAACTTCAAGTAGCTCCTTAATGTCTGGACCTGATACTACTCAATAGCAATGCCCTAACAAAGTCCCTTGGTAGAGACATCACTGAAACAAGACCCCTAATTTTGCAACATATTGTATTTCTTTCCAACACATTATATTCAGATGCATTGCTAACATGCTCATTTGGACCATAGTGGGGATCATTGCTTTGAAGTTGTTTATGGGAGACAACATTTCACTGACTTCACACTTTCTTCAGGGGGAAACAATCTATTATGGCACCATCTATGCAAGCTAGGGCTCCTCTATTCCTGTCTTCCTGGCTGATTGTGAACCTGATCTTTAGTCTCTATCTTACCACTTGTGAATGGGAAAATGATGTATGGTGAGTAGGTGTCTCGGTGTGTGTTTGTGTGAACCTCAGATCATATGGGGCTACATGAAGGACAACCAAATTTTGATACTTTCAAACTCAACCAATTTCTTTGGCAGCATCGTGACCAAGTCTTTTTTATTTCCATTTATCAAAATCTCTTAATTTGATCACTGCTCTTGAGTCAAAAGACACTGTGACTTTTATGTCAAGGGAGACTAACAAGGTTTGTACTGGCCAGAATCGGGTACAAAAGTCAGAGCTTTATGGGTGGCAGATATATGTAATAGTGATAAAAATGTAGAGCAAAGATTAGGCCAATATTTCTGACAGCTTCTTCTAATCCAGCCACTTAATATTGATTGAAGGAATGATTTTAAATAGTTTATTTTCCTCTTTTCCATAAAAATTACTTCCTCATTTCATGCTCTGTCAAGATGAGATGTAAAATTCTAAATATGCAGTCAATATCCTAACCATATGGTGAGTTCATTTTGCTTAATCTATACATACAGCAGAGCACTGAGAAAATTTTCTAAATTCTTACTGATTATTTTCTTTGACTTAGGTAATGTATCCCATTTTTGCATATATTTTGCTGTTAAGGTGTGAGATAATTTTTAAAAATACAAGAAATTATAGAAGTAGCCTGGAATTTAAATAGTTGTCAGTTTTATTGCTTAATCCAAGTTCTTTGTGGGAGAGAGAGGAATAGCATTTATTTAGTATCTCCCAGGGGACAGGTATTGCACTAAGCACTTTACAGATATAATAATTTGATCCCCAAAATAACTCTGGGAGATAGGTGTTATTACTACTCTCATTTTATATCTGAGGAAACGAAGGCAAGCAGAGGCCAAGTGACTTGCCCAGGGTCACACAGCTGGTCTGTGTTTAAGATCAGATTTAAACTTCGATCTTCCTGACTCCAGACATAGAGCTCTGTCCACTCTACCACCTAGTGTCCTCAATGTCTATGTAAAACTAAAGTTATTGCTGCAGTCATACACACACAGGCATATATACATTTATATATGTGAAATATATGAAATGCTTGCACATATTCCCCTTCATTCTCTTTATTTATCTTTTTAGTCATCTATCTATGTAGTCAGAGGTGTGCTGGTAAATGTTCAATAGTTAGCTAACACAAAATATGTATGCATGACACATTTTAAAGTTTAATATGGGTTGTTAATATTTTCCACATCACTTTATTAAGTCTTGACAATCAACAAAGCAATAAATCAATCCTTGTTTTGTAGTGTTTGCCAGTTTCTGATGTGTTAAGTGGTCCTGATGAAAATTCAACAATTTGCTGCAGCACATCTCTCTCTCTGTCTCTCTCCCTCTTTCTTTCTCTCTCTCTCTCTCTGTCTCTGTCTCTCTTTCTCTCTCTCTCTCTCTCTGTCTCT
>CM053773.1:96470362-96487611 GCA_028658325.1 Potorous gilbertii | reverse complement strand
ATTAAGTCTTGACAATCAACAAAGCAATAAATCAATCCTTGTTTTGTAGTGTTTGCCAGTTTCTGATGTGTTAAGTGGTCCTGATGAAAATTCAACAATTTGCTGCAGCACATCTCTCTCTCTGTCTCTCTCCCTCTTTCTTTCTCTCTCTCTCTCTCTGTCTCTGTCTCTCTTTCTCTCTCTCTCTCTCTCTGTCTCTCTCTCTCTCTGTCTTTCTCTGACAGATAGGAAAACACTAGATTTGGGATCAGGAAAACTTTTCTTCTTGAATTCAAATGTGCCTTGAGACACCAGCTGTGTGACCCTGGGCAAGTCACTTAACCCTGTTTGCCTCAGTCTCCTCATCTGTAAAATGAGCTGGAAGAGGAAATGGCAGGGCACTCCAGTATCTCTGCCTAGAAAACTCCAGATGAGGTCATGAAGAGTTGGATAGGACTGAAACTACTGAACAACAACCATGCGTCCATCCATCTATTTTTTAGTGAGGAGTATCCCTTGACCAATATAGATTGTCACTCCTCTCTGCAACTTCTGGTCTTAGTTCTCTCTGTATCTCTCTTTTTCTCAAGACAGGATTAAAAATGAAAGATGCTAAATCTTGTCTCATTTGGTCTATAAATTTTATATTTATTGAATTTCTGCACACTTTGAGAATCTTTTGCCCCTGCTCTTTCCTCTCAATGCCACTGCCCCTTTGCACCAATCGAAGCTTGCTGAATCTGGAACAACTCTACATTGAGTCTTGTCCAGAAAGACTTACCTTTGACTATCGGCATAGTATAACCCTCAACTCACACCTGGCCCCAGTTATTCATACCTGGCAGTAGCAAAGAATTGATGGTTATATGTTCCTGACCATGAGAAACAATTTCAACAAAAAACATCAATCGAAGTGCAGCAAAGGCATGTCTTCTTGATAATTAACAACTGGAAAGGACTAGTTATAAAGAGAACTAGCTTCTGCTTCTGGAAAGAAAGAACCAGTAGCCCATGCATAGGAGCAGAGAGGACTTGCCATAGCAAAGCCACAAGACTGAATCCTCAGCCAGAGGCTTCTGTTCTATTATTTTCTTCCATTCTGGGCTCTAAGTTTGTATCCCTCAGGCAGGCAATGGATAAGCCCTAGAAAGGCAGTATCTATAGAAGGGGCCCAAAGAGAAAGTAGACTAGGTTTTGGATGCTTTTGCCTTCCAGTTTGGGGAGACCTCAACCTGAGATGTCCTGTGCGTATCTTCCAGTCTCTCCTGAGAGCTGGGATTGCATTTCCACCATGCTTACGGCAAGAGGCCCCTCTGAGACTGGGCTTTGGAAGCATGCCCTTCTGAGGGAGAAGAACTTCTCAGGTGGGGTAAGTTGCTCTTTAAAAAAATCCTATCAAAGTTGACTGTGACTTGGTAAGGCAGGAAAGTTCAGCTATAGCCTGAGTTTTACAATAGGCAAAATACCCACTCAGCAATCCCATAGTCCTGACTTCCACCCTAGAGATTCATTACTCTTAGAGGCTGACATATGATCTGGTAACTGTCCTCCAGCCCCAAGACAATACCCTAAAGAAAGACAGGCTCTCACAAGGCAGAAAAATATGGCAGGAATGTCCCTGGCCAGGAGGCCGGAGATGGTCCCAGGAAGCTGTTCCCTTTAAATAGTTAAATGTCTGCCTCTCCACTTGTACAATGTCACATTGAATTTGAAACAGGGAACTTTTTATATTTTTCCCCTGATTGTGCTGGCACCTGGCAGATGCCTATTTACCACAGGCATCAATACACATAGTAATCAAAGGAAATCAGAGGCACAGATTAGCAACAGCTGCAAGTCATTAGTGACAGACACGGGAAAGCACAGTTCTGCACCCAACTTTGAAATAACCAATATGAGTATTTCAGAGCACGAGGGTTACCGCAGGGCACTTGCTAACACGAGAGCAGCCAAACAATTGCTTGGCTTGTCTTTCTCTTGAGGGCCCCCTTCTCAGAGGCAGTGCTACACACTGCATATTACAAATCAATCAATCACACTTTATTGGTCAATCGAGTCTTAGTTCTTTTGGGGTGGAGTGGGGGGGAAGGGAAGAGAGAGAGAGAGAGAGAGAGAGAGAGAGAGAGAGAGAGAGAGAGAGAGAGAGAGAGAGAGAGAGAGAGAGAGAGAGAGAGAGAGAGAGAATTCAGTCAGTTGTCTGAACTAGGAAACCATCTTTCACTCATGAGAAATTTTATTGTTCCTTAATATCTGAATTTGGGGGGGGTCTGCTCTAAATGACAGATTGCTCAGCTACAATCTTATAGTTGGTAGAAGATAAAATCAGGGTGTTTCCTCCCCTCTCCCCCTTTATTTTATCCCACTCATCTATTCTTCTCTCTCTGAAATTCAGCACTCATTGCTAGTAGTGATCCTTATTTACATACTTTCACTGGAGGTTCTAACCTTAGCCTGGCAAAAAATAACAGCTTGTGTTTGGCTTTCTCTCCTCATCAGTCCATTCAGAGCATCAGTGGAGTATAAGTTGGTCAGTTTTAAAATGTCTTGCTGTTGCCTGAAATTTCCCAAAGCAAATTTAGCCAGCATGGGGTTTCTATTTTAGACCCTCTGTAGAAAAGCAGATTTACTGTACAACAGTGTAAATGGCTTTAGCAATGAACAGACACAGTGAGATACTGCCTGATTAACACAACCAGCAAAATATAGCACCATCTAGGAGTCATCCAGCTTGATTGTCAGATAGACTTTCTTCATCTTTTCCTGCTGATGCTAAGCACAGTTTCTTTCTTGAATATTCCTTCCTTGTTAACTACAAAATCCTCTAATAATTTTATTTTGAAAAGCCTTACTGTGTGTATGTATGTGTTTTCAAAGAGGAGGTAAAGAAAATACGATCCAATTTATATGTATATATATATATATATATATATGTAAATAAACACACACATATACATACATACACACATATATACATATACACACATACATAGGTAAATATTGGTTCTGCCAGGGCAAGCACTATGTTGTCATATGGAGATACGTTTCCAGAAGGCAGGAACACACTATACAGGTTCCACTGAACATGAGGCACATTTTAACAACAACTATTATGTATATATATATATATATATATATTATATATAATATAGTGTTTTAAAATTTGCAAAGCTCCTTACAACAACTGGTGCTATAATTATTACACCTATTTTACAGATGGGGATATGAGGGAGAGGGAAATAAAATGATCTCCCCAGGGTCACATAGTTAATAAATGTCTGAGGCAGGATTAAACTGAAATCTTCCTGACTTCAAGTCCATTGCCACCTAGTTGCTCCTGTATGGAGAGATATATAGGACTTGTACACAATATAACATACTATAGGCATGTTCCTTAATATTTTGCAGGTCTGTAAATTCTTTTCAGTGGTTTCCAGCCACTGACATGGGTGCAACCACTACTGTACTTTGGCAAAGTGTTTTTATAAGTTGCTGAAGTCAAAGATTTCATCATCTGGGAGCCAAGGTCCTGGTGATGCTGAACTTGAACTCAACTAGGCATTAGGGATTTGTAGAGACTGTCATTGAGTCTACATCCAGATCCTTACCACCACCTGGGAGTGTCTTCCAAAGCTCTGTCCTTTCTCCTCTTTTCTTCTCCATCTTAACTATTTTTCCTGGTGACCTCATCAGCTCCCATGGATTCCACTACAATCTCTATAGAGATGACTTAGATCTTCTTGTTCAACCCTAACCTCTGTCTTTATGTCAGCCTCCCATTTCCAGCTGCCTAATAGACATCTTGAATAGTACGTCCTATAGACATTTTAAATTTAACAGGTCCAAAATTGAACCCATTATCTTTTCTCCAAATCTTCCACTTTTCCTAACTTTCTCATTAATGTAGAGGATACTGCTACCCTCCTAGTCACCCACACTTGAAACCTAGGTATCATCCTCGACTCCTCAATTGATATCCTTTTTACCTTTGTAACCTTTCTGGTATCTGTCCTTTCTTTTCTCTGATACTGCTATCACCTCAGTGTAGGCTCTCATCACCTCTTGACTGGATTTTCAAATAGCTTGTTTGTTGGTTTCTCTGCCTTAAGTCCTTCATAAACTTCAATTCATCCTTTGCGCAGCTGCCAAACTGGTCTTTAAGTACAAATCTGAACTTGTCACCTTCTTTTCCTACCTTTAGCCAGTAAACTCCAGTGGTTCCCTATCAGCATCCAATATAAACCTCTAGCTTTCAACACCCACCTGGCCCCTTCTTATCTTTACAATCTTTTTATACCTTGCTCCTTGTAATGTTAATGGGATTTAAGATCTTCCAGGCCTATTAATAGGTTCTGTGTGGAACCTATTTAGGGAAGCATGTGTGTGTATGTGTGTGTGTGTGTACTCTGAGTTTGTATTTTTCTCTGGGGTCTCTTTTCTGAGAAGGACCTTGTGATTTCCTGGTTGAGACTGAGTAGTCTTATGTTCAGACCCCCCCCCCCCTCCCGCAACTCCTCAGATTTCAGGGCTCTCTTGATCCAGAGATGTATATGAAATGTACAGCAATATTGCTTTGATTCAGAGTCCTGTCTGTTGGTCTTTATTTCTCTGCTTATATTTTCTCTGAAGGTCAGGGTTCTGACTTCCCCTGAGCTAGTGAATGTAATGAAAAAAGATTGTTGACCCCTTAAACGTTGCTTTCCTTTATGAAAAGCAGGTCCAAGAACCTGAGTTAGCAGGTCACACTGGGTACACCAGGGTGCTTGCTTTTACACTCCTCTCCACATACTATGTGATCCAGGGACACCAGTCTTCTTCCTCATGCAGGATTATCCATCTTCCCTCTCTGGGCATTTCCATTAGCTGTTCCTGATGCTTAGAACTTTCTCCTTCCTCATCTCAGTCTTAGCTAAAGTCTTACTTTCTACAAGAAGCCTTTCCTAGTTTTTATTAATTTTTACCCCTCTGTGATTACCCCCAATTTATTCTGTATATATCGTTTTTAGGTATAGTTGTTTGCATGTTGTTTACCCCTTTGGAATATGAACTCCTTGAAAGAAGGGACTGGTTCCCCCTCTACGCTTTTCCCTTTCTTTGTTTCCCTAGTTCTTAGCACAAAGACTGGCAAATAGTAAGTGCTTAATAAATGCTTGTTAACTGACTGGGATATAATGTATGCAAAAGTAAGCAAGTACAAAATATATTCCAAGAAAATCAACGTAGTTTCAAAATGGAGTGAGCATTAATTAAGAACGGAGGGTTAAATGGGGGAATGGGAATCAAGAAAGGCCTTGTTTGTAAAAGAATCTACCTGAGTTATGCTTTTAAGGAAGATTTCCTATTTTATGACATAGTGGTGAGGGATTTTTCAGACATGGAAGGCCACTTATGCTAAGGCATGTGAGTGGGAGATGCAATATTATGTAAGGGGAACAGTAAGTAGACCAGATTGAAGCAGAAACTGTGTGAAAAGGAGTTAAATGAAATAAAATCAGATGGGGAGGTGGAAGCCAGATTGTAGAGGGCTTTAAATGCCAGACTGAGAATTTCATACGTTATCTTGTAGCAATAGGGACCCATTGAAGGTTTTTGAGTTGGTAGCAGGGGTGAGGTATACGTGTTATGATCATACCTATGTTTTAAGAATATAAGTCTGGGAGTAATATGGAAGATGGATTGGAGTGTAGAGAGCCTGGAGATAGACCAATTAGGAGGTAACTAGAATAGTCTAGGTGAGAGGTGTTGAGGGCCTGAACCAAGGTAGATCCTTTATAAGTCAAGAAAAGGGGCCAGAAGTATGCCGTAGCATATAATACTTAAGAAAAAGAATAATATTTGCATTATTATATTCAGTAATATAAGGGATATTTGTGAAAGCTTGACCTTGATGAAATACTATTACCAGTGGAGAGCAGTGCACAGCTCTAATAAAGGTAATTTCCTATACTTATCAGTTGATTTCACAAAAAGAAGCAATATTAGCTTTTGAGCTATGAGACCCCTGCCTCTCTTCAGCTAGGCTCCTAAAGCTATCCCCAGATGATGGATGCAGATCTCCTGTTGTGATAGATCTTCAGAGAAAGATTTCATTCAAGCCAGTGTTTCATTGTCTCTCATCATGGGAAAAACTCTTCCTTGTCCTGTGGCATATATTGAATTTCCTTTCAATACAGGCCTATTGAATTGTTTTCAGTATAGGCCTATTAATGATGGACTATATATATCTGTTATCCAAGGAACAGCCTCACTAAATTTGAAGAAGTTCAGCCCCAGTTTAACAGGAGGTTGATAGAGTAACTGCAATGGAAATAATATTTACCCAGGTGAAATCTCACGTCTTTAAACTATTGAATATTAAGAAAATATCCTCAGTGAAGGTAGTTTCTTTTTCTCTTAGTCCTTTGTTCTTTCATTCCCCGCCATTCACACTCTGGAATATTCTGCCGGCCCTACAGCCTCTTCCTCTGACTGGTCATTTCTTCACAGAACATTGACCTTAAGGAAGTGCCCAGGGCAGCCATGTTCATTCTTTCATTACTCTCTGGGCTCTGCTCCTTACTCTCTGAACTTCTTTTTCCAGATTTTCTAAGTTTTATCTTTCTTTGACAAGGTAATATGCCCCCTTGAAGGTACCTTCTTCCAAAGCTGGTTCTCCAGCCCTCTGCTGTCCAGCTTCGTTTTATGTACTGTTTCCCCATTGGAAGGCAAGCTCTTTGTGATTAAGAACCATCTTTATTTTTGCTTGTATTTGTACTTCTAGAAATTAATACAGTGCCCAGAACACAGTAAACATTTAATAAATACTTGTTGAATGTCTTTAGCTTCTATTTTCTTCCATATGTGCCACTGAGCAACTGTTGATTTTTCATAAATCAACAAGAATCTGTTAAGTGTCTACTGTGGCCCAGGCTACATGGTAGGTTCTTAGAATACAAATAACAAAATGAAGTTGTCCTTGCCCTCACAGAGCTTATATTCTCTGAAGGACAATAGTCTATACATAATGAATACACACAGAATATATTCAAAATACATTTAGGTATGGGGGAATCTTCAGTAGCTGGGGTGAGGTAAGGGAAAGCTTCATGTACAAGATGGTGCTGAAAGAGAATTTAGAAAGAAAGAGGGATTTTGACAATAGGCTGGGCTAATTAAAGGGACTGTGAAAGCCCTGAAAGTGAGGTAGTACTTTAAGGTTTACCAATATTTCCTAGACCCTAGAGCTGGACAAGACCTTAGAGGTAGGCTAGATAAAGCCCTTCCTTTTACAAATAAAGAAACAAAGGTTCAAAGAGGACTTTCTCAAACTCCCATGTGGTAGTCAATAGATCTGGGATTCAAACTCAGGTCCCCTGACTCCAAAATTGAATATTTCAAGCATTTATATTGTGAGAATACAACTGAAAGTCAGGGCAGAGTTAATTTTTGTGTCCACTTTATAGATTTTGCCTTTCTTTGTCAGAAAAATTTGGAATCATAGGAGTGTTTAGGCATATACAATATTTGACATTTACTATTATATAGTTTCCGTTTATTATTTCAAGATGAATTTCCATGTTCCTTTTTTTGTAGGTCACAAATTGCAAATATCATCATCATCTGCTTTTCATCCCTACCGTAAAAAGAGAAACTCAGGCAACAGCAAGGTAAAATATGGACTCATTTATTCAACAGAAACTTAGCTTAGTGGTTACTGTGTTCAAAGCACTGTGCTTGAGAAAAATCCACAGTGGACGAAGACATGGTCCTTGTTCTAAGGAGATTAGGGAGGAAAGATATGACATGCAGACAAATAGTTAATTCAAGACAGAGTCTGAGAAGTACCCTAAGAGAGATGTAAATCCTTGTGCATTTTATGTGATAGAACTTTAAATTTTTTGAGCAACTTGATAAAGATGACCTCGTTTGACCCTCACAATAACTCAGGTTAACAAAGAGGATATTAGTGGTATTTTGCAGAAGAGAGAAATAAGACCCAGAGAACTCAAGTCACTTACTCAAGGTCACATAGCTAGTTAGTGGTAGGGGGAGGATTGGAAATCAGTTCTCATGCTTCCTAATGTAGTGTTCTTTCCATGATAGCAGCTGGCTAAAGATTGTGGAGAAGGTTTTCTTGCTATTCCCACCTCATGAGTGGGAATGGTGGGAGCCAAAATTGATAGCTAAGTAATTTTGTTCTAACTGTAGTCTGTATTTTAGAAAGGACTATTTGTTGGAGGGAGGGTGTGAATTTTATGTGGCAACATAAAGCAGGAAGTTGGTTGGAACCAACAAATGATGAGGGACAGATGTCCACTGTTCATTGGCCTCAGGCTATGGCTGTTAGCCCAGTTTAATCAATGGGGTAGGAGCCAGGGAAGGGCTACAAAGTTACAAAGGGTCTGGGGTTAGAACTGAAGTTCAGCCTGGAAAGAGGGCTCACCTTGGAAGAAGAAGGAGGTTACCATGCTCAGTCATGGGGGACCATAGAAACCTGTGTTTGTGGTATCAGATCACATGGTCTCTGGAGAGAAGGGAATTTAACTACCAATCCAGGACATATGCGGAACAGATAACTTTACCTTAAGGTATTAAAAATCTAGCTAGGAAGTTTGTTTCTGGTATTTTAACCAGGTCCCAGAAGACAAGATGAAAGAGAGAGAGAGATAGAGACACTCAGAGAGACAGAGAGACAGAGACAGAGAGCACTTCAGGGGATGGAGCATCAAGATCTCTAGAGGTAGAGAAGGGATGCAACTGCCAGGTTGGAGTAGAATAGCTGAAGTCCAGAGGAAGGATTTTGGGAGACCAGATAGCAAAAAGCCTGTTTCAACTAGGGAACTTGGAGGCAACATTATTTCTAGTGTATGTCTGTAATTTCCAGCATAACTTTCTAAAGCTCAGGGGAGCAAGAATCTTTGTTTTCCAGTGTTTCAGTATTTGGATTTTGCAAAGAGATTAGCATGGATGTCCTAAGGAGCTAGAGGTGACTTTTAAGACTGAATCTGCCTGAAACTGTCATCTTAGTCTCATCTGGATGTGAGCTTGGTGGGACCCACATTATGTCAGAAATGAGCAAAGTTTGAGTCTTCTCTCCTCAGAGAGAAAGTTAGGATAGGGGAAAGAACACTCAATGTGTTGGGGGAGAGCAATATTTATAATTTTGTTATAGTTTTATCTTCAAAGTAATTGTACCTTTATGAAAGCTAATCGGATAATTAAGTGAAATTGAGATTCGAGTTACTGGTATCTAACATTGGGGGGCGGGGTGGGGGAACATGATCTGTGGGGATTTAAACGGATAGCATTAGAGAAAAGACATACCTCAACTTCTCAGGGAACCCTTAGAACTTTGAGGGAGCAATGTGACAGCCTTACTCTGGAAGAGTGAACCAGAATGAACTCAATACACTGGTATTTAGTTGTCTGTTTTATACAGCTCTGGACATCTTGATGCTAGACCAAAATTAACTTGTAAGAATAAAAAATTGTAATCCATAAAACTCTCATTTCTGACCTCACATGGATTTTGGGTTAAGATTATGAGTGTTTCTTTGTTAGTAATTTATCTCTGCTGGTTTGTTTGGCCCACCCCATTTTATACTTGGAACTTCTAAAATTAGTTAGTCATAGATAATTACTTATTCACTGACAGGGCCCAAACAAGAGATAGCATTAACTTAGTAAAATAATTAATTGATTGGTCTTGAAATTAATTGCACAGTAACAGAGAATTTCACACATATTCTTGGGTACAATCTCATTTTCCCCACCTTTTCCCAAGAGTATTGGGGAAATCAAACATCTACATGATTCAATTCATGAATCAAATTCAGATTTGAGTTTTTAATCAATCACGTCATTGCTATTCAAAACTACTGCTGGTGTCTGTAGCCCTCCCTCTCATTCTGTATTTCCACATAGCCCTCAGTCCCTGGCATTCGTTGGTGCTCTGGTCAATGTCATCTCTGTTCTGTCCTAACTCAATTACCTCTTCTTGTATTCATGAACCCCAGCAGTGACCACTTTCTTGTTCTTCCATCACCCATCTTTTCCTCCTGACTCAATCAGCCTGTACAACAGGCATAGGAGTCATCATAAATGGCATCCTGGAAAGTTCTCTTTCATTTAGTTTTTATTTTATTTTTTTCTCAATTGCATGTAAACAAAAATTTTTAACATTTGTTTTTAAAAATTTTGAGTTTCAAATTCTTTCTCTCCTCCATTTTCCCCTCCTTGAGAAGGCAAATAATTTGATATAGACTAAACATTTTCAATCTTGCAAAACATTTCCATATTAGCCGTGTTGCAAAAGAAAACACATACCAAAAAAACCCCAAAAACCCAAAAACCAAACAACAGCAAAAAAAAAACCCCAAACCCCACACAAATAATAAAGAAGGAAAAAAGTGTGCTTCAGTTTATATTCAGACTTCATCAGTTTTTTCTCTGGAGGTGGATAGCATTTTTCATAAGGCCTTTGGAGTTATTTTAGATTATTGTATTGCTGAAAATAGCTAAGTTGTTCATAGTTGATCCTCATACAATTTTGCTGCTACTGTGTGCAATGTTCTGATTCTGCTCATTCTACTTTGTGTCAATTCATGTAAGTCTTTCCAAAGTCTTTTGAAAGCATCATGCTCATTATTTCTTATAGTAAAATAATATTCCATCACAATCATATGCTACAACTTGTTTAGCCATCCCCCGTTTGATGAGCATCCCCTCAATTTCTAACCACAAAAAGAATTGGTATTTTTGTATATATAGGTCCTTTTCCTTTTCCTTTGATCTCTTTGGGATACAGATGTAGCAGAGGTATTGGTAGGTCAAAGGGTATGCACAATTTTATAGCCCTGCGGGCATAATTCAAATTGCTCTTCAGAATGGTTGGATCAGTCTACAACTCCACCAATCGGGCATTAGCATACCTATTTTCCATATCCCCTTTAACAGGGGATGTCATATTACCTAAACTGGTAAGTGTAGGGTGGTACTTCAGAGTTGTTTTAATTTGCATTTCTCTAAAGAATAGTGATTTAGAGCATTTTTTCATATACCTATAGATAACAAATAACCATTTTATTCTGGTTGTTTGGCTGGTTGTTGTCCTTCGTTTTCTAAGAGGACATGACATCACTATGGATCAAACCAATATGAGCTCAGAATGTTCCACCACAGGTCAGGTACAGATAGTCTGCATGAACATTTGGTGGGATTCTCTGAGTTTGCACATCTTGCATTTCTCTTGAGCTATTTCAATTCTGCTTTGCTTATAGAGCACAGCACCTTTTCTGATGTGGGCATGTCATGCTGAATAGTCCTGTGCCACTGTCTCCCATGTTACACAGTCAATTCCAAAGTTCTTAAGAGAGATCTTGAAAGCATCCTTGTATTGTTTCTTCTGATCACTATGTGGACACTTGCCCTTTGTGAGTTCTTTATTAAACAGTCCTTTTAGTTTTGCATTTGAACAATGTGGCCAGCCTATCAGAGTTGTGCTCTCTGAAGCAGAGTTTGAATATTTAGCATTTTAGTTCTAGAAAGGACCTCAATGTCTGATACCTGTTGGTGATCTTCAGAATCTTCCTAAGACAATTCAAATGGAAGCAATTCAGTTTCCTGATATGGCACTGGTAGACTATTCAGGTTTCACAGGCATATAACAATGAGGTCAGCACAATGGTTCTATAGACCTTAAGTCTGGTAGTCAATTTAATACCTCTTCTCTCTCATACTTTCCTTCAGAGTCTCCCCAACACTGAGCTAGCTTTGGCAATGTGTGTCCTCATTATCAATGTGTCCTTCTCTGAAAAGTACACTACTAAGGTAAGTGAACTTATCCATAGCATTTAAAACTTCTCCATTTGCTGTAATCTATGGTTCCATGGGTAGTTTGATGGTGGTTGATGGAGCACCTATGTTTTCTTGGTGTTAGTTGTTAGGCCAAAATTAGCATAAGTAGCAGAGAATTGATCCATTCTTACATACATCTACAATACATTTGTAGATCTGATCAAGTCCTTTGATATTGTCAATTGTGAGGGCTTATGGAAAATTTTATCAAAATTTAGTTGCCTGCAGAAATTCATCAGCATTGTACTTCAATTCAATGATGGCATCTAGACAATGAACAATGTTCTTGTGCTTTCCCACTCATTAGTGGAGTGAAACAAGGCTGTGTGCTTACTCTCATACTTTTTAGCATGATGTTTTCAGTCACATTGTCAAACCTTTTAATGAGGATGAACACAGTATCAAGGTCAGCTACCAAACTGATGGTAAATTCTCCAACTTGAAAAGGCTACAAGCCAAGACCCAAGTGGACGGAGTGTTTATGCATGGTTTTCTGTTTGCAGATGATGGTACACTCAGTGCAGCCTCTGAAGCTGAGATGCAACAAAATATGGATCATTTCTCTGCACTTGTATTATGGGTATTATGGGAAATGCAGTCCCAAGTCCCTTATACCCATTATAGTATAATAGAAACACAAAAGTGAAGGGAAGCTATGAAATGAGTCATCTAGTCTGACTTGTACTTGAGCAGGACATTGCTAATACACACTTTCCTTCATTGGTAATTTTATTTGAGAAACAATGGAACCATAAACAGAGTGTAGGATTTGAAAGCCTGAGACCTCAGACATTTCTTAACGGCATGACTCTAAATGGATAGAGAGGGTGAGGTGGGAGTGAGTATCATTATACTTAGACAACATACTGAATTGGGTTCTGGTGAGGAAAGTAATTCACATACTCTAATATGCTATAGAAATGAGTTACTATTATTGTAATTTCTCTGAATGTTTCCTTGTATTGCAAGTAATAGCACTACCCTTATTTCCCCAAAGCCAGCTGAAAAAGGGCTGTATGTAGTTTCTGAGAAATTAGGGCAAGGGAAAAAGGGGAAGAGTTTATTCTTTCCCACTGGCAAATTTGAATGATGGGGAGTCTACCAGTCAAATAGTAATGTGATGACAGAAAGAAAAAAAAAATAAGAGGCACCAGTGAGGGAAATTTTGGAGCTTATTTGTGGAAGAGTAGGGTTAATGAGCATGTCTAGCCTTGAAATCACGGGAGGATTAGGAACAAGGCCCAGGCAGACCTCTTACCCCCTTTGCTGTACCCATTGGAAAGCAACAATCATGAATCATGTTCAACCGTTATTGTTCAGTTGAATCCAACTTGTGACCCCATTTAAGGTTTTCTTGGCAAAGATACTGGAGGTTTGCTGTTTATTTCTCCACCTCATTTTACAGATGAGAAATTAAACAAACAAGGTGAAGTGACTTGCCCAGGGTCCCACAGCTAATAAGTGTCTGAGACCAGATTTGAAATCTGGAGAATGAGTCTTCCTGACTTCAGGCCTTGTACTGTATCCACTGTGCCACCTAGCTGCCCCTTGATGTGTCCAATAATGAAGACTAATCGGTATCCAATTAGAAATACTTTAACACTTTGTTATTTCAATGGATATAGGATCTGATACTTTCCCCACTGGTGTAGATTGCAAATCTGTCCATATATTCTTATCCACTGTGATCCTTGTTTAACTCTTCTAATGATTCCTTCTAGTGTGTCTACCAAGTGTTCTGATTCTATTTCTCTGAACCTCTTTATATTTCATGGATAGCAGTACTACACTGGAACTTTACATTCCCAAAATTTGAGAATGCCCATGGGCACCTAGGTGGATAAACTGCTGAACAGGGTGAAAGGGAAAAGAATAAGCATATCTCTGTCTATCTATCTACAGGGTTGTGGGGATCAAATGAGTTAGTATTTGTAAAACACTTAGCACAGTGCTTGGCACACAGTAGGCATTCAATAAATGTTTCTTTCCTTCCCCTTTCCTGGTTCCACTCATTCTATCTATAGTCCACCTCCCCTTTTCAACATTTACTTCAGGGTGATATACGCTTTCTCTTATACTAAAATCCTAGTCATTTTGCCATGATCTTGGGCTCTCAAAAGTTATAGTGGTAGAGCATGGTCTATAGAAATTCTACCAAGCTGAAGATGTTTTGACAGGGCCAGCAACAGAGTGAGGTTGCTACCTCATGCCCAGCTCAGCTAAGTACAGAGAGGTTCATCACTGATAACTGGGTCATTGATACTTTCTTTGACCATGACAATCCAGCTAGATTAGGAATTTAGAAATGAGAGAAGGATTTGCAATTTCGTCAGCATGGGAACCTCCTATTGTGGGAATGCTCTCTATCCATGCACATCACAACCCATCCATGACTTGCCAGATAAATCCTACAGAGTTTTAAATATTAAAAATATGTTTTTGTAAAATTGCTAGATAATTTTCCACTGACTTGGAGCTTCCTTACTTCTGAGAACTGCCTACCTTTCAGGGCTTTTGGTAGAAATGTATTTTTTCAAATCTTAAAATTCTAGATGCACATGAATTATTATTATTTAATTTTAATCATTAATGTTATGCTCTTTCAAGTCTAGGAGATATTTTTATTCTTCTACACCATTCTGAATCCCAAATCTGCACCGAAGAGAGGTGGGAAAAGCTAGCTTGGGAAAGGAGACAGTCGTTCAACAGAAAAACCCATGGGTAGATACTTTTTTAGTTGACTTGTTTTGAGCAGAACTGAGGGCATTGTACAATATAAACATGAAAGGCAACTCAAGCACCATTAAAAAAAAATGACACCTTCACTGATCATACCAAGTGTCACTGATTGAAGAAAGACAATATAAAGTTATAGGGGAACTGAGGTGAAAACATAGTCCTCAGATGCAAAAATACTAGATTATATTAAAGATAACTGCATTGTTTCCCATCAATTAGCTATCGTAGAACTATTTTTAGGACTTAGAAGTTTATTGCTGGGAAATTTTGATTTAGCGAATTCTTTGGGGACTATCAGACTTTCTAGAAAAAACTACTTGTGTGATGTGACAGAAATGGGATTTTGGAGATTTCTCAAACTAAGAGAGAGGTAGATCACTTCATCTGAAAAGGTTTTGAGTATAATACTAGTATGCATGGAACGGGAAATTGGCCAGTTTTCATATCATAGCAAGGGTAATTTAATGAGACCAGAGCAGGTAATTGAGGTATAAGGAGCCAATTGAGAAACTGCTGGAGAAGACCCAGGGAAGTCAGTGAGATAAGCTTCTTGCAGAATATAGAGCACAGAGGCTGAGGGAGCTGCGAAGAAGGGGGAATCAGAGCTGAAAGTGACAAATGTCAATGATTACAGATGGGTTAGCCTAAACTAATTAGAAAATTCATAAGAGACAGAAAGGTTTTGTGTTGGATGATATGATTGGAGGAATACTTTGATTCTGAGAGCTAATTGGAGAAAGCAGCATCCTATACTAGGTGAAGAGTTGTCTGGAGAATAGCTTGCTCCTCTCTGGCACCATCTGTAGTTTGAGAGAGGGAATACTCTTCAGTGACTTGCCAGGCTTTGTCCTTTACTGCTCTTTATGGTTCTAGTAGGGAAAACCCACCAAAGTCTGGTTTTAATGATCCCAAGCTTGATTAAAGGATTTACATCAAACCTTTTTTGATGAAAAAGGGTCATTCTTTCTATATATATCCAGCCAAGGGAGCAGATATGGGAAGGTCTGCAGATACCAGGCTTAAAGTTCTTCTTTGCTAAAAGAGTTTTAATTCTACTTTGATGACTTCGTCAAGCTGGTAAGTAGAGAGACCCAGAAGAGAAATGGTCCCATCCAGAAGGTGATATGAAGTACAGACTGTTGTTCTCTAAAGAGACCAAAGATATCATGGCCCTCAATCCAGCATTGTGAGTTACCCTGGGAACATGGATTTCCTTACTCATGCTTTCACTTTTAGCGTGTTTGTGCCTACCTTTTCTTTTTGTGGACACTGTGTACATAGATGAGAAGGTGTGATCTAGATTTATGGGTGGACTCTGATGTTTTAATTATTACTTATATTTCTTCCTACGTAGTAAATGCTATCCTGTGATTATGTTGGCTTTTGTTTCTCATGTAATAAATATTTTATGTTGAAGATTTATTGATGACATTTATTGATGACTTGTATAAATGGCTAGAACATTGGTGGAGGCTTAAGACCTGTAGTCACCTGTGTGGTTGTCTATTTCCCTCATACTAGTGTTGTCCTTAGGACTCTGAGAGTGAGTTGTGGCAATGTGGTGGACGTGGTCAGCTGCGGCTCCCCTCTGGGAGATATTCCAACCAGTCAATATGGGTACAGTCTATCCTAGCCTGCGAAGAGAGAATCTGGGGGGAAAAGGGATTTGGTACCATTCCTGCACTACATTTATTTTGAATTTATTCTGTATATATAGCTATATGTATGTATGTATGTACACAATGTATGTGCATATATGCAAGTACATATAAGCATACACGTCATATGTGTATGCATACATACATGTACATAGACATGAATAGACAGATACACATGCATATGTGTATTTATATATATATGTATATATTTTGTCTACCCTGAGAGACCCTAAGCTCCGCAAAAATGAGGATTGTATCATTTTTTTACCCAGTGTTTCCAGCTCCTAGCACAATGATGTTTGACACTCCATTTTACCTTTGGTTGTGTTGACTTCTTTTTCTCTAATCCTGAGGGTACCACCCAAATAGTATGTAAAAGAGGAAGAGTGTCTGGGTAAACTAATTACAGTTACTGCCTTCCCTTTTCTGACTTACTTTAAAGATCATGAAGTGCCATATGATTAAGGAGCTCTTGTTGTTTTAAGACTGGCCAGAGATCTGGCCATTTTCTTTAGGGGCATTGGTGTGGTCAGGGAGGAAACTCCCCATAAAGACACTCATAATCTATGGCTTTGTAGATATTTTTGACCAAGTTTCAAGTATTAAGAACTCTTGGGAAAAAGGAGATGATGTCCCCTTGGCTTGGAACTTCATTATGTTTGTGATCTGACTACCTTCCAAGACTGTTGTAAGAAAAGTGTAGACGGGGGAGCCATCATCATCACCATCATCACCATCATCATCATCATCACCATCATCACCATCATCATCATCATCGCCATCATCACCATCATCGTCATCATTATCATCAGCATCAACATCATCATCACCATCATCATCACCATCACCATCACCATCATCACCATCATCATCATCATCACCATCATCATCATCACCATCATCATCATCACCATCATCATCATCATCACCATCATCACCATCATCATCATCATCGTCATCATCACCATCATCATCATCGCCATCATCATCATCATCATCATCACCATCACCATCATCATCATCATCACCATCATCATCATC
>CM053773.1:96426557-96469862 GCA_028658325.1 Potorous gilbertii | reverse complement strand
CATTGGATATCTATTTCAGATGTTTGGGATACAGAGGCCTTGGCTCCTATGTCTTTACCTGATGGTAAGCATTGTTCTTCCTCATCAGAAAGGAAAGGTGGAAACGTCTGTTCACAAAAAAAGTAATCTCCTATGGTCTTATTTTTTTTTCCCTTTTCTGGGCATTTTCCCAGGCAGTTACTTGACTTCTGAGATTCCTCTCCACCCCCGCCTAGATCTGTCCAGCTAGTGCTTGGGGTCTGAGATTCAAATGCTGCTCCCCAGCCTCAGGGCTTTCCGCGGCAGGTGGGGCTGCTATTCAGTGGGATTAAGTTCAGGTTCTCAGGTTGGGGCAGGGCTGCCTCCCAGGCTCTGTTCCCTCGGGGGGTTTATGCAGAGACCTTCCATAATGGACCCCAGCTCCTGCCTGCTCTGGGAGCCTCTGGCTACCAACCCTTTGCCTCTGCTGCTGACTCCTGAGAGGGCCTGAGTTATGGAGACACCCAGCTCCCCTCTCAGCCAGCCCAGAAGTCTCTCTCACTGACCTGTAGCACCTGTGGTTGGAGGGACCTTCGTGACCACTGGAGATTCTGTCCCTGAAGCCTGCTCGGATCTGTTCCTCTTGGTGCTGCACAGCCAGGGAAGGGTTGGGCTCCGCTTCCATCCAGTGCACCATGGACCTTTGGGATCAGTTTTTCAGGGCTCTCTGGAATGGAAATCTCCTTCATTCCATTGCTGCATGGCTTGCACTGCTCCAGAATTTGTTGGGAGTTCTTTTTACAGGAAATCCGTGGGCTGTGGGTTCAGAGCTAGCATATGTGAATCTATCTACTCTGCCATCTTGGCTCCTCCCCACCCGGAACAGTTTTTGAGCACCCAAGGACACCTCCATACAATTGAATACATCAGAGTAGGAATTTAGTGAAGAGGTAGAAGCTTCTTTATAGAATAATGGAAATAATTTTCTTTGGAGTCACAAGATTTGAGTTTTGGCTTTGCTATTTTACTATATATATATGATCTTAAAGACTATTTTATGGGGAACTCTTGCAAAGCAGGTGCTCACATGGTGGTCAGAAGAAGCAATACAATGACATTGTCAGGGTCTCTCTGAAGAACTTTGGAATTGATTGAGGGACATGGGAGTCACTGGCACAGGACAACATCACATGGTGTGCCCACATCAGAGAAGGTGCTATGCTTTGTGGCAAAGCAGAATTGAGGAAGTTAAAAAAAATGTGAGATGCACAGATTTAGAGACTCCTTAACTCTGAATGTTTACACGGACTATTTGTGTCCAACCTGTAGTAGAATATTCTGAGTTTGTACTGGTTTGATCAACCATAGTCAGACAGAGATTGTGAGTTCAGCATAATGATATTATTTTGGTTTTCTTGGAGCAGAAAGGTCAACAATCAACCAAACATCCAACATGTGACCTTAGATCCCTTCTCATGTCTATTCATCAATTTTCTCATTTGTAAAATGGAGTTGAGACTGAATGGTTTCCAAGGTCCCTTCTAGCTTGAAATCCTATGACCTCACATAATAATACCTGAAGAAGTTTGCTGAAGCCATTAATAGAGAGCTGTGTGTAGGTCATGGATTTGAGGAGAGAACCACCCAAGGCCTGTTGATTAAAGAAAAAGCAGGGGAAAAGGCAAGGGAATCAATTAAAGCTCAGTCTCCATTTTCAATATTTACATGGTCAGCTAAGCTAGCAGATCTTTGTCAGTCCTCAAATCTGCTGTGGAAGAAATCAGCCAGCAAGCATTTATCTCCCTCTTATTGTGTTTCAAGCCCTGCGCTTAAATGTTGTAGAGATATGAAGAAAAGAAAAAACAGCTCATGCTCTCAAGAAGCTTACCTTTTTATTGGGGTAACATAAATATAAATTTATATTATGTTCAACATGTTCAGGGCAGGTAGTTGGCTCAGTGGATAGAATGCCAGCTCTTTCTCTCCCTTCTGTCTCCCTCTCCCCTTCCTTTGGGGTTTTGGGGTTTACTGGCTAGATGTTTCTTCCTTCCTTCCTTCCTTCCTTCCTTCCTTCCTTCCCCAAACCTAAAACCTAGTGTACTCTGAAGCCCATGGGTTGGACAACAACAGGTCCCTGCCCGTTCTTCACTTAATGACTGGTTTAGAGTGATTATCACTAGTAATAGTTTCTGTTGATTTAGTTATTTTTTTCTTTTGTTCATTAAAGGGGTCATTCCATGTCTACTTTTTAAAGAGACCTATTCACTCAATGGGCATTACCTCTAAGTGAGCACCTGTAAAAGTCAGCCTAAAAAAGGCCAAGGTCTCCCATTGCATCCTGGGCCATCTCTAGTCATCCCAATGAATATCTAGTCACTGGACTCAGATGGCTCAGAAGGAGAAAGTGAGGTTTGTGACCTTGCACAACCCTCCTTCACTCAAAACAAAGCCAAGTGCAAGTCATGTCATTATTTCTCTGATGTCATGGTCTTCTTGGAAAACAAAGGATGAACACAGACAGACATTATGTTCATACAGAACATAATACTTCTAGTATTCTACTTCTAATACTCCTACAATACTTCTATGTCATTTGATCCTCCCAATAACTCTGTGATATAGGCAAAGTAAATATTTAAATCACTCTTTTGAAGTGGGAAATCTAAGACTTAGAGAGATTTAAGGAATTTAAGATCATTAGGTTAACCAGCCCTTTTCCCCTGAAAGAATGTAAACACCTTGAGGACAAGGACTGATTCATTCTTTTCTCTACCTCCACTGCCCATGCTTACCAGTGCTTGATGTACTAAATATATATTTATTGATTGACTAGTACTTTGGTGTTCTTATGACTAGGCCAGTGCTCTTTTCACTTTGCTTTACCTTGTTTTTGAGAATGTTTTCAATAATTAGTTACTTGTTTCAGTAAAACTGTCCACTTAAAAATGCATACCTCAAATTTATAAGAAAAAACATGCAGATCCTCACTCTCACAGCTGTGAAAATGTTACAGGAGTACAAGTATTGTTAGTGACATCTATATTTTGACACCTAGAAGCAAAGTCCCATTGCCCCATCCTAGTTACATGTACTGTGACTATGAAGGGGAGAAAATAAATAATCTAGATTCTGCTCACATATAAATTGTATTTGTGTTAAATAATGATGACTTTTAGGGTCTTGTGATTTGCTGCCCTGAAATTAATTAGTTAAATTTGTTGAGTGCTTTCTAGGAACAGAGCCTTGTACTCTTCACTCTGGACCCAAGAGAAATAGATGATGACACTGTGGCTCCCAAGGGCCTTATTACGGTTCTTCTTATTCCTCATTACTGTAGAGATACCTATTCATGTAAGGGGCAAAACCCGGAATAAAAATCAATACTATATAATACTAAGGTTTTGTCCTGGATTTTTAATACTTTGTTTTGGTCTGGACCTATAACTTCTTCAGTGTGGGGAATTCTGGGGATGGAACTGCTTTACTCTCAGGTTAAGAAATAGTTTGTAATTTATAATATTAGAATATTGTCTAGGGCACTGAGATATTAAGGAAACTGCCCATGGTCATAACAGCTAGTATATGTCAGGTAAAAAGTGTATCTGAGTTTTACTATGGGCTACAAATAGTGACAGTTAATAATTATGCTTGTAGTTATCTGTTACAATATATTTAAGATTATAAAAATAAAAAAGAATCTTAGAGATTATCTAATCTAAGTTTCTTCATTTTACAGGTGGGGAAATAGAGGCCCAAGATCATAAGATAGTAAGGTCAGAAGAGGATTTGAATCCAGGTTCTCCGACTCCAGTTATTTTTCCCTTTGAGCCATATTGTCTCCATAATTTAATCTAATCCTTTAATCTTACTGATTAGGAAAATAAGGTTGAAACTTCTTACCCAAGATCACTCAGACAGTAAGTGTCAGAAACCACATCCTTTGCCTCCAAATTCGATAATCTTTCCATATAGTGATGCTGATAGAAAGCAAAGTTAAAATATGTACTCTTCTAGAGAAGAAATGAAATCCAAGGGAAATGAAATTATTTGCCTAGTGTTTTACTTCAAGATAGAAGAACCATAGCAAAAGTGGGGAAACCAGTTCTCAGCAGCAATTGTTCTATGTGATGAGGATGTCTCAGAAGTATGTAGAGGCATAAGGATACCAGACTGAGAAAAAAACCCAACATAGCAAAAAAGAGAAGCAAGGTAAATCTTAATCCTTTAACTGGGGAACAGCAGTGTATGCTTGAATGTTTTCTGGTGAGTTTAAGAGTATTAGGTCTAAGAAAGTTGGAAAATAATCCAGAGAAGAGATTGGCATAGTCAAGTAAAGAAGGTGCAATTGGGGAAGGAATGAATGGGACCAGTGATAAAATTTCCCTAGAAAGTAGAAATAGAATATTTTTGGACTATCTTTAACACACAAATCTCACTTTGACTTAGCCAGAAGAGCAAACGCAAGGGTATATATGTGGGAAGGAACAAAATGGGACCAAGCGAGGAACATTTTAGGAGGAGCAGAAGGTCCAGGTCCAGTCATGACTTACATAATTCAGTTTGGTCACTCTGTTTACATGTATCACTACAGGAAGTGAGATCCTTCAACATTACTGGGGAGTGAGGAAGAGACCAAGGGGGAATGGATTCCAAGTATTTTATATGCCAGGTTAAGATGCATCCTCTTGTAACACATAAGTGTTGAAGGTTCTCCAAAACTAGGCAGTAGAATATCTGTAGATATAGAGTTATTCCTTCACTGAAGATGGAGTTGTCATGTCTGCATTTATGTATAAGTATAATTTATTAGTGACTGTTAATCTATTGTACATGTTTGGGCATTATTCCGATTTATTGGTGAAGGTCCAGCTTAAAAAAAATAAAAAGCATGATACCATGGAGAAAGCACTAATTTCAAATCCTGGCCTTGCCACTTACTGTCTATGTGACTTTGAGTAAGTCACACAATTTCTTTCATCTGTAAAATGAGAGGACTGGGCTCATTGTGACCTTTGAGCTTCTTTCCTGCTTTCAATCGATGATCTTATGATCCTAAATACAGCGGTCCTTTTCATTTATCTTTGACTGCTTCCCATGTGGTATTTACAGGCCTGTTCTCTTTCACTCTTTATGTAAGGTCTGGGAGAAGAACAGTCACTCCCTACTGGTCACTTCTCTCTTTAGATTGGAGAATGAGTACTAATTGATACTTTTTCTATTTAATTACATGTAATTTTTTCTGTCTGGCTACCCTGTGACCAAGAAGAGGAAAACAGTATTTCTCCATGCAAATCTTCCAATTAACATTTCTTAACTTCTTTTGCTTCAAGGTTCATCTGAATTTAGTGTATTTAAAACAGAATATTTGTATCAATTTACAGAATCATAGAATTTGAGGGCTGGAAGGGACTCTACCAGCCATCTAGTTCAATTTACATACAAATGGAATCTCTGATAACCAATAGGTTTAATCTCTGCTAGAACATCTCAAAAGCGGGGATCTTACCATCTTTCAAAGCAGTTCATTCCATTTTTGCATAATTCTAGTCATAAACATTGTTTCATGTTATTAAGTCAAAATTTGCCTCTTACTGAACAAATATACTCCTTCCTTCACATCTCAGTCCTTTTCATTCTTGAAAATAGCTATCAAGTTTTTTGAGTCTTTTCTCTAGACTCTGTAGGTTCTATAGCCAGTTTCTTTAACTTATCCTCACATACCATGAACTCAAGGTCTTTTACCACCCTGGTTACCCTTTCTGGACATTCTAGCTTATCAGTATCCTTCTTAAACCATGGTGACCAGGACCATACACCTCCAGAAGAGGTTTGATGAAGCCAGAGTGCAGTAGGGCTATAATTCCAGGAAAGCCATTCAAACTCCCAGACCTTTTTTCCCCCCAGAATGATTACTAACTACGCCTCTTCCACCTCAAATGTGTGAAGTTGATATTTGGTACCCAAGTTTAAGATTTTACATTTATCCCTAACACATTACCTTATTATATTTAGCCCAGTGCTCTAGCTTATCAAGATCCTTTTGGACCATGATTTGCATTGCTATCAGTCTCAACTTCATATTACCTGAAAATCTGATTAGCGTGCCGCTTCTGTCTTTATACAAATCATTGACAAAAATGTCAAGATAGCATGAGACCAAGCAAAAGGTTGGTATTCGACTGGAGATCTCCTTGTCATGCTAATATTAATGTTTACTACTGCTTTCTGAATCTGACTATCTCTGAATCCACCCATAATTCTTTGTATGCCAAGCAGTAGGTCTATCTCTTTGATTTTCCTTTTGCTTCCAAATATGAAAAAGAAATCTTCATTTTGGGTTCCTGGTATTTATCAGCCTCATTCTGAGCTTTAGTGCTCCTGCTCCTGTTACAGTTTACCACTCTTTTGCATTCGTCTTCTGTCACTTGTTTCTGCTTTCATCTTCTTTAGATTTTTTAAAAGAGATCGAAATTGGCTGGTCAGTTTCTTCTGCCTCTATATGGTTCCTCCTTTTTTTTCTTATTGCAGCTGACTTCAATTGTGTCTAAAGAATTTGATTCTTGAGCGCTTCCTATCCATACTGGCCAGACTTACCTTGTAATAATAATAATTAATACTAAAAAATACTAAAAAATAGCTAATATTTACATAGTGCTTATTGTGTGCCAGACACTGTGTCAAGTGCGCTACAATTATTAACCTATTTGACCTTTGTAATAATTCTGGGAGGTAGATAATATCATTATCTTCATTTTGCAGATGAGGAAACTGAGGCAAGCAGAGGTTAAGTAATTTGCCCAGGGTCACAGAGCCAGTGAATTTCTGAGCCTGGCTTTGAACTGAGATCCTCCTAACTCCACTGTGCCACCTAGCACAAATTTTGGTCCTCTGAACCTTTTGAAATAGATTCATCCAAATTCTACCTGTGTGACTTTGGACAAGTAATTTCACATCCCAATTTTCTCAGCTGTAAAATGAAGGAGTTGGGCTAAATTATTATTAAGGTCTCCTCTGTCTCTAAATTTTATGAACCTAAATCCAGTACTTATCTCCGGCCTGATTGTACTTTCTGTTTTTGTCATGGGTTCTACAGTGGAGTGGTCCCATGAGCACCCCATTAACCCTATCATTTCTATTTCATCAATCAATCCCTTTTTCTTGAAAGAATTAGATAAAAAGTAATGATACCCTTTGTTATTTCTAGTCCCTGATATTTCTGCTATGTTTTGAAGAATGATATAAATGTCTTATTTTTGGCAAGAAAGGAACCAGAAGTGAGCAAGATAATTCCAGACCTCCCTCTCCTTTTGATACTATATTATGCAGATTTTTGGTATGTCCCGGATTCCTCATCTATTTCTTCCTTCTGATCTGGTGGTCTATAGTATACTATCATGGCAATAATATTTCTGTTTCTCCCTCAATTAAGCATCATCCACATACTCTCCATTATGCTTATGTACTCTGGTTCTCGAATTTCCTCATCATTATATTTAAAAAAAATGTTGCTGATCTACTCTGCCCCTTATTTTTTTCCACTCATTTGGAATAAAATCTGTAACCATATTCCAATCCTAAGTGCTATCCCACTAAATCCCAGTGATATCCATGAGATCAACTTTACTTTCTAGCATTAGGATCTCTAGTTCCCTGTGTTTATTGCCTCTGTATTATGAATTTGCAGCCATGGGCAATGTGATCGCCTATGAATTATTTGTGCTCTCTATTGCTATTTTTCATCCTGTTTTGTAACTGGTGTTCCCTATTGAATATGGCTTGTCAGATGTGTGTGAACTTTTTTTCTCCTTTCATTTTGGTTAGATGACCTTTTGATATAGTTTCCAAGACAAGACAAATCTACACATCCTTTTACACACACAGGCTCCCGTCTTCTAGCCATTTTGATCACCTTTCTCTGGACAAACTTGTGTTTGTCAATGTCTTTCCTAAAAATATTCTCAGCATATCACATAATACTCCAGTTGTGGTCCAATAAGGGCAAATGAGAACGGAAGAATTGTCTCCCTTGGTCTGGAATTTATACGTTAGTGTAGCCTAAGAAACTCTTTTTTTGAGGAAGCTAGGTAGGCAGTAGGTAGAGCACAGGTCTGCAATCAGGGCAACCTAAGTTCAAATCTGACCATAGATATTTGCTAGCTGTAGGATGCTGGGCAAGTCACTTAACCTCAGTTTTTTCATGTCAAAAGAGGATCACAACAACACTTACCTCCCGGAGTTATTTTCAGGATCAAATGTGATAATAAGGGTAAAGTGCTCAGCACATACCTGGCAAATAGTAAGCATTGTAATAATTAGGTGCAGCTTTTTGACTGAGTCCAAGTTTTACAAAACAAAACCCTTTATTAAGGGTTGCAGGTTCCTGTAATGTTAATTAAAGATCTTCCTTTCTTCCATTAATAGACCTCACCTGGAGCCCATTAAAGGGAGCTTGATTAGGGGAGGCTTGTTTTGTAGGAAGGCTCATACCTTTTGTTAATTAATGAGGCACTAGATCATGAGGGTCATGATGCCTTCTGGCTCTGAGGTGAGATTTTGCTTGGGGGCTTACTCTCTGAAAGAATGTTTGAGTGAGATGAGACCAGATGAGACTTTGGGTAGCAGTTAAGAAGGTTTTCTCCTTGGAAAACCCAGATGTTGGTGCTTCTCTCTTTGGTAATTATGTGTGTAGATAATGGTCAGACAGTTGGATCTGTCTGTTGATGTATGATGTATGTATTGCTTGTGGTCAGACAGTTAGAAGTCCTGTCTTGTTGGTCTTTATTTCTGGGGTTGTATTTTCTCTGTTGGTATACGTGTGTTAGGGTGTCTGGGTTTGAACTTTCAGGCCCACAGGACTTATCTGACCAGCATAGGCCTTGGTGGAGTGAGCTGTAAGTAATGACCTAGGCGAGAGACAAGATAGTGAACAACTCCATTTATTGTAACAGCAAGCAGTGCTTTTATTTCTTTCCTGACACCAGAGCCCTTAGTAGACCTATCAGCAAATAGTTTGCCCTAATAAGGAAATCCTATACCTATGACCAGGACTGCCCAGGATTGCCACGAAGCCCCTAGAAAGAAAAACATCTTGGGCCTTCTTTGTTCTCCCAGGGCCCGGGGAAATAGCCTTGAGCAAAACAGGGGCAGAACCCTTCCTCCCAGAGCCATCTTGTTCATGCCTTACCAGTCTCCCCTCAGTTTTAGAAGGACTTCCCATTGTACTATGGGGACGTGATCTTTTATCACAACTTAATCTAACTTTACAGACAAATTTTTAGCATGGCCCACTGGTGATGAGGCTGCTATATTAACCCCTAACATATGTGATTAAAGATGACTGTTGACTCCTCAAAAGTTACTTTCCTTTTAGAAAAGCAGATCTAAGAACCTATGCTAGCAGGCTGTCCTGAATGTGCCAGGGTGTTTGCTGCTACATTTCCCTACCCCTGCACTATATAAATGTTATTATTTTGGGGGATTATTAGATTATACAAATGAGTCACATTGAGTTCTTAGTACACTAAAACTCCCAGGAATTTCATACATGAACTGGCCTTTCATGTGAATTTGATCTTTGCCACATTATCTTCATCTAGTATTTGTGTTATGAATTTTCTGAACCCATCTACATGAAGCATGATGATGAATGTGGGACTTTCAGTCATTCCCTAATGTTGCCCTGGAATCCACAGCAAATCTAGGAAAAATTAAGTGTGTGTGTTTGTGTAAAGGTGTGTATCATACCATTTCTAGTGATCTCTTCCCTCTCTGTCTATAGGATCATAGAATTAGAGCAAGAAAGGACTTCAGAGTTCATTGAGTCCAACCCTCTCATTTTGTAGATGAGGAAACAAAGGCCCAACAGGTTAAGTGATTTGAGGCAAATTATGGCAAGAGGTTAAGAAACGATTGCAACTCAGCTCTCCTTTACTCCAAATGCAACTCTGTCTACTCCCCTATGTTGCCGTTTGTGAATTAACATGATCTCTATGCTGCTTTAGGTACTTCTGTCAAAGTTCCTGCCTTTTCCACTTTGGCCATCTTCCTTCTCAGTCAGATTCAGGGTGAGGATATCAGTTTCTTTACTATTTCCTCTATCCTTTTGAAGAATGAAATAAGAATCAAAGCAAAACAAGAATTCATCGTGTTCTCTCCTTTTATATGAAAGAGAGTTGCATCAGATGGGCAAATTGTTGAAGCCCCAATGTTATTCCTTCAGGGAAAGGTTCTTTCCAGAGTGCTGCTCTGTTCCTGGAATTCAGTTTGTACAAAGTTCAGGTTAGGATGAAAAACAAATAGATTTTTGTGGGAGGGCGGTTATTGAGTTAGGCATCCCTTCTTAGACTTTTACAAATCTACATCTTTACTTATGATGGGAGAAACTGGATGAAATGGAGAAAGCCACCCTGTTCAGTGAGTTCCTAATTTGACATGAAGTAGGGGAGACTTTTAGTTATGTAATGAAGTGATAATAAAATAATAGTTAGCATTTAGATATCACTTTAAAGTTTGTCAAGCATTTTACATATGCCAGCTCATTCAATCAAAGGAAACACTTTCTGTCCGATTCCCTGGAATTGAAAAAAAAATGCTTCTTTGGGTGAAAGCATGAAGGAATAGAAAAGTAGAGGAGGGATGCCAAAGATGTAAAGAACAATAGAACGAGCTTTTTTCATGTTCTGATAACTTTGGGTCAGAGGTGGACAAGCCCAGATAAGTCTGGGATAGGCAGGCAACCTGCGATTAGGACTTCTGTAGTTATTCCCAGGCCATCCATCTCATTTGCCAGGGTTCTTCTCTGAGATGTCATCTTACTTACTATTAACTATCTTTTGCTTCCAGTTTTGGAAAGCAAACCCCCAGCAAAAAGGATCTTTTGTTCTGGGTTTGAAGTCAAGTCCAAACATAACAAGATCCCGATAACTCCCCCACCCCCCAGGGTTTAAAACCAAATTCCCTCTGTCCAGATGGCTGCCACAGAGAGACAGAGCATTCACCCACTGCTTCCTCTTTATGCTGGCTGCCCCCTGATTACAGCTAATGATTCCCAGCTGTACTGACTCCAAAGACTTGGAGAAAATGAATCTTTTTTTTTATATTTAAAAACTAGGCTCCTCCAGGGATGGGTGGGGCTGGTGCCAATCCGAATGGAGTACCCCCTCATTCAGAATCTAGGCAGGATGGTGTGCCCTGATGGGGAGAGTTGTCATGCATATTGAAGCTCTCTTGGGATTCTCTCTTACAATGTATTCTATTGTAGTTCTTTACCTCTGTCAAAATAATAGATCCGCAAAGATTTTTTAAAAAGTATTCAGCCCTTTTAAAAGAAAAGAAATTACAAGGCTTAACATGTACCTCAGCTATAACTCCCATAATGTGTCAGCTAAAGATCACATCTCCATCCAAACCTTGATTTCATTCTGGATTCATATCTATAGAGGATTTAGCAAATTTTCATTTAATGGATACCTAGATCTATTAACTTAAAAAAATGGGTATTTGGAGGTTGAATTTTCTGTAACAGTGTTATTCTCTGAAAAGCCTTCCCTTGAATAAGCCCAGGAAAAAAAGAGCACAGTGGAAAGACTGTCAGCTAGAAAAGTGAGAATCTACCTTTGGGACAATTTTATCTCCCTATTTACCAACTTGAAATGCTACAAAACAGGAGGGAGAATAGGAAAATAAAATCTGAAGATTTTATAGACATCTTAAATAGTCTTTCAGAAATACTTGGTGTTCCATGTATTTTTTCCCTCTAACTCTAGGCTCACACATACGTATTCTCTTTTTCTGCCTATCTGGATAATTCTTACACTCTTTACTGTGTAGTCTCGTTCTTGTTCCTTTTGTTTAACATGCACTCCATGTGTTTATTTAGTTTCCCGGTGTAACTGATGGTAAATGCCTTGTGAAAAAGAGCTGCTGCTGAAGCTTCTTTTTCCACTCCCTCTTCTATGGTGTCTATACCCTGTGGTAGGCACTTAATAAAATAGTACAATCAGTTCTCACTCCCCTGAAGTGAATGAATACCATGAGACCAAGGAGTGATGAAATACATGGATTCCATGACTGTGTCTCTGAATCCTCACAGCGGTTCTTTTGGAGAGGTCATATACTTATCATGTTTGATTTTGTATCAGGGATTTGGGTATACATGTAATCTTATGCTTGGAAAGGACATTGAGATCATGTAGGTCAATTTCTAAGGCAGCCAGAATCCCTAAGAATAAAGATGTCCTATTTTTTCCATTAAATGGGGTTAACTAGACTATCTGTTACTAGACAGGTGGAAGAGGGCATTGCCATAGGGACATAGCACAGTTGGATTTCATCAAACCATTTGACTCCATTTCTTATATTACCCATGTGGACAAGATGGAGAGATACAGGCTGGATAATAGTACAGTTATGTGGGTTGGCACTCCATGACTGAAGGACCAGATCCAAAGAGTTGTCATTAATTAGTTGAGGTTAACATAGAGGGAAGCCTCTAGTGGAGTGTCCTGAGGCCCTGTCCTTGGACTTGAACTAATCAACATTTTAATTAATGACTTGGACAAATGCAGAGAAGGCATGCTAGATTCTATGGGCAACCACTTAAAAATATTGTTAGAATTATTATTATATTGCTTACTGGCATGGAAGAAAACCTAGTCACACCTTCTGAATAGAAATAATTTTTGAAAAGGCCTAATAAGGATAAATGCTAGGTCTTATATTTTGGTTTAAAAAAATCAACTGTGGGGGCAGCTCAGTGGCACAATGGATAGAGCAACACCCTGCAGTCCGGAGGACCTGAGTTCAAATATGACCTCAGACGTTTGACACTTAATAGCTGTGTGACCCTGGGCAAATCACCTAACTCTGAATGCCTCTCCAAAAAAAAAAATTGCCCATACAATACAATATGAAGGGTCATACCTGGGAACTGAAGAAGGAAGGAAATAAACGTTTGTAGTCTACCTCATGGGGGTTATGGGCATGGCATACCACAATCTGGAAAATTCATGTAAAATATTTTGGCTTTTATTTTGTATCAGAGAAGAAATATGAATTTTTTTTCATACTGTTTACAGTACCTAATTATAAAAGTCAGGTTGATATCAAACAATACTATACATATATTTTATACATTTCTGAGTTTCTAAATTTTTTCTGTGTTACCTACAATTTCTGCAAACTCCTCTAAAATTCCCATTTAATTTGTTATGCTGACCTGCTATATATTAAAGCTACCATGGAGACAGTCACAATGTGGAAGGGATAACTGTATATAGCGCTTATATACCAGCTACTGCGCTAAATGTGTTGCAATATTATCTTTGATCTTTATAACAACCCTGTGAGGCTGGTGCTCTTTTTAATCCCCATTTTACAGTTGAGAAAATTGAGGCAAGCAGGGGTTAATACAGTCATACAACTAGTGAGTGTCTTCCTGCTCCAGGCTCAGCACTCTCTCCACTGTTCCATCTGGCTAGTGGTAACTAAAGAGTTACTTGTGTGAAAAAGATCCGGCAGTCAGATCCCCCCAACCTAATACAGTCTTAGACTGCCTAAGGACAAGCATAGCATCTAGAATGAAGAAGGTGATGGTCCCACTATGGGCTATTCCAGTCAGTCTACATCTAGAGTATTGTGTTGTGTTCTGGACCTAGATTTTAGAAGGACATTGACAAGCTGCAGGGAGTGAACAGGATGGTGAAAAGCCTTCTGAGAACATGCTCCATGTCAGTCAGTTGAAAGAGCTTGGGATATTTAGCTTAGAAAATAGATTTAGGGCAGATTTGCCCAGTGACTTTCTCAGGGTTACACAGTTGGTAAGACTTCCTGACTTAAAACCAAAGTGTGTTGTCTGCAGCTCTACCTAGCTGCCTCTAGGCAGGAGTAGAGAAGACTTGGTAGGGTTGGAGGTGGAAAACAATTTCTAGAAGAGAAATTTCACTTGTTCTGTGTTTTGCTAGTGGGTGGAACCAGGAATAAGGGGTGGAAACTCTGAGAGAGGTCTATTTAAAGTCAATGTGATGAAAAACTAACAAAAATCTCAAAGAGAAGTTGTTTACTTAGGAAGATAATGGGTTTCCCATCCTTGGGAGTCTACAAGGGGAAGTTGAATTCTAATAGCAAGGAATTTCATAAAGGGGATTCTTGATCAGATCTGGGCCCTCAGGACCCTCTGCACTCTAATATTTCTGTGATTCTGATCCTCCTTTCTCTACTTGAAGACTTTCCTGATGATGAACTAAAGGCTTCCCAATGTAACTCATAGTTTTGGATAGTTCTAACTGCTAGGAAATCTTTTTTTTTTTTTTAAATAATGAGCTAAAAGCAGCCTTCCTGTAAACTCTACCCATAGTTCTACTCTCTAGGACCAGGTCAAATATATTTCATTTTGCTTCTACAGTATACCGCCTCAAATATTTGAAAAAAGTTTCTGTATTATCAAGCTGGGCCATCTCCAGTCATCCTGATCTATATCTGGCCACTGGACTCAGGTGACTCTAGAGGAGAAAGTAAGGCTGGTGATCTTGCACAGCCCTCCCTCACAATAATCCAATTCAACTGCAGGTCATGGCATCATCTTCCTGATGTCATGGTCCTCTTTGAGAATGAAGGACAAACCACCACCACCTGTAGTATCATAGAATTTAGAACCTGAAGGGTCCTTAGAGATTATCTCGTCCAATGCTCTCATTTTACAGCTTTGAAGACTGAGACCTAGTGAGCTTAACTGAGTTGTATAATATCACACAGATTTTGAGTAGTAAAGTTAGAATTTGAACCCAGGCCATATGACTTCAATTTTAGTAATCTTTCCAACAGAGAACATAGCTCACATATCTCCTTTACTCCAGGACATTCCCCTTCTCTAGTTTCTTCAATAAATTCTTGGATAAAATGAACTCTAGCTCTTCTACCATTCTGGATACGCTGTAATATTTAATGTCTTTACTAAAATGTGGTACCCAAAACTAAACACAATAACTTAGAGATTATTCATTGTTTGGTTATTGTTCAGTCATGTTCCAACTCTTTGTGACCCTATTCCCCAAATGACAAAGCTACTGGAATGATTTGCCATTTCTTTCTGCAGTTCATTGTACAAATGAGGAAACCAAGGCAGACAAGGTTAAGTGATTTGGCCAGCATCACCTAGTTAGTAAGTGTCTGAGGCAGTATTTGAACGCAAGAAGAGGAGGCTTCCTGATTCCAGACCAGATGCTTTATCCATCGTACCACCTAGTTGTCCGGTAGCTATTCACATAACTTATCTCATTTGCTCTTTAAAACAATTCTGTAACATATGCACTATTGTTATTGCCATTTGACAGATGAGGAAACTGAGAGAAGTTAAGTGACTTGCCCATAGTCACACAGCTAGTAGGTGTCAGAGCTAGAACTCAAACTGATCTTTCTGAGTATAGTCTCTACCTATTGCCCCACCTCACTGCCTCTTGTGTAGAACGTAGCTTGTTTAAACTATGCCTAATGGAAAGGCCTGAATTCCATGCTCTAATCTTTGGGAAGGAAAAGACATTTCTCCCCCTGCCACGAAGGTGCAGGTAGGTAGCTTATCTGGAGAGGAAGAAAAGTAGAAATAAACATGCCTTTGAGAAACTACTCAAAGTGCTGTTTCATGATGATACAGAAAAAGTCTCCTACCTAGGAAAAAAAGCATGTAAATTCCACCTTTGATAAGTCATCTGCTTAGGAAGTAGCCCATAGAGATCAGCCTGGGATGAGCTGTAGAATAAAACCCATAAACTGATAAGTCACTTCTACCACCAGTGAAAGTAGCGGGGGGAGGGGGAGGGCCGTGAATGCCATACTCATTTTAAACTTGTGATTGCCCAGTTTGTAACTGCTAAGTATAAACCAAATGCTAAATCATAAAAATCAGGTCATGGAAAGTCAAATGTACTCATCAAATGTCACAGAATTTTAGGTCCTTTCTTTGCCATGGGGGGAAAAATTCCTTTCCATCTTGCTGGAGTGGAATAATAACCCCTCCTCCCCCAACTTCCTTTGCTCCAGATTCCTAAACACCACCTTCCAATGGAAAATAGAACCATCTCGCCTGAACCAGGCTCTTACAAAGGAAAAACCAATGTTCCCTTTGGATGAATAGCTTTCATACTGCCCAGGAATCTTTCTGAAATAGCCTTTGGCCAGAAGGACTCATCTGGCTGGACCTTTTGAAAGCAGTGGAAACTCACGTGGGTGGGAGGTGGTCCTTGATTGGACAGTCCTAGAATCTTAGAGCTAGAAGCCATCTCAGAGCTCTCCTGGTCCAGGCCTTCAGGAAAGTCTTTTTCTTTTCTTCAGAGCAGAGTTGGGCAGAAGGACCAGACATTATTAGATTATTCCACAAATGAGAGTAGATGTGGCATAGCAGAACTCAACGTCAGAAGGGAGGAGCAGGGGGGTTTAGGTCCCAGTTTGAGCAGTGTGACTTCAACCAGATTACGGGACCTCTCTGAGTTAATTTCCATATATGTAAAGTAGGGATGATGGTGATACCTATTCTGTCTTTCTTCTCCAGTTATTGTGAGGAAATATTAATGTATCATATAAATGAGTTGCTTTATTTTTAGCTGTATAACCAGGGACAAATCACTTAACCTTTCTGAGCCCAGCCTTCTCACCTCTAAAGTAGTAACTAACACTTGTACAATCCACAAAGTTGTTGGGAGGAAAGTACTTTGTGAGCTTTCAGTGGGGACATAATTTCTTATCTCTACATAGAGTTTCAGAAGTCCTTTCTTCTTCCACAGGCACCCATCTGAAATGGCCAGAGCCCTTCTTGTCATTTTTGGTAGCTTAAAAAAACAAAATTGAAAGCTACACAACAGTTAGTAAGAAACAGTAAGTCTGATGGACTTAACAAACTAATTATCTATGGTCTCCTTTCTACATTAGCTGTGGCAGAACTCAATGTGCTTCTTCATAAGAAAAGCTGCAAAATAGGTTCCAGCATTAGGACACAGAAAAATCAGATTTCCATTTTTACTCTTCAAAAGCAAATTGATCCAGAGAAAGAGATCACAAGTGGAAATATGCACAGCATGATGGTCTTACATCTATCTATCTGTATGAGTGCATATGTGTCTACATGTATATCCATGTTAAATTATAGACTTCTTTAGGGTGGGAGCACAGAGGGAGAGAAAAAATAAAGCAAAAAGTGCACAGCAGAGAAAAAAAGAAAACCTAAAAGGGAACAAAGAAAGGCTGGGTAGTTTTGAAAACAATGTGTAGTATTTATTATATTTATTAAATATATTTATGAAATATATTTTGTTTTATATTGAATCCTCTCATGTTCTGCTGCGTACATGGAAACGTTCTTTTTATTTCTTTTCTCGTTTTATATTTAAAATGAATAAAAAATTTGCAAAAAAATGCAAATTGAGGCAGCCAAGGAAAGTCCCACCATATATAGAGATGAAAGGGAAAGCAGGGTTCTTTGATAGGTTTTATGATTTTTATCCATATTCTACTCTCTTTCTGGGATGACAAAGGTTTTGAAGTCAGGTTCTTGGTTTCTCCTTGTTGCCTCACCTAATTCTGAGCAAGGGGCAGCTAGGTGGGGCAGTGAATAGAGCACCAGTGCAGGAGTCAGGAGGACCTGAGTTCAAATCTCACCTCAGACACTTGACACTGACTAGCTGTGTGATCTTGGGCAAGTCACTTAACCCCAACTGCCTCATCCTGGATCATCTCCAGTCATCCTGATGAATATCTGGTCACTGGATTCAGATGGCTCTGGAGGGGAGGTGAGGCTGGTGACCTGCACAGCCCTCCCTCACTCAAAACAAAGTCAAGTGCAAGTCATGTCATCATTTCTCTGATGGCATGGTCTTCTTCAGCAAGGAAGGACAAACACACATACACAATTCTGAGCAATCAACAGTGCACTAACCTGGTTAAAAAAGTCAACGAGATGGAGAATGACTGACCTCAGTGTCTGGGCTAAGTCAGAAAGTCTTACAACTTACAATGCTATACTTTTCAAGTTGGACGCACCCTGGATTGAGAGACAGCCTACTGTGCATAGTAATAGGGCACTTAACTTGGATTCGGGACTACCTGAGTTCAGATCCTGCCTCACTCACTTATTGGACTACCTGAGTTCAGATCCTGCCTCACTCACTTATTAACTGTGTGATCTTATGGGAAGTCACTTAAACTCTCTGGGCCTCAGTTTTCTTATCTGTAAAACGGGGAGAATTTGGACTTGAGGGCATCAAGAGGTCCCTTTTGGTTTTAAATCTAGGATATTATGAAGCATGAATCTTAAGTTAAAGGAGTACTATGAGCTCCTGACCTAAGATGAGAATTGCTATCTACATGAACACAATTATGAAGTATTTTTTTCCCTGCTTCTTTCCACTGCTTTTCTCTACCTCCTGGCACTGACTCTCCCTTCCCTGTCTTCCCCCATCCCCTACATATTCCAGGACCTCATATTGATGTTGTCCAAAACTCCCCAATATTTGCCCTCATCCAGGTCTAACCTCTGCTCTAGACTCCCTGGCTCCTAAATTAGCTCTCCCTATTCCTTCCCATTTTCTATCATCTCAGGAAAACTCCACTTTTCTCCACATCAATCTACTAGTATGGACAGAATATTGCAAAGTACTATGGCAAGGGTTCTTAACCCTTTACTTGATTTTAAAAAGAAATTGGTAGCTTTATTTCTATATGATTGGTGTCCTTTGAAATCTTATGCCCTTTATGCACTGAAAAGCATTCTTCTTAGATGTTTGAAGAAGGGATCCTTAGACTTCACCAGACTGCCAAAGGAATCCATGATGTACCAAAAGATTGAGAACCCCTATGGGGATGACAAAGAAAGGGAAGGTATCCTTTCTCTTGCCTCAGTCTATCTTGCTATTCACAAGTCATATGTGAGATGGAGAAAATTTAAGTGCTAAACTATATAGCACTGACTGTTAACACAGTAAGAATTCAGAGAAGGAAGAAATCAGCCACCGAAAAGAAAAATGGAGAGCTGGCTGCCGTTGAGCTCCCTTGTGGTTACCAAGACCTCCTTACCTTAGGTGATCTCATCTGAACCTTAGAACAACTCTGTGAGATCGTCACAGTTGTTAGGAGAAAAGCACTTTGCAAATTGTAAAATCATTCTAGTCTAGATAATAACAGACATTTGTATGGTACTCTAAGTCTTCAGAGTTTACCGTACTTACATTATTTCATGAGATCATAAAGTAAATTTCTTGAGGGTGGGGACTGATTCTTTTGGTACTTAGGCACTTAATAAATTATTAATAATTCTCATAGCAACATTAGGAAGTGAATGCTATAGGCATTATGCCCGTTTTATAGATGATATTCAGAGTGGTTCAGTGAATATGTGTGGTTATTTAGGTAAACCTGAGAGTCTGACTCTAAACCCATGGCTTCCTGGTTCCAGGCTCACCTCTCTTTCTACCATACCATACCATACTACCACTCTAATGCAAACTATTCTGTTACTATTATTGTTACCAAAAGAACGGTGAATATTATGTTTTATTTATATATTTACACATTTAATATTTTATTTATGTGTATTGGTTATATTTATATGTTTTAATTATTCCTTATTTTACAGATGAGGAAACTGAGGTGAAGGCAGAGATTGAGTGACTCTTTCCAAGACCAAATATCTGGTGAGTGGCAGTTAGTACTCTAGTCTGTACCTTTAGACTTTAAATCCAAGGTTCTTTTCACCGCACAATCTCTCTCTCTGGAGATTAAAAACTTAATGCTTTTTTTTTACTGGAATGTAAACTATCTAGAATTTCAGGTACTCTGATGAAGTGAAGAAAGGGGTCTTTTAAGTCACATGTGCAAAGTGAGTGATGGGCCTCTATGTTGTAGACATGAAACACCAGAATTTTCTATGTATTTCATGGGGGCCCTGTTACATCAGAGAAAATCCAGGACTATGGACCTTTAAATGAGGATTTCTTAGAAGTACTCAGAATCCATTGGTTGGGAAGCAGTGTAATATGGCAAAAAGAGTACCAGATCTGGCTTCAAAAGACTTGATGTTCCAACCTTGGTTTTGTGATCTTGGATCAATTATTTCACATCTCTGAGCCTTTGTTTTCTCATCCATAAATTGGAACTGATCATGCTCATCTTCCAAATTTTATAGAGTTGGGAAAAGATTCAAATGAGGTAAGATGCCTTAATTGGTTAAGCAAAGGGCTTCTAAAATACTTGCTCATTTTATCCACGTAAAGTCAACAAAAGTGTGCCAGGCACTGTGCTAAGTGCTGAGAATATAAAGAAAGGCCAAAAAAAAAATGGTCTCTGCTTTCAAGGAGTTCCAAAGAATACATCTGAGAGATATTTTTAACCCAATTTCACTACTGAAAAAATAAAGAGGTTTAAATTCCTTGTCCAAAGTCACACACCTAGTAAGTGTCAGAGTTACGACTTGAACTCACATCTTCTAACTTTAAGTCAAGGGGACTTTTTAATTAAACAAGAATGGTGTCACAAGTTAACCTTTCCTAAGTCTTTTTCTTGTACAGCTAGATGGTGAAATAGATAAAGCACCTGACCCGGAGTCAGGGACACTGATCTTCCTGAATTCAAATTCTGCCTCAGACACTTACTGACTGTGTGACTCTATTTACTCAGTCTTCTTACCTGTAAAATGAGCTTAAGGAGATAATGACAAGCAACTCCAATATCTTCGCCAAGAAAATCCTAAATAGGGTCATGAAAGGTTAGACATAATTGAAAAAATACCAACACTTTTTTATTGGCTTTCCTGTGACATAAAGTCTTGTGGAATTAAGGGAACCTATTTTTCAAGAATTAAAACTGTTGCTACTTCTGCCTCCTCTGGCAGTCCTGTTAGCCAGTCATTTTTTTTAAAAGGTAAATTAGATCTTTGAGGGGGTTAATCGTATTCCCTATCACAACATTATTTTTCATAGCAGCAGGAAGAAATCCGATTAACTTTCCTAGTGTTTCATATTGGTGAATTTAATTCTTACTTCATCAAACTGGGCTTTCAGCTGGGGTTGAAACAAATGCTCTAGATGGTTTCACATTTTCAGTGCATTTCCAGGTTATTTAAGCAAATTGTATGAAAACTCAGTAAGTGTGCTTACTGCTTCCACTCCACTCCCCTTCTCGGCTCTGGATTCTTGCTGCCAACAGCCGGTGGACTAGTTACTCTCGGTTCAGGCTAACAGAGCCGCTGCTGGGGTGGGGGGGTGTCCATAGGTTATATTCAGCCTCTCTTAGAGTCTGAGTCACTGAGAAAATCACAGGATCACAGAATTTCGGAGTCGGAAGGGACCCCAGTAGTCATTTAGTCTAATCCATTATCTCCTCTAGAATATAATGAGCTACCATTCAGCCTTTGCTTGGGGATCTCTGAGGAGTGAGAACCCACATGATCTCCAAAGATCACCCCTTCCATTTTTGAGGAGCTCTAATTTTTAGGGAATTTTTGCTTACATTAAAGCCTCAATTTATTTCTTGGCAACATTTTCCTATTACTTCTGGTTTTACCTTCTGGAGATAAGCAGAACAAATTTTGTTCTTTCTGATGAAACCTCTTCAGATAATTAAAGACTCTCATTTACACCTCAAGTCTTCTCTTCTCCAGGGAAAACATTCCTCTTTCTTTCATCCTATTCTGATTTAAAATGAACTTGAGGCCCTTCACTATCTTGATTACCTTTCTCTGGGTGCTCTCCAGACCATTACTCTCCCTAGACCCAAATATAATTTGGCTGATCAAGTTAGAGTACACTGAGACTACCATCTCATTAGTGGAATTGATGTCTGCCTCAGTTTCTCCTAAGAGCAAATTCTCTTTCTTGGTTGCTGTGTCATACTGTTGTCTCATATCAAACTTGTAGGCCACTAAGTCCCCTGGATCTTTTTCAGATGACCTACTGTCAGATTAAGTTCATTTTATCATCTACTACAAAGTTCCTTTACATACGTAAGTTTCCGTTAATTGATCTATTAGCAAGCAAGCAAACAACAAGCACTTATTAAGCTCTTGCTGTGTGCCAGACACTGTGCTAATCTCTTAGACCTAACAGGTATGTACGCCTTACTGAAGTTTTATAAGAAGCCATAGTTAGGTGCAAAGTGAACAAGCAATACTATAAGCTGTTATGTGATATCCATTCACATTTCTCACTCCTGGCAATGGTTTCCAATATTCTAATATAATGATATGGTTAACAAAGACATAATTCACACAAATTGTGCAGGAATTTATCTGTTTGTTTCAATTTAGGAAACATGCATTTACCTCCTGCTATATAGAGAATAGAACGTTGTGACGTATAAGAAGTTCAAGAGACAAGATTTCTGGGTAATTAATCATTTTCTTAATCATACTAGCAGAAAATTAATAGAGGGGTCAGTGGCACCCTTGAACGTGAAGACCCTTCATGGTACCCACTCAACTGCTTATATGCCCCTGGAAGAATGGGTGTTCCTGAGGGTGGCAATCTGCTATGATTGGTTAACATAAAGAAAAGAATGAATATTATAATGAGAGGTGGGCCCATTCTAATGAAGGCCTGGAGGAAGTGGCTTTGATCACTCTAGATCCCAAAACACCCATAACCTTGGGGCAATCTAGAAAAAGGATCTACCTTTACTTGGACCTGGCTGAGAGGAACAAAATGGGCCAGAATTTACCTTAGATTAAATTCTTTGTAATATTTTCTCAATCAGTCGATTAATTAGGAAAGGTAATTAGTTTGAGACTGAGTTTTCTCATCTGTAAGAATCATACTTACATTATCCACCTAATAGTGTTGTGAGGTTCAAAGGTGATTTGCCCAGGGTTATACAGCTAGTAAGTGTCTGAGGTCAGATTTGAACTCACAAAGACAAGTCTTCCTTATTCTAAGCCAAGTGTGCTATCCACCTTGCCACCCAGCTGCCTGGTATTACTATAGTTACTAGAGAAAAGTTTTTGTTAGGAACATTACTTTGGCAGCTGTGAGAAGGACAGAAGGGAGATAATGCAGATGGGAATCTGGTAATCTAGTGAGTGAGCTACTTTAATAACCACGTGAGAGGTGATCGGGGGATGTCTGGGGACAACTCTGTTGCACTGTTCTTGTCTTTCTTGGCAATGTCATTGTTGGTTGTTTGTTTTCACTGTAAATTCAATGACTTTCAAAGAAAACGGTAAGTGTATACAAAATTCTGTGTCTTATTTGCCAATAAAGGCTCTAACCAAGGAAAAAACTACTAATGACATCTTAAGAATGAAATATAATTGTATTTGAATGTAATGCTTAACAAGATACATATATACTTTACCTTCAATGCATGCACAGTTCTGAATAACACTTGTTATTGAGCGTATATAAGAACTTCCACCTCTGTATAAAGTTTCTATACTTGGATAGCAGGATAGTACAACTTCATTTACTATGCAGTTGCAACTTTCCAGAATTGTTTTCAAAATTGTGAATAAAATTGTAATGTGGGAATTTAGGTCAATTTTCATTTATTATGATAAATATATATTTTATAATTTTATTTATATTTTAGTTATAAAAGGTTAAATAGCTTGCATATGTTTTGCAAACTTGAAATTTACTTTAAATATTTCTTATTGTATTTCCCCTTAGTTTTCAAATAAAATCTCATGTCCAGATTATTAAAATGTAAAAACTTAATATTCTAATGAAAAAAGCAGTTGTATTTTTTTTTTACCAGTAGTTAATTATAAATACATGCTACTATACCACTGTTGCAATTTGTAAAAAGTTACAGTTTCTGAGACTGGATTTTGCAAATAGGTAATGTAATGTGAATTATAATAGTGTGATATTATATGGGATTTGATTCACATTTTTGTGAACATTCACATTTGATTCACATTCACAAAAATGATTCACATTTTTGTCTTTAAAATTTTAATTGCATAAATTTTTAAAGAAAAAAATTCATGTTGAATATTTCATTTGTATATGAGGTAGAACTTTTTATTTTGTCTTTTCACTCATCAATACAAATCTAGCAGAAAGGTTTTTTGGTTAGTGCAGCATAGTTCCTTCTGAACCTTATAGGACTGGAATAGAGGCTTCAAAGAGCTCAGTTATTCCCCCCACAGTGTGTCTAGGGCACATAATTTAGAGAGCCAAGATTCTAATAAGAAAGCTCACCTGGCCAGGTTCTGTCCACAGCCTGATTGGTAAAGTATTACCTATAATTTTGATGCATGAGTTCAGAGAGCTGTCTTCATTACATCTGAAAACGAGATAATTTTGTTTATTTTATAAAGTCTACAAATTTCCTCGCACCATACCTAATCTTTATCTTTCTGGAACTGAGTTTTCTCAAGTATGAACTCTTCCTCCTGAACCACCATGCTGCCTCCTCCAGAAGTCAAGCCCTGGAAGAATTAACCCTATCATGCCCAGAACTCCTCTGGAGCCCCTCTCTCCTGGTTCTTTCCCTGCTACCTAAAAACATGCCCAATCCCTAAAAAAATACTCACTTAGTCTCATACTTTCTATCTTCCTATATTTTTCTTGTCATTCTTAGCTAAACTACTTGAAGAGGAATAATTAGTACCTCCACTTCTTTTCCCTCTTTTCTCTCTTTTAGACTCTATGTAGTCCAACTTCCATGCTCATTACTCACTTAAAACTCCCCGAAGTTAGAAATGATATCTTAATTGCCAATGTAATGGCCTCTTCCCTCTACTTATCCTTCTTGACCACTCTACAACATTGGCCATTGTTGACTGCTCTCTCCCAGATACTCTCTTCCTTCTGGATTTTTGTGACTGATCTCTCTTGGTTCTCCCCCCGAGCACTTCTCAGTCTCTTTAGCTAGAGCTTCATCTATGTCCTGGTCACCAACTGTGGATGTTCTTTAAACTTGCCCATAAGAAATATAAGCTCCTTGGTGGTAGGAACTGTCTTTGCTTTTACTTTGTATTCCCAGAATTTAACAAGGTTCCTGATACATAGCAAGTACTTATTGCTTGATTGGAAAAAGTATGTGGGTAACATAGGGTGTAGGCTAGTAAATGGCAGGCTGAGTGTCTTATATTTTATCATGGAAGCAAAGGGAGGTACTGATGATTCTTCAGTAGTAGGGGAGTAATATGGTCAGATCTGTATAGTACAAATATCAAGTCTCTAGAGGTTGGAATGGAGAGTGGAGAAATTGGAAGCAGGGAGATCAATTAAAAAGTTGGTGAAATGGACAAGGGGAGAGGTGATGAGGATCTGAACAAAGGCCAAAGCCATGAGCAGCCACTGAGTCTAGGCCAGGGGTGGAAAACCTGTGACCTTGAGGTCACAGGTGACCCTATAGGTCCTCAGATGCAGCCCTTTGACTGAACCCAAACTTCACATGACAAATCTAATCAGCCCTGCACATGTGACCTCCAGGCCTCAGGTTTGCCACTCCTGGTCTAGGCAAATCCACCTTACATTCCTTGTGCATCTAGAGCAGAGGCTGTGAGTTAGAAAGATTCCTTGTGCATCTAGAGCAGAGGCTGTGAGTTAGAAAGATGGTGATGAATCTGCAGAATGTTCTGGGACAGACTCAACAAGACTTTGGCAACACATTCCCAAAGAAAATGTGAAAAACATATAGTGACATTTCTGAATACTCAACTCCAGAGATCTTTGAGTTAGTTTTTTCTCATAGAAGAGGCTTATGGATAGACTTTACAGATGGCAAAACCCAGGGATTGTATGTAACTGAGAAAGCAGTTTATGGAAAATTGTGCTTATAAAACATGCTCCAGACATGTGAGTTGGTATTTCAGTGTTGTCAGTATACAGTCAGTATGCAGACTAAGAAAGGTACCCTAATCTTTTCAGGTGTTTAAATGGTTGGTATTCATTAATGGACTTGCCCAAGCCAAAATTAGGACGACTTTGCCTCTGGGAGCTCAGAAAACTCAAGAGTTAAATTATTTGTATACTGATATGGTCAAGAGGACCAGACTGTAGTGCCAGGGTTCTTTCTATCTCTGGTTCCCACCCATCTTTCAGAAGAGAACATTCTTTCTGTTCAATTTCTATTTAGAATGTCCCCAGCTCAACATTTTCTAACTAGTTAGAGGAGCTCTGTTGAGTCAGGAACACTCAACTTTGTGAGTTAAAATATGATCTCAGATACTTCCTAGCTGGATGACTCTGGGCAAGTTACTTGACCCTTTTTCAACATTTGTAAAATGAGCTGGAGAAGGAAATGGCAAAACACTCTAGTATCTCTGCCTAAGACCCCTTAAATGGGTTCACGAAGAGGCAGACACAACTGCAAAATGACGGAACAAGAACACTGGAGATGGAAAGGACAATCCAGATAACAAAATATAGGAATGATGGTAAGAGGACAAAGCAGAAGAAAAAGGTTGTACAGTTTAATAACAGAACTATTCACCTCTGTAAAATTCCAAAGTTCTAAAGGAGTTAATGGATTTTTAAATTTAGATCTTAAACAACAGTTGTATAAGTATCCCTTAAAATGGGTATCCACTAAAAGGCAATAGTTTAAGGGCCTAGAGTTGTGGGGTAGTTTGAGTAGTCGGAGTCATCTTCTCCCCAAACCTTACTCCTGTTCCGAGTTTTACTGCCCTTGTTCAAGGCACCACTATCTTTCTTGTAACCCAAGTTTGAGACCTTGGACCTAATCTTGACTCTTCCATTTTACTCACTCCTCATAAGTAGTCAGGTGCCAAATCTTGTTTATTTTATCTCTCATATCCAGGGGTGGGGAACCTGCAGCCTAAAGGCCACATGTGACGCTCTAGGTCCTCAAATGCAGCCCTTTGACTGAATCCAAACTTCACAGAACAAATCCCTTTAATAAAGGGATTTGTTCTGTAGAACGTGGGCTCAGTCAAAAGGCCATACCCAAGGACCTAGAAGGCCATATGTGGCCTCAAGGCCACAGGTTCCCTACCCTTGTGTCATATCTGTACCTTTTGTTCTACACTTGGCCAATGATCTTATTTAACACCTTTTACCTGATCCATTGCAATAGTCTCCTGCTTGTTTTCATCACCTCCTATCTTTCCCCTCTTCAGTCCATCAAGCCACACAGGTGCCAAAATGATATTTCTAAATTTTATATATATAACCCTGTTGCCTCAGTTTCCTCACTTGAAAAACAATTTGGAGAAGGAAATGACAAACCACCCCAGTATCTTTGCCAAGAAAATCCCCAATGAGGTCACAAAATCAGACATGACTGAACAACAGAAACCTTCATTAAAGCCTCAGTTCCTCCTACATGACGCCTTTTTTGAATCTCTCAGTGGTTAATAATTTTCCCTCTCCCAAATAACTTTACACATATTTTATACTTATCTGTGTACCTGTTATTTCCTCCTAATGATAATGTAATCTCCTTGAGGAGATTTTTTATTTTGTTTTTGTATTCCCGTTACCCAGCACGTAGTAGGTATTTAATAAATGCTTTTTGAATTTGCCTGAATTGACACTCCCTTCTAGCTATTTTCTTGATCTCATTCTTCCATGAAGAGGAAAGATCCTGTGATCCAGAGAAATCTAATTATCCACAAGTTGCTGGGGAGAGACGCTGAGAAATACACAAATCTAATGGTCTGTCATATGGTAAGTCATTACAGATCAAATCCACTTAAAACCCAATCCCTCAAATCTCTCTATAACAAACATTTTCCCAAGTCTCAGCCAGTAACCCACTTACTTTGACCAATACTCAATATAATGAAATTCCGACAGTGAAATAATTTGCCCACCCACTGTAATGGGATTTAACTTGAAGCAAGGAAAGGACTAGATAGAATTCAAAACTCTAAGATGCCAGGGCAAATCCCAGGCCAGAAGGTGATGTCCCTCTCAGTGTTCCCTCAAGACTGAGCCATCCTGGCAACATTTTGACAGCTATTAAAAAGCAAACAAACCCAAACCCACACTATAATTTAAATGAAAATGCTAAGAAATATTTCAAATGAGGATATAAAAAGAAATGTCAAATGCCATTTCTGATATAGGCCATCTTGAAACTTGACCTGCTCAGAGACACGGTGAGTAGGAGAGCCATTCTTTCAGACCAGCGCCAACTAGTAACCATTTTTTCTTTCATGCCAGGAGGTGGATGCATATCAGAGCACCATCTTCTTTAGGTGTAAGCCTTTTTCTTCCCTCACCTCTCTGTGAAGAAAATCTCTGCTCTTTCTTGGATTGGAGCCAGCATTACAGGGCTTGTCTCATTTAATATTTTTTCTTTGAGCTTTCACATGCCCATCTGTTCCTTCCAGGTCTAGTGACTCATGTAGTGACTAGTATTAGGTCAGGAGAGCTGAAGTCATACAGCAATTATGGCTTCAGCACACACACACACACAAGTGCTGTTTTCTGTGGGTCTTCTTTCTTTCTTTTTTCATCTTCCTCTCTTTGGAACAAAAACTTCCCTGACTTCACATGGCCAACACAGCTGTCCAACTGGTGGAAAACAGTTAATGAAGTCAGTGAAAGGATGAGTCACTCTATACCAGTGTTACTTAGATGAATCTTTTGTACTTTTAATAGTTTATTTTGTTATTATTTTTGTCTTTTGGAGTTCCCTGCTCCAGGGGTTGTACTTTTCCTGCATCTCCAGGAACGCTCTGCCAATAAGAGGGGGTTTTTTTCTGAGTGGGAACCACCAGCTTTTCAATTTATCTTATTACTTGGCTTACAGAATTAGGAAACTCCTTTCTGGTTTGGGAAAGAGGTGGTAGTGTTCTGGGAGCACAGTCCTTTAGCTGTTTTACTTTTTGTCTGTTTTTATGTGCTTTTGGGGAAAAGGACAATTAATAAATACAGTAAAACCTCAATAATAAGCCCTTTATTCTCTGGTCCCTGGGTTTAGTTCTCCTACATGTTCAATCATGTTCCTTGAGTAAATAGTGACCTCTTTCCCAAATACAGCTCCAGTTCTATTTCTTTCTTCTCCTCTAATACTACACATCTCAAAAAATTTGTCAAAGGGCCTCAATTTCCTCAGTTACTGTGCTTTCTATAATAGCTACCCTACGTGTTAGCTATTTATTACATGCTGGGCACTGTGCTAAGTGCTTTACATTTTTTTTTCTTGTTTGATGCCTACAACTTCCCTGGGAGGTAGGTACTATTGTTATTTCTATTATACAGATGAGGAAACTGAGGCAAACAGAAGCTGAGAGATTTGCCGAGGGTCACCCAACTACTAAATATGTGGAGCCAGATTTTAATTCAGGTCTTCCTGGCTCTATTCATTGCACCACCCATCTGCCCAATTTGACAGCCATGGGCAGCATATTGGGAGGTGGGTGCTATAATCATTCCCATTTTATAGATGAGGAAACTACTGAAACTATTCTCTCAAAAGGTCATTTTCCTCAAATCTTAGGTGACACTTTTTTTTGCACTTCTATATGAATTAATGAAAAAGCATTTATTAAGTCCTATGGACCATGGGAGGAGCCATAATGATTATTGATCCAACTAGGTGCCAGGGAGACCTGAGTTCAAGTCCTAACTCTAACACATACTGGTTATATAACCCTGGGTAAGTCACTTGGTCTCTTAGTGCCCCAGATAATTCTCAAGACTCTCAAGAGTCAATTTGTGTTGATGGGTTCCCTTTCTGAAGGGTTCCCTAAAGTAAAGAAGAAACAGGGTTAACCCCTTTCCCATTCTGGGTGATGCATTGTGTTAAAAGAAATCAGACTCTAGCTGGGGGTGCGAAAGCACAGAAAGGATGGATTGTGGGGTGGATAAAAGGCTCAGAAATCCTTAGTGTTCAGTGTCAGGGTGAATGAAAAGGCCCAAGGATGCTTGGAGTGTATTATTAGGTCAGATGACAGAACCTGGAGGTCTGAAGGGTATGGAGATAGGACAGATGGTAAGACCTGGTGGTCTTCTTTCTCATTTCTAAAGATTAGAGTTCTGGATTCTCATCTTGTCTAAATGGGGTGAATGGTCAAGTTGCTGGTTTTTCTGATGATCAGTCCTGATAGCATTTTGGGGGTGTGGGTGGGGAAAAGGTGAGGGAAAAGATAAATGGAAAACAAGAGGAAAGAAGGACCCTGGTGGTAGCATCAGATTCTGTTTTGAAGCTATCAGTGCCCCTCTCCTAGACTGTATAGGTCATGAAGGTTAGGACAACATTACTTAAACCTTGCATCCATCGTAGCCTTTACCATAGAGCTTTCCACAGAGAATTGGGGTGAAAAGAACACTAGATTTGGAGTCAGCAAATCTAGGTTCAAATCATACTTTGATCCCACTTCCTGTGTGATCTCCAGTAAGTCACCAAACCTCTCTGGTCCTCAACTTTCTCATTTGTAAAATGGAAGGCTTCTAAGGTTTCTTCTAGCCTTACATTTATGATTCTGTGGCCCTAGAGGCTTAATATAAATGTACTGGATGGCTAAAAAGTAATATACTGGATACTGGCCTGCATCCTGGATGTCACAACCCAGAAATTTACTCACCTGTAAAATATGAGCCATAATGCTTACACTACCCTACCTTGCAGGGTTGTTGTGAGAAAAATGCTTTGAAAACCTTAAATAAATACAATGGTCAGTCATTGTATTATTATTACAGAGAGACAGGTGACAGAGTAGATAGAAAGATAGCCTAGAAATCAGAAACCTTGGCTTCAACTCCTGTTTCTGATACCCCTTGGCAGGATGACCTTGGGTATTTACCTTGAAATCTCAGTACCTAGGCAAGAATTGCTGATTAGTTCTGGTCAAGAAGTTTCCTGACTGAGGAGCCCTGATAAAATCAGAGCTTTAGACAAAGACTAAATAGTCTTATATTAAGACAAAAAGTCTTGCTAGAGCTAGAACACTTAATGGGCCTTAAGTGTCGATCCGAAACTTTTATTTTATCATGGTGACTCTGTTGAAAATGATGTTGGCATCAATGTCAGTGGTGGAGATTAGATCATAAATAATAGTACTAATAACCCACGTAATAATGTTAGTGATATTAACACAAAATGGTTTGCTCTGTGGCCATCATTTCTCTGTATTCTTGCCTTTCCAGCATGGACTCCTATGGCATCTTACTTGGAGATGGGGTGGAGTGGGGCTATTTAAAACAGATTTGCTGGAAGTGTTCTTCCTTCTCCCATTTGCTTGCAACTCCTCTCTTTAATGGCTTCCATAAAATGTCAATGACCCAAGTTCCTAGCCTTCATCTTTTCAGAGTTCCCAGTCTCCCTTTCTTTGCTCAGTTTCCTAGCAGGCTTGACTTGCCTTCTCAGGCCCCTGCAGAGGAAGCAAGAAGCGGGACAGGCCCTGTGGTTGGAAGAACAGCTGCCGGCCTAGCCCAGGGCCAGGTCTTGGCAGCATACTCCTGAGTAAGCAACGAACACCTGGTTCACACAGGACCTAAGCCACAGCTGGATCCAGCTTTTGACTGGCAGAGCGTGGCTTCTGTCGTCACCAAAGTGACTGGCCCCTGTGATCTCGCTACAGCCTGCTGAAACTGAGGTGAAGGGTGGGGGGAGCCCAGAAAGTGATACACCTCTGAGTCACAGGTGCAAGTCATATTTCACTAATGAACAATGGGCACTTTACACACCGGGTACTTTGATCCCTGCACTAAAAAAGGGCCTGCTGTCATTCAGGACTTTGGCTGCTGTGGGCAAACAGTGAGGAGGCCTGACCTACGTTCTTTATCCGAGTGGGATCACAAAAGTATCGTCCTCAGCCCAGCAGGAATGGCTTACATTCGTGGAACACTTTACAACTTAACAAATTGCTTTCTTTTCACCAGCCCAGGGAGGCAAGCAGTGTGGGGATACTTATTCCCAATTTAGAGAAGAGGAAACTGAGGTTTAGGTGTATTAAGTGACCCATCTAAAGTCACACAGCTAGTAGTGACATCAGTGAAACTTCAGCTCAGCTATCTAGCTGTAAGCCAAGAAAAGTTCTTGATGGATGTCACATGTCAATCTGAGACATTTAAAATACACTTTTATTTTAATTTACTGTTTTAAATTGTGAAGCATTAATTTTCTCTCTTCGATGAAAATAAGAAAAGCACGATCCTTCTAGTAAATGTATGTAGTCAAGAAAACAAATTTCCATGTTGTACAAAAATCTATGTCTCATAGTGTTCCAAGTCTTTGTCAGAAGGTTGCTAGCATGCTTCATCATTTGTCCTCTAGAACGGTGGATCATTGTGTAGATCAAAGTGAAATTTTTTTTTGGTGATTATTATGTGAGATTATCTAGAGACCTTTCTACTGGGCCATTAGGGCTTCATCACTATCAAATATTTTCATAACCTTCTCTTTATAGGTGATTAAAGGGAGGCTACAGAGGGACAACACGATGTCCAAAGTCACCTCAGGTCAATGGAAGTGCTGGGATGAGAAGCCAATGCTTCTGATTTTGGACTGTTTTACTGACCTGCCCTCCCCCTTGTTCTGCCAGATTAATGTAGGTGCAAAATATATCGTAGGAGAATACAGTGGAAAGGGGAGTACACTGTTGTATGGAATGAATACTAAGGAAATCAAAAATTCTATCCTTAAGTATGGAAGATTTCCTGGGAGGACTGAGTTTTAAGGAGATTTTTAAAGGAGAGTGTCATGAAAGAATGGAAAGGGGAAGAGATTTCAGACAAAGGCATTTTCTTCTACTACTAGAACTACGATGACTTTGACTACAACTAGTAGTACTGCTAGTACTATTACTAGTACTCACTGCCAGTGAATAGAGAGCCAGACCTGGACTCAGTAAGAACTGAGTTCAAATGTGACCTTAGACACTTACTAGCTGTATGACCCTGGGCAAGTCATAGAACCTCTGTCTGTTTCAGTTTCCTGATCTACAAAATCGAGGTAACAATAGCACAACTTCCTTGTTGTGAGGAACAAATGAGATAATTATTATATAGTACTTAGTACATAGTAGACACTATATAAATGTTCACTACTAATATTATCACTACTACTTCTTCTTCTACTACTACCACTACCTAGACTCACTATCAGCGAATAGAGAACCAGACCTGGAGTCAGGAAGACCTGAGTTCAAATCTGACTTTACTACTACTACTACTACTACTACCACTACTACTACTACTACTACCATTGCTACTACTACTACTGCTGCTGCTACTACTACTACTACTACTACCACCACCACTACTACTACTACTACCATTGCTACTACTACTACTACCATTGCTACTACTACTACTGCTGCTACTACTACTACTGCTACTACTACTACTACTACCATTGCTACTACTACTACTGCTGCTACTACTACTACTGCTACTACTGGTGAAATATCATGTGCTAAAGGTAGATGAGTCAAAAAGCAAAGTGAATAGGGTAGAAATTACTTTTTTTTTCCTCTGGAGGAAGTGAAAATTAATGGACTATGAATCTAGCAGCTTTTTTAACCTCCAAGAATGTTCAGCCAAGAGACCTATCATCTTTTTATGATAACTAACAAGTTTTGGTGTCCTTACCCACAGTGGCCACCTTGGTTCAGGGCCCCATTGTCACCTCAGCCTCCTGAGCAGTCTTCCTGTTTCAGATTTCTCACACTCCAGTGTGAGAATCTCATACTCCAGAAACATATAGCCTGGGATTCTTCCTAAGCACAGACCGTGTCACTCCCCTACATAATTAACTCCAGTGACTTCCTTTTGCCTCTAGGATTAAATATAAACTCTTAGGTTGAGCCTTCTAAAACTTGGCTTCAATCTATCTTTTCAGCCTCATTGGAAATTATAACCCTTCCTGCACTAGGCAATCCAGTCAATCCAGACTTTTTGCTTATTTTTCACATTTGTCACTCTATCACATATCTCTGTGTCTTTAAACAAGCTATTCCCTCTTACTCTGAATGCCCTTGGTCCTAATCCCAATTTGAGAGAGTCCCTCTTTTCCTTTAAGATGCAATTCAAATATCATCTTCTGCTTGTGTGCATTTCCTGACTACTTGGGCCCTCCCTCTCAAAGTATCTTGTATGCAACTACTTTGTACATAATAGTTTTATATTTATTTTCTGTATATTATGTACCTGCTGCCTGTCCCATTAGAATGTAAGTTCAAGTACAGATTATTTCATTATTTGTACCCATATCCCTTGTGCCTAGAACAGTGCTTAATGTATACTTGTTGGTTGATTGATTGATTGCCCAAGAGTAGCTCTTGTTTGCAATTTGTAATTTGAAATTATGCAATTCTGTGTTCCTTAAAATGAATTTCCTTAGCATTACTTTTTTTATTTTTAAAATGTTTTGTTTTGTTCCAATTCCATGTAAAAGGATATTTTAACATTTTAATTTATTTTTTAAAAATTTGTTTATTTTTAGTTTTTAACATTCACTTCCATAAGATTTGAGTTCCAAATTTTCTCCCCATCTCTCACATCCACCCACCCCAAGACAGTGTATACTCTGACTACCCTTTCCCCCAATGTGCCCTCCCTTCTATCATACCCCTCCCTTCTCTTATCCCTTTCCTCTCCATTTTCTTGTAGGGCAAGATAGGTTTCTATACCCCATTACCTGTATTTCTCTTTTCCCAGTTGTATGCAAAAACCATTCTCAACATTCATTCCTAATATTTTGAATTCCAACTTCTCTCCCTTCCTCCCTCCCCAACCCTCCCCACTGAGAAGGCAAGCAATTCAATATAGCTGTATAAGTGTAGTTTTGCAAAAGACATCCATAATAGTCATGTTGTGTAAGGCTAACTATATTTCCCTCCATCCTGTCCTGCCCCATTTATTCTATTCTGTCTTTTGACCTTATCCCTCCCCTAAAGTGATTACTTCTGATTATTCCCTTCTCCCATTTGCCTTGAGTGAACATGTCATTCCATCAAGCCAAATGTGAAGAGAGTAGTCTTCTCTTTTCCCCTCACATCCTCCCTTTTCTCCTCTACTTGAAAAAGCTTTTTCTTGCCTCCTTGATGTATGATAATTTACCCCATTCCATTTCTCCTTTTCTCCTGTCAATATATTCCTCTCCCACCCCTCAATTTTATTTTATTTTTTTAGGTTTCATCCCTTCTTACTCTGTTCACCTTGTGTTCTCTTCAATGTGTGTGAGTGTGTGTGTGTATGTGTGTAATCCCTCTGATTATGCAAGTACTGAAAAAAGTCTCAAGAGTCACAAATATTATCTTTCCATGTAGGAATGTAAACAGTTTAGCTCTGGAAAGTCCTCTATGTTTTCCCTTTCCCGTTTACCTTTTCATACTTCTCTTGATTCTTGTGTTTGAAAGTCAGATTTTCTATTCAGTTCTAGTCTTTTCACCATGAATGCTTGAAAGTCCTCTATATCATTAAATGACCATTTTCCCCCCTGAAGTATTATACTCAGTTTTTCTGGGTAGGTGATTCTTGGTTTTAATCCCAGTTCCTTTGACTTCTGAAATATCATATTCCAAGCCCTTCAATCCTTTAATGTAAAAGCTGCCAGATCCTGTGTTGTCCTCGTATTTCCACAAGACTAAAACTGTTTCTTTCTGACTGCTTACAATATTTTCTCCTTGACCTGGGGACTGTGGAATTTGGTTACAATGTTCCTAGGAGTTTCTCTTTCTGGATCTTTTTCAAGAGATGATCTGCGGGTTCTTTCACTATTTATTTTGCTCTCTGGTTCTAGAATATCAGGACAATTTGTTTGATCATGGCTTTCAGGTAGTCCTATAATTTTTAAATTGTCTCTCATGGATTTATTTTCCAGGTCAGTTGTTTTTCTAATGAGATATTTCACATTATCTTCTATCTTTTTTTATTCTTTTGGGTTTTTTTTGTAATTTCTTGGTTTCACATAAAGTCATTAGCCTCCATCTGTTCCATTCTAATTTCTAAAGAAGTATTTTCTTCAGTGAGCTTTTGAAACTCCTTTTCCATTTGGCTAATTTTGCTTTTTAAAGCATTCTTCTCCTCATTGGCTTTTTGGACTTCTTTTGCCAATTGAGTTAACCTATTATTAAAGGTTTTTCTTCAACATTCTTTGGGGCTCCTTTAGCAAGCTGTTGACTCACTTTTCATGATTTTCTTGCATCGCTCTCATTTCTCTTCCCAATTTTTCCTCCACCTGTCTTACTTGATTTTCAAAATCCTTTTTGAGCTCTTCATGGCTTGAGATCATTGCATATTTATTTTGGAGGTTTTGGATGCAGAAGCCTTGACTTCCTGTGATGTTATGCTTTGTTCGTCCTCATCTGAAAGGATGGAAGAAAATACCTGTTCACCAAGAAAGTGACCCTCTATAGTCTTATTTTTTGTCCTTTTTTGGGGCATTTTCTCAGCCAGCTACTTGACTTTTAAGACCTTTATTGAGAGGAGGGTATATTCTGATGACCTGTAAGTTCCCAGTTTCTCCAATTTGGCACAATCAAAGGACAGGTGTTTACTCCTCTCCTGACCTGTTCACTGGTCTGGGAGCAACCAAAAACTTTTCTGTCCAGAGCTTGCAATTCTCAATTTCTCATTCTTTACCATCACAAAATGCTTCCATAAATATTTTTGTACAAATAGGTCCTTTTCATTTTTAAAAAAATCTTTTTTGGGCTACAGGCCTAGTAGTGGTATTAATGGGTTATAGGGTGTGCCCAGTTTTATAGCTCTTTGTGCACAGTTCCAAGTTGCTCTTCAGAATGGTTGAATCAGTATTAACTTCCAACTTATTATTATTTTTGCATTACTCTCCACTTCAGCTTTGCTTTATATTTTGGTTCCATTTTCCCCTCCCCCCCAAAAAATTCAAATTCAAATGATTTGCCTAGTAGTGACACTTTTTTTCAAGGGAATATTTCTCACTGAATGTTAGAGTTGGAAAGCAACATAAAAATTGTCTTTCCTCATTTTACTGATGAGAAAACTGTGTTTGAGAGAGGTTAGTTAAAGGAACCTCTCTTGATCATACAAGTGGTAAACAGAAGAGCTCAAATTTGTCTTTTATATCTCCTACTTTAATGCTTTTATTTATCATGTTACCATATTGCCTCTGTGCTTTAGATGGGTGGATATGGAGTCTGGGGGTGGAAGGCAAAATTGATAGATCGTAGAGTCATAGATTTAGAATAAGAAGGGATCTAAAGATCATCAAGGTCAATTCTCACATTTTACAAAGGGGTAGACTGAGATCTAGAAATGTAAGTTGCCCAAGATCAAACAGTGGCAGACCTCAGACTTTAATATGGTTTTCCCAACTCAGACTAGAGGTGTCAAACTCAAGTAGAAAATAGATGCCTATGGCAGCATCTTGTCTTAGAAATCACAAATTAACATTATCTCTGCTGTACTATATTTTCACTTATTTTGTTAAACTTTTCCAAATAGATTTTAATCTGGTTTTGGACACACTTGAGAGCTTTACAGTGGCAATGAATCTGACACCTCTGTTCTAGACCATTACACTTTCTGCCATAGGTCCAGAAGACCTGGACTAGGAATTCTAGTTGTCATAGTAAAAATGTTATTTGAAAGAGGGCTTTATTTATTTTGTTGTTGTTGTTGTATTGGGGGCTGAAAGACTTATTGGAGGTAATAGAGAAGGGATTAATAGTCAGGTAAAAGTTGTTGTAGGTCATCTCTGATAGATTCAGCTCCCAGCTCAGAGTATTTTGTTCTAAACCTTTTGGTGGTCTAAACAGTCCCCACAACTCAGTTCAAGCCCTTCTTCCTACATGAAGCCTTCCTCAAATGGCAGCTAAGTGGTACTGTGAATACAGCACTGGACCTAGAGTTAGGAAGACTTGAACTCATACTTAGCCTCAGACATGACACTTACTAGCTGTTTGACTGTGGGTAAGTCACCTACCCTCTGCCTCAGTTTCCTCAGCTGTAAAATGAGAACAATAACAGCACCTACCTCCTAGGTTTGTTGTGAAGATCAAATGAGATCTTATTTGTAAAGTGCTTAGCACAACGTCTGGCACAGAGTATACACTTAATAAGTCTATCCTCCCTCCCTCCCTTCCTTCCTTCCTTCCTTCCTTCCTTCCTCCTCTTCTCTCTTCCTTCCTTCATAGTTTTCCTTCCATGCATATACTTTGTCTCCCTAGCTAGGAAGTGGACTCCCTGAGAGCAAGGATCATGTCATGCCTTCCTTTATGTTCCCAGTGCCCAGCTGTGCTGCTCTCCGTGGTCCGGGGGCTCCACATTTGCTGTTGCTGTCACTGCCAGTCGTCTCAATCCACTGGACAGTTTCCAGCCCTTCACTTTACCTTGTACTATGCAGATATGCATTAGTGCCATTGTTCTTAACTAATTCTTTATTCCTTCATGTAGAAACACTATGAAAAATTGGAATGCTTTCAAATTAAAATGGCTCAGTTTCTTGATCACAGTCTACAGTAGCTGGCTGCAGTGGTATTTAGAATGCTGAGTGGTTTTTTTGTTTTTTTTTACAATGATCAAAGCTAGTTTTGTTGAATATTCACGTGGAAGCTACGTATACATAGAGCAATGCAAAGGAGGAAATTTGGAAACTAATGAAACTTTCCTGGTCTCCTCAACTGCTAGTGCTTCTCCCTCCTAACTGCCTTATATTGAGCTCCCTTGTATTTGTTTACATTTATTCTCTTATTTTATATTTATTTATACATGTTCTTGATAGAGTATAAAGTCCTTGAGAATAGGGATTGTTTCATTCCTTATAGTTGTATCAGCAACACCTTTACTAGTACCTGGTCCATAGGAGATGCTTCACAATTATTTATTTATTGACTGAATAATCAATAAATTTGATCCATGCTGAGAATGATTCTACTTTGGAACCTTAATAATCTACTTTGCTTCTCTACAGCATGCAATAATTAACCATGCAATTAACAGATCTCTATTTCATTACTTGTAATGGAGATGTGGAATGAGCTATAAAGTATTCTGACCAATGTCAAGGGTGCGGAATAGTAGGAAAATGGCCACCTCTAAATGATTCACCAGATCTGCTTTTATAAAAATTACCTGGGAAGCAAGTTCATCCACATTCACTAGAAGACATTGCCAAAGGACTGTGAGCACTACTGCTCCACTTAGCTGCTATTTGAGGAAGGTTTGTGAGGTAGTGTGAGCTCTGACAAATCCTACCAAGTTGGAAAAGCTTCAAGTATTGACCTAAGAAGAGATTATATGCTGAATATCTAAGGACCAAATCAAACAAATACACAGAGGTTCTTAGGATCATAGATTTAGATTGGGAAGTCATTGAGTTCACTCATTTCATTTTACAGGTGAAGAAAGTGAGACACAGAAAGTTTGAGTAATTTACCTCAAGTCACACAACTAGTAAGTGTCTGAGGTGTGAATTGAACCCATATTTTCCTTATTCCAAGTCCAGTACCCAATCGCTTTGCCATACTGCCTCTGATGATTATCAGGTTGGCCATAGAATTATGGACTTTTGAATATCGCAACTCTTGATGGCCATCTATCCAGTCTTAGAGGGTTTGAAGTCCGTGTAGTCAGAGGAAGTACACCCATCAATAAAACCACAGGCTCTTGAAGAAGTGAATATCTGAGGAATGAGGAGTTGCCCATGACCAGTGTTTGCAGGGAGAGTACAAAGCAGGATCATTTTAGTTGGCGTATTAAGTTAGTGATCAGACTTAGAAACAGACAAAGACACTTTAGGCAATTATGTTCAGAGGCAGTGATCATTTCAGGCCTGACTGGAGGAAAGATTGGAGAGTCTCTCCTCTGTGTTGTTCTCCATTCAATCCCAATTTAGGCATTGCTTGGAGCAAAACATGTAGTGGAGGATATGAGTACTTGGCCTCCCTGGTTCTCAAGATGAAGCCATTAGCTTCTTCATGAGGGAAACAAGTTGGAAGTCCTATGTTCTTGCAAAATACTTAGAGCCCTTCTCATTTTATGGTTTTTATCTCGTAAGAGAGTGTTTTCCCCACTGTAAGCAAATATTTCTGAAAAAAGTCAAGTGAGAAAAGATCAATAGATATATCCCTATTGGTGTAATTTCCCACCTCTGCAAAATCTTTTTGAGAAAAATTCATATATGCATCAAGAGCATCCTTGTCAAAGGTATGAGAAGGGAAAAGGCCAGGCTTTTACAAATGGTTTTTTTTAGTGGATGCCATCTTTACCATCACACAGTTGACTGAAAGATGCAGAGAATAAAAGATCTCACTGTATTTATTGCTGATGGATTACATACTAGATTTTAGGGAGCAAAAGGATTCCTTAAAGGTTTTCTTTTTGCAAGAAGGCACCCCTCATGCTGACCTCAACATCATTGGTGATTGGAAAATGCCATGCACAACCAGAGAAAGAACTATGGAGTCTAAATGGAGATCACAGCATACTAATTTTTTTCTCTCTTTCTTTTTTTTTCTTCTTTCTTGTGGTTTCCCTCTTGGTTCTAATTCTTCTTTACAATATGACTAATGTGGAAATATGTTTAATATCAATGTATAAGAAAAGCCTATATCAGATTGCATGCCATCTTGGGAAGAAAATTTAGAGCTCAAAATCCTAAAGAAGTGAATGTTGAAAATTGAAAATAAGTAAATAAAAAAACTTTAAAATATCATTCAAGATCCTTTGAATGATTTAAGAACAGAGAGAACTTTGTTCAATGGCCCTCTGATTATACCAAGCAAAGCATAAAATAGAGACATATACTTCCCCAAAATGTTGCCTTGATCTAATAAGATATTTAATGTCAAGTACTTACCACAGTGCCTGGCATATAGCAGTCACTTAATAAAAGCTTGTTCCCACCTAGTCTAACCCCCCCCCCCCCATTTTACGGAAAAGAAAACTGAGGCTCTGGGACTTGCCCAAAGTCTCACAGATGATTAACTTCAGACTTGATTTAAACCCAGGGCCTCTGATTTCTGAGCTAGTGTTCTTTTCACTGTACCATACTGACTTGGGATTCATTATGGAGCAGGGTCTAGTACCTGGTTTTTCTTATGGTTTTTCTTCTAGATGTCTTAGGCAGTGTCCATCCCACCTCTAGGAGCATACAGGGTAAAGGAATGGGCACTATTGTGTAGGGATTACTGTCAATGAAATCATTGATCTAGTCCCTATCCCTGCTTAATTAAGGACAACTTCCCAAAAGTGGTGAGTTCTAAGGAGTTTTGGTGGCTTCTCTTAAAAGATGAAGAGAAAGAAGGAAGTTTGATTTAAAGGGAAACATTCAGTGAATTGTCTATTTGCTTGGAGACATGCAATAAAAATATCTGTTATGCTTAACCACACATTTAACTTCCTTGTTAGGTGTATGTAGACTTGCTCAATAGACTAGGTAAAAAAAAAATCTTATTTCATGCTTTAGAGTTTTGGCACATAAGAAAAAAGGGACCGTTAGGGGGTACAGTGGATAGAGTGCCAGTCCAGGAAGTCAGGAAGACTCAATTTCCAGAGTTCAACTCTGTCCTCAGATAATTATTAGCTGTGTGACCCTGGGCAAGTCACTTAACCCTGCTTGCCTCAGTTTCCTCATCTGTAAAATGACTTGGAGAAGGAAATGGCAAATCACTCCAGTATCTTTGCCAAGAAAACCCCAAATGGGGTCATGAAGAGTCAGACATGACTGAAAAACCACTCAACAACAACATAAGAAAAAAATTCCAAATGGAAAAACAACTATGTGTACATGGGGAGTAGACAGGTGGGGCTGTATATGTGGCTTCGTTCCCTTCTGTGGCATACACAGAAGCTTTGACAAATGGTTCTTTTCTTAGTTACCATCATCTTAGAGCTATACGCAGTTGCCTATTTTATGTTCAGTATTTTGTGTCCTTGGAACGGCTGTTATGGTATTCTCCAAATCTTGAGAGACACATGACTGTCTTCAGTCTGGCTTCCATCCAAATTTCCTAGAGTTAGAACTACACCCCATAGGAGCTGACTCACCACCAAGGAGGACTGTTGTTAATTTTTCTGGCACCAATTCAGGCACTGTGACTTTTTTTCTCCCTCTAAACATAGTCATAATAGAGAACAAACTTTCTCCAAACCAATTTCATTCCTCCGAGGACTTCCCAATACTGAAGACTGCTTTTATAGTTAAAGGAAATAGCTCACACCCTCAGAATTTCCATCTCTTGTTTTCTACTCCTAAAATGACATTCTACATTCTCCTTTGAGAGTTAAAGGAATTAACAAAAACTACTTTAATAAAAATGTTCAGATGCAAGGATTTCAATATTTTCTTAAAAAAAAAAACATCCAAAAAACCCAAGACCTTCTCTAGTGTCTGGTACAGAAGTTTATAACTCAGAGAAGCAGATTTGGAATTTTACAGCTCCTTTACTCTGAGCCCTATTTCTCACTCTTGTGACACGTAGTCAGGCTCTATTCCCATTTCTCCTTTTCTTACAAAAGAAATGGCAAAATGTGGAATCTAATAATCTGCTTTTGGTATGGTAGGGTGGGGAGACATCTGGTTACCCACTCTTTTAGGGCCACATTGTCCCCAAATGTCTTGGAAGAGTTTCAAACAAAAGACTGAACAGTAGATTTCCAAGTATATATGAAACCCACTGTTGCCAAAATAGAACAGAGGAAATAAATGATGGTGACTGTGTCTCCATGATGCCAAAACAAGAGGACAATTCAGTGTAATAAATAATTCAAGCTGGTTAATTATTTGTTGCCCTGTAAACAATAGGAGACCTGGAACAACTGGTTGATTGCATTTTCCAGTTTTAACCTGGTTTCTTGGACCCTTAGTAGACTCAGTCAATGACTATCTTTGGTCTTTCAAATAGTTCACAATGAAGTAAGCACAAGGATGCTACAACCCTGACTAGGAAGCAGATAGCAGCTTGCACCCAACCCTAACCAAATTACAAAGTTTCTTTGCAAAAAAATAGTTTAATTAAAGCATGCATATGACAAAGTGCAGAACCTCACACAATGTTAACTTGTCAAAAGAGTGCAATTTAGCCCTGGAAATAAATGCTTCCCAAAATAACAGCACTGGGGAAACTTTGAGCTCTGAGTTAGCCCTTTCACAGGCACTAAGAAGGCTTTCACATGCCGAAGGCGGAACATGAAATAGCAGCAGACACAAGAAACCTTCAGTCTCCAACACTCTGCCTAGGGACCCACTGGAGTATTATTAGCAAAGGATACAGAATAGATTTGGTAAACATTGGGGGAGCCTTGCCAAGCCGTGTGGCAAGGACATATGGTCTTTTAGAAGTGCCACGATCACTATAAACAAGCAAAATGTTCTAATGGAGCAGCAGGCCTTGTCAAGCGCCTTGTTCAATCGCTCAGGACAGAGGGGCTAATATTAGCCTGGCATAAATTACTTGGGAAGAAATAGCCCCCCCTTCTGTTTCTGCTTTCCTTTCTCTGAGCTCCTAGCATGGCAAAGCTGCAA
>CM053773.1:96381715-96426057 GCA_028658325.1 Potorous gilbertii | reverse complement strand
CATGGCAAAGCTGCAATCTTCACTTTGGCCACGAGAGGGAGGGCAACTACATGGAATTGCTCAGCTTCCAAGGGTTTCCCTTGTAACGTCTCAAAACATCCATCTTCACCAAAAATGGAAATAAAACAGAAATGATTGGCCTTCCTTGGCTTCTTAGAACTCTTTTCCTATTTATTCTCTTTATTCTTATATACGTGCCTATTGTATTCTCCATTAGAACGTCTAGCCAGGGTGGGGGAACCTGCGGCCTCAAGGCCACATGTGGCCCTTTAGATCCTCAAGTCTGGCCCTTTGACTGAACCCAAACTTCACAGAACAAATCCTCTTAGTAAAAGAATTTGTTCTGTAAAATGTGGATTCACAAAGGGCTTTGAGGCCACAGTTTCCTCGCCCCTGAAGAATGATGCCTGGCAAACAGTAGGTGCTTAATAAATGCTTGTTGAATGATTGGGACCTTAGAGGTCAACTTCTCCAATTCCCTCATCTTACACATGGGGAAACTGGTCCCAGAGATGTTAAATAATTTGTCCAAGATCACACAGATAAGAAATAGCAGAACCACGCTCTGGACCCAGAGGTTCCCACTCTAAATTGTATTCTCTTTTTGGTTGCATCTTTAAGGCACGTCATACCTTCTGAGTCAAAAGCCAAGACCTCCATGAAAATATAGTTAATGAAGAGTTGGTGGTTTGAAGATCCTCAAACCCCTGGTCTAGGCCCTGAAATGCACTCCTGGGGATTTAGCTTTAGCACTTCTGGAAAACCTCTATTAAAGTGCAAACATGCCCATTAAATCAGAATCTGCTCTTTCTTCTACAACTCCTACACACACTTGAGTAGACATTCACACATATACACATGTTTGTATAAGTCCCCTCTCCCCCACCCCAACCCATTAATTATATTTTAATGAGCCCCGTTAGTATAAGACCCATGAAAACACCACTTTATTCTAAATTGTCTTTCTCTTTTTTCTTCCATCCCAAGTACAAATTTAAAGCTTTAAAACTCAGTTCTAGCTTCCCTTCTCTTGTATCACCAAAATGAGCTTGGAGACTACTGCTAATTAACTAACTTACCAGCTAACTAATTTACTAACTAGCTAACCTCTAGATGGGAAAGCTAGGTGGAGCAAGGATAAATGCCCTTCAGCTTTTGTATATGTCTTTCTTAAATGCTGGTCCCCAGAACTGTCATATGGAGTTTACCTAGTCCTGTGAATCCTAGCTTTCAAAGCTGTTCCTATTATCAGAGGGATCTTGCTCAACAGTCAGTAAAAGGTGTTCTAACCTTACCCCTGCTATTCCAAGGGAGGGGAGTAGTGGGGGTTGGGGGTTGTCATAACCTGGGCTACATGAACTTGCTTTAAAAAAATTGGATGTCCATATTTCAACACCTACCAAATTTCAATTTCCTACCAAACAGAATGGATAATCCTATATAATGCCAATATAGACAGCTGGGTGGTGCAGTGGATAGAATAGTGAGCCCGGGGTCAAGAAGTCTTGAGTTCAAATATGGCTTGAGCCACTTACTAGGTGTGTTATCTTGGTCAAGTCACTTAACCTTCTCTTAGTTTTTTCAACTGTAAAATGGGAATCATATCAGGCTTGTTGTGAGGATCAAATGAGAGAATACTTAGCCCAGTGCCCAGCACATAGTAAGTGCTATATAAATGTTTGCTGTTCAGTTATTTCATTTGTGTCCAACTCTTCATGACCTCATCGGGTGGGATTGGCAATTTAAAAATTAGCTATTATATTTATTTTTCTTGACAACCATAGAAATTAGTACAAAATTGGAAGCCATATGCTCCTTTAGGCAAGGGATTCACCTACACTTTAAAGAGTTCCAGTCCATTGAATATAACAATCAAAACAGCTCACCTAAGCATAGCATTTTAAGGTTACAAGTAGCCTTCCTCAGAACAACTCTTTGTACAAATAGGTAGTGTATGTATGATTTAACAGATGCAGAAGCCACCTTGCATGATGGTTTTATATTGAGGTGTCGCTTCAGATCCAGCTTTAGTTTTCAGAAGAAATACTAAATCACAAAATATTCATAGAAGCTCGTGTGAGGCAAGAATTGTTAAACTGGCAAGGTCAGGAGTCCAAGGAATATTTCTGTTTTCATATATTCATATTTCTCATGTAGGCAGGTGGTCTTTTGCTCTTCCATGTCATTTAAAGAGAATAATGTACCAGGTCACAAAGAATACCAGGCTGAGATTTGGATGACACTTCCAATGTTACGTAGTTTAAATTCCATTAAATCAGGGAACTCTCCTCCAACATCTCCAGCAAATGGTCAAGATTCCTCTTGAATACTTTTCGTGATGGAGGCTCCAATCACCCCATGGGGCAATCCATTGTATTCTTGGACAGCTGTAACTTCTAGAAAGTTTTTTCCCTTATTTTGAGCTATACTTTGCCACCACTACTTATTATTTCTAGTTTTGCCCCCTGGGGTTAAGCGGACCATGTGTAATTTCTTTTTCACATGACAGCTCTTCAAATGTTAATTATTATATCTCCCCTGTCCTTGAGGCAATGGGGTGTGATGGAAAGGGAACACTTTTATTTGTAGTAAGAATATTTGGATTCAGATCTGGTCTTGACCAGTTATCTCTCGTGTAACTCTGGGCAAAGCTCTGTTTGACTTAGTTTCCTCATTTGTAAAATAATGGGATTTGGACTTTTATGGTCCTTCCTACCTCTAAATTTATGATACCAAGTCTCTTCTCCAGGCTAAACATGTTCATTTTCTTTAAATGATTCTTTTATGACCTGGTCTCAAGTCCCCTCTACATCCTTATCACCTTCTTCTGTCAACACTGTTCTGTATGGCTGGACTATAGATTTCCAAAATATAATTCTTCCTATGAGGCCAGAACAGAGCTGAGAACAGAAGGATTATCACTTCCCTTACTCTGGAAAGTTCTACTCATGTAGCCCAAAATTACATTGGTTCTTCTTTTGGTTGCCAAATTATATGATTGATTGGTTCATGTTGAGCTTATGCTCTATTTTAACTCCTAGAACTTTTTCATCAGAGCTATTTTCTGGGCATATTTAAAGGTGAGTGTTACTAGAGTTATGTAGGCTGGTTCTATAGTTACTATGGGTCGAAGGTTGAGGGTAATTGACAGACCTGAAACCCATCAGTGAGTTAGGGGGATGTCTAGCCTAAGCATGTGAAGACTTCTTCCAGCTGAAGGAGGAGATAAGAACAATTTATTCCAACAAGTAAGAAAGTGGCTGAAGCAGACACTGGGAGCACCTGCCACTTGGTCAGGCATGGAAGATACCAAAGTCATCCACTGCATCCCCAGCCATTATCAGTTGTCTTGACTTTTGTCCTGTCCCTGGGCTCTGATGACTCTGGAAGAAAGAGTGAGACTGATGATTTTGTGCAATTCTGCATCACTTCAATTCAATTCACATAGGAATCATCATCACTCCTGATGTCACAGGTCATCTTGCAGTGAAGGTAAAAAGAGATAACATATATAAAACATTTTCCAAATCTTAATGCATTTTCTTGTCATCCTTGAATTTTTTTTAAGGGGAGGCTTCTCTTAGTAAAGATTTGCCTACTTTAGGGCATATACTGTAGCTTGGTACAGCTGAGAATCTGGAATCTCAGGACCTGAGTTCAATTCTTCTCTCTGCTACTTATTCTTTGGGTGACATTGGTAGAGCACTTTTTACCTCTCCTGTCTTCAATTTCCTTATCTGTCAAATAAGGGGGGTTGGAAGGGGGTCTGAGGTCCCTTCCAACTCTAAATCAATGATTCTATTTTAGGGTCCCAAGACTAGGTAGACCAACTCCCTCCCTTTCCATAGACTACAATTCCGCTTGCCTTGGTTCTTGGGGCAGAAAAATTTGCCTTCTCCTGACCAGTCTGGATGATGACTTCAGAACCACTTGACAGTCATTAATATGTCAGTAAACATTTATGAAGCAACTATTGTGTGACAGACACTGTGCTAACCACTGAGGATACAAAAAGAGGCAAAAAGCTCACAGTCTAATGGGATCCTAGCAGTACAGTCTATTCCTTGTCTCCTACTTGATAGGGTCAGACTGAGCTTGTCCTCCATTCACATAACCCTAAAAACCAAGTTTGCCTCTGGGTCATAGAGAGGCAGCGGAATATAACTCTGGTTCTAGAGTCATGAAGACCTGAGTTAAAGTCTGGTCTCAGACACACTCATTAGCTGCGTGACCCTGAGCACACTCTATTTGCCCCAGGGTTCCCATCTGTGAAATGAAGATAGCAATAATACCAACCTATCTTGTTGTCTGGCATGTGGTAGGTACTTGTTGGTTGATTGATTAATTGTAGTAGATTGATTGATTGAAAATAGAGACAGGGCTTTTATATAAATGAATGAAGAACTGAAAAGTAACCAGGATTGTTCACAACTTAACGGAAGGAATAGCTATCAGAAAGACTTCTTTACCTTCAATGCACTGTGGAATGCAAAGAGAAGTTCAGTGGCAGCTCTTTCCGCATCCTTCAGCACTCAATCACCCCATTCATAGAGGTTTTGCAAGCCAAGATCTGTAGCAGGGAGGTGGATGGTAAAGTAGAATTCTAGAGCCATCGCTGGAAAGGACCTCAGAGTTCATCGAGACTATCCACTCATTTTGTTGTTTAGTTGTTTCACTCGTATCTGACTCTCCATGACCCCATTTGGAGTTTTCTTGGTAAAGTTACTGGAGTAGTTTGCCACTTCCCTCTCCAGCTCAGTTTACAGATACTGAGGCAAACAGGGATAAGTGACTTGCCCAGGGTCACACAGACAGTATCTGAAGCCAAATTTGAGCTCAGGTCTTCCTGACTCTGTGTCCAGTACTCTATCCACTGCACTATCTAGCTGCTGCCTCCCCTGCCCAGGTTGGTTAAGTGATATGCTTAAGGCCACCCAGGCAGTAACTGTTAGAGGCAGGACTTGAAACCAGTCATGTGATACCAGAGTCAGGGCTCTTTCTACTGTACCACACTGCTTTTCCAAATGAAAAAGACCACAGAATTTATTTATTAAGTAGAATTTATTTATATTAAATAGAGTTCTAGAAGAAAACAAAGATACCTGAAAACAAATTAGGATTATGTCCAAGCTTCAGAGATATGTGATTTCATCAGAGTGAGTTTTCCCTCCATTGACCCAGATAAAAAATCCTTGCCTGTGCATTGTTTCATGAATTCCTATGGCCAAAATACCAATGTGTCTTGTCATGGCCAACCAGCTGGTGATGAAACTCTTTGCACTTATTGAGCCTGGTTCTTGGGCACCCCATTCTTTGTTTGTGGGTCCCACACTTGAAGCCTTGCCAGCTTGCCTGCAGCTGCTTGTGCCTTCATGAATCAGGGTCCCTTTCATGGCATGATGAGACCACTGGATTTGCATTTTAGTGTAAGACATTAGGGATTTAATCTGAAAGTACTGAGCTGTTGCTAGTTTAAAGAGTCATTAATATATAATTATAAATTTGAGGATATTAAAAATATTTTAGTGATATCTTGCCTTTGGATTCTTCACAAGAAGAGCTTTAAATAGGTCTCCAAGGTTAGAACTGGGACCTCCATGTCTCTAATTTGACACTGACCCCTTAATGAAAGCATTAAAAACCCACTGACAGTAATCCTAATACTAATAATAGAGTTGTTGCCTGGATTGGATGAGTCTACACATTCTATTAATTTTAGAATTGGTTTTAATAAGCATTTTTATAGACCTAAAGGGATTATTAACATTGTAAAGTTAACAAGATAGAACCACAAAAACATTTTTATAAGATTCTTGAAGGCTTGAGTAAGTTACTCATCATGATCATTGTAATCCATTGAACTAATATAGAAGAAGGAAAAACCAGGAAGAAAGAGAGAGTAAGTGAGAGAATGAGAGAGAGAAAGAGATTGGGAGAGAGAGGGAGAGAGAGAGAGACAGAGGGATAGAGAGAGAGACACAGAGACACAGAGAGACAGACAAAAATAGAGACAGAGACAGACACAGAGACAGACAGACAGAGAGAGAGAGAGAGACGGAGAGAATTGGTGCAAGGGAAAAAGAATAAGTAGAGGAAAGATTTCATGTAACTGTGTTTGTATGTACTTTAAATATGGATGCCTATGCCTTATGCCGGGGGCAGTTAGGTGGTGCGGTGTATGGATTACTGGGGCTTGTCATAAGAAAGACTCCTCTTCAGGATTTCAAATCTGGCCTCAAACACTTACTCGATGTGTGACCCTGGGCAAGTCACTTACCTTTGCTTGCCTCAGTTTTCTCATCTGTAGAATGAGCTGAAGAAGGAAATGTCAAACTACTCTAGTATCTGTGAAGAAAAGCCCAAAGGGGGGTCATAAAGAACATGACTGAAAATGACTCAACAACGACGCTTTCAATTAGGATTGTTCTGAGCAGAGCATTTTATGAGCTGTATGGCAATACAAACTGGATAACAGTAATTTATGTAGCACTTCCTATGTGCTGTGACAAGTGCTTTACAGCTTACACATTTCATTTGAGCCTCACAACAACCCTGGGAAGCAGGTGCAATTATTATTTATTTTTTATTTTATTTTTTAGCAGGTGCGATTATTATTTATTATTATTTTTTTTTTAGCAGGTGCGAGTATTGTCCTCATTTAATTACCATCCACATTTTTAGGCTAACAGGTCAATCGATTTGTGCAGGGTCACACAAAGCTAGTTAGTGTCTAGGTCTCACACTCGAACTCAGGTCTTATTGACTCTAAGCTGGAGCTCTATCCACTGCCCCACTGAGCTGTCTAGAGGAGGTAACTGGATATTCTAGCTACATAAAAGATAAGGGAGAGAACAAGTGTTTATTAAGTGCCTCGTATGTGTGAGCCGCTGTGCTAAGCGTTTTACAAATATTATTTCATTTGATAGAGTGCTGGTCTTGGAAGCACAACAGAAACCTGGAGATAGCCTATGAGACTTCTTAGCCACTTGATCACGGGCAAATCATTTAATATCTCAGGGTCTCTGTTGTCTCATCTTTAAAAGGGGAAATTATCACAGGGTTGTTGTGGGCGTTCAGTGAAAAAATATAAGTAAAGTACTCTGCAAACTTTAAAGCACCATACACATAGCAGTCATTATCATCTTGAGAAAGCCTCAACCTCTCTGTGCTTCAGGTTTCTCATCTAACAAATAAAAAGTCAGACCAAAGTGACATTTCCCAACTAATTTGTCCGTAGAACACTTTATGACTTGAGATGTGCTGGTGTTGCTTGTTTGGAAGGGCCTTGGAATGGATATTGGATTATACCTAGGATAAAGAGGGACAGTAAACATTGCTTATCTAAAGAAAAAGTGCCTATTTTTGTACAAAAAAATCATCAATTTATTATTTTACATTTGAATATACATGTAATTTTTAAATAGATAATTTAGAGATTGAGATTAGATCTGTGATTGTACTGATACAGAGATTTCTTGGAAAAGGAAATTTCTGTTACTAATGCAGGTCAGCACTCTCTCTGAAACTTATAACCTTAGAGAATTGCTCAGAGCACTGAAAAGTTAAGTGACTTGCTCAGGGCCACTCATCCCATGTGTGTCAGAGATGGGTTTTGAACCTAAATCTTCTTGGACCTGATGCTGATTCTCCATCCACTATCCCATGCTGTTTCTTGTTTGACATTTTCAAGGGAAAAATGCCCAGGATTGGCATTTTTGTATAGAACTACCATTCAAATTATATTGGACACCAGGATGCCAAGGAACATAGCTTTGGGAAACACTGGCCAGACTAGATGACCTCTCAGGTCCCTTTAAACTCTAATACTCTCGGATTTTGTACTTCTGTGGTTAGATCAACAAATAAACAGATCCCCAGGATGGTGCTAAAGTCACCCCTGCAAATCCAGCAGCAGCAGTAGGACAGCAAACAGCCTAGGCAGCCCTTCCTACCAAAGCAGAATGAGCTCAGGTGTGGATCCCGAAGTGTGAGTTAAATGATTTTAGTTTTGTAGTGGCAGAGGGGAGGTCTAGTTGGACCTAGCCCCAGATGAATATTTCCAGCGGATGGAGTTCTGGAGAGAAGAGTGCTGAGGAGAAATGGATGCCAGGAAGATGTTGCTGGCGATGGAGCAGCTGGCATCCACCGTTGACTCAGATTGGCTGGCCCAGGAGGATCCTAATTACCATACAACTGCTGCCTGGGTAATCACTGGGACAGGAGCGGTGTGGGCCGGAAGGCATGGGATGGAGCTGGATGCTGTTTTAGAGGCTGTTAGAATCACTGCACTTTGCCCCAGCCCATCAAATGGAAGAGGACATGCCAGCTGCTAGCAAGGAAGAAACTGGCTGCAAATGAGATAATTCAGTCTTCCTTGTTCCTGGCCACAAGGATGGTCTAAAGGAGGGAAGCCTCCAGGAAGCAATGCTTAGTGCTGCCTCCCCATCAAGGGGAATGGGGCATACAGTTAGAGGGTCATAGAGTCAGATTTAGAGTTAGAAGGGTTCTCAGGGGCCATCTAATTCGATTCCCTGCTTTTAATAGATAAGGAAACTGAGACACAGCGAAGGCTTAATGCTTCCTTGTCATTATCAGGTAGAACTTGATCAGGTTTCATCACGAGGATAATGGTTGGATGCAGTGAGAGGAATAGGTACTCACTCATATATTTCCTGAAATTTGTAGTGAGGTAAATAAGTCAAATTGAGAAATATGCCTTTGGCAAGGAAAAAAAAGTTTAGACCTCGGAGGGAGGATCCACACATCTAAGAAAAGCAAAACCATGAAAGGAATCCTTTGGGGAGTTGGTGAAGGAGGTCACAACGCAAGATTACTTACACACTAATAAAGCCAGACACCGTGCTCCCCCAGCCACACAAGCCTTGTGGGAGGCAGCAGTAACTTTCTTTGGCAAATGCCCAGGTTTTGGAAGGGAGAACAATCCTCAAGAGGATGACAAAACTCCAACCCTGGGGGCAGAGCCCTGGCACCCAACTTTACAAAGGAGGGTAACAATTGCCTAGGGTTTCCAGTTTATTTGCAAAACAACCCAGGAATGAATCATGTGTATCTAAAATAAGAGATGGAATGGCATGGGGGGAGGGGATGAAAGGGGGAGGGGAGGAATACCCTGTTTTTCTTTGTCAACAGAAGGACTGGAGAAAATAAGGAGATTGGTAACTCCTGTGAGCCCCTGATGAGGCACTGGCTGGAGTGGGAGCTGCTCTGTCCTCTGGAAGTCCTTTGGAGGGGCTTTTGGCATCTACACCAAGGAAAAGTTCAGAAGGAGAAAACGAGTAATGTATTTGTTGGCTGATGCTGTTTCCCCTTGGGGTTCTAACAGTGGGAGACAGGTGGCTCGTTACAACACAAATCCGGCTCTTGGAAAGTCATCTTGCTGTGGTGATGTTCAGGGCAGGCTCAGTGGGACCTAAACCTTGTGGAGTCCCAGATTTAATAGCACTGGTTGCACTTTATTCATCACAAGCCTCTGGCTTCAACAGTATTACAAAATTACAACTTTTCCTATTATGTTATACTTTTGGGGTTCCAAAAGTATATGAAGCCAACTGCTTTCCCAAAGCCTTCTGAGACCCTAGAGTTTCTTTCCTTTTCTAGCCTATTTGAGTTGTTTCTACAGTTTGACAACATGGGGAGTAAGGGAGCAGTTATAGTCTCGGAAATGAAAAGGTTCTTAGAAATCATTTGGTCCAATGTTGCATTTTGCAGACAAGAAAACTGGGGCTCAGAGAGCTTGTGACCTTCCCAAGGCCACACAATTTGTGTGGCAGAGCTTGGACATGAATCTGGGTCTTACAACTCCAAATTGAATGCCTTTCCTATTATACCAGGTTGCACGATAAAAATGGTTTTCTTTCTTTTTTAGGAGTGGGTCTCAAGACATTTATTAGTATGGTAGACTTCCCCCCACCCGAGTTTCCAAATCCACTATGACAAGTGAAAAGGTGACTACTTATTAATGCCCTTTGCATTGTACCCTTTTGGTTCCATGCATCATTACCACTAATGGTGATCCTGCTTAACTAAACCATTTATGATGGAGAGAGACAATGTGTATAGAGGAAAGAGCATTGGATCTGGAGGCAGAAGATTAGGTTGAAGTCTCCATTAGCAAGGTAACTGGGTAATTTACTTGGTCTAACTTATCTGTAAAATGAACATCATAATACATACACAACCTACTTCATGTGGGTGGTTATGAAATGATTTACACTCCAAATTACAATATGCCCATGAAATCTCATTAATACTATGTGTAAGAGAAAATAGAACCAAAATTGTTCTCCCATAATTGCACTGGCTCTTAAATAAATTGTCCCCTCTTGCCCCTTTTGATTATTTTCATCAGTCAATGAGAAGCAGAAGGGCAGGACTGCCCACTTTTGATCATGGTGCTATATTTGTGTGCCCAATATAACACTTTAAGGAGCTATCCCCACCAAGATCAACAGAAATGTCACAGAGAGGCAGTAGGTAGCCCAGTGGATGGAGTGATGGCCCTGAAATGAGGAGTTTAAATCCAGCCTTGGATGCTTCCTAGCTATGTGACTCTGGACAAGTGACTTAACCGCAATTCTTTCCAAAAGAAATGTCAAATACAAGACATTTGGGCACGTTTTTTATAGAGGTATGATGATTAAAAATGACATTTATGTAACATTTTTAAGGTATGTGAAAGACTTTACTTACATTTTCTCATTTCATGCTCAAACAATCCCTTGAAGTAAGTTCTACAGATATTATCTCCATTTCACAGATTAAAAAACTGAAACTAAGAGCGCTTGAATGACTTGCTGGCATATTTCTAAAGCAGATCTTAAGCCAAGATCTTGTTGACTCTAAGTCCTGCTCTTGGTTTACTATATAATATTGCTTCTTGATGATGTACTGGTTAATGTGGCAGTGGTCCATTCAAATAAATGAAAGTCTAAGTGGTGAGGGATCAATTAATGAATATACAAATATTTATTAAGTACCCACTATGTACTGGGCACTGTGGCAAGTAATAAGGAAACAAATACAATAAATAACATAATCCCTGCTATCAAGGAGAAGCTTATATTCTAATGGGGGGGAGACAAAGACATATGTAAGTATATACAAAACAAGTGTAAAGAGAATAAATGCAAATAAATGCAAAGTAATTAAATATAAGAGATCTCAAGGACAGTAGAATGATGATTGCATTTGATATTTTAATGAGTGCCATTTGGGGCATATAACATGGCACCAACCACTTAGTAGGATGAATCCAGACTTGACAACCAAGGGCCATTTGAGCATAAAGGAGTACAGACCTAATAGTGAAGTTATGTGAGTGGGCTTTCCCATCCTAGCAAGCTAGTCATGCCTCAGTACAGCTTGATAGTTTGATGGTAGCTTATATTTAGATAATGCTTTACAGTTACCTAAATTACTCAGTTGAGTCCTACAATAGCCATATGAGGTAGGTTGTTCAGGCATTGCTTAATGAAGAGAAAACTGGAATTCAGAGAGATGAGCTAGTTTATTCAGTCACACACATAATAAGTGGGAGAGTTAAGAATTTATAATGATAGCTGACATTTATGTAGAACTCTAAGGTTTGCAAAGCTCATTACATACATTATTTTATCTGAACCTCCCAAGAACTCTGTGAAATAGATATCATGGGCATTATCCTATTTTATAGAAGAAGAGACTGAGATTCTGAGGGATATCTTATACAACTAGTATAAGTCAGAGGTGGGATTCTAATACAGATCTTCTGATGCCAAGTCCAGCATGCTTTCTGCCACATCAGAGGTCAGTGGCCATCTTTAGTGAAATTGAACTGCTAACCTTGGGAAGTATTCATGTTGGGAGATCTAAAAGAACTGGTGGAAGTGTCATAAAATAGATTCTTGTAGATCAGAAAAATAAAGTGTTAAGTATAGTCAATACAACCTCTGTTTCAAAACAGGAGAGAAGGAAGATGAATGAAGTTATCTGCAGTCTTTGAGAGCATGGATGATGCTATCGGTGTAATGCAAAGACAGATGCTTGATGCAGCAAATCCTTTTAGGCTGATTGATCAATCCTTTGTCTAAACACTGAGCCCAGGAAAGGCAAAGCTGATTCAAAATGGTTTGGTGAAAGATTTTTACCAAAGTCAAACATATTTCCTTCCATAATCCCAGCTCTAATGTGGGTCACTTTTTTACCCGACACCATCAATTCTTTGGTATCCTGCCAGTGGATTGGGAAAGAAAAGAGAGATGAGGAAAGTTAATCTGTTTGCAAGAGAGGATTGAATTGCCTGAACTGAGCCATGCTTTCTGAAACGTCTTTAGAGGATTGGCATTTGTCATGTCCAAACTATATGATTACATCCTAAATTCATCAGTAAGTACTAGAGTCTAACAGCATAGGGCACAACTATCAATTAATCTTTTAAATAAAGTTCAAGTTTGAAAATGATTCCATTCCCATGAGTTTTTTCTTGTTTTTTTCCTCATAATTAGTCTTAAAATATATTAAAATATGTTTCACTGAAACAATCATTTGATTTCCCAATATATTCCTTACTCCATTCCTTAATAAATGAAGTCCCAAAAGTAAAGGTAAAAGCTTAGGTTCAATCTGGGGGGACATGGAGCCAGGTGATGGCACACAGAATACAGCTGCCACCTTCTACTCATACATACACACATTTGTATATGAATATGTATATAAATGTATGTATACATTTAATTTAAATTTTATTTTTCTCAATTATATGCAAAGTTTTTTTTTAACATTCTTTTAAAAAAATTTTGAGTTCCAAATTCTTTCCCTTCTTCTTTACTGTTCCCACTCCTTGAGAAGGCAAGCAATTTTATATAGATTATACATGTACAGGGCAGATAGGTGACGCAGTGTATAGAGCACTAGACTTGGAGTCAGGAAGACTCATCTCTCTGAGTTGATATCTGGCTTCAGACCCTTACTAACTGTGTGACCCTGGGCAAATCACTTAATCTAGTTTCCCTAAGTTTTCTCATCTGTAAAATGAGCTGGAGGAGGAAATGGCAAATCACTCCAGTATCTTTACTGAAAAGACCCCAAATGGGGTCATGAAGAGTCAGATATGGCTGAAAAAAAAAGACTGAATACACATGATGTCATGCAAAACATTTCCATGTTAGCCATATTACAAAGGTGTATTCAGATACTTTGAAGCAAAGACATGAGATTTGCAATTGTAGTTTTTGCTCATGAGTTCAGGGAATACTTTTTAGAGATTCCTTTTCTCTCAAATTTGCTCTGTGCTAGATTTGCTCATTTAATTGGGACAATCATGAATACACACACACACATACATACCCACATACAAACACACACATGTATGTAAGTACACACAGTTTATCTATATCTAACAATGAACATTCACAAAATCGGACTTTTGGGAGAAGATCATTGTTGGACAAGTATGATATAGTGGAAATTTCTCTGTTTCTTGGTAGCTGTATGACCTTGCACAAAATGCTTAAAGTCTCTAGGCCTCATTTGCAAAACAACCTTATTTGCTTAAATATGTTGTCAGATAAAATTTTGTGGTCCCTTCTAGTTTCAAGATTTATGATGCAAAGTGGGAGAAGCACCCACCCTCAAGATATTGTAAGGTGTCACATTCTCAAATCAACCTATTAATCACTCAATAGAACAATTATTAATTAAGTCCATTAAGTTAGAGATACTGTGCTAAGTGCAAGGGACACAGAGAAAGAAACTAAAGAGTCCTTGCCTTTGAGGAGATGTCTTTTTCCAGGTAGAATTCTGAATGAGATGGTACTTGAACAGATTCTAGCAGACAGGACCAAGGTGGTTGCTGTTGTTTTATGATGAAAATCAAGTAAAGCTTCCAGATTGCTAGAACTATCTGTTACAGGAAGATTGTTTTCTTTGTTCTCTAGTCACTATGTTTTGGTCATTCTCCAAGACTGGGTTGACTAAAAGCAGCTAAAGACATAAAGACCTTCCTTTTGGTGGCTATGGACAATCTGGGACTTGGAAGTCAATGATCTCTTGCCAGAACTGGGGCTCTAGTTAGGCAGGAGTGAGATCGACAGGTACAATAAAGCAAGAAGATTAATGGTCAAGACCACAGAAGTCAACAAAGGAAAGGAGCAGGCAGAGATTGGGCATCTAGGCAGGGAAGGAGTTGTGTCCAGGGAAATTTAATTAAGGTATGGTGGGGTGAGAGGTACCATAGGTTTAGAATTCTGGTAGTCAGGATCAGAAACTCAGACTTATGAGATTAGGAAACTGCAGAGGAATGGGGTAACTTAGGGTCAGAAACTCGGGCCAAAATGTCTAGTCAATCAAATCTGGTCATGGTCTCAGAGGACCCTGGTAACAAGAATGGAGTTTGTCCTTTTTTTTAAATGACAGGGTTGACTGTGGTGCTCTCTAAAATCAACAAATAGTTTTAAAGTATTTACTATATTCATTGCACTGTATGAAGTGCTAGGGTTAAAAAGACGAAACAAGATAGTTCCTACCCTCAGCAAGGATATTGTCTAACTCTTGGTGGAGGACAAGGATATAAAACATGCACGCATGTACACACAAACACACACACACACAACTCCTATAAAACAAATTAGAATATAAGGGTAAAGGAGAGGTTCCAATAGAGGGGAATCAGTGAATAATTCAACTAACAAATATTTATTAATTTTGCTACGATCTGTGGCTATAAATGGAATGAATAAAACAACCTCTCTATCTTAAGAAGCTTACATTCTATTGGTGGAGGAAGGACAAAGAATACATGATTGAATTTGAGCTGCACATTTCCATTAGGCTGAAATAAAATTACACAATTATAACTTCAAATAGTACCTAGTTGAATTCGTAGGACCATTTCATGGGTATTCATTACTCACATTAATTAGGACCTGGCTGTCCTACTATATACAAAATAAATGCATACTTAAAATAAATAATGTAAACATAATTACATGAAGAAAACACAACTAAATGCAAAGTGGTTAACTACATCATAGCTGGGGGGATTGCTAACATTTGAAGGAGTCAAAAAAACTTCAGGTAGATTAGAATGTGGTGGAAGAAAGAGAAGGAAGAAAAAGACTCACTTGATGAGGCAGAGGCAAGCAGCGAGTATATTCAAAGTGTGGGGTACTTGCTAAGTTTCTCATGGAGGAGACACCCCTTGAGTTGAGTCGTGTAGGAAGGGACCAGTTTCAACAGGTGGAAGTGAAGATATGAGGAATCTGTTTCAACCATATGAGAAAACACTAGCAAAGGCATGGAGCCAGAAGAGGGCAGGATGAGAACAGGGATAATAACTTCAATTTTGGCTGTAATGTAAAGTATGTAAATGAGAAGTAGCATGAGACAAATCCCAAAAGGCAGATCAGAACCAACTTGTGGTGGTCTTTGAATTCCAGGACAAGGAGTTTATACTTTCTTTGATAAGTAACAGAAAATCACCAAAGGTTTCTGGAACAGAGGGTTGATGTGATCTGAGAAGTTCACTGGAAAGATTATTTTGGTTACTTCATCTTTTTAGCTGAATGAGAATTGCCTTTGGGACATCACTAACATGTAGTCATCCAGTTTCTGCTTAAAAATCTGAGGGGGCTCCACTTAAAGACTTCCCTTTCAGTTCTAAATCTATGATCATATGACCCTGTGACCTCCAGTAAAGGATAATCCCCTACTCCAGAGGCAGTTCATTCCATTATTAGTTGTAACTTAAAAAGCTGAATTTTGCCTCTGTGAGAATTCTGACCCAGTTTTCTTTTCTTTCTTTTTCTTTATGAAATAAATCCATTATTTATTTATGTATTTTAAACATTCATTTTTTTAAAAAAAGAACTTAAGAGTTTTGAATTCTCTCCTTCCCTTCCACCCCTCCCCATCCATTAAGAAAGCAAATAATATGATATCAGATATACATGTGAAATCACACAAAAGCATATTTCCAAAATAAAGAAAGTGAGAAAACTATGCTTCAACCTGCATTCAGAGTTCATCAATTTTCTAGCTGGAGGTTGGTAGCATTTTTCATTATGTGGCCCAGTTTTTCTAATTCTGCTCTCATGGGCAAACAGAACAAGCTAATTCTTTTTTCCATATGACAATGCTTCAAATATTTGGTCATAGATATTTCTCCCTCATCCCTGAATGTCTTCTTTTTTTCCAGATTTGGTATGCCCATTTACTTTGCTTGAGCCTGCTATGACATGTTACACAGTTTTATTTACAACTGTGATTGGCTTCTGGAAGTGCTCCAGGTTTTCTGTATCTTTCTTACATTATGGTACCAGAACAGAACAGAGTACTCCAGGTATGCGGTATGACCAGGGCAATGTACAGCAGAACTACTGCTACCCCTCATTTTGGTCTCTATGTCTTTCTTAATTCCTCCCAATGCTTTAAAGTATTGATATCCATGGCAAAGTTTTTGACAGTTACAAAACTTGCAGTCCACTAAGATATTCAGGTCTTTTCCTTTTGACACTAATTTTTGTCTAGTCTAGCCTTTGTAATATTACATATAAGTATTGTTAACTTTGCATAATGGGAAGATCTTTCCCATCCATTATAGGCCCATGTGACCTGCTTGAGTCATATGGATGCCTGAATCACATGAGTCAATTGTGGGAGGAGCTTGCTGAATGGGTGGAGCTGGGAGGGTGAAACAGGAAGGGTGGAGCAGAACTGAGAGGAAGTTAGTCACAGCAGTTAGAGTTGAAGGAGGGAGAATCATTTTGTGGGAAGACCCTAGCAGGGGGAAGGTTTGGGGATGGTCGTGTCCCCTGCATTGTTATCATGTCTTGATTTCTTAATTACTATGATGGATTTGGCTTTCTGGTGTTTAAATAAATGTTTTGGTTCTGTCTTCCATGTGGAGAGTCTGGTCTATTTTGTGATTCAGAATAACACTGGCATATTCATAGCCTCCATAGGCACACTGAATATGTGTTGGTGCTATGAAATAGATTCTTCTTCTAAGAAATGTAGAATTTTACATTTATCCCTATTACATTTTGCCTTACTTGATCTGGTTCATCATTCTAGCTTGCTGTAATAGTTTTAGATCTTCTTTCTGTTATTAAACTTAATAGCCATCCTCTTCCTAACCCCAGTTTTGTATATAAATGTTTGCTAGCATAAGTTCTACAGAACCCTAGGTTAGCCCACTAGGGACTGACTTCCAAGCTGATAGCAAGGATCAATGATGACTTTTTAAGGCTGAATTCACTTAATTCTATTCCAGCTTGCCAAAACAAGAGAGGTTTTGTCAAATGCTTTGCTTAAATATGAGTACATGATACAATATCTATGGAATTCCCTTCACTGACCTACTTAACAGCACTATCAAATTAGTTTTACATCATTTGTTCTTGATGGAGTGGGAGGGGAGAGGGGGATAAATATTATTATTAAATTATTATATAATAATAATTACTGAATTATTAAATTATTAAGCATCTACTAAGCTCCAGGCACTGTGCTAAAGCCTTTACAAATACTATCTCATTTGATCTTGATGTTAATATTGGAAAGTAGGTGATATCCTTATTTAATAGGTGGGAAAACTGAGGCAGTCAGAGGTTAAGTGACTTGCCCAGGGCTACACAGCTAATAGATGTCTGTAGCACCAACGTGATATTCATAGCACCTATGGTGGCCATGAATATCCTGGTACAATTCTGAATTGTGAAATACAACAGACTCTCCACATGGAAGACATAACCAAAACATTTATTCAGACACTAGAAAGCAAAATCCATCATAGCAACAAAAATCTATACATAACTACAATGCAGCAAACAACACCATCCCCAAGTCTCCCCACCCCTCTAGGCTTCCTACAAACCGCTCCATTAAACAAATCATAAGCAGCCCTCCTTAAACAAAATCACAAACAAGCTCTTTCACTCAAACTACCCAGGAGCCTGCACCCTTCCTAACTCTGGCTGCTGTCATGACTAACTTCTTCTCAGTTCTGCTCTAGCTCCGCCTCTTCCTGTTCCACCTATTCAGCAAGTTCCTCCCACCACAGGCTCCATGTGACTCCAGCTTCCATGTGACCCAACGAGGTCACATGGAACTATTAATGGATGAGAAAGATCTCCCCATTTTAAATAACTATTACAATGTCTGAGACTGTATTTGAATTCAAGTCTTCTTGACTTTTGGTCCAGTGGTCATCTAGCTGTATCACCTAGCAGCCAAGTTGAGTCATTCTGGTCCTTAATAATCACTGTTGGCTGCTTTCCAGAGATATTATAGAAGGGATCAATTCTCCAGGTAGGGATTATAGAAGCACAGAATCACAGTGCAATCTATTCCAACCATATCTTCCAAACAATTTCCTTTATAATTCACCTGACATGTGATCATAGAGTCTTTGATTAAATGCCTTTGTCTTCCATAAGGGATAACTTCTTGTGTCCTAAGACAACCTATTTTACTTTGGGACAGCTCCATTGTGGGCCAAGTTTTTCTTAAAGTAAGTTCAAGTTTGCCTCTTTATAACTTCTCAAATTACTTCTGCTTCTGTTCTTTTGGGGGAAATAGAACAGAACAAGTCTAACTACTGTTCCATCTTGATGTCCTTCAAGCAATTGATGACTATTAGATCACCCCTGAGATGTCTCTTCTCTAAACATCTCCTGTTCCTACAAAAGGTCCTCATATGGCATAGTGTTGAGTCCCTTCACCTTTTTAGTCATCCTCTTTAAAATGGTCTTCAGCTTACCAATAATATTCTCAAATTGTGGTACTCAGAACTGAATACTATATTCTCTGGTTATACGTGCTCTGACTAGAACAAAGGATTATGGAATTATTATCTCATTGTTTCTGGAATTTACAATTAATGCAGCACAAGATTGCATTAGCTTTCTTAAAGCTATGTCACTGTTGAGCCATACTAAGCTTGTCGTCTACTGAAACTTCCAGATATTTCCCAGTTGAATTGCTGTTGAAACACTCATTTTCCATCTTGTACTTGTGGAGTTTATTTTTTAAAAATCTAAGTGTTTTGTTGTTGCTCAGTTGTTTTTCTCCTAAATCCTCCCACTCCTAACTTTCCTATTACTGTAGAAGGCAGCTCTATCCTCCAGGGGTGGGAAACCTATGGCCTGCCCCCTCATCGCTTAGTCCCTCAAGCTTGCAACCTAGGTGTCATCTTCTGTTTCTAACTACTTCTCATCCCACATATTCCATCTGTTGCTAAGGCCTGATAATTTTACCCTTGTAATATCTCTCAAATGTATCTCCCTTCTCTTCTCTAATAATTCCACTATCTTTGTTTTTTGGCCAAAGGAAAACTTCTACTCCACCATTATGACTCCACACCATACTGCCACTGTCTTGATGCAGGCCTTCATTATGTCATGCCTGGAGTACTGCAATAGATGGCTGGTGGGTCTGCCTGTCTTAAGTTTCTTCCTACCCCAAGTCATTCTCTATTTAGTCATCAAACTGTTTTTCCTAAAATGGAGGTCCAACCTTGTTACCTCCCCTACTCAATAAACTCCAGGGGCTCCCTATTACCTCCAGGATCAAATATAAAATTTTTTATTTGACATTCAAAGCTCTCCATAACCTAGCCCCCCTTTCCATTCTTCTTACCCTTTGCTGCCAGATATATATTTTTTGTTCCAGTGACACTGGTCTTCTGGTTTTTCTGCATAAAGACATTCCATTTTTCCCCTTAGCTCCACTTACTGACTTCCCCACTCTTTTAAGACCCAACTTACATCTCATCTTTTACAGGGAGACTTTCCCAACCCTTCAATTTTAGAGCCTTCTTTCTGTTACTCTCTATTTATCCTGTAGATACTCTGTTTCAATACAGCCGTTTGTATGTTATCTTCCTATTAGACAGATTGTGAGCTTCTTGAAGACAGGGACTGTTTTCTGTCTCTTTTGAATTCCCAGTCCTTAGCACAGTGCCTGGTGTACTAAGCAATTAATAAATATTGATTGTTTGATCAACCAAGTTAGAGATAAAACTGTTAAAGAGCCTTGTGGCATTCCATTGGCTACTTCCTGCCCAGTTGACAGTCATTGACAACTTCCCTTTGAATCTTTTCATTCTACTATTTGTGAATTCATCCAATATACTAACACCCATCTGTCCATATTTTTCACAGGAATAATTACTGATACTTTATAAAAAACCTAATTAAAATCTAAGTAGACTACACCTATAGTGTTCTCTTGATCTATCAATTAAGTAGCCTTGTCCAAAAAGGAAATAAGTTGAGTCTGTTCTTAATGAAGCTAAGCTGACTCCTTTTGAGCACTGTTTCCTTGTCTAGTTCGTTAATCAAATCATTAAGCATATATCCTAGAATTTCCCCAGGTATAAATGTCAAGCTCTCTGGTCTATTGCTTGCAGACTCAATTCTTTTTTTCTTTTTTTGAATATTGGGACATATTTCCTTCTTTAGTCTTATACTCTCCTCAGTTTTTGAGATATCCTGATAGTGGTGCAGTAATCACAAACACCCGTTTGAAGATACAGTTTATCGGGGTCAGGTGACTTGAATTCAAGGGTGTAATGTTTTCTATTTCCTCACTTATCTTGAGTGTCAGATTCTTAGTACCCATTTTTGTTCTGTCTTTTCCATTTCAAAGGTAATTTTCCTTAGAAAACAGAAGCAAAATGAGAAGAAAACAACTAGCTCTACCTTCTCTCTGTTGTTAATTCTCATTGTCCCATGCCCCTCACAAAGGGGTTCTGTTCTCTCTTTCATCCTCCTCTTTCTCTCAGTCCAGTTAAAACAACAAACAAATAAAGCAAACAAAGTTCCATTTTTGTTGTCCAGCTTTTCTGATCGACCACAGCTCATTTTGAGCTTTGGTATACTTAAAATTAGAACATGCTACTTTTATTGATTGTTAATCAACTAACATTTATTAAGTGCCCACTATATGTCAGACATTGTGTTGCATGCTCTTCCTTCCATCTTCTATAAATTACTTTTTTTTAAGTCTGTAGATTCCACCTTTTCTTTTTTATGTAATTTAATTATATTTCAATTAACAAGCATTTATTTTCTTTCCCTCTCACATCTCCCATTCCAAACCAAACAATAACAAATGAAACAAACAATAACAAAAAAAAATTAAAATCCTCATAACAAATATAGTCAAAACAAAAGACCTCATTAGCCATATCCAAAAATGCATGTCTCGTTTTGCATTTTGAGTCTGTCACCTCTTTCTCGGCATTTGGGTAGAGTGTTCACATATGACCCTCTGGAATCACCATTTGTTGTTGCATTGATCAGAATTGTAAGGTCTAAGTTAAGTTCAAAGATTTTTCTTTGAACTTATGTTGTTGTTGCTATATTATAAATTGCTTTTCTGCTTCTATTTACTTCATTCTGCATCTACATTGGTTCATACAAGGTTTTGAGATTTTCTCTGAAAAAGGAGTAAAGAAAAACAAATTCCTTGTAACAAATTTGTAGTCAAGAAAAACAAGTTCCCTCATTTGCTGTATACAAGAATATGTCTCATTCTGCACTCTCAGTCTATCATCTCTCTTCTTTTCTTAGTGTGCTCTGTCCCTATAAAGGGGCTATCATGCCTCTATTTTAAATCATAATTCAGAAATTCCATTTCCATTTTCAGATACCATTGTCTTAGATAGTTATTCTTTTCCCAATTTTATTCTTTTGTATTCTTTGCCTTCAGTGGGCAGCGATAATGAAAATATCACTGTTGCCCCTATGGTCTCAAGTTTTTTACCCTAGATTTTGTAATATTTGGCAATATTATCTTGGTTTCTTCTGGCAGTAACAGTTGCGACCCCATGAATTATGCACATTTAGTAGTAGTCATCTGTTTTAACAAGTCTTGGGAGGTTCTTTGTTATGTCTTGGACACATGCCCTGGCAAGACAACAAACTTCTCTTTTGTTGTCATTAGGTCAACAAATCTTCCTTTTATTTTTTCTTAATATACCTTTTTACTCATTGAAGTTCCACTTAAAAAAAAAAAAAACTAAAGGAGTGTTTCATTGTCCTTGAAAACCTGAAGTGTGGAAAGGCATAACTTGAACTCCTTCATCTGCCCTTTGAACACAGATAATTGTCTTGCTCAAGACAAGTCATATCAATATTTTCCTTGCTTTTCAAACTGATTAAGATCCTCATATTTGTTTTTCAGATGGTCAGTGGGTATTAACCTTTACAATCTTAACAACTTGACAATCACATTCATTTCCCTTGTATATGATCTTTAGGGTCACTGTCATCATCATCCAAGCCACCCTAAGGAATAGGTCTACCTAAACTTTGATCCTTTCTTGCCCCTAACTGAGATTATAACAAATCTCTTTTGGCTATCCTTATCAGTCCTCTCCACCTTCAGATCATCTGGGTTTTAAAACTCCTTACATAATTCATGCATACCTGTGCTAATCTTTTTAATTATCCTTAGGTAAAATCTGAGTTTACCTTGGAACCCTGTAAATATCTTTAGGATGGTGCACCTTTCTTCATTGTTGGAATAATCTTGGCTTCCCTCCTCAGAATTTTATCCAAAAGCTTCCTATCATTTTGGGAATAACTTTCCTTTCAAAATATTAGCTTTGAACCCTATCTATCCTTTTCATATATAGTTCTGTTAATAGGCTGAAGACTGGACAAGATGACCTCCTGAAGTCTCTTATCATCATCACTTTTATGTTTATAGGTAGAATAGTGATGATTCACATAATAGAATTTCATATCTTAAGATTAATATTTGATTACCATATTATTCAATAATGCAATATAATGTGATTTCACATTATTAGAGGAAAGATTTTTCCTTTTAAAAAATACCCTCTCACCTGCTCACTAGTTCCTAAAATTTCACACTTAGAGTCATTCCTTTGACTCGAGACTTGATCCCTTGTTAAAGTGCAAATAGTCCTAGGAGACTGGTCTATCTGATCAGTCATTTTGTTATTTTGTAAGAATGGACTTATAATTTCCTTTTATTGAAGGATGAAGTCTAGAGAAAAATACTAGGCAATTGAAAGAAGAACATTGGTAAATGGTAACAGAAACATGGAGCTGGGAATATTGAAGATAAACTTTAACTCCCTGAAAACATAGTCTAAGTATATTGTACACTATTTCTAGAATTTTGTGATTAGTTTTCTGAATATCTCTTTGGCCAAACCAGTCTCCAAGATTCTATGATTCTGTATTGTTGTCCTTGAGTATCTAGATTTCTTCATATGAATATATTTTCTTAATATTTGATCCTACTTCTTTTCTCATTTTATCTATTCTCTTCTTTCCAGAAAGTCATGAATTTTGTCCCATTATGTCTCAGTGACATATATATGTGTATATATATATATATATATATACGTATACACACATATATACATATGTATGTATGTGTGTATACATATATGACAAAGGATGCATAAGAGTAAAATTGATATGAGAAGAGAATAACTACCTAAGAAGATGATACCTGAAAAAGAAGAGAATTGAATTTCTGTACCATGACTTAACAGGGGTGGGGATCTTGTGGCTTCAAGGTCACATGTGACCCTCTAGGTCCTCAAGTGCAGCCCTTTGACTGCTAACTGTAACTTCTAGTTACTCCAGCCCACCCTGTTGCTCTTACTCTCTTCTATGGTCTTGGATCTCTAGTTAATCAGTTTAACTGTTGACTCTATGTTTGAATTAGTTCTCCTTGGTCCTATTGATATTCAGGCTGGGCCAGATTCCAGCTTTAGATTATCTCATCATCCACCTTCTTGGCTGCTACTTTTGATCTATTAAAAGCAGCAGATGTCATAGAATAGTGGTGAATGGGTTTAATACAAATTTTTGCACCTCATTTATGCAATGCTCTTCTTCAGTAATTTCAGTTGTGTCCATCCCTTCATGACCCCATTTGGCACTTTCTTGGTAAAGATACTGGAGTGGTTTGCCATGTTCTTCTCCAGTTTATTTTACAGAAAAGAAGACTGAGGCAAACAGGGTTAAGTGACCTGCCCCAAGTCACATAATCAGTAAGTTTCTGAGGTTGGATTTGAATTCAGATCTTGACTCCAGCTCCAGCACTCTATCCACTGTACCACCTAGCTGTAATCCCTTTATTTTTCCCTGGTTGTATCTCAATTACATTCTTGAAGACACTGTTCCAGACTTCCTCTTCTATTCTTTACCATTCTTCCACTACCCTCTCAACAGAAGTCCTTTCCTCCTATTTTATTGCAAGAACAAGATAATCCTCATGAACTTTCTTGTTCTCTATTTTACACGTCAAAACCCCTTGACAGCATCCGCTAAGTCTCTCTTTTTTCCAGTCTCTGATTGCTTCTTACCAAGACCTATCCATCCACTTGTAGCTTTGACCTTATCCCTTCCAGTATCATGTAGGAACTTGCTCCTTCTATTATTCTTTCCTCTCTCATCTTCAATCACTCCTTACCTATGGGTTGCTTCTATGCTGCCAGCAAATATTTCTGGGTCTTTTTTATCCTTTAAAAAACTTCGCTTGACTCTTTCACCCATATGATATCATTCTCTGTCTCTTGTACATTTAATAGCCAAACTTCTAGATGAAAAAACAACTTAGACTCCTCTCCTCCATTTCCTCACCTCCCACTCACTTTGCAACCTTTTGCAATCTGGCTTGCAACCTTACCATTTGACTGAAATTGCTCTTTCCAAGGTTACCAATGAGCTTCTCATTGCTGTCTTTTTTTTTTTTTTGTTGTTACTTTAGATGCTTCCTGGGCTGTCTGTAGCTTTTGCTACCGCTAACCAACCTTCTTCCTGTGTACGCTTTCCTTCTGGGCTTTTCATACTCTGCTCTCCCCTAGTTCTCTCCCCATCTTTCCCTTTCAGTTACCTTTGCTGGATCCCTCTCCTCTCCATTGCCTACTGGTTAACTGTGGATTTTCTTGGGCTTTTTTCTCTCTCTATAGTATGTCTTGGTGATTTCACCCCCCTCGCCCTCTCCCCATCCCATTCACTTATCATCACTATATAGATGATCCTCAACTCTTTATGTCTAGCCCTAATCTTACTCCTGAATGACAGACAGCCCTACATGAGCAATTACTTCCTGTATATTTCCACCTGGATGCATAGGCATTTCAAACTCAATGTCCTCTAAATGAAACTATTATCTATCATTTTCTCAAAACCTGTGCCTCCTCCAAAATTTTGTATTTCTGTTGAGGTCACCACTATCCTTTCAATCACCCAGGAGAAAAAATTCCAGAGAAAATTTCAGGGGATTTCAAATTGACAAGAGATTTGAGACTAGAAACTGCCCCAGTATCCCCTCAACTCTGGGAAGAAACTTTGATATCGAGCTCCAAGAATTTAACCCTTCTCATCATTTCATAGATTGGCTCTATAATTTGTGTGGGGATTATGACCTGAATCTTCTTAGGTACCTTTGGTTTCTGACACAGCAGCAGCCTTTGAATCAGCCAGTGTTTTTTCCCCCTGCTGTTTAATCTCTGAGGCAGCCAATTTATAGACAGGAGGAGTTTATACTTTATCTGGACGACCCAGCCACATTTCGATTTTATTCCTTTGTATTGAGAAGCAGCTCAACGTCTCAGTCGGTGTATGTGTGTGTGTGTGAGCGTATGTGTGTGTGTGTGTGAGCGGATGCATGTGTCAGTGTGTGTGTACTGTTGTGCCTGAGTTTGTATATTGCTGAACACACACGGAAACAGTGCTGAACAAGTGTGGGAGGGTGAGAACCTTTATTGTGTAACAAGCTGATGGCACCAAGGAGGCTGCATTTGTTGAGAGTTAAAATGTTTCTACAAAGATTTTCTTAGGAATGTCTAAGATTTTAATAGGGTAATTAATCTTTCTAAGTATTAGTGCCAGATTATGGGCTCAGCTATTACCCCTGGCTACAGACTAGCTTTTCTGTGTTGCTATGAACAAGCCTAAATGATGAGAATGCTCAGGTTGCCAAGCGAAGATATGGTTACAGCTAGCTTGTTGAGGCTTCCAGTGCATTTTCTGGTGCAGTTAAAGTAGCCTCTGTTTCCCTGGGAGTATCAGTGCTCTTTAAATATTGAATTGCAAGAAAAGGAAAGGAAATACGACTATATACTTTTTTCCTAATGATGCTCAGATTGGTTTGAGACTTTTAATGGAAAGAAGGAGATGTAGGAATAAGGGCAAAAGGTTTTCAACCTAATCCAAAAAAAGTTCTGTGTGTTTTTCCCTTGGAATCTATGTTTTGTCAATGTTGCCAAACCACCTCACAAGACAACAATGTAAGGAAGAATTCTGTTGCTAATTAGACTAAGACGCAGTCTTTGGATGGATGAGATGAGACATTATTTAATGTGACCCATGATCAAATATATTATTAAAAAAATCGGATGACTTTTTCCTCCGGAAGTTAGGCAAAAACTAAAACGTTAGAAAAAATTTACAAAGTGCAGGAGCATTACGGAGGCATAGTTAGATTACCCTTTTTCCTTTGGTCTGAATTTCTGGACTATCTCATTCAGTTGTTTTGGTTTAGGGATTGGTTGTACTTAATCTTTAATTGTTATTTGTGTGCATGAAGGGGCAGCTATATGGTGCAGTGGATAGAGTGCTGTTCCTGGACTCAGGAGACCAGAATTCAAATCCGGAGTCAGATACTTACGAGCTGTGTGATTCTGTGCAAATCATTTCACCTTGTTTACCTCAGTTTCCTCATCTGTAAAATGAGCTGGAGAAGGAAAAGGCAAACCACTCAATTATAAATGGGGACACAAAAAGTTGGACACAACTGAAAGAACTGAACAACATGTGCATGAAAGAATTTTGCTATAACCTATTGCCCTAAGACAATAGATCTCCACCCACCCCCACAACCCCTTCTCTCCCCACTTTGCATTATAAAACCTTCTGTGCTTGGGGGACCACACCCTTGGAGTTGGATATGGGATTACTGGCTGTGTATCACAGAAAGGGTCCCCTGTTCTCCCTTGAATTGTATATGCGCTTTTGGCACAAAATTGTGGTTATACTTCAAACTCATTGGCAGAGCTCTTGGGTGGATTGTAACTTGTTCAGCTTTTACATAGGAGAATTTGAAAATGAGGCAAAAGCAAAGGGAGCCCAATGATCCCCTTGTGTAGGGTGGAGCGGTGTGGTCGGGCCAGGAGATTCATTTAATAATCAAAGTTCACATTTATGTAACACTATAAGATGTTCAAGATGTTTTCTTCTGTAGCTAGTCTGTGCATAGGGTAGTGCCGGTATTATTGTGGGAGACTCAGAAGTGAGGCTCCAAGAAGGTGACTTGTCCATGGTCAAGCAGCCAGTCAGCACCAGAGTTAGGACTTGACCTCAGGGCTTCTGATTCCAAAAATCAGAATCTGCTTTTTTGGGGACGGAGGGAGAAGAGGGAGGAAGAAATGTGATCAGTCTGGGAGGATCCTAAGCAAAAGCTGAGGGCTGACCCAAAGCAGTAGAGATTAGAAAAAGAGAATACACTTTGCAGTGATCCTACAGGACAAGACCTAGGTTCAAATCCCACTTCTAATACTTGCTAGCTGCGTGACCGTGGGCAAATCACTTCATCTCTCTGAGTTTCAGTTTGCTCAGCCGTGAAGTGAGGAGGAGTGAAGTGAGGAGGAGGATGCCAGTCGTACATTGCTTCTCGGGTTGTTGTGTGGTTATCATGAGGTCATGTATATAGAGAACTTGGCAAACTTTAAATCATTATCTAAATTTCAGATTTTCTTGCTCTTGTTATTATTTCCCTAAGGCAGTACTTATGAAATACAGTATACAGAAGTCTCGCGTTGAAATCAAGAAGTCATAAAGTGACTGTGATACTCTAGGAAAGTCACTTAGCCTCCCAGTTCTCTAAACCTCCCCACCTCCTTTTTCTCTTCCTTCCTTCCTTCTTTCCTTCCTTCCTTCCTCTCTTTCTTTCTCTCTCTCTTTCTCTCTCTTCCTTCCTTCGTACTTTCCTTCCTTCCTTTCTTTTTTCTTTTTCTTTCTTCCTTCCTTTCTTTCTTTTCTTCCTTTTTTCCTTCCCTTCTTTCCATATTTTGTTAAATATTTCCCAATTACGCATAAACTTTTTTCCAATATTCATTGTAAAAATTGTGTTTTGAATTCTCTCTCTCTCTTTCTCTGTCTCTCTCTTTCTCTCTCCCATACCCCCTTCACTCCTTGAGAAGACAAGCAATGTGATGTGGATTATGCATGTGAAGTCATGTGAAACATTTCTGTCTTAACCATGTTGCAAAGAAAAACATACATACAAAACCCTAGAAAAATAAAGTAAAAAAATATGCTTCAATCATACTTAGAGCTTATCAGTTCTCTCTCTCTCTGGAGGTGGATAATTGAGGCTAATTGGTTAAATGATATTAGCACATTGTCCACCAGCAATTAATGTTGGGGGAATATACTGGCTAAGGCCTCATGTAGTACAAAGCACTAGAAACCACAATCTCTTAGGGTTACCCCAATGGCTTTGCAGAGAATAATAGTCACATGCACCCTGCTAATCCAAATATGGGCTGGAAGAGTACACACATGTATCATATGAATGTCACTCATGGAGGGACTTTTGATTCTACTCTTAGATATTAACTGTGGTTAATGTTATTATCAGTGGTATGAGTAAATGAATGATTGCATGAACGAAAATAAGTTATGAAGTGCTTATGTGTCATGAATTATGCTAAGGGTTGGGGATACAAAAAAGCAAGAAAGTTCCTACACTCAAGGAGCTTATATTCTAAAAGGGGGAAGAGAACACATACAGGGGATGGCTATGAGTGGGCATTTTGATTTGGAAAGTCACCGGGATGGTGAATAGAGCCATAAGGCCTAGGACTGACATGCAGTAATTACTTCCACATTGTGGCAGTTAGGGATGTAGTGCCCCCACCATCTGGAAACTCTGTGTAAAATTTTTGGCCTTCCCTTCGTATCAGAGAAGAAGTCTGAATTTTTTCTTTTTCCTTTTATGGGGTGTTTATAGTATTAAAATATAACACATGTTGATACTACATAACTTACATACTACATACATATAACTTACTCATTTCTGAGTTCTTAAACTTTTCTGTGTCATTTGCTAGCCTTCATGTGTTGCCTGCAGTTTCCACAAAACTCCTCCCAAATTTCCACTTAATTTCTTATACTGACCCATAATATATCAAAACCACTGTGGGGTTGAAAATTGTGATGTGGAAAGGATAACTATTGATTTTATTATTCTACCTAGATCAGGAGGTGAAAAACTGGGAAAAGGAGTTTATGTGAACAGTGGCATGGAAGTAAGAGATCAGAGTTATGTCTGGTGAGTATGAGGGTGATTGAACATGGTGAACTTTAATTGGTCAAGAGTATGGGGCCTGGAATAGGAGCTAGACTGCTGGGTTAGAAAGAGAAGATTGAGCACAGGTGCAAAGCAGGAAAGTGGATGGAATATGTGATGATGGTGATAATGGCAGTAGTAGTGGTAGTAGTAGCAATAGCAGTAGTAGTAGTAGCAGTAGTAGTAATAGTAGTGGTAGTAGTAGTAGTAGTAGTGATAGTAGTGGTAGTAGTACTAGTAGTACTACTAGTAGTAGAAACAGCTACAACAATAGTTTTAGTCATAAGCAAAGAACAGATGAGAAAGCTTGAGCTGGGGCCCTTTTATGGTATTGTAATCTCCCCCAAACCTCTAGTTTCTCTGACCTGTTCTTGCTTTGTATAAGAGGCTATCCATTCCTTATCCCTTCTTGTATTAGTAAGCACTCTAGCACAGCCAGCATGGCCTGCTAGCACAGGTTCTTTGATCTGCTTTATAAAGGAAAGATTACCTTCAAAGGGGTAAACAATTCTTCTTTAATTAAACATATTTAAGTCATTCACTAGTTCAGGGAAAAGGTTAACACCTTGAACCTAGAGAAAATCCAAACAGAAAATATAAGCAGAGAAGCTAGTACCAAGATTCAACAGACAGGGCTCTTCCTGTCTGAACAAAATAATACAATCACCTACATACACCACCAGATGGGAGAGCACAAACCTCTGAGTAGTTGGGGAGGCTCTTACCAAATGGCTACCCAGAGTCCTGTCCAGGGAATCAAAAGGCCCTTCTCATAAGTGAACCCCCAAGGCAAAATACCAACCTCCCAGTACATGTAGTTTTCAACTAATAGGCTCAGAAGGCATCATAACCCACATAACTCAGAACAGCTGTGAACTACCAGTTCAAAGGAGATCAATCTTTTAAATGTTTTCAATGATCCAGGAAAACTGAACTCCCAAAAGAAAACAGCAACAATCTCACTTTGCTTGCTCATACACTTCTCCCACCTGTTTCTTTCTTGTCCTTTCTCTATATAACCTTCTCTTTCACATCTGGAAATTTCTATTCTTGAAAATAGTGTATATAGTTTGAAACTTCCAAGATCCTAGATGATTGGCACCTCCTTATTTATGACCTAATGGGTAAGAAACCAATCCCCTCCTTATGAAACATGAGCTGCTTTGATCTTGGAAGTGTCCATGACTCCCAAGCTGACCCAATTGGCTTAATCCTAGAATGGCTTGAGTGCTGGGAAGCATGTATCCAGGAATCCTAGACTATCACAGACTCCCTTTTCCTTCTATGAAGGAATACCATCATGCTCAAGGTTCCCTTCTATTCCTCTCCCCCACCTTCTCAGTTCTATTTTGAAAGTCTTTGGCTTGGCGTTAGTGGTCACTGTGCTTCCCTGTCTCCCTTGTTGTCTTTGCTTTCCATTCCCTTGGGTATCTCTAGGTAAATCATTCAACTTTTCCAAATAAAAGGGCCTATTGTTTTTAGTATTAATTGGCTTGTCTAATTCTTCTATGAGGTCCATTCTGTCCTTCCCACAAACTGATCTCTGGCTCCTGTACATGGAGGCTAAGCTAAACTAAAAAAAAAACAAAACAGGAGAAACAGAGAGACTCATTTCTCCTCAAAGCCTCAGCTCCTCCCATCAGATCACCTTTCCCAAAACTGTACTGAGAAGACTGATTGCATCATCAGTGGGTTGCTTCCACTTCTCTCTTTCACTCCTCTAAGCCATCCATCTACATCTCCACCTCCTGGCTTCCTTCGGATTTCAGCTAAACTTCCAACTTTCTATAGGAAACCCTTTCCAATTTCCCTTAATTACTGGGCCTTCCTTCTGTGGATTATCTCTAATTTGTCCTTCATATGTCTTATTTGGGTCATCTAAATGGTTCAGTGGAAAGACTGAGGCCAGAAATCAGGAAGACTCATCTTCCTGAGTTCAAATCTGGCTTCAGGCACTTATTAGCTGTGTGACCCTGGGCAACCCTTAATCCAGTTTGCCTCAGTTTCCTCATCTATAAAATGAGTTGGAAAAAGAAATAGCAAACTACTTCAGTATCTTTGACGAGAAAACCCCAAATGGATTCATGAAGAGTTGGGCACAACTGAACAACAAATATTTTACTTAAACATGATTGTTTACATGTTAGCTGGGAGTTCTTTGACAGTAGGAATCACCTTTTGCTTTTCTTTATATCCTCAGATTTTGGCACAGTGCTTGGCATATCATAGTTATTTAAATAAATAAAATGTATATCATAGGCACAAAAAATAAATGGTTAAGCACTACACAAATCCTTCCTTGAGTCTACCTTTTCTAAACTTCTACAGAAACTTGGTCCATCATCAATCATCTCTTCCCTTGAATATACCTCTACCTCTTTCCTCCCAGTCATACACACTTACTAAAGGCTCAAAAATCTTAGAAATAGTTCTCTAACCCAGTTATTCCTTTATATTATATGTCACTGCCTTTTTCTTAGCCGTCATTGTGAAACTTCTAGAAATGATTTTCATTAGCTACCTTTGTTTCCTTTCTGCCCATTTATCTTCTTCCACCTCTTGCAATCTGGATTCCCTACCCACCACTCTTAAGATGTTTCTCTCTGAGGTCATTAATTATCTGCTAATCACCAAATCCTCATCTTCCTTGAATTCCCTGTATCATTTGCTGCTGTTAATCACCCATACCTCATTTAAATATTCCCCTCATTTTAGCTTTCCTTTCATACATTTTCTAGTTTTACTTCTCTAATGGTTTCTTCTCTGTCTCCTTTGCTGGTTCCTTATCCTCTTCCTTGAAGCCTTGTCCTTTTCCTCTACAATTTATGACTGATTTATTCCTGTAGCTTTAACCATTATGATTATGTAGATCAGCACTTCTTAAACTGTGGGTTATGACTCCATGTGGGGATGCATAACTGAATGCAGGGGTCATGAAAAATTTGACAATAGTAAAAGGTTTCTGAACGCTCAATGATCAAAAATCAATTCAAAATCAAATGTGTAGTGAATATGAGGTGTTTCTGGCAGTGCTTGCTCATGTTGCATTGTGTGACTTCCCTGCAGCCTTGGTGCTGAACATACAACATGCGCACTTTGTGTTGCACATGCCATCACTTCATGCAGTGCCAACGAATGCTGCCCAAAATACACTGGCTTATATTCAAGAGTGTTGTATGTTATGAATTACATACAATACTGTACATACAAAGCTTTCTGCTCTTATAGAAACATAATAGTTTAATTATGGAAAATAAAGACTTTTAATATTTCCTTACTATCATTCCGTAGCAGGTAAGTATCAAATTAGTATATCTTTGGATTGTATTGTGTTAGAATGTTTGATTCTAAAAATTGCTGTAATCTCCTTCTTTTACAGAAACATAAGTTTCTGTAGTGAAACAAGTGAAGACAAAATCCCTTCAACAATATTTCTCCACCATCACTGCTGTATATGATATGAGTGTAAATATCAATTTTTTAAATTAAACACAAACAAATGTAATTTCATACACTAAAGCTAGTATTTATTTGACAACTTATTAGCAAGTTATTTACATTTTCAGACAAAATATTTTTTGGTTATGGGATAAGTGACTAAATTTGGAAAGAAGAAGTAAAAATACTGATGATAATGTGGCAGAGTGTTCGTTATCAGGTTGTAGTACACCTAAATTGACAAGAAAAGTATAATGTGTTGAGTCATTTTTGCAATGGGTTTATTTCTAATAATGATGATGGTGAGGAAAAACCTCTTTGCTTAATTTGTAATGAAGTTTTGGCTGTGGAGAGCATGAAACCAGACAAACTAAAATGATATCTTAATACCAAGCATGCAGCATACTGCAATAAACCAAAGGAACATTTTGAACAGCTTTTAAAATCTTCAAATAAAGAAAAACAGTGTTTTGAGAAATTTGTTACTGTCAATGAAAAATATTTGCTTGCATCTTATGAAACTTCTTTTTTAATTACAAAAACTAAAAAGCCTACATGATAGGAGAAGATACTGTGTTACCTGCTGCCATTAAAATGTAAGAAATAGTTTATGGGAAAAATGTATGGGGATGAAATTAATAAAATTCCTTTATTGAATGATACTGTTTCCAAAAGAATTTCTGAAGTTAGTAATGACAAATTTAGCAGCTTATTGCCAGGCTGAAGGGCAGCTAAAGTTTGCACATCAGTTACATGAAACAGCTGCTATTTCTAACAAGGCACAGTTGTTACTTTAGGTAAGATATATTTATGAAGGAAGCGTACCTGAGAAATTATTGTTTTGTCACCCTTTGGAAGGCCACATAAGAAGGGAAGATATATATATCTTAAAGTTGATGAATTTTTTGCAAATGAAGGTTAGCAGTAGAAAAACAGCATTGAAATCTGTATGGATGGCGTTGGAGCAATGATGGGTGAGAATGTTGGATTTGTAGCAAAAGTTGAAGCTAGTAGCAATGAACATATCACTTTTACTCACTGCATGATTTATCAAGAGGCATTCATAGCCAAAAAAGACAAAACCACCAGAGTTAGATGTTGTGCTTCGTGATACTATCAGAATCATTCACTTCATTAAAAACCATGCCCTTGACAGTTGTTTGTTTTTAAATCTTTGGAAAGACATGGACTTTGATTACAAAAGCTTATTACTACATGGAAAGGTAGGATGGCTCTCAAGAGGGTGAGGTTTAAACAGATTATTAAAATTGAAAGGTGAAATTGTTATATTTTTGACTGAGATGAAATCCCATTTTATTAATTTTTTTTCCATTATGACATAAGCCATAGCCTTTCAAAACTATGTTATCTGTCAGACATTTTAAAAAAAACCTCAATGATTTAAACATGTTGCTTCAAGGAAAAATTATAACATTTATGTTAGAAGATAAAATTGAAAGCTTTACTAAAAAAGTTAACATATGGAAGGATAGGGTAGAAAATGGTTCTTTAGAAATGTTTACAGCTACAGATGATTTTATAATTGAAAATAACTTTCCCAAAAATTTAATTGTAGGAGTTATAATTGATCATCTAAAGTGCCGGGAGACATAGTTTCGGAAATACTTCCCTTCCTATTTTGACTCTAAGAAACTAATTTGGGTTCATAAACTATATTCAATTGAAATAAAAACCTCAGTCATCTGCCATTAAAAGCTCAAGAAGAATTTGTCTAGTTATCAAGTGACACAGGTTTAGAACTTGAGTTTCCTAAAAAATCGTTAAATGAATTTTGGCTTGGGATTAGGACAGAATTTCCAACAATTTCTGAAATGATTCTAAACATCCTTCTGCCATTTTATACTATGTATTTATGCAAATCAGCACTCTCAGCATTGACAATTATAAAATCAAAATATCAATCAACTCTGAAAGATGTTGAAGATGCTCTGTCCTGCAGTATCAAATATTCTGCCAAGATTTAATTCTTTATGTGAAAATAAACAAGCACATTCATCTCATTAGTATGCAAATTTGTTTTCATTTTAATAAATGGTAAAATTTTATGTATATCAAAGAATTGTTTTAAAATACATTTCTTTATGATTTATTATCTGTAAGTGTTTCATTTATATACCTTTTCTATATATACACCTATATATCTGGGGTCATATAAAAATTTCTTGTGTGAAAAATGGTCACTAGTGGAAAAAGTTAAAAAACCCTGATGTAGATGATTCAAAAGTCTCTATTTTCCCCTTCAACCTATGGCCAAAGTTTTCCACTATTTAAGGAAGGTACCCTGGGAGCCCACCTCATCATATCCTACCCAAATGCTCTATTGGATTTCATGATCTCCACAAACACATCATTCTGCAATATGAAATTAGTTCTAAAGCTTTAGTTATCAGCAATCTCTGCTTCAGAGGCCCTTCCCTCTCTGTGATCAGGGAGAGAGAATATTGGAGATTTCTGCCCAGATCCTACTTTGTTTAAGGAGAGTACCTAGGGGATTCATCTCATCATTTTCTCCAAGCTGCTCTCCTGGATTTCATGATCTCCAGAAACTCAGCATCCTGCAAGACAAATTCAATTTTGTAACCTATACCTCCTGAGATCATTTCCTACTCCAGCTGTAGGACTTCATGTCACAGCTAGTTAGCTTTCCCAACCCTTTGCCCCTACTTTTTGTGTGTTGTCTTCCCCCATTAGATGGTGAACTCTTTGAGGGCAGACAATGTCTTATGCCTTTTTTGCATATCTAGTGCTTAGCACAGTGACTGGTACAGGATATGTGTTTAATGTTTTTAACTGTGACTCTGAGAGTTTGATGGAATTGTTGCCCTAATGACTAATTCTTATACGGTTTAATCTACAATAATCCATGTCCTCGAGACAGTAAAACTCAGAGAGGTGATAAAATTTTTTCACTTCTCTAAGAAAAATAGAGAGATTGGTACTTTCCCATCACGTAGGCCCAGAGAAGTAGAGGGACATAGTTATTAGAATGAGCATGGGACTACAGCTCATTACTTGATTTTTCTTATTGAAAGGACAAGTGCAATTGGTATTAACATCATCTGGTGGTTAACTTGATTAGATTGTAAGCTCTGAGGGTAGAGATTTATGGTCTCTGAATCTGATTTCATTTTTGTACACTTAGAGTTATCAGTGTACTTTGCAACTTCTGGGAGTACTCTATCCTCTTTGCTTCCTTCCTCCCCACTGTCCTCTCTGCTTCCCAGAACCCATCTGTGATATCTAAGGGAAGACTTACTATCACTAGGGTTACTCTCTCTCTCTCTTCCTTGATTTTTCCTATATTTTCTCCCCTGTTAGAAGCCATCCTAGAAGGACAGGTTGTAGGAAGACTCACCACCACTGGCAGGTCAATCAGTCAGTCAATAAACATTTATTATGCATCTACCATGTGCCAGGTACTGTGCTAAGCAATGGGTATACAAAAAGATGCAAAAGACAGGTTCTGTCCTCAAGGAGCAGACAATCTAATTGAGGAGACAACAAGCAAACAAATATGTACAAAAAAGTTATATATAGGAAAAATAAGAAATAATTAAAAGATAAAAAGCACTAGATTTAAAAGGATTGGGAGAGGCTTCCAATAAGTGTGTGTGTGTGCCATTTCAGAGAATATTTAATTTGAGTAACAGGTCTTAAATGCAGAAAAGTAAATACAATATTGATGCCAAGTAGGCAAACATCATTAAATACATACAGTCAAGGTGCTGCTGAGAAACAATTTTTAAAGTATGAGATTACCAAGAAGCAATTTGGTGAAGGGAACATCAACTATATTATGCTATCTGCATATGTCAATATACATCCATATAATGTACATGCTGTGTGAACCCTCCACAAAGGCATATTCCAAAGTGTCATTGAAGCAAAGGGAAATCCAGAATTCTTCGAGGCTTTGAATACAACCTTGGTCCAAAGACTATGTTGTTTTTCAAAGCGCCGGCTTAAGTAAGTGTAAAGAGACCCATTACCGGTATGCCAGTCACTGAGTAAGGAATTATTTGGCTAGGACAGCTCTGGAAACAAAAAGAATAGAGAGTGATCTCCAGGCATGTGCAGGCAATCCTCTTCTGCATTTGCAAAGATGCTATAGCAGAAATGGAGACTAATGGTATCACAAAAGAAAATCATGGTTTTTAGATCATTTGGAAGCAGTAACTTAGATGAATGTATTCTAAATGAGATCTTTGTCCAAGGAGTAATTATAAATGGACATATTACTAGAGTAACTCAATTATGTCAATCTTTACATTCACACTATAAATGAAACAAGATAAAAGGAGCTCAATCAACAATTGTGATTCTTAATTATGTTCTGCCTTAGTTGGTTTATAGATACTCTCTCCAAGGTACTGAAGGCATTGTAGGTTTAAAAAAATTCAGGTGTACAAGTACTATTTCCAGACTGTCCATTCGTAGATCTATACTTACTCCTCTGACTCCTCAGACCAAAACTGCCTTCTCTGGCCACTATTGCCTTTGTGTATTGTTTCTCCTTTATCTTTATCAGGAGATGATTGTCTCCTACAGAGCAGGGACTGTCTCTCTCTGTATTTGTGCCTCCAGTGCTTAACAAACTCACTGGCACATATAATATGTTAATATTATATGTTTAATAAGTCAATTAACAAACCAATAAATATTGTTCAAATCATTCAATGAATAATGTTAAATCCTCATGAGTATCAATTGTTTTATTCTTTGGGCTCATAAGCTTAGTACCTAATATTTTGTCCAGATCATAGTAAGCACTTGTTAAATGCTTGTTGATTGATTGATGATGTATACACCTTCTTGATTGATCATATATTTCCTGAATGACAGTCATTCAGGAAGAATGACAGACACTATAGGCATCAATGGAAATATGTTGCAGCCAATCTGTGCTCATCATGCCTCTCTCTATTGCCCTTTGTCTCATCCCTAACTGATTCTTTAGAGATTGTGTTGTTCCAAAATTCAAAACCATTCAGCATGATCAGAACATTGATTTTAAAAAACTTTGCTTGTCTGTTTTGGAGAGCAGCTTTGAATAAGTAAAAGCACTATTCATTTTCCCAAAATCAATTTTTCTTGGAAAGGAGATATCTACCATAGCTAGAGCACCAGTACTGAAGTCAGGAGGACCTGAGTTCAAATATGACCTCAAACACCTACTAGCTGTGTGATCCTGGGCAAGTCATTTAACTCTGATTGCCTCAGAAAAATCAGAATCTATCAAGCCAATTCTCTCTCTGATGTTCAATTTGTTACCTTTGTACATACATCCTCACCTTTTAACTTGCTTTTTTTTTTCTGTGGTGGGCACCATCATCTTTCAAGTTAATCAGGTTTGCAACCTTGGAGTCACTGTTTGCATTTCACTCTCCTTCACCCTTTGCCTTTATTCACTCAGTTGCAAAATACTGTCAGTTTTACAAACATCTTTCATATCTGCCATTTTCTCTCCACTCACCCTTCCACCATGCTAGTCCAGGCCCTCATCACATCTTGTCTAGACTTAGACTCCTAATTAGTCTCCCTGTCACAAATAATCACTCTTCATTCTAGTCTATACACAACTGCCAATATGATGTTCCTAAAGTGTATTTCACCATGTCGCTATCTTGCATAAGAAATTCCAGTGTCTTCTTTTGGATAAAATACCAACTCCTCTGGCACTTAAGTCCATCAAAATCTACTGCAATACAGATGGAAAGTGAAAAAGTCACAGACTGAAGTAAAGACTACCTTTGGACTCTTTTTGTATCCCTAACACTTAGCACAGTGCTTTGCACATAGTAGGGGCTTAAGAAATGTTTATTTATTGATTTCTGTGATAGATAGAAGGGAAGAAAGAAAAAAGAAAGAAATATGTGTGAGATGTTGAATATGCAGGGATAGAGAGTGTGAAGAATCAAGGATGATTCCTAAATTGCAACTTGAGTGACCAGAAGAATGATGGTTCTCTCAATAGAAATAGTGAACTTCAATGGATTTGAAGGTGGAGAAGGGCAAAAATGAATTATGTTTTAGATAAATTGAGTTTTAGAAACTTAAAGAAATTCGGGTGGAGAAGGTATGCAGGGAGTTGGAGATGTGGGGTTAAATATCAGGAGAAAGGTGAAGGCTAGACATATAAATCTGGAACTTATTCATATAAATATGAGAGTTGAATCCTTGGGAACCGGTGGGCGAAGTATGGATGATGAACATGCCAAGACAACAGAGAAGGAATGGTCTGAAAGGTAGGATGAGAACCATAACAGAGCAGTGTCATAAAGGGAGAGAAAAAAGAATCTCTAAGGAAGAAAGGAAGAGGGTTGAAAAGGTAGTCATGGATTAAATAATATAGAGATCACTGATGATTTTGGTGAAAGCAGATCCAATCAAGATGAAAGCCCAATTATGAAAGATCAAGAAAAGAATAGGAGGTGATAAAGCAAAGGTAGTGAAAATGACAGATTGTTTTTCTTCTAGAAGTTTGACTGTTAAAAGAGGAGGGTTATAAGTAAATAGTTTGAAGAGATGGTAGAATCAAGGGCTCTCCCAGTATATTTTGCTACTTGATAGAGTTTAATGTCTTTCTCCTTTGGGAGTAATTATTTCCTTCACTCAAAAGAATGAATTGCACACTATACAAGTGACTGACTGGAGTAGATATTTCATAGGAAAGGGTGCCTTTCTGGGGTTCTTTAAAACACATTGATTTTATCTACTTTGCCTGTGTGGAAGCTTTGACATGCATACACAGATATGAGCACCCACAAAATTTCATGATTGCGTATTGTGAATTTGACATTGTACCTGAGAAAAGACAGAAATTATAATATGGTTGAGAATGAGACTTCATTTCCATGAGGGATTGTATAATCTTTTAGCATGGTTGACAAATAAGCAAATGTATCATTATGCATACACAAGAATAGCTTAATGTATATAAAAAGGACAAAGTATGAAATGCAATGCAATAGAAAGGAAAAGTTTATCCTTCACTGTCTAGTTATTTCTAACAGTTATTGGAATGTTACTGCCTGTAGAGAATTGTCCAAACCTAAGTCCATTAGTTGTGGATAATTTCCCATTGACTAGAGAGAAAGGACAGTTAAGAATTGTGGGAACAGAATCCATTCATTCTCCCTTCGTAGGTCAATTTTCCAACATGTGGGGTTACTTTTTCTACACATAGGATAGATATTTTCTACTGTAAATCTCTACTACAGTACCATATAGTGAGAGAATATACACTATAAGAAAGAAATAACAGTAAAGGGAAGCCCTCAAAGATCATTCCATCATCCCTAACACCAGGAAGCTCCTGGTGTTATGGGTAATAAAGCTCAGCTAAAAACATGTTCTAAATATTTTTATGTGCAAAAAATAGAAAATTGTAATAAAATAATGACTGTTATTTCAAGGCACGGCTATAAAATGCCCCTGGGACAGAAACACCTAATTATGAAATAAAACAACTTTTGTATCCCTCAGGCAATGTTTTCAAACTATTGCTCTCTCCAAAGCAGTCACTATAATTAGACCAATTCCCTAGCAGAAATGAAAAGTGTTGGAGAATCCATCTAAGGCAATAGAACAGAATGAAACCTTGGAGCAGAGATGGGCTATAGAACTAAGAGAATCAGAGGTTGAAGCACCAACATTTCAGGGCAGAGGGTCCTCTGTGGTGACCCAGGAAGTCCAATCTTTTTTACTTGTTCATTACATATTCTTCCTTATACTATGTTCACTGATAACACATATTTTTAATCTTCCAGGATGATGTTGTTAGGGGAGAAAGTACTGGGAGGAGTCTCATTATCTCCCTTCCCAATACTGTACGTTATACATCTTTTTATTCAGGAAAATGTCATGTTAGCTTGAGAACCAGCATGGTGTAGTAGATAGCTTGTTTGACCTGCAATCAGGTTCATATCTCACTTTTAACACTCAGCTTACTAGTGAGCTGTATGACTATGGGTAAATTTAAGGGCATCTTTTGTTCACTGAAATTATCTTAGGGATAAAAGCAAATATATCACATGGTTACAGAATCATAGAATATTCCAAATTAGAAAAGAATGATGACGTTATATGATCCAAGTTATAGCTGGAAAATAATGAATGGATCAACAGACATAAATTAGTACTTACTCTATTCCTAGACTGTAGCATTTGTCTGCTCATCTTTCTCATCTCTCCTTACTCTGATCCATCCTCCACTCAGTTGGCAAATTCATCTTCATAAAAGCACTGAAATTATGTCATCAATAAACTTTAGTGACGCTCTATCACTTTGAGGATTGAATAGAAAATTCTTCATTTGGCTTTCATAGCCCTTCCTAACTTGGCTTCTTCCTGCCTCTCTGGTCCTCTCTCTTTTCTGTGCTGTATCTCTTTACCTTATATATGCTTTAATCTGATGACACCAGCCTCCTTGCTGTAATACACACAAGTTACTCCATCTCCTGAGTGGGCATTTCACTAGCTGTCCCCCATGCCTGGAACTCTTTCTTCCTTATCTTAACTCCTGACTTCCTTCAAGTCTCAACTAAAATCTCACCTTTTATAAGAAACTAAAGCCTTCCCTCTATTGATTGTCTTTAATTTGTCCTTGTATATATTTTGTTTGCATATAGTTTTTTCATATTATCTCTCCTATTTTTTTATGAGCTCTTTGAGAGTAGGAACTGTCTTTTGCCTTTCTTTGTATTCTTAGTGTTTAGTATAATGCCTACTTCACAATATGTGCTTAAAATATTCCTTGAATGACTATCAGGAATTATGCTAGGTGTGGGGATAAAAATACAAAAAAACCCCCAATTTATCACTTGTCTCCAATAATATACATTCCTTTTGAAAATTAAATTTTATTTTTTCAATTTTTTTCTTTCCTTCCCTCCACTATCTTTCCCTCCTCTTGAGAATAAAAGAGAAAAAACATGTTACAAATATGTATAGTCAAGCAAAAGCAAATTCTTACATGGGCCATGTGAAAAACAAAAAATAAAAGAAGTGTTTCATTCTGCACTCTGAGTGTTTCATCTTTCTGTTAGGAGGTAGGTTTAATGTTTCATCATGAGTCTCCTGAAATTGTACTTTGTTTTATCCTGGAAATTACTGTCATTTAAAAGTTATTTGTTCTTATAATATTGTTATAATTGTATAAATTATTCTGGTTCTACTCTCTTCACTCTTTATCAGTTTATAAGCCTTTCCATATTTCTCTGAACCATTCTTTTAATTATTTCTTACAGCACAATTAACATATATAATATGTCTAATTAGACTCCCTCTATCATTCTTGAGGAAAATAGGATTTTGAGGGGACATATGTATCATCTCCCTATATTAGATTACAAATATTTTTCTCATTTAGTCCCTTTAGTTTAGTTTTCTCGGGACTCCTTTGTTTACATTTCAGAATTTCCATACAGCTCTAGTCTTTTCATCAGGAAGACTTGTAAATTTTTTATTTCATTAAAATCAATATCTTTCCCACCCAGCCCAATCCTCCATATACTTAATTTTGCTGGGTACATTATTATTTTGGGTATGATATTCTTGGGAGTTTTCATTTGGGGATTATTTCAGGAAATCTGCATTTCTCTAATTAGTCGTGACTTAGAACTTTTTTTTTATATGACTGTTGATTTCTTCATCTAAAAACTGCCTGTTCATGACTTATAGTCTTATAAATTTGACTCAGTTCTCTACATATTTGAAAAATAAGGTTTTTATCAGACACTTGCTATAAATTTTTTTCTCAGCTTTCTGATTTCTTGCTAATCTTGGCTGCATTGATTTTGTTTGTGCTAAAAGCACTTAAAAGATATAAAATGGATAATTAAATATATATGTCCAAGATTGTTATTAGTAATTGAGTAGTTTGTAAGACAGATTGAGGTAGATCTGAGCATGCTATGACTTTAAAAAAGTAAAACCATTTTGCAACAGGTAAAAAGAATAATTATTTTATACAAATGATGTGTGAGAAGAAGAAACGACACAGAGAATTAGATGGGGGAGGAGGGCTGTTTGGGAAACTTACTTTCATCAGGAATGAGTTCAAGAGGGAACAATACTTGTATAGCTAGAAGAATACAAAAGTCTTCTAAATTCAGAAAGAAATGCTTAGGGTTGGGGACAGGGGAGAGGATAAGGGAGGGATCTCTAGAGGGGAAGGTGATAGAATAGGTTAAAGGTAGGGTATAGAAGGGTGTTTAGACTTATGGGAATGAGAAGATAAGGAAGGGGTCCTTGGAGGGGCCAAGTAATAGTAGAGGATTGAAGTAAAGTAGGAGTAAGTAAGTAAAGGAGTTATGAGAGATACACATGAATATAAAAACAAAGATCAGAAGCAGAATTTGTTAGTGAAACTACATGTCTCTCTCTCTCTCTATTTCTGTATGTATGTATATGTGTATCTATATATAAACATTTCAGTACTTAATTGTAGCCTTCTGGGGAGGAGGGGGAAAAAGAACAAAGTAAAAAGTGCACAGCAGAGAACAAAAGAAGATTAACGAGGAAGCAAAGAAAAGGTGGACAGCTCTCCACATAACATGTAGCACTTATTATACAGACTTTCTTGAAATGGAAATTTATTGCTATATATTTTGAATTGTCTCTTACATTCTGCTATGCCCATGACAGGCTTTTTTTCTTATTTTGTATTTAAGTTTCAATATAAGTTTGTAATGTGTTTCTTTTCTTGTTATGAATTCAAGGTTAAGTAACAAAAAAATGCATAAAGCTAGTAATTACCTGTTGAAACAGACAACTCAGAATCTTCTCATTCTGTCACTGCAAACTCATTCTTATAGAATGTGCGACAATAATTAGGGACAGGAGGAGTACATTGTGGGACTGGATCCTCTATAAATTCATGATATTTAATTTCAATTAGGCCTTCACTGCAGTAAGGCAAGCATTATATTTCTTCTTATTTGATTATTTATCATACTTACATAGTAGTTGATTCAAACCTTTTCTCCTCATCCCCATTCTCCCCCTCCTCTCCACCTCTCAGCACACCTTGCCTCATACTTTCTTTCTTTTTTTTTGTTAATTAAATAAATTTATTTATTTAACTTTTTACATTCATTTGCACAAAATTTTGGGCTCCAAATTTTCTCCCCATTTGTCCCCTCCCCCTTCCCCAATACACTGAGCATTCTAATTACCCATATCACCAATCTGCCCTCTCTTCTTTCATCCCTCCCTTCCCTTACCCCACCTTCTCTTTTGTCCTGTAGGGCCAGATAACTTTCTATTCCCCATTACCGGTATTTCTTATTTCCTAGTAGCAAGAACAATACTCAACAGTTGTTCCTAAAATTTGAGTTCCAACTTCTCCCCGTCCCTCCCTCCCCACCCATTCACTTGGGAAGGCAGACAATTCAATATAGGTCACATCTGTATAGTTTTGCAAATGACTTCCATAATAGTCATGTTGTGTAAGACTAACTATATTTCCCTCCATCCTATCCTGCCCCTCATTGTTGCTATTCTCTCTTTTGATCCTGTTCCTCCCCAAGTGTTGACTT
>CM053773.1:96305798-96381215 GCA_028658325.1 Potorous gilbertii | reverse complement strand
AAAATCCTTTTTGAGCTCTTCCATGGCCTGAGCCCATTGGATATCTATTTCAGATGTTTGGGATACAGAGGCCTTGACTCCTATATCTTTACCTGATGGTAAGCATTGTCCTTCCTCATCAGAAAGGAAAGGAGCTAACATCTGTTCACCAAGAAAGTAACTTTCTATAGTCTTATTTTTTTTCCCCTTTTCTGGGCATTTTCCCAGCCAGTTACTTGACTTCTGAGATTCCTCTCCACTCCTGCCTAGATCTGCCCAGCTAGTGCTTGGGGTCTGAGATTCAAATGCTGCTCCCCAGCCTCAGGGCTTTCTGTGGTGGGCCTGGCTGCTACTCGGGGTAAGATTAAATCAGGTTCTCGGGTTGGGGCAGGGCCGCCTCCCAGGCTCAGTTACCTCAGAGGGTTTATGCAGAAACCTTCCATAATGGAGCTCTTGCCTGCTCTGGGAGCCTCTGGCCACCTGCTGCCTCTGCTGCTGCCTCCTGAGGGGGCCTGAGTTATGGAGATGCCCCGCTCCCCTTTTGGCCAGCCCAGAAGTCTTTCTCACTGACCTGTGCATCTGTGGGTGGAGAGACCCCCACGGCCACCAGAGATTCTGTCCCTGAAGCCTGCTCAGATGTGCTCTTCCCGGGGCTGCGCGGCCAAGGTAGGGCTGGGTTCCACTCTGGTCCCATGTGCGATGGACTTTTAGTGAGGGTTTTTCAGGTCTTTCTGGAACAGAAATCTCCTCCACTCTGTTGTTCTGTGGCTTCCACCACTCCAGAATTTGTTAGGATTTCTTCTTTACAGATATTTTATAGGCTGTGGTTTCAGAGCTAGCATAAGTGTGTCTTTCTACTCCGCCATCTTGGCTCCTCCCCCTGCCTCATACTTTCTTGAGAAAACATGTTATATTTTGTCATATTCTGTGAATTTCCTCTTCTCTCATTTTTCTCTGGTGATGATAGATCCTTCTCCTCATTAAGGTCAACTTGTTTATTTGTACCATTAATTTCATCTTATCTTACTCCACAATCATCCTCATATATTCTCTTTAATCTCTTTTGTTGTTGTTTAGTCAATTTCAGTTGTGTCCAACTCTTTGTGATCCCATTTGGGGTTGTCTTTCTTTTTTAAAAAATATGTAATTTATTTATTTTAAATTTACAACATTCACTTCCACAAGATTTTGAATTCCAAATTTTATCCCCATATCTCCCCACCTCTCACCCCTGGACAGTGTGCATGCACTCTATGCACCCTTCCCCCAATCTGTTCTTCCTTTTATCACCCCTCCTCCTACCCTCTCCCCTCTTTTTTTTTGTAGAGTAAGATAGATTTCTATACCCCATTGCCTGTACATATTTTCAACATTCATTTTTAAAGCAAAACATGCAAAAACAATTTTTAACATTCATTTTTAAAGTTTTGAGCTACACATTCTCTCCCTTCCTCTCTCCCTACCAACCCTCATTGAGAAAGCAAGCAATTCAATGGAGATCATACATATGTAGCCATGCAAAACACCTCCATAAATCATGTTGTGAAAGAATAACCACATTTTCCTCTATCCTATTCTAACCTCTATTTTTCCATTCTTTCCCTTGACTTGTCCTCCCACAATAGCATTTACTTCTGATTACCCCTTCCCCCAATCTGCTGTCCTTCTATTATGCTTCCTCTCCTATCCCCTTCCTGCCCCCCCCCCCCACCCCCGCCACCTTCCTGCAGGGTAGAATGGATTTCCATACCCAATTGAGTGTGTGTTATTCCTTCCTTAAGCCAAATCCAATAAGAGTAAGGTTCACACTCTTTTACCTCCTCCCTTTTTCCCTCCATTGTAAAAGCTCTTTCTTGTCTTTTTTTATGTGAGATGATTTGCAGCATTCTACCTCTCCCTTTCTCTCTTTCCCAGTACATTCCTCTCAACAGTTAATTTAATTTTTAGCTGTTCTTCCTTCATATTCAGCTCACCCTGTGCCCACTGTCCATACACACACACACACACACACACACACATACATATATACACACACATACATACCTACACATATAATATACACATAGATACACAAACACACCTACATAATACATATATAATACACATATACTTAATACATATTTACATATACCTACATATGTGTGTGTATGTATGTATGCATGTATGTGTGTATTCCCTCTATCTACTCTAACACTGAGAAAGAGCTCCTGAGTTACAAATACCATCTTTCCATATGGGAATGTAAACCGTTCAGCTTCAATGACTCCCTTATGATTTCTCTTTCCTGTTTACCTTTTCATGCTTCTCTTGATTCTTGTATTTGAAAGTCAAATTTTCTATTCAGTTCTGATCTCTTCATCAAGAGTGTTTGAAAGTCCTCTATTTCACTGAATTTTCATTTTTCCCCTGAAGTATTACACTCAGTTTTGCTGGGTAGGTGATTCTTAGTTTTAATCCTACCTCCTTTGACCTCTGGAATATCATATTCCAAGCCCTCCAATCTCTTAGTGTAGCAGCTGCTAAATCCTATGTTATCCTGATTATGTTTCCACAATACTTGAACTGTTTCTTTCTGGCTGCTTGCAATATCTTTTCCTTGACCTGTGAACTCTGGAATTTGGCTACAACATTCCTAGGAGTTTTCCTTTTGGTATCTTTTTCAGGAGGTGATCTGTGGATTCTTTCAACATCTGTTTTACTCTCTGGCTCTGGAATATCAGGGCAGTTTTCCTTGATAATTTCTTGGAAGATGATATCTAGGTAGACCAATAATTTTAAAATTATCTCTCTTGGATCTACTTTCTAGGACAGTTGTTTTTCCAATGAGATATTTCACATTGCTTTCTATTTTTTCATTCTTTTGGTTTTGTTTTATAATTTCTTGATTTCTCATGAAGTCATTAGCTTCCATTTGCTCCATTCTAATTTTTAAGTTCTTATTTTCTTCAGTGAGCTTTTGGATTTCCCTTTCCAGTTAGCCAATTCTTCTTTTTAAGACATTCTTCTCCTCATTGGCTTTTGGACCTCTTTTGCCAGTTGGATTCATCTATTTTTAAAAGTGTTATTTTCTTCAGCATTTTTTGGGTTTCTTTTAGCAAGCTGTTGACTCATTTTTCATGATTTTCTTGCATTGCTCTAATTGTTTTTCCAATTTTTCCTCTACTGCTCTTACTTGCTTTTCAAAATCTGTTTTGAGCTCTTCCAAGTCATGAGACTATTTCATATTTTTTTTGAAGACTTTTGACGTAGGAGCCTTGACCTTGCTATCTTCTTCTGGTTGTATGCTTTGATCTTCTAGTTTCTTCCTAAAGGACGAAAGAAAATACCTTTTCACCAAGAAAGTAACTTTATATCATCTTGTTTTTTCCTCTTTTTGGACATTTTCCTAGCTAATTACTTGACTTTTTAGCTCTTTGTGAAGTGCAGAGTGTGCTACTGCAAGTTTCAGAGATTTTTTCCCAGCTGTTTTCAGAGTTCCTCCAAAGTGGTATAATCAAGGAAGAGGTGTTACTCCTCTCCCTGTCTATGCTCTTGTCTGTGAGCAACCACAAGAACTCTTTTCTGCTCTGAAACTGTGAGTAGGATTTCCTCTCTGCAACTGCCACCAGCTCTACCATACCAGTGCTCCTACTTGCCCCAGGACTGCCAGCCAGGACTGTGACCCAGTTCAGCTACTTGGTTCCTCCACCATCTGTTAGCACCATTGCTGCCACCATCCTGGGGCTGATGCTGTTGTTATAGCCGGGCTGTGCTCCCCTCTCACCCAGGTGACAGAGCTTTCTCACTGATCTTTGCAGCTGTCTTTGGCATTTGTGGGTTGAGAAATCTGGAAATCGCAAGCAGCTGCCAGCACTTCAGTGCTCTGAGGCCTGCCCCAGTCCCTTCTGTGGTATAGAAATGTGGGCCTTGCTTCACTCTGAGTCTGGGGCAATAGACCCTTCCTGTTGGCCTTCCAGATTGTCATGGGTTGGAAATCTGTTTCAATTTGTCACCCTTTGGCTTCTGCTGCTCTAGAATTTGTCCAGAATCATTTCTTACAGGTATCTCGAGGGTTTGGGGGGAGAGTTCAGGAAGGTCCCTGCTTCTACTCTACCATTTTGGCTCTGACCATTTGAGGTTTTCTTGATAAAGATATTGTAGTGGTTTGCCATTTTCTTCTCCAAGTCATTTTACAGATGAGGATATTGAGGCACACAGGGTAAAATGACTTGCCCAGGGTCACTCAGCTAGTAAGCATCTGAGGCCAGATTTGAACTTGCAAAGATGAATATTCAACTCCAGAGCTGAAACTATATCCACTGCACCACTTAGTTGCCCCTTTAATCTCTTATTTCTCCCTAATCCAGTTTAATTCCATGCTGCCCAGAAACAAGTCCATCCTTAAATATCCCTCATGTAATATTGCCATCCCTTCAGGATATCTTTATTTCTACTCTTTTTCACAGGCCAACTCCTAGAAAAAGCTATCTACCTTGACACTCTCTCTTGCTTCTCAATGCCTTTCAATCTAGTTTCTGACCTGATTATCACTCAGCTAAACTGCTCTCTCAAAGTTGACTTCTAGGATTTTAACTATTACCTCTATTCAAATGTCTTCCAAATCTACATTTCCTCCATAGATTTCTAGAATTTCTTCAGTGCTCTAGTCCTTCTTTCCATTATAGACCTTACTAGCTTCCTAGTCACCTGGGTTTACAACCTAAGAATAAGCTTTGACACATGGCACTCTTTTCTTTGAATCACACTTGTTTTTTGTACCGGTCATTGTCTCCATTCAATTGTAATGTCCTTAAGTGTGGAATCTGAGCTGTATGTTTTTGCATATCAAATGCTTTTCACAATGCTTCACACATAGTAGGTTTTTAATAAATATTTGTGGAATTGTTGAATTAAAGCATAGTGTGCCAAATGAGAGAATTTTATGAACAAACCAAATTATACATAATTTTTATGTTCCTCATTTAGCAAAGTGATTTTAAAACTGTGAAAGTGTGCTTTTAAAAAAACCCCAAATAATACATTTATATTTCTCCCTAAACTTCCATTTTCTCTGCTGATTTCCTTTTCTTTTTCCATCACACTGCAGCCTCCCTACCCCATGTCTAATGGTTTCAGGAATAATCACTCCAGTGTTTCAAGGTATACATACAAACTTAGTAGTTATCTATAGCCTTGAACAAACAAATCACAGAATCATGGAGCTAAAAGAGGCTTTAAATGCAATAATAATAACTTACATTTTCATAGCACTTAAGGGGTTGCAAAATTTTATACGTGTATTATTGCATTTGGTCCTCATAATAGCTCCATTTAGTAGGTGTTATAATTAGCCTTATGTTAGAGATGAGGAGATTGGGTCTCAGAGAGGCGAAGTGATTTATCTAGGGTCACATAACTATTAAATATCAGAGGCAGGATTTGAATCTAGTTTTTCCTGATTCCCAGGGTTGCATGGTATTGTGCAAGCTCATTCATCAATCAATCAACAAACATTATTAAAAATCTATCAAGTGCCAGGTGCTATGCTCCCTCAGTGCAGTGAAAAAGACAAAGAATTAAACAACCTCTATTTCCATGCCTTTACAGGAATACTGTCTCCAAAATCCCCAACAAATGGTTTTTCAGACTCTGATTGAGGACTTCCAGTGATAGGCCACCTATTACCTCTCCAGACAGTCCTGTTTACTTTTGAATCACTCTAATTTTTTTTTCTTACATAGACCTGAAAGTCTCTAGCAAAGCAACCCTGGGATTTTGCTTGATTTAATTCTATTTAATATTTTTGATGTACAAAGTAACTTTGGGTTATTTAGTTCTTTGAGTTGAACTCAGAAGTTTTAAGAAAGACATAATCTACAAGAGAATAGATTGAGAGGAAAGAATGAAGATTACTATGGGACCTACATAGCAGCAGGAGTGGAGAGAAAGCATTTCCTCCCCTTTCCCTCCTAGAAAGTTAACAAAACTATAGAGAATCAGTGGGGCCCTACTGAAAGGAGAGCTTTTCTGTGGCAGAAGGCTCAAGGTGGGCTATTGGGCCCTGTAATAAAGAACTCAGACAGGTGCTATTGCTTACAACCACCTATTTAGGGATAGATAGAAGTTTCAAAAGGTATATTCTTTACCCACTTTTCTATCCTCATGCCTGTCTAGCAACACACACTATAATATACTATGTGGTGGTTGTTACTTGTTGTCCTTTGTTCTCAAAGAGGAGCAAAATGACATCACTATGATAAACTCAAGTTTCAATATGTCTAACTGTGGCTGATCAGACCAATACAAGCTCAGAATGTTCTGCCACAGGTTGGGCACAGATAGTCCATGTGAACATTTGGGGTGGTTACTCCAAATTTGCACATCCTTATTTACTTTGTGTTGTCTCAATTCTACTTTGCTCAGAGAGCACAGCACCCTTTCTGATGTGGACATGCCATGCTGAGCAGTCCTGTGCCAGTGTCTTCCATGTTGCACAGTCAAATCTTAGGTTAAGACCTTCAGAGTGTCCTTGTATCACTTCTTCTGACCACCAAGTGATCACCTGCTCCATTTGAGTTCTCCATAAAATATTCTTTTTTAGCAAGTGTACATTTTGCATTTGAACAACACAGTCAGCCTATCAGAGTTGCACTTTCTGAAGCACAGTTTGAATGTTTAGAAGTTCAGCTCAAGCAAGGACTTCAGTGGCTGATACCTTATCCTGCCAGGTGATCTTCAGAATCTTCCTAAGGTAGTTCAAATGGAAGAGATTCAGTTTTATGGCATGGTGCTGGTAAACTGTCCATGTTTCACAGGCATGCAACAGTGAGGTCAGCACAACGGCTCTATAGACCTTTGGTTTGGTAGTCAGTCTAATACTTCTCTCCCAAACTTTCCTTCGGAACCTCCCAAACACTGAGCTAGGTTTGGCAATGCATGTGTCAACCTCACTGTCAATGTGTCCATCTCTGGAAAGTACACTACCAAGGTAAGTGAACTTGTCCCCAGCATTCAAAACTTCTCCATTTGTTGTAACCGATGGTTCTACATATGGATGGTGTGGTGGTGGCTGATGGAGCACCTGTGTTTTCTTGCTGTTAGTTAGTAGGCCAAAATTAGCACAGGCAGCAGAGAACTGATCCATACTTTACTGCATCTCAGCTTCAGAGGATGCGCTGAGTGCACAATCATCTGCAAACAGAAAATCATGCACCAACACTCCCTCCACTTTGACATTAATTCTTCTGGTAATCATTTTGCCTTGGGGGTGGCACTTTTGATGAATGTGAATATTTAACTTGGAAAGGATAAGTCTACGATCAGTCCAGCACTCTGCACCACACATTGCCTTTGTCACTCTCGCATCTTGTCTGTCTCTTCTCCTTACAATCACATAATCTATTAGATGTCAGTGTTTGCTACAAGGGTACATCCATAAAGTTTTATTGCATTTAGGTAAATGGAAAACAGTGTTGGTGATGAGAATGTCATGTGATACGCAAGTCTTCAGCAGTAAATGACCATTACTGTTGTTGTTTCCAACTCCATTCCTCCCTGCCAAGTCTGGTATCCTGAGCCTGCTCTAGCATTAAAGTCACCTTGAATTATAAGCTTGTCCTCTTTTGGCACATTGATGATAATGGTCTTTAGGTCTTCATAAAATTTTTCTTTGACCTCATCAAGGTTTTTCATGGTGGGAGCGTAGGCACTGATAATGGTGGCATGGCATTTTCCTGTAAGTGGCAATCTCACTGTCATGTGCTGGTCATTCATTCCTTTTGGTAGGCATACCACCTTGCTGTCTAGATTAATTTTGATGCAAAACTTACACCAACTTCATGGCACTCCCCTTCACTGCAGCCACTCCAGAAAAATGTGTATCCAGCTCCAACTTCAGCAAGCTGACCTTCATTTGCCAACCTTATTTCACCCAGGGCTACTATTTGGATGTGATACCTGTTGAGTTCTCTTGCAACAAGAGCAGTTCGTCTTTCAGGTCTACTGAATTTTTGTTGTCTAGAAGTGTGTGCATGTTCCATGTGCTGATGGTGAGTAGAATCATCTTTGCAGATGTTTTTGTACATTTTGTATATTTTTTTGTATTTCAATTACAGACTGTGATTCCCTGCCTGCCACAGTAATCAGGCCAGTGTTGGGTAAGCAGGCAATTTTTAGGGCACCTTTCCTAACCCCCTTTCTCACACCAGGAGGTAAGCAGTGTGATCCTTAAAGGCTTCTCAGAGACCCAGGGGCTGCTGAGTCCCCCTGCTGTTTCCAGTGAGAAATGATCCTATGACCTGGGCCACTTGTGTGCAGAGTGTGTTCAAGGAGGACCAGTACCTTTGGTGTGATTGCTGTTGAACCCTTTTCAGGGCTGCTTTCCACCTTTGGTGTCCACCTGTTCCACCCAACTCTCACCTCTGGCTCCAAGAAGCTGTAGCATGTGCAGTGGCCACACCCCAGTAAACCATTTCAGCAGACAGCCAAGCCAGGTTGAGGATAAATAACCAAAGGGTCCCAGACCCATTAGTGAGTTGGGGGAGTGGTGTCTACCCCGAGCACACAAAGACTTCTCCTTGTGGAATGGGCAGATGAGAATAATGAAGGCAATTGAAGCAGGTGATGTGGAGCACTTAGAGCTTGGTTAGACATTGAAGACCCCAAGGTCATCCACTGTGTCCTTAGCCATTGCCAGTCATCTTGACTCTGTCCTGTAACTGGATTATGATGACTCTGGAGGATAGAGTGAGGCTGATGACTTTGTGCAACTCTGCCTGACTTAAATTCTATTTATACATGAATCAAAAGACATCACCTATACCATTTTACTATCATACCTCAAAGTCCTGTGGCAACAGACAAATGATGAAGGAGAAGGTGTGAATATACTGGGAGCTGTAGTCATATACTGTTTACCCCTTTCACCAAGGAATTTTCTGTATCCCAATTTTGTAAAAACAAAATGAAGAAAAAAATCCCTAAACCTAGGAATTAACTGGAAATATACAAAATTTTAATTAAGGCGGAATTGCAAACCCCTATGTAATAGTAATTTTTCTAACTGGGGGCTCTGAGCTACTTGAATTATATTAATAATTTTTTGTCTTATATAAACTGCATAAAATATCAGAAAAAGGAATAATATGAACCTGAGGGCATATAAATTGCTACTAAGATAAAAAGTTAATTTATTACGATGAGGTGTTGATTAAATCTCTAGCTTCTAATTTGATAAAGGAAAGGAACAGAATAGAGACTGGTAAGGCCTAAGTGAGATACATCTCCATCTCTTTCAGAAAGAAGGTTGGATCCAGATATATAGTGGTGTATGCCTGTAGTCTCTGCTGCAGTGAATTTTGGAGCTGATGGATTTATTGAGGTTGAGAGGTCTGAGTGGTAGTAGGACTAAGGTCATTTGGGCATTCATTCTAATTCTGGAGCCATTATAGTGAGCTTCAAGGGGTAGAGAATCAGGAGGCTGCCTAAGGAAGGTCAGAAAAACAGAGAAGATTAAAGTTTCCATGGTAATCAGTATTGGAGTTTGTCTAATCAACGGCTACTACATTGCCAGTGTAGGTGAAATAGGGAGACCCAGTCTAAAACCAAAACAAAATGAAATGAGAAAACAAACAAATTCCTTCACCAAAAGGAGGAGGATGAGCTGAAAGTATTAAATATCTTCCATAACACTACTCATTGGTGTTACACTTTTCAATTATTTAGACTACAGTGTAGATAGCATGGTATATCAAATTTGCATATAGCACAATGTTGGCACATTGTCTAATATATTGTGTGATGGAGTCAGAATACAAAAAATTCTTGACGGGTAGAACCCTGAAAACTATTAAGATTAAATTTATTATGAATATGTATGTATGAAATAATATAGATGTATATAGTCTTTCACTTAGTTTAAAAAATGCAGTTTACAACTACAAAAGAAGAGGTATTATTAGACATCTTTGTATCTGACAAAGATCTGGGTGTCTTAGTGGACTGCAAGGTTAATATAAGTCAGTAGTGTGAAAAGGCAACCAAAAAAAAAACCTTAAAAATTTTCTTAGGAAGAATTAAGAGAGCCATTGTATGCAGAATGAGAGAGTGATGATCCTATTATACTCTGCCATAGATTATATCTGGAATATTATATTCAGTTCTGGTACCACATTTTAGGAAGGAAAATGGTGACCTGGAGAGTATCCAGAGGAAGGCCATCAGGATGGTGAAGGACCTTCAGATCACACCAATTCTGCTGAAGCAACTGTTGAATGAAGAAAAGACTTAAGGATAACATCATAGTCAATATAAAGTATTTGAAAGGTCCACTTACAGAAAAGGATTTTAACACTTGGAGCAGTGCGTGAAAGTTGCAGAAGTAAATTCAAACTTTCCATAAAACAAAAGAAAAGCGTCTAATCAATTTTGATTGCTCAAAAGTGGAATGAATTGCCTTAGGAAATAGTGTATTCCCCCTCCCTGGACATCTTTATGCAAGAACTAGGTGGGCATTTGTTGAGTATGACATAGAAAGGATCCTTATTCAGGCACATTTTAGACTAGATGACTTCTGAGGTCTCCAACTCCATAGATTCTGTGAAGAGGGCTATTATCAGTCTCCTCAAGTTTTTTCTTCTCTTGGCTAAACATTCTGTTTTTTTCAATCAATCCTCATGTAGAATAATTTCTAGTCTTCTCATTTTTCTGGTTACCCTCCTATAGGTTCAGTTAAGCTAGTTCATGTCCTTCCAAAACTGTGGTGCCCAGAATTGAATGTAATACTTCAGTAGCGATCTGAACATGGCAGACTATGGAGAAACTTGTCTCACTTCTGGACACTAATTCATTTCTCTTAATTGAAGATTGTTTTGGTTTTCTTGACTGACATAACACATTGTTGACTTATAGAGAGCTTGCTCATCTATTTTACAAAAACTGTTCTCAGAATTGGTTGATGCCATTATATTCATTCATATTCTGATGTCTTCTCAACTTTATTTTCTATTATTTTTCTCTATGCCCTTTGTAGGGCACCAGACTAACTGGACTATGCCTTGTTCTGCCTGGGTTCATGATTCTGTCTTTGGTCACAACATTCCCTATGATTGGAATTCTCTACATTCCCTTCTTTACCTACTGAATTCCTACCCATACTTTAAAACCCAACTCAATACTATCTTTTCCACGAAGCCCTCCATGATTGTCCTTGTTGAAAATGACCTTTGCACTAAGACCAATAGATCGCTTTTGTATCTGTCTGATGCACTTATCCTGGAACATTTTAGGTTATTATCTGCATTTGAGCCATCCTTGTCTTTGACTTAATCTTCAAAAATACAGAGACAAGTCAAAGGAAGAATTAGGGAGGATTTGATAACTGTTTTCATAGTATTATAAAATCTCAGAGTTGGAAAGGACATCATAGACTGAAGAGTGTCAACTATTACTAAACTTTGATTCCCCTCTACCTGAGTGCTTTTAGCGTCCTTAGCATACAATAGGTACTTAATGAATATTTCAATTATTATGTAATTGAATTAGGTCTCAAAGCCCAGTCAAAAGAAATGAATTTAATCAAATTCAAAAAGCTTTTTTTTGAGGGGGGTCTAATATGGACTCAGAAGCATCAAAAACAGCAAAAACAAATCAACACAAAGATAGGTCTTGGTATATACTGACATCTGAATAAGAATGGTCTGAAAGTCACCTTCTTTTGTCTTTTCATTTTAAATCTAATTTCTAAAAAGTTGCTCTTTTATCTTATTTGCTTTGGTCAGTGCCATCGCATTTATTTTTAGCTCGTGTGTATATATATATATACATATATATGTATATATATATATATTTTGGAGAGTGGAGATGGGAAATAATATGAGGATACATTTAGGTTTATTTAATTAAAAATTTACATCTGTACACAGAGTTCTGTCTTCTATCAATGTTGTCGTTGTTCAGTCATTTTAGTCATGTCTGACTCTTTGTGACCCCATTTTGGATTTTCTTGGCAAAGATACTAGAGTAGTTTGTAATTTCTATCTCCAGCTCATTTTTTACAGATGAGGACATTGAGTCAAACAGGGTTAAGTGATTTGCCTAGGGTCACACAGCTAGCAAGTGTCTGAAGCTGGATTAGAATTCAGCTCTTCTTGACTCTAGACCCAACACTCTACCCACTGTGCCACCTAGTATATGTATTATTAAAACTAAAAAAAAATAGCAATTAAGAAATGTCAGGGGCAAATGGCTATTGGCAACAAACTAGAGATTTTGCTTTGAAGATCAGTAATGAAAAAACTTGAGAAAACTAAGAAATGCCTAATAGAGGATGTGGCACACATGGCTCATGACACATGGCACATAGCAGAAATGAAGAGAAAGTGCATTGTAGATATCGGGTTGCATTTGTGCAGAAACAAAAAGGTTAGATATGGTATAGAGGGTAGGAGGAAGAACAAATAGGTCAATTTGGCTAGATTGGAAAATGTCTGAAGGTGAATTATAGGAAATACGATCGGGAGTAATGATGATTTGGTTCTTTGAGTAGGGCCAGCTCTACAATTTTGAAGTAGATGAATTTTGTCTTTGGTAAGTAGTGCCATTAATATTGCTTAGAGGAGTTAAAATTGCTTGAAAAATCATACCTAAAGTATACTGATAATAATTTTAACCTGGAAAGAAATCTCTATTAAATTGTCATAGGACTATAATTGGCCCTCTTATTTTCATCAGTTTCACATGACTTGGATTAAGCATTGATGTCAGCCTTGACAGGTTTTATAGACAAGACAAAATTGGGAGGGATGGATAACATATTGCTTGAAGGATTCAGAATTGAAAGGATATTTGTTAATCTATCCTAAAACTTTGAGCTAAATATAATACGAATTTTAATAAATGCAAAATTACCTTCATGTGTACAAAATGAGGGAATTATGGCAACACAGCAGTTAATTTAGAAAATATTTGTGAGCTTTAGTGGACTGCAAACTCAATGTGACACAATAGTTTCATATTGAAATGGCAGCCATATTGATATAGCAGTCTAAAAAACTAACATGTTCTTAGGGTACAATGCCTTCCAGCATAGAGAGAAGGACTAGGGAGGCATACACACACATACACACACACACACACACACACACACACACACACACATATATCTGAATATCACTCTTGCCAACTCTGAAGAGACTCATTATCATGTTTTTTTTGCAGGATGATGAATTTTTGGACACTACAATTCTTGAAGACCATTTTCAAGGTGATCACAAAGAGCCTGGATAACTTTATCAAGAATATTTCATCCCCAAGCAGGAAACTGTCCAAGAATATCCATTCCTTCTCTAAAGTGGGGGCATAAAGGACACTTTTATCAGTTATTCCCAGAAGGAGGTTCACCCAGCCTCTGTATGGGTTGATTTATTTATTCATTCATTCTTTTTTATTTATTTATTTTTGTTTTCAAAAATCTGGCACAATATACCTTCTATCCAGTGCAGTTTTCTTTATGATTTCTTGAAAAGTATCTCTGAAAAAACAGGCTTTAGAAAACCCCATTGTGATTCAAATGGAACTACTGGCTACTCCTTTGAATTCAAGTCACTCTGGCTTTCATTGAATGTACGTTCCCCAACCCAAGTCTCTATCACTCTTTGTTTAGATTTTGATGGTTTAGAATGAATGTAAATAGCAATTGGTTTTTGTTCCAGCAAGAACCTCCAGTGTCTTACCCTCCCAGATTGATAGAAGACTAGGCCATCTTTTGGCTCAGTTCTTACCTAGTCTTTAGTCGTTGAATGGGCATTGCTTCAGACAAACAGGCTTTGGAAATAGCTTAATTTAGAAAGACCACCGCATCCTGGGCCATTGACAGTCATCTTGACTTTTGGATTTTGATGATTCTGGGGGAGAAAATGAGGCTGACAATTTTTTGCCTCTCTGTAAGGCATCTTATAATGGAAAATACATTTTGACCTTTTGTTTTATATAATTATATTCAAACCTAAAAAAATCAATAAACCACCCATCACATACCTTCTTAATGATATTATTAAATTGTAATCAAGCTCTTACTTTTCACATTAGTGAAGGGTCATGCAATTCATGTGAGATATATGATTATTCAGTGAAAGGGCAAATTTTAAAGGGTCTTTAGGTAACATCTTAATCTTTATTCTTTTGGCTTTCTCTGCAGCCCTTGACAGTTATCAATTACCCTCTTCTCCTTGACACTGTTTTCTCCTTAGGTTTTCACAGCATTTCACTCTCCTGCTTCTCCTGTCTGATTACTTCTTATCAGTCTCCTTTGCCAGATTTTCATCCAGATCACTGCTGCCAACTGTGTAACTGTGTAAGTCCCCTAAACTTCTGACTTGACCACTTTTTTTAATCTACTCTAAAATTTTGCTTGGTGATCTCATCCCATCCTGTGGGTTCAATTACCAATCTATGCAGATGTCTCAGATTTTTCCAGATTTAACCCTTTCCTGACATCCACTGCCATCTCTCCAAATGCCTAATAGATATCACAATCTGATTGCACTATAAACATCTTAAGCATGTCCAAAGTAGTATACCACTTTACTCCCCCAAACCTTCCCCTCTTCCTAATTGTCCTATTACTATAGAGGTTACTGCCATTCTTCCAATTATATAACCTACCTGCCATCCCCAGGTCCTTTTTCACTCTCCATATCTAATTGCTCCATATCTATTTCCAGATCCTGTCATTTCTACCTTCGTAACATCTTTTATATGCCCCTTTCTTTCCACTGGAACTGAAACCACTCTGGTGCAGGTTCTCATAATTTCACTCCCATTGCTCTTGCAATAGCTTTCTGATTGGTATTCCTGCCTCCACACTCCAGTCCATTCCTCCCCTCAACTGCTGAATTAATCTCTCTAAAGTACAGGTCTGACTGACATCACTCTCCTGCCCCTGACACAGCTTTCAATAAGTTCCAGTGACTCCTCATGTAAAATCCTCTTGTTTGGCTTTTAAAGTCCTTCGTAACCTGGTCCCATTTCTACCTTTCTGATATTCTAACATCTTACCTCCTTCCATGTACTCTGTGATCTAGTGACCCTGGCTTTTTTCAGACTCTGGGCATTTTCACTGACTGTTTGTTCCCCATGACTAGAAATCTCTGCAGCCTTGTCTTCGCCTTTGACTTCCCTAGTTTTCTTCAAGTTTCAGCTAAATTCTCACCATTTGTAAGAATCTATTCTCAGTCCTCCTTGACTGTTGCCATTTCCCTCCGAGCCTGATGTCTTCGTTTTTCTTTACCTCATTAAAGGGGCCACCCCCTGGCTACATTTTAAACAGGGCTATTCAATGAATGGGCATTTCCTCACCCTAAGTGAGTACCTGAATAGACCTTGGCCCTTTTAGGCCAAGGTCTCCCAGAGCATCCTGGGTCATCTCCAGTCATCCTGTTGAATATTTGGTCACTGGATTCAGATGGCTCTGGAGAAGTGAGGCTGGTGACCTTGCACAGACCTTCCTCACTCAAAACAAAGTCAAGTGCAAGTCATGCTCTGAAGACATGGTCTTCTGTAATGAAGGATGAACACAATCTTAGTGCCTTTTTCTCTGAGACTATCTCCAGTTTATCTTGTATGTATCTTACATGTACATATTTTGTTTATATGTTATCTCTCCCTTCAGATTGTCAACTCCTTAGAGGAGGCTGGGATTATCTTTTACCTTTATTTGTTTACCTTTACATTAGTAAATTATTAGTGTTTAGCACAGTTCTTGGCACATAGTAGGCTCTTAGTAAATGCTTGTTGATTTGTTAATTACATAGTGATTATTACCTTACCTATATGCTCAAAATCTTAATGTTGTTCAGCTGTTTTTCAGTCATGTCAACTCTTTATTTCTTGACAAAGATACTGGAATGGCTTGCCATTTCTTTCTCCAGCGCATTTTACAGATGAGGAAAGTGAGGCAAACAGTTACGTGACTTGCCCAGAGTCTGGAAAAGTAAGTGTCTGAGGCCAGATTTAAACCCAGGAAGATGAGTTTTCCTGACTTTAGGCCTGGCATTGAATCCACTGTGCCACCTAGCTATACCAAAATGTTGCTGCTCATATTATTGGTAAATATATGTAGCCTATATAAACTCTGAGGATCCTTATCTCATCTCCTGCTCTAACAGGTAAGTCTTGGCTTCCAAAACTTGGTACTTCTTTCCTCAGTGTTCTAGGGATACCCTTGAGGATTTGAGAGGGAATTTCTGATGCCATTGACTTGAATTTCCATCTCTGTGCTTTCTCCCAAGATTATCAGTTAAGAATCATTTAGTTAGCCAGCTTAGTATAGCTTTTAGAAAGAGATGTTTGACAAAGTTCTAATACAATACCTTTTTTGTTTGTTGAGAAAAGGACTCAAAAACAATGAATGAAAGGAAAAGAAGAGGAAAAGAAAATCATACGTCCTTTTGCCGAGAAAAAGCTTTGTTCCTTACAACATTCCCTGAACATGTGGGGTCAGAGATTAGGGACTTCGCATGAACTGGAAGTTGGCTCCTTACCCTTGAGGTAAAAAATTCAGCAGCTCCAGAGGACTGGGATCCTAGGCTTCTCCCTCTTCCCCTCCCACGGAGGAGTCCTTCTATTCTGGGCTTAGTGGGCACCAAGTACTGCAGCAAAACTAGCATGAGCACTGGGGGACCTAGGCACTTCATTCTCTCCCTTTCCCTTTAAAGGGCTACCACTGTGCTGGACATATAGATACAGACTGAGTTTAATCACTTAAGTTTAATTCACTTAAAAAAGGAAAAGAAAGCTAAGCTTCCTGTCCCAAAAGGAAGTACTGTCTTTATAGAACTTCCCAGACCAAATGAGACTTTTCCATAGGAATGGGAATCTGAGGTTGACTGAAAGTTACGTTCTCACTTTCAGGTGACAAGCAAATTGTTCTGGGTGAAAAAATTTTCCATTATTTATTCCCTTGCCGCAGAAGGTAGTCCAGTTGGGATATGGACAGAATTTTCTAGGTGCCCCTTTCTACAAAAGATATTCCAAAATTTCTAAAATTGCCTCTGGATTTCTATTCCAAAGGGTACCTCCAGTTTGCTTCCAGTATATGACTACTATTACAAGGGTGCTTTTACTGGAATTCCAGATTCACTCAATAATAGGACAAGAATATGATCAGTAAAACCTGAACTAGGGTGAGGCTTCCAGGAAAATGAATTAAGCCCTTGGGGTTGATTACTCAGGATTTCTAGGCCACCAGGCAAATTTTATTGTATGGACTTGCAGTCCAAAGGATCTTAGAAAAGCTGGTGGGATTTATGTCACAAATTCAACAAGCATTCTAGATCTTTTTAAAAGTTAAAAAAGGAGCTATCATGTGATTCTCCAGGCAAAATGCCAGAAACCAGTATTTTGGGGATACAAACCCTATACTTCTTGCATTAACCTTAGAAGTAATACATATACAGTTCTCAATAATACATCAAGTACCAGTATTTAAACATTTAATGAATCAACAAGTGCAAAAGCCTTCACAAATCTTATCAAAGAGAACTACTCTGACATTTATGGAAACACACTGGAAAAATTGATTGTTATATAATTGAAGTTTAAAATAAGACCAAGAAAATAATTCTCAGCTTTTTCTAGGGGATATAGGGTATCTAAAAATGAGAATTTTTGGTAGGGAATCTCTCTAGTAGGTATCCCAAAATGTAAAGGGATAAAGCGACCAATATTAATCCTAGATGAATACTTACATGTAACCCATGTATCTGTGAGAATCCTTACCTCAGCTCACTCCCTTGATGAGTTGTTTCCCCTGAACTTGGCTACATTTTTTATCAGTGTTCTAGGGTATCTCTGAGGAGGCAGGAAGTGATTCTTTAATGACATTGACTTGAATATCCACCAGTGTTCTTCTCCTCATAATTATCACTAGAGGATCATTTAATTGTCCAGTCTTAATTAGCTTTTAGAAAGAGTTGTTTACTAGGGTAGCGCGGTAAGACGAGTTAGCCCAGAACATTTTCCCCTCAAAAAATCTGCGATATCCTCCCACAAGTACATAGAGAATCTGGAATAAAGTGGACTCAAGCTTGAATAGTACATATAGCAAAATGATCATTCCCAGTTCCACCCTGCTGTAAGTCTTTTTCTCCCATTCATGGAGGTGCTCAAGAAATTCCCCCTTAGGCATGATGTAGTTTCTTTGTTGAGATCTTCGCAGAGTCATAGATCTATGGGAAGTTTGTCCTTTACTTCCAATACAGATATATCTTTCAGCTAATCTGAGGACTAGGATACTAATGGGAGGATGGGAAATCCAACATCCTCCTGACCCTTTGAAGCAAGCAAGATCTTCCTCTGTCCCAAGCTGGGGTTGGGATGGTTGGGAGTGAAAAGAGATCTGGGGGAGAACATTTCTGTTTCTCCCTTCCCTCTCATCCCTAGGTAATTCATCTTCTGGGGTTTGCTGGATCGACACTTGCTGACATCCCACCTCTTCAAGCTAATTGGTGCTTTATACGGAGCTCAGAAGGTGTTACGGAAATGTCTCAGTCAGTTGGAACATATTTCCTGTCTGATGTCATTTCACTTTATCCAATGACTTTCAGAGACTTTTCAAACTTAGTCTAATCACTTTGATAGATTAATTGATTGCTACTACTCTTATCTAGTTAAGATAAGGGCCAAGTAGTAGAGATGTGTTCTCAACTGATCAATGTATGTAGGTTAATTATGTGTGATGAGATGATTTTGACCCTAACCTTACATATAAAACATGAAAAGCAGAGAGCACCTACCTTCAAACATTTGGGGTTTTTTGTCAACTCTTATGAAAAGTTGTAGCAAATGGACTGTGTCACAATCCAACTATTTTGTTAGACTTGTCACTTCAACTGTTTAGTCATCAGTTTTGTCTTTCTTATAATAAAGTGTTTAAATGAACTAATGCAGAGTGATGGAAGTGGAATCCTTACTACAATAATGTAAATGAAAAAAAAGCAGCTGGGTGGTACAACAGAAAGAACGCTGGGATTGAAGTTAGGAAGACTTCAGCTGAAATCCTGTCTTGACTTATGGGCAAGTCACTTGACTTCTGTTTGTCTTAGGTTCTTCCTCAGTAAAATGAATGTGTAGACTGAATAGCCTCTAAGATCATTTTCAGCTCAAAAATCCACAATCATATGAACAACAAACCCTAAAACAATACTGTATAACAATGAACCTGGGCCCCTGAGAAAGGTGAGGAAGCTGCACCTTGCTTTTTCCTTTGTGGAGATGTGGGACTCTGGGTATGAAACATTTCATATACTTTCAGACTTTGCTGATGTCTTTGTTAGTTTTGCTGAATTCTCCCTTTTGTCCTTTTCCTTTTTATTTTTTTGAGTGATGGCTTACTCGGCAGAGGAGTAGGCACATATAAGAAATGTAGGTGATAAAAAACCATGATACATCCGTTCCTTTGTAATTAAGTGCTTAGGTAAAGTCATCTCTAACATCCTTCAAGCTTTACAATTATATGACTTTGTACCCTGGGTTATGGTCTGTCTTTCAAGCAGACAACTCACATAGGGAGCCTTTATTTCATGGAACAATGTGATATTCTCCTCTCCTTCATTTCCCTCCTTCCCAAACCCTCACCTCCTCAGTTAGTCAATAAAGATTTAAGTGCCTACTGTATACTAAGCCTTGGGGATACAAGGAAAGGTAAAAGATCACTGTGTTTTCCTCTACTGGGTGTCACCTAATAATGGGGCAGGACTCTCTTTTGGTTCCTTAGGTCACACTTCTTTCACCACAATAATCTTTATCCTAAGGGGAAACTGGAAGAAGAATGGGATGGAAGACTAGACCCAGCAGAAGGTGCCCCGGGTTCTTAAGGAGCAGTGCCTAGGCCAGAGTCATTTTTAAAAACCTGGGCTTCTCTTGCTTTAAGAGACAGAAGCCTAACCTAACCTCATCTTTGTCCTTTAGTCATTGCTAATGATTCCTTTTGTGCTACTGTTTTTTTCTGCAGTTTTTTTGAAAGAAGGTGCTCCCCCCTTTCCTCTTATACCCCCCACCCCCAGTCCTCTTACATTAGCTCCTAAAGGATCTTCTTATTAGTACAGGAAGCTGGCGGGAGCCAATCTGCAGCCTTTAGATGGCCAACTAATTAAGGGGAAAGCAGGTGTGGATGGATCTATTCAGTCTATAAATAAGTGCCAAAAATTAAAGTTATTGGTCTGTGAGTGCTAGCAGGTGGAGACACTGTTTTCTACCTTTTAATGGAGTAGCAAAAAAGGGGGAGGGTGTGAGGGGGGGTTGCAAGCAAAGAAATGACTGTTTTTTATGGCTAAAAGCTCTTCACAAATAGAATGTCTATTTTCCAAATCATTGTCTTGTTTGGGATTAATCCTGAAGATGTATAATTGCATGTGCTAAGGGTGTTATGTTCACTGAGCAGGGTTTGATGAACTGTATGGCCTGAACAGAAATAATTCATATTCTCAAGCTGATACTTAGAGCCATAACTCATGACTGACTGCAGATGGAAGTGCCCAGTGCTCAAAGGAACCTTTTCCTTTCCCCATTTCATACATATGCTCAAATGCCCAAAGTTTCTTCCCTGCAAAACCTCTCACTTAAGCATGAAAGAAAAAAAAATGATCTATTGTTACGTTACTTAGTTAATGAAGCAATCTGGAAATGGTATTATATGGGGGAATGAGTTCCTGGGAGCCTCTTACTCCCAATGCTGTTTCTTTCCCCCTGATTTCTTTGCTTCCTTCCTTCCTTTGTGTTTAATAATTTATTCGAACATTTCTTAACTGGGGGACATTTTTCACCAGGGTGTTATGGAAGGAGACCCACAAAAGCATCATATATTTCTCATTCAAAATACATTAATGCGCAGCTGAAACGTTAACCCATACAATGGAATAATTACAGTGTGTTTTCAAGGAAAATATACACATGGTTTTGTGAGCAACTTCATTAATTTTGATCCAAATGATGTAAAATTATTCTGCATGGTAGCTGAATTAATTTATGTACTGTGAGTAAATTTAAGTTAAGTAAGTCTGGCTGTAAATAAGTCTGCGGCACAGACAATGCAGTCCGCTGGGACTTATCCAGACCTTCCTATGTAGGTTTGCTAGGGAAGGGACACTATCTGGGAGTTCATTAGTTTTAAGCCAATGTCTCAGAATATCTTGATCAAAATTCTGAAGAAGTACCTACACTGCCCCACCCATTCTATTGGAAAAGGGATTTTTAACATGGGATTCATGAATGTGTTAAATTTTTTTGCATGACTATTTCAATATAATTGGTTTCTTTTACAATCCTGGAATGTATTTTATGTGATCATGAGAAACAGTACATAAGTTTCCCTGGATTGCCCAAGGAATGCAAGACCCAAGACAAGATTAAGAACCCCTGATCTAGAATAATGTTCTAATGTGTAGGGAACTTCTGCCTGGAATAATTCAAAGGTCTAAATGAGAGGGAAGAAACACCTTTCCTCTAGGTGTCTTTGAAGTCATAAGGTCATGGGAAAATGTGATCTATGTCTGTCACAATATTTATGAGATCAGTGCAACAGGGATGTATCAGGGGCTCCGTAGATAGGTCTCCGACTTTGGAGACAGGAATACCTGGATTCATAATTGACTTTTGACATTTACTTGATGTACAACAATGAGCCTATTACATTACCCTCTGATCCTCAGATGACTCTTTAAGAAACTATAGTTTGCCCTGGTAGAGGGATGCAACTACAAAAGTGGTTTCATATCTACCTCTGACACCTAGTAGATATGGCACCCTAGGCCCATCTTAATTTCTCTGAGCCTCTAACAAACCCAGTAAGACAAATTATAGACAGGTCATGATCTCTGGTCAAAGAATAAAGTGATAGGAGTTGAATGTGATGAGTGCTTAAGGACCCTTTTGGGAGATACATTTGTAATGTTGATGTATTTTTAATGTAACCTGAAGTTTGTTTCATATGGGTAAAGAAAAATCAGCTTTAGAAATAATAAAAGCTAATTTATATTCCACTGGATTTCAAGTCAGAGGTCCTGGGTTTGAATCCAAACTCTGTTCCTTACTACCCACATGTTGTATTTGTTGAGTCATTACAGTCATGTCTGACTCTTCATGACCCTATTTGAGGTTTTCTTGCCAGAGATACTAGAGTGGTTTGCCATTTCCTTCTCCAGGTCATTTATAGAGGAGGAAAATGAGGCAAATAGGGTTAAATGACTTGTCCAGGGTCATACAACTAGTAAGTATCTGAGGCCAGATAACTCTAGGGTGGTCTCTATATCCACTGTGTCACCTAGCTGCCCCCACTGCCTATGTGACTCTGGGCTAATTCAAGTAATTCCTCTGGGCCTCAGTTTTCTCATCTAAAAATGAAAGAAGTGGACTGGTTCATTTCTAAGGTCCTTCCCAGCTTTAAATCTTATGATTCTTACATGGTGTTTTACATCCATTATCTCAATTGGTTGTCACAGTAATGAGGAGAGAGGTAGTATAAATGTGACTATAGGAAAAATGAGGTTCAGAGAGGATGGACCTTGTAAGAGAATGAGAGAGCCTGAACTTAAATTCAGGTGTTCTCAATCCTCAAGTGCAGTATTATTTCTACAGTACTATATATAAAAGAGAGAGGGGTGTTGTGAGGCTCCAGGAAAATAATGGATGCAAAGCACTTCGTATCCTAAAGAGCTATTATAAATGCCATTCTTCGTCATCCTCATCATTTTCATCCTCATCATCATCACCATCATCATCATTATCATCACCATCATCCTCATCATTTTCATCCTCATCATCACCACCACCACCATCATCATCATCATCTTCATCATCATCATCATCCTCATCATCTTCATCCTCATCATCATCACCATCATCATCATTATCATCACCATCATCTTCACCACCATCATCATCATCCTCATCATCTTCATCCTCATCATCTTCATCCTCATCATCATCACCATCATCATCATTATCATCACCATCATCTTCACCACCATCATCATCATCCTCATCATCTTCATCCTCATCATCATCACCATCATCATCATCATCATCACCATCATCCTCATCATCCTCATCATCACCATCATCACCATCATCATCATTATCATCACCATCATCTTCACCACCATCATCATCATCCTCATCATCCTCATCATCTTCATCCTCATCATCATCACCATCATCATCCTCATCATCCTCATCATCTTCATCATCATCATCATCATCACCATCATCATCATTATCATCACCATCATCTTCACCATCATCATCTTCATCCTCATCATCATCACCATCATCATCATCTCATCATCATCGTCACCATCATCATCATCACCATTATCATCACCATCATCATCATCATCATCCTCATCATCATCACCATCATCATCATCATCATCTTCATCATCATCATCATCATCATCATCATCATCTTCATCATCATCATCATCCTCATCATCCTCATCATCTTCATCATCATCATCCTCATCACCATCATCATCATCACCATCATCATCATCGTCACCATCATCATCATCACCATCATCATCACCATCATCATCATCATCATTTTCATCATCAGTCTCTATTCATCAGGCCTCCAGTCTGGTAATGACATCGTACCCCAACCTTCTACCACACTCTCGATGAGCTGAAGTAGTGCTTATAGAGCAAATCAGGGGTGTTCTGGTAAATGTTGAACACTTTCTTAAGACCAGATATCAAAGCAAACAATTAAGCAAGCACTGGTTTGTACCAATTGCCCGTTTCTGAGGTATAAATGCTCACACTGAAAATTTAACAATCAGTTTTCATAAGCCAGATAGAGTTGGCTCTAGCACAGCCCTGGGAAATGTCATTGGGATTTTCTTGAAGTGTTAAGTATAGCTCAGAAAAAGCTAATCTCAAGCTGCACATTACTGACTTTTTTACCTGTTTTTCACTTTCTACCTTTAAAGTGGATAATAGATTATCTTCTGCTCTGGATGGTATACCTTGCTTTTTAGCCATAAAAAAGTCCTTAAATTATCTTCAGAGCTTAAATAGAGCTAATTAAGATCCAGTTGGATTTTGGGAGCAGAAAGAAAATAGAACATTCCTTGCTTTGGGGAAAGGCTTTCCAGAAGTCATTTGGAAGTTCATAAATTTAGAGTGAAAGAAGCCCTCCTCATTTTACAGGTGAGGAAACAATGCCAGAGAATCTCAGTGACTTTCCCAAGGTTAAATAAGTAATAATCCCCTGAGACAAGATTTGAGCCCAGCTCTTCTGCCTTTGGCGATGATGTTCTTTCTGTATACCGTGCTGCCTTGGTCTAAACAGGGAATAGGGGTTAACTAAAGTCGTTATTCTTATTTACATGTGAGGAGTGTAGGTTGAGAAAAGTCTGGAACACTGATCCCTAATGAGGAGATCCTAAGCCTTAATTCTAAAACCCAAATCTATTACTAAGATTCTGTGTCACCTCTGCCACCCCCCCAACCCCCTTGCCCTAGGAAGTCACTTACCTACTTTGGAAGTCTTCATCTATAATATAAGAGGTTAACCTATACGTTTTTTAAGATCTCTTCCAGCTCCAATGTTCAATAAGCTTAGCTCTTTCAGTCATTTGCTTCTGACATGACTGACCATCCTTTCCAGAGAAGCCAAATTTCCATCAGGGAGGGTGGCAAAGATGGCAGGATCATCTCTCCTCTTCTGCTCCTCAGGTATTTTACTTCCAGTGTCCACACCTGCTTGTTGACTTCATTTTTAGCTCTTTTTCTGTCCCTTGTTTTCCTCTACCTTCACAGAATATCAGGATCTCAGAGTTCAAAGAAACTTCAAATGCCATCTTGTTCTATCTGTTTATTTTATAGAGAATAAAGCTAACATTTCTATAGTTTCCCTGTACTATACCTTAGTTAATCCTAACCATAAATCTGTGAGGTAGGTAGCACAGGTATTAGCTCCATTTTCAAATATGGAAACTGAAAGCTTGTGACATACTAATACAACAGAGTTAGTGCCAGATCTGGGATTTATAAAGGACAATATAATGCATTGGAAAGAGCCCTGGAAATGCATGTTTTTATTCCTTAAATTTTAAAAAAGAAAAGGAAAAGAAGAAAATTATAGAATTGACAGAAAACATTAAATACTATAATTTCTATATAAGAAGGAATAAAAACAATACTATATGAAATCTCAATTATCTGCAATTAAAAATATATAATACATTTAACATGTAATTAAAAAACACTCCCCCAAAACACTGCAGTTAGAATAAGAGGACCTGGGTTGCAGTGTCACCTTCGCTCCTTGAGTAATGTGACCAAAGAAAAGACATTTGCCATCACTGATCTCCAGTTTTCTCATGTAACACAAGGACAGCAGTAGTTGCACTAACCAACTCATGGGGGGGGGGAGGTGGGGAGGGTGTTGTGAGGAAAGAGCTTTGTAATTTGTAAAGTACTATGTGAATGTGAGCTACCATTAGAACCCAAGTCTCTGGACTTTTTTATTTCAGTATTCTGCCTTGCCATGCTTGGGTTCAAATAGCACACAGCCTTTTCTCTGGTAATTTCAAAGACAAAGTGTATTATTTACTTATAATTTGTTTTCTTTAAACTTTTCCATTCTTACCTTACCCATTTGTATGAAGGACCATATTTTTTTTTATTATCAAATGCTTTATTTTATTTTCAAATATCACTTATTAAATCATTAACCCAGCAAAACCTTTGGGAAGATGGGATTTCTATTTTGTACATTTTACATGTGAGGAAACCGAGGCTAAGAGATGTAAAGTGACTGCCCCAAGTCACACAGTTTAGTAAAAGGGGTTCAGACCAGATCTTCTTGATTCTAAATCCAACATTCCCTCCCTGCCCCAACCCCCCGCCACACCATTCTAAAAGTGGCTGTTCGAGAAATGTGTTCTACTTGTCACTTGATTTATATAAACAAAAGGGAGGTGGAAATACCTTCTGTGCTACCCTTCTCCTCCACAATATAATAGGCGCAAAACACTGAAAGACTGAGAAGAGTAACTATTTCCACTATGAATAATCATAGGAACTGAGTTTTGTTTTTTAAAAAAGTTTCCAAATCGTAACAAATAGATATCTGTATAATATCTTGGAATCTTCTGTGTATGTGAAATAGTAAGTCTACCTACATGTGTCTGACTTTGAGTAATTAAATAAAATAAAAAACCATTTCTGTTTGATATTTAAAAGCTTTACAATCACCCCAACCTACTTTTCTAGCCTTATTCTATATTATTTTTCTTTGTGTACTCTCTGGAGCAGTCAAATGGGGCTTCTTGAAATTCTTTCTCAGGACATTCCATCTTCTCTCTCCAGGAGAAATGCCAGGAGCAGAATAGAAGTCTTTATACAATGTTCGTTGGTCTAACCAAGGCCTTTGATACTGTCGGTTGGGAGAGCTTGTGGAAAATTATGGCAAAATTTGGTTGCCAGGAGAAGTTCATCAATATTATATGCTTGTATCAGTTCTTGATGATGGGTGATGCTCTTATGCTTTCCCAGTCACCAATGAAGTGAAACAAGGCTGTGCACTTGCTCACATGCTTTTTAGCATAATATTTTCAGCAATGTTGTCAGATGCCTTCAACAAGGATGAAAATGGCATCAAGGTCAGCTATCTCACTGATGGTAAATTATTTAACCTGAAAAGGCTTCAAGCCAAAACTAAAGTTGGATTTAAGAGGTAGTGTGTGATCTTTTATTGGCAGATAATTGTGCACTCAGTGCATTCTCTGAAGCTGAGATGCAACAAAGTATGGATTGATTCTCTGCCATTTGTGCTAATTTTGGCTTAATAATTAACAGCAAGAAAACAGAGGTTCTCCACTAGCCAGCCCTACACCATCCCTATGTGGGACCAGCAGTTACAGTAAACGGAGAGATTTTGAATGCTGTGGATAAGCTCACTTACCTTGGCAGTATACTTTCTGGGGAGGTCTATATAGATGACATGTTGATGTAGACATTTCCAGAACTAGTTTAGTGTGTGGGAGACTGAAGGAAAGTGTGGGAAAGAAGAGACGTTAGTCTGTCTACTAAACTGAAAGTCTACAGATTCATTGTGCTGGCCTCATTGTTGTACGTCTGTGAAACCTGAACAGCATACCAGTGCTACTCTAGAAGTTGAATCACTTCTACCTTAGGATGATCCTGAAGATCACCTGTCAAGATAAGGAATCAGGCACTGAGATCCTTTCTGGAGATGAACTGACAAGCACTCAGACTCTATTACAGAGAGTGAAACTTTGATGGAATGACCATGTTGTTGGAATGCCAAAAGTAGGCTTGCTGAAAAAGGGTGTTTTACAGAGAACTAATGCAAGCTTAGAAAGTCTTCACTGTCCCCTCTTTTGTCTCCTTCCTCATTCCCATTACCCAAGAAAGCTCTCTAATTTTTATCCTGGCAGAGAGGTAGTTTGACCTCTTTAAACTTATATCTTTGGAGTATGATTTCTGTAGTTCCTACTAACATGGGAAGGTTTCAAGTCTGGGCCATCCCCAGAAACCTGGTCACTAGTTAATGAACTATTTTGATCATAGGAAATCAAGAAAGACTGTCTGTTAAGGCATGGAGGGCTTTCATATTTTAACCTGTATCAGTAGAGGGAATACTATGCTGAAGGAATCACACTTCTTTCAAGTATTTCCACATTCCTGCATGCACTATGACCATAACAGTATTTTTCTTCAGATCCCTGTGCTGGGAGTATCAGTTTTCATCAGATTTATGTTTTGCAGATGAAATATTTTTCTACTCTTCTGTTCCACCTTGAAAATTTGTTATCTTCCATTTCTGACTGATTACATGCCAATCAAAGACATTCCCAATTCAATTCAATCCATTCCAATCAAGAAACACTTTGTAGCAATAAGACTGGAAATTAAAATACCTCAAAGGACCAAGCTGAGTCAACTGATACAGTGATTTTTTTTTTATCCATAAGGCAAAGAAAATAGAGCTATGTTGAAAAATTATATTTCAAAGTAAAATTACAATATTGAATTTTAATTATTTTTACTTAAAACTCATCTGCCCATATATAAGGAAGAAAATGTTTATTATCAAGAATATTTCCTTGTAATCTTTTATTTAGAAATCCCATTTTGCATGCTTCTTGTCATGTATTTGATGCAAACATTTTTTTTTCATCTGAAGCATGTCTGTGGTCCTGTTCCAGCTCCTAGTTTTGTCATACATATGGCTCATTTTAGCTGAAGGAGAATCCGTATCTTCAAACATGATTGCTATAACTTCTGATTTGCCATTTGGGCAGTCTCCATTGAACTCCTCACTGACCTTTTGGATGTATTTCTGACTGTTAATGTTTGAATTACAAGCTTTTAAATATATTGTCCAGCTGTTGATGAGGATCATATTTAGAACATTATAGAAAACATGCACAGGTGGATACTTCTCACAGAATAACACCTTGTCATTTGGTCAAAAACATTTGCTCCTGCCTTTTTCTTGTTGCAAAAGTAGAAAGTATAAGTTTTTGTTCAGGTTGTTCTCTGCTAGAATATAAGTAAACATCTGGATAGAGGGTACTTGTCAAAATTGCAGACTTGGATCCCTTACACTGGAATGAAGTCAGGGTCACTGTTGGCTTCTCTTTTGGCCTGAGTGTTCTCACTACTTTTTAAAGTTCTATATGGTTCTGTTGAACAACCCCAACTATGCTTCATCTTTGCTTGAGACTAGAGACCTGCACAGCCCTCCCTCACTCAAAACAAAGTCAAGTGCAAGTTATGTCATCATTTCTCTGATAGCATGGTCTTCTCTGGCAACGGGGGATGAACACACACCCTTGGCTAATCTCAAAGAAAGATAAAAGGATATAAAACAATTGCCACAGTTTACATTATACCATTGTTGAACAGCAGTTTCATGAGCATCAACACTACATTTGTAAGTTCACTGATAATGTTGCTTCTAATATTTTATTTTCCCAAGTAAGAGAATCCATTGAAAAATTATTTTCATTATCTAAGTCTTGGTGGTACTATTATTTCCTGGTTCTTCTACCTATCTGATCATTTCTCCTCAGTCTCCTTTGTTGAATTTTCATCGAGGGCATATTCTTTAACTAGGGATGTACCACATACCTCTGTCTTGCGTCCTCTTCTCTTCTTTTTCTATATACTGTTTTACTGGCTGATCTCATTAGTTCCCATTAATTCAACTGTCATCTCTATGCTGATGATTCTTAAATGTACTCATCCAACTCTAACCTCTCTGTTGATCTAGTCTTAAATATCCAACTACCCTTTGAACATCTTGAACTGGATGTGTTGTAGATATCTTAAATATGAGTTGAAGGAGGAATAAGGGAATTAAAGAAACTCAAGGTTATTTTAATTTGCATTTCTTTAATCAATATTGATTTAGAGCATTTTAAAATATGACTACAACTTGCTTCTGTTTTTTTATTTAAAAACTGCCAGTTCAAATCTTTTGACCATTTATCAGTTGACTCATACTCATATATTTCATAAAAATTTAAAATATAGTTGAGATATGAAACCTTTATCTGAGAAACTGTCTATAACCCCCACTTCTAAGTTTTCTGCTTTTCTCCTGTTCTTGGATACATTTGTTTTATTTGTACAAAATTTTCTAATTTAATATAATTGAAATTATCCATTTTACATCTCATTTTTCTTTGTCTCTTGTTTACTCATAAATTGTCCACCTAAAAATAAATCTGATAAGCAATATGTTTGTTCCATTTTCTTCAAATCTTCTTCTAATATCTCTCATGTATCCATTTTGACCTTATCTTGGTAAATGGTCTGTGCCTAATTTCTACTGTACTTCTTTCCAGTTTACCCAACAATTTTTACCAAATGATGAATTCTTGTCCCCAAATCTTAGGTCTTTATACTTGTCAGCTATGTGGTTATTATATTTATTTGCTGCTGTAAATGATATGTCTATTCTGTTCCATTGATCTATCTTTCTATTTCTTAGTCAGTACCAGATAGTTTTGATAATTACTACCTCATAATATAGTTTCAGATCTGGTACTGCTAAACCTCCTTGCTTTTACATTATTGATTAGAGAAATGCAAATTAAAAAAACCTTGAGATATTATTTTGTACCTACCATATTGGCTAAAATGATTGAAGGGGAGAGAGATAAATGTTGGAGATGTGGAAAAATTGGAACACATTCATTGTTGGTGGAATTGTGAACTGATTCAACCATTTTGGAGAGAAATCTAGAATTATACCCAAGGAGTTCTTAAATAACCTACATTCTTTGACCTGGCAATACCACTTCTAGGTCTATTTCCAAAGGTGATTAGAGAAAAAGAAAAAGAACCATTATGTTCAAAAATATTTATTGCAGCTATGTTTGTGGTGGCAAAGAACAGGAATTTATGAGGATACCCATCATTTAGGGAATGCCCGAAGAAGTTGTGATATATAATAGTGATAGAATACTACTGTGTTAATAGAAATCATAAGCTCAATAATTTAGAAAAACATGAATAGATTTGTATGAAATAATGAAGAGCAAAATGAACAAAACCAAGAGAGCATTGTATGCAGTAATAGCAATATTGCTTTAGAACAACTTTGAGCAAATAAGTCATTTTGACTATTATAAATATCCAAACTAATTACAAAGGACCTGTGAAGGAAGATGCTATCTGTATCCAGAGAAAGAACTGATAAACAGAAGTATGTAGAGAAATATGTACAGAATTATTTTATACACACACACACACACACACACACACACACACATGTCTCTGATGGTAGCCATCTCTAGGTTGGGAGGGAAGGAAGTAAAAAGAAAAAAATTACACATCTTTATTATATATTTTAAAGGAATAGAGTGTTATATATACTAGATTTGCAGTTTCATGTGCAATGATCTTTATAAAAAATTATACCATATTATGAAAATGCTTGTTTTATTCCACAAATTAAAAAATAAAGTAAGTAAAAATAAAAAACAAAAAACTTCAAGAGATGTATAATCCATTTTACCCCATCCTGCCTGACAAAATCTCCTCCTAACCTGGTCCTTAAAGACATAAATCTTCAAAGGCACAGGCCTCACAGGGTCATAAGGACCTAGGGGAAAGGACAGTTACTGGATAGTACAGTTTAGTTACGGCTTGTTTTGAAACTCATCTGAAAAATGCAGTCTTATGAATGACTCAGTAAATGGGAGCCATAAAAATACACAAGTAGAATATACAAATTCTCTGGAACCTGAAGAGATCAATAATCTTATGCCCTTTCTTTTTAGACTCTTCTTCATTAGTTATCAGGATTGGATAGTAAAACCTCATAGTTCTAGCAGTTGAAAGAACGGAAAGGTGATGGGGAAAAAAGGGAGACTTTAGTGATTAGATTTCCAGTATGCTACCCTGTGGCTATAATTCTTTCGTGTGTACATGGAGAACCTGTAGGAGGAGACAAGTAGGTGGAGGATACTCTAGAAGGCTGGAGGAAAAGTTAGGAAGACTAGAGTTTGAATTTTGCTTTAGGCACCTACTAACTGTATGATCCTGGGGAATTCAGTTTACCTCTTTGGTCTCAGTTTCCTCATCTGTAAAATGGAGATAATAACGTCTACTTCACAATGTTATGAAGATCAAATGAGATGACATCTGCAAATTGCTTTGCAAATCTTAAAGCACTATATAAATGCTGATACTTGTCTTTTCCTCCTCCTCCTCCTCCTCTTTCTTCTTTTTCTCCTCCTCCTCCTCCTTTTCTTTCTTCTTTTCCTCTTCCTTCTCCTTTTCTTTCTCCTCCTTCTCTTCTTCCTTCTTATCTTTCTTCTCCTCCTCTTCTTTTCTTCCTCCTCCTTCCACTTCTCCTCCTTCTCTCTCTTCTTCTTCTTCTCCTCCTTCTTCTCCTTCTTTTCCCTCTTCTTATTCTTCCTCTTCTCCTCCTCCTTCTCTTTCTTCTTCTCCTCCTCTTCTTCCACCTCCTTCTTCCTCTTCTTCTCTTCTTTCTTCTTCTACTCCTCCTCTTCCTCCTCCTCCTTGTCCTTCTCCCTCCTCTTCTTCTCTTTCTTCTTCTCCTCCTCCTCCTTCTCTTCTTCCTCCTTCTTCTCTTCCTCCTCCTCCTTCTTCTTCTTTTCCTCCTCCTCCTTCTCTTTCTTCTTCTTCCCCTTCCTCCTTCTAATGATTGCTTAAGGAGTTTAGTAGTGTGAGTAAAGTCATGTAAAGGTAAGCATCTTAGTGTAAAGAAAATGAAAATACATTTTTATTTGCACATTTAGCAATTAAAGACAAGTCTAAATGTGCTCTTTGGTATTAAGGATTGTGTCTCAAAACAGAGTTAACTTATGTACTCAATGATAATGATACTGACAGTTAACTTTTATATAGAGTTTTCAGGCTTGCAAAGTACTTTAGTCATATGTTGTCTCATTTCATTTTAATAACAGCTCTGTGACTTTAGTAACAAGATAGGTGAAAATGGCAATGCTGAGCTGATGGGGACAGGACTAATGAGCTGCAGGTGGGAAATACTGTCTCTGACCAGGTCTCCCTAGAGAAGTTGCTGAATCCCACTGAGATTGAGTCTAAGGGAAGAGAATGGAGCTCAAGAGTGAAGTTGAGAATCGGCAAGGCAGAGAACCTCTGGCTTTTCCTTTGACTTCCACATCTCTCCTTGACTTCTTTCTGCATGGGTGTGTGTATATCAGAAGATGAGTGGGCTTTAACCTCCAAGAAACTTGGGACACTGTAGGAGAATAAGTAATTAGAATAACTTAGTGAGGATGTGGTCTAATGGGGACAATTATATGAACTCAAGGCCTTTCACTACCTTGGTTGCCTTTATCTGGATATTTTCCAGCTTATGTATATCCTTCTTAATTGGTAGTCCCCAGAACTGTCATATGAGGCTTACCTAGTCCTGTGAATCTTAGCCCTCAAAGCCGCCTTCCAATGTCCTGTTATCAAAGGAATCTGCTCAAAAGACAATAAAAGGTTATCTGTATTTACCCCTGTTATTCTAAAGTGGAAAAATCTTAATGTGATGTCTGTGAACTTGCTTTTTCATATAACAATTATGTCCTTATTTCAGTACACTTGGTTACTTGTCAATATTTTTGGCATTTATGTCTTTTATGCATTTAAAAAATTATGTTGAGAAGGGGTTCTTGGGCATTGCCAGACTGCTAAAGAAATCTATGACAGATAAGAACTCTTACTCTAGAGGATTTATATTTTGTATATATTGTCATAATTTTCTTCAAATAGATGTGAAGTTGAGAAAATACTTATTTTTTCTTGTTCTTTTTCCTAAAACGAGGAAACTGTGTTTTGCTGAAGTTAAACCATCTTAATCATAGACAGTCTGGCTTTCAATTCATTCCAAATCTTTGAATGTGATCTGAATTTGGCAAAAAGAAATCTAGCCTCCACTGTTTATGGCCCAATAAAATGAGTTGGAGGAGGAGTAAGGAAATTGAAGAAACTAAAGAAATGTAAATTCCTTTTGACCCCTTCCTTTTAGTATGATATCCAGCTCTCTATCTTTCCCTTCCTTGATTCCACAACATGAGCTTTGTGTTTTCTGATCCCCATCTATTCATTGTATCATAGAAACTTGTTCAGTTTGGCCAAAGTGACTTGGCAACTTGTAAATCAGGGCTCTGGAGTTCATACTGAACTAGGGATGGTGTTCACATAGAGCTGAGAAGCTTTCATAGTTAATGTCTAGGGTTTTCTGTGGTATTTGCTGGTCTCTCAAGGTGGAGTTCAGAGAAACTGAAGCCAAGACCCAGGAACTAAAATTTAACAAGCCAGTCAGATTTCTACTTCAAAGAACAAAGTTACTCAACACAATGGCACATAATATTGTGTTTACCTCACAAGATATTTTTACAGAATTCAGAAAAAAAAAGGTAGCATGGGCCTTAGCATACATACAGTATATCTAAGTTCATGGAATAAATCAATTCATAAACCCACTAGGGAGTTAAAATTAAGTTTTATTCCGAACCTAATACAGTGTTATAACTCAGGTCATATATAACAACCTCAAAGTAGTTCCAAATAGTATTATTTGTAAATTTTTAGATGCAGCTCATGGCTTGTTGTTATACCATAGAAATGAGCATGTTTTCTTGGGGTAGGACCCATTTTGCCTAACTGTATCAGTAAGCACCCTGACATACACAGAAGGACTTGCTATCACAGGTTCTTTGATCTGCTTTTCTGAAAGGAAAGCAACTTTTGAAGGGTTAACAACCACTTTAATCAAACACATATATCATTCACTTAGTTCGGAGAAAAAAGTCAGCACCTTGAACTTCAGAGAAAATACAGAGAAATCAAGATCAACAGACATGGCTTCCAACTTTCTGACATAAGCAATCCATACATGATAGATCAACTGTTTGACCATTACATACATGCATAGTTATCAGAGACACCAACATCTGGGTGTTCAAAGCTGGGGGGCTTTTAGTGGCTGCCCAGAGTCTCATCTGGCCAAACAAATGCTTCCAATGAGTAAGCCCCAAAGTAAAACCTCGTCTCAGAGTACTTATACATTTTTCAGAGCCAGAGGGCATCACAGCCCTTGAGAACCAGTGCCTCATTAACAAAAGATGTGGGCCTTCCTGCAAATCTTCCCCAGGTGGGGAAGATCTTCCCATTAAGAAGCAAAATTATATTAACAATAAGCAAAAATACACTATCAATACACTAACATACTCACAATTTATTTATCCAGCATTCAAATACCTGGAGACCTCATCTATCTGAATCACACTTAAAATCCCGGAAGTATGGAGAAAAGACTTCTGAGCAGTCAAAATAAGTGTTGCAAAACCCAAGCACTAGAATGCATGCTTACCTTTTTACTCTTAATTTAGACATAAATTTAACAATTAAAAAATATATATATATTAATCCCCAGGCCCAAAACTCAAATTCAGTAAATAGTTATCATGTATCTACTGAATGTAGGATACCATGCTAGGTGTAGGAGGAGATGCACTATAACAGTGTCCCTCCTTTCATGGAACTGACAGGTAAGTAGAGGGCATAAAATACTTATTTGGGAGAGAAATCAATACATAAATACATTTAAGAGCTACAAATAAATTTGTATATGAAATCTGAAAAGGGAGTAGTCATTCCATTAGAGAATGAAGGAAGGTATCATGGAGGAGGTAATATTTGATTTGAGTTTTAAAGGCTGTATAGTTTAATAGGTAAAAGGAGAGAATAGCAGTCTTCTGGGCACAGCATAATATATTACCAAAGGTGGAGGCAGAAAGGCATGGGGCATACAAAGGGAACAAGATCATGGGAGGATTTCAATGACAGGCTAAGGAGAATGAACTTTATTCAGTACTAAAGAGGGAGCCACATGCGGGTTATGAGCAGAATAGCCACAGATCTGTGTCTAATGAATGTTAATTTTGTAGCAGTGTGAAAAAAATGGATATGAGAAGGGAGAGAGCAGAGCAGGTCATCAGGTTGGAGATCATTGAAATAATCTAGATGGGGCAATTAGAGGTTTTAGTAGTGTAGTGATGGAAAGGAATAGATATAAGAATAATGGAGAAAAAAAGGTGGGACTTGACAAATGATTGACTATGCCAGGTGTGACAGAGAATAGGGTCAGGGGAAACATCAAGGTTTTGAAAATGGTGATTGAGTAATTAGTTATGCCAGTGATAAAAAATAATGAAGCTATGGAGGAATAATAACATGGCCAAAAGAGAGTTTTGGCCATCTTGATGATCAACTCTCTTTTGGAAAGAGATGGCCAACTCTCTTTTGGCCATGTTGAATTCATTTGCAGGTTGGGTCTGGAACTCAGGTGAGAGTTCAGGGCTAATTGTGGCTTATATGGTGGATTGGAGTGGAGCAAGACTAAAGGCAGGGGAAAAATAGGAGGCTACTGTAATAATTCAGGCTAAGGTAAGGAGGACTGATTCAGATGAACAGGAATGAAATAGAGGGAACAGGAGGGAGGGACATTACTTAGTTTGGCAGACATGGAGACTGGTAAAATGTGAGGGAACAAGGAAGAACAAAGGGTTAAGGATATATCCAACTGCTTTGAGCTTTGGTGACTGACTGATGAAGCCATGAACAGAAATATGGAAAACAGAAGATGATTTTAGGGGAAGAACATAATACCTTCAAATTAGAAGGGAGCTGGCTTACAAGTCATATGATTCAGCCTGCAACCTACTGTAGGAAGTTACTCTTCTATGATCTTGAGAGATGGCTTTCTGGTTTCTGTGTGAGGATTCTGAAAAATCCCTCCCATCACAGGGAGATCACCACCTCACAAGCAAGCCTATTTCATCTGTTGAGTAACTCTAATTGTTTGGAAGTTCTTTCCTTTGTTCAGTTTAAATCTACCTTTCTCTAATTGCCACCCATTATTCTTTGTTCTGCCCTCTGGAATTTTCTGAAATAGGCCCAGTTTCATTCTTTTTTTCTTCTGTGATAATCCTTTTGATACTTGAGAGCACACCTGCCACCCTCCCTTCTCTTCCTCAGGCTAAATTTCTCCTCTGTTTTTCAAGAGTTGATATAACATTTTCAGAAACTATCAGCATTGTTGCAGAGCAAGCCAGCACACACCAACATAGGGTAAGAGTGGTATCACAGAAAGAACTCTGTGTCTGGAGCTAGAGGAGGTAGGATAGCAACCACACCCTTCTATTTATTTTCATTGTGACCTGGGGCAAATCCTTTAACCTGTCTAGGTCTCTAGGATTTTTCCTCTGTAAAAGAAGAGGGTTCAGATGAATGACTTTTAGAGTTTTTTTTCCAGTTTTAAATCCTATGATTCTAATGTAAAGTAGCAAGCATTCATGAGGAATCCTGACAGCCAATGAAACACCCACAGGCAGGGCATTATGACAGGAGAGGGGGGAATCCCTTGAAGGATCTATGAAGGGAGATTTCCCCAAGCAGAAAACGGGCCCAAGCAATTAATGTGCACCTAATCGTGGGGAGCAGGACTTAGCTTATGCTGACTGGCAAGAAGAAGTTCCAGGACCCAATGCTATTGTGTAAATTTATGTTGCTCTCTGGGGATTCAATCAGCTTGGTCAAACACTCAAGATTGTGGATCCTGCTTTTGTGATCCCTGGGGAGTATAAGTGCTGGGAGTTACTAATGTAACTCATGTTTGCTTGGGGCTGTGGGAGCAGCAGAACTGAGACCTGGGCAATGTTATTATGTGTGAATGTGTGTGTGTGTGTGTGTGTGTGTGTGTGTGTGTGTGTGTGTGTGTGTGTGCATGCATACTAATGATAAAAAGAGATTCTCTTTTTCTTCTGGGAGCTTGTTGTATATTTGAAGTATTTATATTAAAATGTTCTCCCCCAACCCTGGAACTTCCTCCTCATCTTCACCTGTTGGCTTTCCTGGCTTCCTTTAAGTCTCAGCTAAAGTCTAAACTTTTGCAAGAAATCTTTCCCATTACTTCCTAACCTTAGTGCCTTCCCTCAGAGCCTATCTTTAATTTATTCTTATATATCTTGTTGGTACATAGTTGTTTACATGTCTCCTCCAATAGACTGTAAGCCCCTTGAGGAGTTGAATTCTCAGTGTTTAGCACAGAACCTGGCATATAATTAGTGCTTAATAAATGCTTGTTGACTTAATTCCTACCTCTATATCCATAGTAACTTCCATGAAAGGTCTGAGGTGTCTGACAGACCATTTGCTGTTCTGGTTACCCTTTACCAGAAGCATTCCAGGTAATTTGATTTCCTTTTGAAATGTGATATCCAGAACTGATCACTGTACTGAGTTGTATCTAAACAGTGGAACTGTTTATTTCCTTTGATACTTCTATTAATGTGAGCTAATATTGCACCAGTTTTTGCACCCCAGTTGCTCTGTTTGGGGTAGAGAAGACTTGGATAGACAGAGAAACTTGATTGGATATTGAGATAGTGGTGACACCTCCTGTTTAGCTTGCATTACTTACTATCCCGGATAGCAGGCAGCTGATATAGTCTAAGGCTATCAGGAAGGGCAGCTGAGCTCCATAGAGGTCAGATAATGCTTTGTCAAGATAGAAGGAAAGGAATTCATTATCGAGGACCTCTAGGTTTAGGTTAAAAAAATGAGTCTCAACCTATTCTGATGTATGGAGTTGGAAAGGAAAGTTCCCTCATCAACTTGATGAGATTAGAGGGTCATAAGCCTTTGTTTGGAACCTTGAAGGTATATTCCCTCTGACTGTATGAAATTTTCCCTCTGGCACTTTCTGGAGAATATTTCACAGATGCTTCCTGGACTTGTTGGAGACAGTAGCTCTCATCTCTCCCTAAAGGATCTGAATGCCTCCCCTCCTTGAGAACTCTTTTGTCTAAGAAAGTGCTTTTTACTTCCAGAAATAGCCCAGATCTTGTTTCCAATGACTGAGAGTCCTGATGTGCCCCATCACTATGAGTAGATCATGGCTGAGGACTGCTTTCCATAGTCCCTGACTTGTCCCTGAGTCATCCAGGAGCTGAGGTGTCTCTCCCTACAGGTAGAATGGTTAGTGAATTTCTCCTCAGATTGAATGAATTCTAAAAAGATCCTTGAAGTGTCCTCTCCCCTTGAGTGAAAAGTGGTTGGTTGACAATAGGTTTTTCCCTTGGGCTTTCTGTGAACTTCAGGGTCCCTCTTCTTAAGACATACTTCATCTAGAAGAGTAACCTCTCCAAAAAAGCCTGTCTTGCCTTCTTCTTAACCTAGTTTGACCTATCAAGAGTGAGATTATTCAGTATTTTAGCAATAGAATCTTAGTAATCATAAAACTTAGAAAAATCACTCTATTGTAAAGGTGCTGCGGCTGTGGCCTATTCAGAATAATTTTTGTCTTTTTTGGGTTTGTTTTTACATTTTGCTGAGATATTAAAGTGACCCATGCACTTGTCAGAGGGTCTTCCAAAATGACATATCAACTGAAAACTTCAATCCAGCTTCTTCTAGATGATTCAACTCAAGGTTTTGTTCATGTTCTTCTATTGTCTTTCAAAAATTAATGAGGAAATCAATATGCATTAGCGTTTTCAGGTATCAATCATTGGACAGTGGCAGATGCTCCTGAGATCCCTTAGGACCTACACTCAAACTGGTAAAAGTCTAGTTGGGCAGATGAAATCAGTCTTCTTGTTTTCTTCTGCTACAGGACTCTGATGGTATTAATTGTGTAGTTCTAGCACTGAGAAGCAGTGACAACCTGACAGTCTAGAATATCTTCAATCATTGAAACAGTGTGCTGGTTCACTTTAGTTCTTTGTTTTAAAGTCCAATAGTCTACACATGTTATCATCGTTTTAAGGTTAGTGGCTATAAGCCGTGTCATCACTGTAGAGTTAATATTACAGGCTGTTGGATTCTATGATGTGCCACTTGTCAGCATTTTTTTTTGAGATGACTTTTAAGGTCTTAGATTATGGGTAAAAGAATCTTTCTAGATCATTCCTGGAAGATATTGGTTTGCTCTGGATTGCTCCTCAAGATTGTCCTATATCCCAGTCATGCAATGAGAACCTTGTATCTTCTTGTTGAGTATCTTTATTAATGAATCCTTTGATTCTTCTAATGCTTCATTGTTGTTGTACTGTTCAGTTGTTTTAGTTATGTATAAGTCTTTGTGACCCCATTTTGGAGTTTTCTTGGCAAAGATCCTGGCCATTTCCTTCTCTAGTTCATTTTTATAGATGAGGAAACTGAGGCAAACTGGGTTAAGTGACTTACCTAGGGTCACACAGCTAATTAGTGTCTGGGGCCAGATTTAAATTTAGGATGATGAGTCTTCCTGACCTCAGGCCAAGTGTTCTGTTTGTGTGACTTTAATGACTCTAGTACCAGAAAGACTAGGCACCTAGCTAGCGGGTCACTAAAGTCACATGGAAAACCCATATCTGCCTACCCACTCAGAGGATGGAGCTCAGAACAATGATAGAAATGAGTGAGTAAGGAAATGGTTCTGCTCAGATTTAAACTTAGATTTCTGATGTGGCAGTCATAAATTATACATGCTAATCATCATTCTAGTTATACCATGGACTGCTTGACTTTCTGAAGTTCTGTAGTTTCCCAAGTACAGTGCCTGGTATATAACACATGCTTAACAAATGTATGTTGATTGATTGAAGCATCAGTAAGTGACAAGGCAAGGAGGTAGAGAGGCAAGGGCAGTGACTGTCTCTCCTTCTTCATTCCATTGCAGAATGCATCTTTGTCCTCTTGGGAAAGAATATCTCTTTCTTCTCTGAACTAGTAACGGAAGCACTCTCTCCAGGTATTATGAGTCTGACTAAATGACTTCATAAAGCATTCATGAGATTGTCAAATAAATTTGTATGAGGGGAAAGGGCTCATTGGCAGGTCAAGGAAAGAACTGGACAATCCTAGGTGCTTCTCTAGGGACACAGTTGTAGGTGGGATTCCTTTTCCTGTTTTTTTTTCCAGGATCAGAGCTGCCATAAAGCATGTACCCTTATCCACCCTGAAGGAATCTGGACATAATACTAGGGTGTCATGTTTTTCATTTCAAAATGCACCTTAAATTAAGTTCTATTGAGAATGGGAATACACAGCTTTACTTCTCATGGGATTTAAATAAGCATAGGCAATCTTAGAGAAATTGTGAGTTTGGTTCCAAAACACCACAATAAAACACATCATAATAAAGCAAGCCGCTTATATTTTTTGGTTTCCCATTGCATATAAAAAAGTATGTTTACCCAATATTGTAGTCTATTAAGTTCACAATAATATTGAGTCTAAAAAAAATTCAATGTACATATCTTAATTAGGACAGTTAGGTAGTACAATGGATAGAGCAATGAGCTGGGAATCAGGAAGAAATCTTTCTGAGTTAAAATCTGGCCTCAGACATTTGCTAGGTGTGTGATCCAGGGCAAGTCATTTAACCCTGCTTACCTTAGTTCCTTATCTGTAAAATGAGTTCGTGAAGGAAATGGCAAATCATTCCAGTATCCTTGCCAAGAAAACCCCCAAATAGGGGTCATGAAAATGACTGAACAAAAACAGCATGCCTTAATTAAAAAATATTTTGTTGCTGAAAATTACTAACCATCACCTGAGCCTTCAAGTGAGTTGTAATCTTTTTGCTGGTGGAGGGTCTTGCCACCAGCAGTCAGACTGTTGACTGATCAAGGTGGTGCTTGCTAAAAGTTGGAGGAGCTGTGGTAATTTCTTAAAATAAGACAACAATGAAATTTGCTGTCTCAATTGGCTCTTCATTTAACAAAATATATCTTTTTAGTAGTATTTTACCTATAGTAGAATTTCTTTCAAAATTGGAGTCTATAATCCTGCTGTTATTTTATCAATTAAGTTTATGTCATATTCTTTAATATTGTTGTGTCCCAGGAAATAAGGAGGCCTGAGGAGATGGAGATAGAGGAACAATTAGATTGTGGAGCAGTCAGAACACATACAGCATTTATTAAGCTTGCTGCCTCATATGGGTACAGTACATGGTGTCCTAAAACAATTACATCAGTAACATCAATGATCACTTATCATAGAACACTATAACAGATATCACAATAATGGAAAAAATTTGAAATACTGTGATTAATTACTAGAATATGGCATAGAGATGTTATGTGAGTACATGCCATTGGAAAAATGAAGGCAATAGATTTGCTTGATTCAGGGTTGTTACAAACCTTCAATTTGTTAAGAAAAAGCAGAATCTCTGAAGTGCAATAAAGTGAAGCACAATACAGTGAGGTATGCCTATATGTCTTTATGACCATCCACATGTAATAATTCAAACTATGTAGAGAGCTCTTACCTTCTCCTGACATCTTTCTTGGAAAAAGGAGGCAGCCCAAACTCCTAGGCTCCTATTCAAGAAATTACTACATGACAAGTGTCTTTTGTGGAAATTACATCCATAAGGTATTATTTCATCATCTATTGCAGCTCTGCCAAGAGGTAAAGGGATAAAGGAGATAGTGTCAATTTGATTCTTTTGTGTGTAGGGGAAGGTTAACTTTGTTTACAATTGGTAATCTTTGTTAATCAATTAAGTTTACTTATGTTTCTGTGCTAGCCATTGAGGGATTCTAATGAAATCAGAAGCTGGTGTATGTGTAGGTCTTTTCTGCTTGCTACTATGCCATCTCCATGTGCAGGATGCTAGGATGCTGCTTCTGAGAGAATTGTGTTGGTATATGAGGGAAATTCCTTGGACTGGATCCTGTATGAATGTGTGTTCATCCTTTGTTGCTGAAGAAGACAATGCCATCAGAGAACTATTGACATGACTTGCACTTGACTTTGTTTTGAGTGAGGGAGGGCTGTGCAGGTCACCAACCTCACTTCCCCTCCAGAGCCATCTGAATCCAGTGACCACATATTCATCAGGATGACTGGAGATGACCCAGGATGAGGCAATTGGGGTTAAGTGACTTGCCCAAGGTCACACAGCTAGTGAATGTCAAGTGTTGGAGGTGACATTTGAATTCAGGTCCTCTTGACTTTTGCATTTATGCTCTATCCACTGCACCACCAATGACCCAAGTAAACTCTGGGACATCAAGTTAACTTCACTCATGTTGTTCAGTGAAGTCATGTGTTAAGAAAAAAGGTCTTTAGAATTTTTCCCCTTTCTGAGACTCCATGGTTTCTGCTAAATGGGATTTCCTTGACTTTTACATTTGTCCTTTGATCATAGAGTGGAGTGGAATGTCCAAATTTGGGAGTTTCAAAGGCCAGGGGAGCTTACTACAGTAAACTTAGACTCTGACTCCAGGATAAAATTTATACCCGGTGCAGCATTGATGCCCCAAAGAGCAAGAATCAACCTTTGAAAGTAACCTTTGGTACCCTAACTCAGTGGAAAGACTCATTGGGCAGAAATTCTACCTTTTGATATGAGGTTGGTGGAATTAATTAAGAACTAGGCTAAGTTTTGAAATTAATCCCTATATACTGAGATGATATAGGAGGCAGGGAGTTTATGCCATGACACATTGAGGGAAATGTTTTTACAATTTGTCCTTGCTATATTGTAAAGCCAATCATGGCAGCATACCTGAGGACTGCTGCTGTGAATGATTTCAAGGGTCTAGTCACATAGTATAATGAACTCTCTATTTATTCATCAATAAACTAAACATTTTTCAATAAAGTAAAGCATAACATTCATAACAACATCTGTAAGCAAAACATATCTTCTAATACATATGTGTCTCATAGCACTCAGTATATCATATGTCATATAGCTATTGTTGTATCCCCAAAGTCAGGAGGTCCCAGGCTAGGGTCTTCCCTAGCACCATGAATCCTTAAGGAGTAGCAGAAAATACCACACCATCCACCCTTAGGTCACTGTAAGAACAATCTCCTTAATCAATACACAGTGTCCAGGTAAAGTCCTCTCTCATTTTGACTCAAGGCTGACTTCCAAGCTCCTCTGTGGGTGACTATTCCCAGCTCTTGCCTGGGTTCACACGCAGTCAGCTCTCTGCTCCTGCTCTTTGTCTCAGCTCACGAGGACTGTTTCACTCCAAACTCTTCCCGCTTCTTTCTGACAGCAGGCTCCAAGGGCTCCTGTCAGCAGCTTCTGTTTCTAGGAAAACAAAGCTTAACAGGGCTATAGCAACTTTTATACCCATTACCAGGTCCATTATCTCAATTCACTCATAAAGACCAACGGACAGGGCTTCTGTCTGAGAAATCAACACAGACCAACAGACAGGGCTTCTGTCTGAGGAATCAGCACAGATCAACAGACAGGGCTCCCAACATCACAAACATTCTTTCTGTTAGGCCTTCCCACAAGCAGGTTCCCTAGTTGGCTCACACTCACCTCTCTCTCCTCTCTGCTTCTGACTGCTCTACTCTCTCTCCAAGCAGTACTGTGTACACACACACACACACACACACACACACACACACACACACACACACGTATGTGAGTGTGTATAGATACACACATATATAATATATGTATACATACACATACATACACACATACATGTACACATACCCACATATGTATGTATATATGTGAATGTATGTATGTGTGTGTATATATATGTATATACTATTTCCAACCAAAGATCCAACCAAAGATTGATTCAAGCAAAGGCACTTGCTTGGCTAAAACTCAATCCATAACAGTGGCAAAAAAATCCTACTTTGCTTGCTGTCTTATATCTTTGATTTAAATATCCTTTTGTAAAATGGATTCTCTGTTTATCTGGTGTTAAATAATTAAACAGAACTGGGGTGCTAGTCACTTCACTCTTAACACAGGGTGGGAGAAAATAGAGTTGATTTAGGTTTAAATCAATGCCAAAGAAAAGAGATACCCACAAACTCCTCAGGGTACCCTAAAACTATGAGGGGAGATGTAATCTTGAGCAGTAGGCCACTTCTTTATTCACTGTGCTATGCTGCCTATCTACCAAATTCTACTATCTGAAAAATAAAATTTCTTTCAGATAGGTGGCTAAGTCTAGCTGCAGAGTTTGTACTCATGAGAAAATCTCTTACCACTTTGAATGGATCCCTTTAAGAAGAGTCTGAGAATTCCTAGACTTTTTATTTCATGCATTGCAATATGCAAAAGCTCATAAATGTTCAAAATTTAAATTTTAAGTTGATAAGACCCTAGATATGAGGCCCAGGATAAGACAGAAAATGCTGGTTCTCCATAGGATTTTCTTATTTAACTGTGTCTATTTATCATAGCTCTCTTTTTGACAATTGTTCTCCTTGGAAGGATGGACTGAGCTGAATTTAATGGGATGAAATTTTGTGAGGATAAATATCAAGTGGCCCTATCATGTCTCATCTTGACATGAATATGAGTCTGGGTCTTTGAAGAATATACCAGCAGAGGCCAACCTTTGGCTGGTTTTACTATGCTAGAAGGAAAGAAAACATGGGCTCAGAGCCAAACTATGGGCTTGCCAAGAACTTACCTAGGTTAAATTCATAGAGGCTTATGGCAAGTTTAACTACAGAGAGATGAATTTTCAGGCTATGGCAGCTCTGAATTGGAAGCTAGTTTTTCAGACTCTTAATTGCGTATTTCAAAGGAGATGGTTCTTACATAATGGCATCTGCTCTAAGGAGGAAATATGCATCTCTTTGCATGATTTCTCAGAACCTCTAGAAATTCAATCTTACTTCATTGAGAATAGTTGTGATATTATATCGTATTTTTAAGGTTTCAAACGCATCTTTGTCTTACAAAGACATCAGAATGTAAAGTAGTGATTCTTAACCTTTTGTGTCTATAATGGGACCCTTTGGCCCTTGATGAAGCTTATGGTCCCCTTCTCAGAGTCATGTTTATAAATGTATAAAAAACATAAGATTACAAAGGAAACCAATTATATTTAAATACTATTCTTGAAAAATATGTACGTGTGTGTGTATCCGTGTGTGTGTGTGTGTGTATGTGTGTAAAAGATCATGGGCTCCAAGGTTAAGAACCGCTGGCTTAATGGATAAAGCATCTCATCAGAAAACCAGAAGATTGAAGTATCAAATCTTTTTGTGGACATCAAAACTATAAAAAAGAATTCTTGCATTTGGTTAAAATTCTGCAAATATGCAGGGGGAGCATATGGAAGACAGTCATAGTATGCGAGTATAGTAATGCCAGACAAAGACATGGACTATCTTCTACAAAGTCTGGTCAGAAATTCTATGAGAGTGGAGGAGGGGTAGTTAGTGAAGTAACTTCTAGGAGAAGAGTTCTATGACAAAAAAAGTGTAGGGGCGTGTGTTTGTCCTTCATTGCCAAAGAAGACCATGCCATCTAAGAAATAATGACATGATTTACATTTGACTTTGTTTTGAGTGAGAAAGGGCTGTGCAAGTCACCAGCCTCACTTCTCCTCCAGAGTCATCTGAATCCAGTGACCAGATAGATGGTCCAGGATGACTGGAGATGACCCTAGGATGAGGCAATTGGGGTTAAGTGACTTGCCCAAGGTCACACAGCTCATGAGTGTCAAGTGTCTGAGGTGAGATTTGAACTCAGGTCCTCTTGACTCCTGCACTGGTGGTCTATCCACAGCACCACCTAGCCTAGAGGTGAATAGCCTATCAAGAGACTTTGCCAGATGTACTACCTGATGGTGCCTTAGAAAACCCAGTGTTATTGTGCTAGCAATGGTTCCTTGGTTTACACTAGTGTGTTTTTTATGATGAGCCTTTAAAAACTATGATGCAAGCCCTAGTATTCCCATTTTAAAGGTGAGTAAACTTCTCGTAGAGGTTAAGTGTTCCCATAATCATACAACAAGGAAGCATTGGAACCAGAACTGGAAGATGGAGCAATAGACTAATGCTCTTCCACAAGAACAATGTACAATGAGTGAATGTAAACAGCAGTTGTTTTGGCCAGAAACCCTGAGGATCTTCCCCTCCCAGATTGCTTTTTTTTTGATTAGGTAAAGAGGTCATTCTCTGCCTCATTTTCTTATCTTGCCTTAATCATTGCATGTAAATTGCCTCAGTCAAACAGACCTGTTAAAGACCTTAGCTTAAAAAGGCCAAGGTCCCCAAAGCATCCAGAGCCATCTCCTGTTGTTCTGATCTATATCTTGTCACTGAACCCAGAGGACTCCAGAGGAGACAGTGAGGCTGTTGACCTTGCACAGCTTCCCCTCACTTAAACACAATTCACCTGCATGTCATGGCATTACCTCTTGGATGTCAAAGGACAAATGACTAGTGCAGATGTAATCAAAATTAGACTTCCTTCATAATTATTATGACAAAGTCATCAGTTCTATATCTTGCTACAAATAAGATCTTAGCACAAAATGACCATAGGGCAAGCCTCCTTAAGAAATTCAAAGACTATACAAATTCTTTGAGTTTTTAAAAATTATATTGAAGTCAATTTAAATCATTTTTTAAACACCTACTACGTACAAGGCACTGTGCAAGGTCATGGGAACAGAAAGACAAAAACATAGCAGCCCATGACCTTCATTTAATGGAGAGAACATGGCAAGTACACTGATATGTAATGCAAGACAACCAAAGGAGAGGAGGAACACTAAATAACTGTGAGGAGAGGCTTCTTGGAGCAAGCAATAGATGAAATAAACCTTGACAAAAGAAAAAAATTCTTCAGGGTGGAGATGAGAAGAGAATGAATTTCAGACATAGATACTGCTTAGGCAAATAGACAGAAGTAGGAAATGCAAGATGAGATCAAAGAATTAGTTTGACTGGAGTGGATTGCGTGTGAAGCAGAGTATTGTGAAATGAGGCTGGAAAAGTCAGTCTGATTGTGCAGGAATTCAAATCCTAGGGGAAGTTTATTTTTCAGGAGAGAACAGATAGCCACTGCAAGTTTTCAAACCAGGGAATCCCATGATGAGATTTGTGTGTTAGGGAGATTATTTTGGCTGCTGTTTGAAGGAAGGGGTTGTCAAGGGGCAACAAACTGGAAACAAGCAGAGCAGTAAAGAGGCAATGGCAGGAGATTATGGGGTGTTGGCTATGTCAATGACTAAGCCATTAAACGTTGTTTGAAGTGAGTGGGCCTTGGCTGGAGCTTAGAAATCTCTATTAGAAAAAGAGATTTTCATTGTACTGGCATTGGCCGTAATGGGATATGACTTGTGACATCAGTGTAATATTTGGGAGGGGTAGCAAATGGATTCTGGCAGAATTTAGCTCATGAAGGGAGAAGGCTGATTATTTTCTGAGCATTCACCACAAAGGACTAGGAAGGGACATTTAAAAGGGGAAAGAAGAATTGAATGAGTTCTGGAACTCATTGAGCCTCGCCATTGACCATATGCCAGAGCTGAAATTGACTAAAGCACACACATTTATTAGATAAAAACCTCCTGAAATCCATATTGGGATAGAAAATGAAGAACAAACCAAAATGGTGTAGATAGAAAAGCGCTATAGAAATCTATAAGTCCAACACTTTGAGATGCAGAGTTAAAGAGATGTGACAGACAAAAGAGACATAGAGATGCTGTTTACTGATTGTGTGCCTCAGTAGCAGGGAGTTTGACAAAGTATCTCCCATGTGAAGAAATATTATATGTCCCCAAATTGCGGCAGTGGCAATTGCAGCCTGTTTAACCTTCAGAAATGTTTGTGTTCAGGTTTTATTTGCTTCTGCATTCTTAGCATCACCCACTGAGAAGCTTGAAGTGTTGACTCTATGGTAGGAGATTAATAAATACTTATTGCGTTGGTTAAACTCAAAATTCATGGCCCAAGAACTAGTTGGTAGGTCAGGAATGACTTTGTCTAATAGTGAAGGAATAGCACCTCTTGTTTCAAAATACCTCTAGGACAAGAAGGAGACTCAATATCTAACATGGTTACCATGATGTTTAATGGCCTTTAGAGAGGAGGGACCCAAAGTCCTTTAGGGATTCATAATCTCTTCAAACTAGCCATCTGTCCTCTTTTCCCTCCCCACTCAACTACTGCTGAGTGTTAGTAAGGTTTATGTGAAGTGAGGACAGAGCTGTAACTAGTAACATCTGGGCTTGGGGAAGTACAAACTGTACCTAAGAGAAATGACCCCAGTCCTTTGTAAGCTTTGAAAGAAAATAAGAATTATGAGGATTAATAATAATAGCCAATAATATAACTGACATTTAAATAGGGCTTGAAAATTGACAAAGCACTGCATGTGCATTATCTCAGCTACTTTTCACAATGACCTTGTGACTTGGGTACTACAGTTATCCCCTCTGTTTTATGGATGAGAAACCTGAGTATCAGAAAGGTTAGTGATTTATTCATGGCCAAACAGCTACTATGTAGTACTATGAAGCATTGGAGGTAGGATTTTAACTCAGGTTTCCTTTAATCCAGGTATAATATTCTTTCATTTTTTAAATTTAAATTTTATTTTTAATTTATAGAATAAAACACATATTTCCATAACATTGTATTAGAAAAAAGATAAATGCACACAAAACTGCAAATCTACTATGTACAACTTGCAATTCTTTTAAAATACGTAATAAAATTATCATGCAAATTTCTTTTTTCCTTCCCTCCTCCCTATCCCAAACCCTAGAGATGGCTAACATTAGACACAAATAGGAATATCTATATTTATATCATCTATATCTATTTCTATATCTATACCTATGTGTATGTATGGGTATACATAGATATGTAAAATTATTCTATATATACTTCTGTTTATCAGTTCTTCTCTGGATGCAGATAGTCTTTCTTCATATGTCCTTTATTTTTAATTTGTGTATTTATAGTAGTCAAAACAACTTAGTTAAGTCATTCTTAAAACAATATTGCCATTACTGTATGCAACATTCTCTTTCCTATACAGAGATAAGGAGGGAGATCATTCTAGGCATGTTAGCCCACCTATGGAAATGCATGATGGCCAGAGATGCACTGCTCAATTGGACTATAACATAAGGTGTGTGAAGAATAGTAATGGGAAATGAGTCTAGAAAAGTTGGTAAAAGATAGCTTGGGTAGGTCCTACAAGGATATTTCTGTTTTATCCTAGATATAGTTGGAAATAGTGAATGTTTTTGAGCAGGGAAGAGAGGTACTTCTATGATCTGTTCTCTGTCCCAGATATACAAACTGATGGACAATCTCTATAGACTGTCCATCCCAAATGAATGTCTTACCCCTTCTACTTGCTTGTAAACTCTTTGAGAACAAAGACTATATCTTTTTCACATGTATGTCCTCTACCCTATCATAGTGACTTATTAATTATGTTTGTTGAATGGATAATGAATGTCTAACCAATTTAATTAGCAGTATTTGGACCATGTCTGATGAAAGGTACTCTGCACGCATGAACTCCATACAAAAAAACCGGATGGCATCTAATGGAGAAAGAGACAAGAGGAACTTAACTGGGAGATAGAAAACCAAGGTTCCATTCTTGGTTATCACTAATTTATTCTGTGATCTTGGACAAGACCCTAGCCCTGAGCCTCAGTTTTCTTAGCTATAAAATAAAGGGAGAGGATTCTAGGAAGATGGTGGAGTAGGTTTAGAAAATTCCAAGCTCTCAACATTTTCCCCTATAAGACTTAAAATAGCACCTTAGGGTGAACAAAGTGTGGGTGGAGATAAATAAGAATAGGAGCACAACAGGGGTCTTCCTGGGACAATTCTAGAAAATCTGTAGGAAAATCTCAGGAAGAGGTTTAGTCCTGATGAAGAATAAACACCTTCAGGCTAAGTTCCATTCTAACCACCAGTCACAAGTCGTTTAAACAGCCGTCTACAAGCCCTGAGCTTAGTTAATTTAGGGACAGGAATTTTCCATACCGTCCCCTCCCCCATAGTGGGGGGAAATTGGGCATTTGGGCCCTGGAAGATTGAGGGAAACTCTGCTGATAAGGAACTCCAGATCCAGCTGTGCTGTGAAGAGCAGTGGGGTGAGAATGATCCAGTGCACACCTGGTGAGTACAGAAACAGTGGGGCAGAAAGCCTCTGACTGTGGGTACCTACAGGAGGCTGGAGGTTTGGCTTTGGTGCCAAGGTAGAGGGGAGAACTGAAGATTCTGGGCAAGAGGCACCATTTCCCATACCCCAGGGCTAGAGGTGATTACAAAAATTAAGCTATTACCACACACACACACAAATGCACAGGCAAAGGAGAAAGACTCCAACCATAGAAAGCTATTATGGGGATAGAGATGACTGGGGTTTATCTTCAGAGGAGGAATATTGAGGTAATGAAACCCCAAAAAAGTAACCTCAAGTGGTCACCTGCCCAAAAAGTATTTATAGAAGACTTTTAAAATGACAGAAATAGAGAAAAAGCAAAAAAAAAAAGTATAATCCAAGAAAAGCAAAAAGGTTATGAAAGGAAAGTCAACCAATTAGAAAATGAGATCCAGAATCTTATGGAAGAAAATGATACCTTGAAAATCAGAATTGGGCAAAGTGAAGCCAGTGAAACTATAAGGAACGAAGAAATAATTAAATAAAATATGAATAATGAAAAGAAATAGATGAGAAAGTGAAACACTTTATAAGAAGAACCGCAGATTTGGAGGATAGATCAAGAGAAAAATATAAAAATAATTGGATTAACTGAAAATTATGATAAAAAAGAATATTGGCACAATAATACAAAAAATAATTAAAGAAAATTGTCCTGAAGCATTAGAACAAGTGGGGTGGCGGAATAGAAATAGAAAAAAATCCATTTATCACCACTTAAAAGAAATTCTATGAGGAAAACTCATAGGAATATCATAGTCAAATTTTAAAACCCCTAGCTGAGGGATAAAATATTAAAGGCATCAAAATTAAAACAATCTTAATATAATGGAGTGACAATTAGAATTACACAAAACCTAGCAGCAGGGACATTAAAAAAGGACCACATGTCTTGGAACACAATATATTGAAGAGTGAAAGAACTGGGGCTCTGGTCAAAAATATCATACCCTGAAAAGTTAAGTATTATTGGTAATGAAAAAAATGGACATTTGATAAACTTTCAGACTTTCAAGACTTTGTTAGCAAAAATCTTAAACTTGATAGAATATTTGACATATAAGAACCAAGAGAAATATAAGGTATATATACCAAAGACTGATTATAAGGGATTCATAAAGACAGACTGTTTACCTTTTATATATGTAAAATGTATGTCTAAGACTCCTATTAATAATTGGGTAGCTCATAACAAAGATTGGAGTAAACTTGACTTTTATGTTAATTTTAAAAAGCAAAGAGCAAATATTTTGTACAGATGAGATGCAAAGAGGAAGAATTGATACAGAGGAATTAGATGGGGGAGGAGGGCTGGTAGTTCTGATCACCCACTTTCATCAGGAATGGGTTTAAGAGGGAACGATACATAGATATTTAGAAGAATATAAAAGTCTTCTAAATTCAGAGGAAATAAAACAGGGCCATAGTAGGAGGACAGGACAAAAGAGGGATCTTTCGAGGGAAGGATGAGGGAATAGGTAAAAGGGGGTACAGAAGGGTGTTTAGATTTATGGGAATGGGAGTTTAGGGGAGGGATGCTTGGAGGGACTAGGAATAGGAGTGCAAGGTGGTAGGTAGAGGTTAAGTAGAGGAGGGAGGAGGGATAGGAAACAAAAGATATATAGAAACATAAAAACCAAAGATCAGGTGTAGAAGAGGTTTGGGAAAATATATGTCCATAAGTCATAGACATATATTTGTGCATGTGTGTATCCACAGCCATGGAAAAACATATCTAAACTTCATTGTAGCCTCCTGGGGGGTGGGGTAGGGTGGGGAGGAGAAGGGAAAAAAGAACAAAGTGAAAAAGCACACAGCAGAAAACAGAAGAACTCACAAGGAAGCAAAGAGAAGATGGACAATTTTCAACACAAGTATTATTTATCATACAGGCTTTCTTAAAATGAAAATATATTGTTACATAATTTGAATTCTCTCTTATGTTCTGTTGTGTACTAGATATTTTTTTCTTTTTAACTTGGAATTTAAGTTTATGATATATTTTTGTTTCTTTTCTCTATCCTCTATTTGTGTTCTGGTGTTTGAGTCTAAAATAGAATTTAAAAAAATTAAGGGGAAGTTAATCTCTGTGGTTCTTTTTAACTCTAAAATTCAGTGATTCTTTCCTGAAGTTACAGAACTCCTCCTTGCTAACAGACAGAATTCTCACTGTCTTTGTTAACCTTAGAATTGACAGAACAATATGAGAATAGGAATGCCAGAAATTGTTGTTTTTGGAAGTGTTCATGCAAGCTAGTGGACTATAGGTAATGTATCGCATTACTGTCATTTATCCTTTGTTCATTCATTTAAAAAATTCATTCAATATTTTTCTTATTGTTTTATCTTTATAATTCATGGATGATTGTAAGCTACCTATTTTGGAGAACACTTTTAGAGTATTAATGGGAATTTGACATAGAGCAGAACCATGACATTAGTGCTACTGAAATTAGAAAGCAATCAGTTGAAAAGGAAAAAAAATAGCTATGATTGGCTAAAAAGGCTTGATAAACTTTACAACAAATAATTTGTTCTATTTCTCTAATGATGATATCAAAACATAATTGATTTAAAAATGCAATATGTGATGTACTAAGGACATTTTAGGCACTTAGCTAAAAGGCTTGCTAATTATAAATACCCTCTGCTAGACTGTAAACTCTGGGAAGGGACTATGTCTTATGGATCTTTGTATCCCTTGTGCCTAAAACAATTCCTGGCACATACACAAATATGGAGAGGATCTAAGATTTGCACATAGTGGGTGCTTAATAAATGGGCATGGAATGCATACTTAAATTTTTTGATCTGATGTACTTTATCAGCCCTTTTTGGAGGCTTGCTAAATACAGATATCCTTCTTCCATTGCACATTGGGGAAAGGAAGGAAATTTTGATTTCTGGAGCTCTAGACTATCCGTAGGTCCTGTTAGGATGTCTCGTCTGATTGCTTCCTTAGTCACTGGCTATAGGTATTCAATCAGTATTTAAGTTTCCACTTTCCAGATAATAAAAGGAAAATGAGGCACAGACTAAGGGAAAAATCTTTTCTGTTTGATTCAGGATTTATATGGTGGTTGCTGAGAAAGAAGTTCTCCTGAATTTTAGGGTTCAGAGCAAGCTGGGTCAGGGGAGTTGTACAATTCAGGAAAGGTTAGAATAATGGAATCTGTGTGTTGCTTACTGTTTTTTGACTCTTCATTGTGATACATGCACCTAGATTTGGCCAAAGATAAATACTCACATGCCACACTAAGCAGATTTCTTCTTCAAAAACATGTGCATTTGTAAAATACATCATTACAAATCATCTTCTATGCCTCCCCCCTACTCATCAGTGTTACAAGCTGTGTTCAAAGTGGCTACTTACATACCTTTCCTCCCCCTGGTTCCACCTATTTCTCTTCAGAGGCAGTCAAGGAAGGATTGCCAAGAATCCAGAGATGGTGGAAACCTACATCTGACCAGCCCTGGAAACTGGTCCATTCAGCCCAAGCATATTGTTGCTGTTTTATTAAAAGGGTTGATTTGGGGAATGTTGTGTTTTCCATGCAGTGTCATGCCTAGTAGCCTTGGTTTCTAGCCTTGATTTATATGCCTAATTGTTGCTATGGAAATTCAATATTTAAAGAGGTAATTATTGCTGATCTTGTTGCATGTGTCCATTTCTGATGTCCAGCTGTTAGCTCTTTAGCTCCAGTCTAGCAGATTAATTACTACTATTGATTACTTTGAGCTTCTCTCTTCACACCTGCAGTCTGGGTAATTAGCCGGTGGCCTCCTCTGAAAATTAGGAGCAGTTTCCTTCTGGCACCTTGCCATTTCCCAGCCATGTGCAATGCACTGATGAACAAAAGCAAAATCTATTTTAAATAGAGATATCCGGGTAATGAACTCTTTGTGTTTTTGAACTATCCGTGGATAATTCAAATTACTCTGTTAGCAAATATTGTACCTCATTTGATGACTATCTGCAAAAGAAAAAAAATTCCAAAACACTGGTTTTTATTCCCATTTACACCATGCAGCAAATTTTCTCGTGTGTGTGTGTATATTTTAACTTTCTAAATCTGTAGCTGAGGGTATCCTGTCTGCTAAATGCAGCCTCTGCCACTGAGAGGATGGAGGGAGTTTTGCAAGTATAAAGTTGCAGGCGTCCATGCATATCTGCTTGTCTTTTTTGCTTCTGATCCATTTTCCTGTCCTAAAAATTCTAATACCCATCATTTTTGGCAGTCACTGATGTGAAGCAGAGAAGGCAAGATTCCTAAAGGGATAGCTCTAAAAGGTTTTTTTTTTCCCTTTAAAACTTAGGCAGAAAATGAAGACATCCGAGAGATTGTTGCAGTCATCAGCTCAGATGTCCTAACTTCATTTTCAATGCTGGGAACTCCTTGCTTCCCGTGATTCTGGAAAGCAGAATTTTTCACCTTCCTTAGCAGAGAAGGCAGAGATTTCATGCTTTTGATCGCTGACATGTGACCTGGTGTACACTATCATGTCTGTTGTGTATTCTTGGCTCCTTAGGAAATCCAAGCTTGTGGCAGAAGTGGGAATGGAGTCCCCAAGTAATCACATGTACTGATCACTAGCAAGGCAAGCTGTTCCTTTCCATTCAGGCAGGGTTACTCTAATGGGCCCTTCAGCTATTTAGCTTGTGTTGAGTTATCATACAAAAGGGTTATTGCTTATTGTAGGGGGAAAAAAGTACTTTCCCCCCTGCCTGTGGTATGCATCTGCCAGCTTTCAGTGAAGGTTTGAAATGGAATAGAGAGAGTCCCAAAGCCCAGAACATCCCAGAGAAGAACCAATCTGGAAACACCCCATTTGTCAACAAGTATTTGGGCTATCACCTCCACAAATTTCAAAATCTGTTTTATCATATTGGGTCCCAATAGTATGTGATTGCCGCACTAAGGTGTTCTTGGTAGAATCAAAGAAATGAAATTTCATGAGGTCAAAGCAAGTCAAGAGGGAGATGGCAGAGAGTTAAAATGAAAGGGGAATGTGTAAATGGAGCAGGGCATCCACTCATCAATCCAGTGAAGCTTTGGGGGTCTCTGATTGGAAGGCTGAGCGCTGGCCCTCAGACCAGAAGGTCCCCAGCTGGAATCTCATCATCTCCACTGTTGCTAGATTAAAATCTAAATGGTATACTGCCATTTGGAGGCCTTCTGTGCAGGGTCTCACAGAGTCACCAGTTATTAGGAATGCCTCCTATTATCACAACCCTAAAAGCTATTTGAACGGGAGCCTAATGTGACTCTGATTTCCAAGGACCATTTGCTGTTACTGCAGCTCTGTCTGGTTGTGAGTGGTAGCAGTTAAGCAGAGTTGCCTAAGCATAGGCCTGAGAGGAAGGACAGAGGTAGGAAGGCACCAGAGAAACATTCATTGGATCACAAATGTAAATTCACCCAAAATGAATAGTTGATATATCTATGCAAAATAGATATAGATAGACATATACATGCATATATGTACACATATGTGTTTATATATGTATACGCATGCATGTATACATACATACGTGTGTGTATGCACACACGTATGTATATATATGTGTGTATGTATGATATTTTCATTTGGGCAAGGTCATCTGAAATTTTGACAAATAACCGCACCGCTTCCCTGAAAATAATAAACACTGCCAGAATAGTATCATTTCCATTGAATATAGTATATAGTTTTAAAGGTTTAAAGGTTTAAGACTTTTCAATGGAAGCCAATGGTCAAGTATAGTATTCTGTCCTTGGGGGCTATTTACCATCTTCTATATAGTACGTATTCTACCTTATTTGCTTATATATTTGTGATCAAATAAGAAGAAGTATGTAAAATGCTTTGCAGACTTTAAACCATTGTATAAATGTTCACTATCATCAGCTGGATGAAAGTACATAGATAGAGAAAATTGTGATTTTATTGGTATAGGGAACTCCAAGTTAAGGCAATGACCTCTACCAATGCAGGTTGGCACCTCCTCTACAATTTATAGTTTTAGAGAGTTCCAAGGGCATCGAGAGGTTGTAACTTTCCTAGGGTCACAGAGCTACTAGGTGTCAGATAAGATCTGAACCCAGGTTTTCCTGGTTTTGAGGGTGGGTCTCTATGATATGATGTCTATGAAACATATTCATACATAAACAAATCTATGTGTATATATTTGATTAACACTTGTATTTCTGTAAATTCAAAGTTATATATGTGTGAGGAGGCTCTTATACTATACATATAAAGTCAAGACATAAATTCTTTATGTCTTTCTTCTTCTTACACACTCCTTTTAATCCAGAGTGCTTTTTAATATTTTCAAGACTTTTCATCTTCCCCCTAAACTCTCCCAAAACAAAACAGAAGAGAATAAAACAGCCGTTACTTTTAGTTTTCCTTTTATCTTTTGCCACCCAGGTAGCTATGCTCAAAACTTCCGATTCACCCACGATTCTTCCTTTCTTCCTACTGTCCATGTCTAACCAATTTCCAAATCCTTTGATTCTGCTGTTGCATTATCTTTAATATTTTGGTTCTCCTAATGCAACTGCCCAAGTTGCAGTTTTCTGAATTAGTCATAGAGGTCTTAGGCTCCAGATTCGGCTCAGAAGGAGCACTCATACTACAATAGTGCTAATTTTATCTTTACTGAGAATTATCAAAGAATATCAAGGCTATATGATGAAAAATTAAACCCAATAATAGCTGTGATTAGATGGCTCCTTTTTCTTCTCTCTCTGAAACTAGAAATTCATCATAGGTCCAGATTACATATTCAAGGAGCAATAATGTCCTTTTCTTCTACTCTCCCTGCCCTCCATCCTTTGGAATTTTTTTATCTATAAATTCATTTGCTACTCTAGCCTGGTGGCCACTGGGGCAGTTGTTTAAAATTTGTCTATGTGATTTGGGTTGTATATCTCTGGAATTCCCCCTTCTTTATTTGACAATTTCATTTTTCTGATCTTCTCTCCTTTCTCCTGGTACTTCAACCTATCCTCCCTCTGCCTCTGCTGAATCTTCTGCCCTTATTCCTATTTTTCTTGCTGCCACATGAATTTTTATTATCCTAATTTTCTTGGAATATTTTGTCTTTCTAGAGGTAAATATAGTCATCAGGTTTTAGTGGAGATGGCTACAAGACCTGGCCAAAGTCCACGTATCAGCCTACCTCCTACCTGAGAGAATGTGATTACTCTCTAACTCATCTCTCTCCTGTCTAATATATCCTTTAAATGAATCTATCTGGTCACATCACTTGATCAAGAACCTTTGTGGCACCCATTGCCTGTAGAACAAGCTTCTTTTTGCAAAATTCAAGGTTCTCTATAGGCCCCCAAATTACTGTTATGGTACTTTTTCTTCACAAACCCTATGTTCCAATGAAGCCCTAGTAGCTAATATTTTCTCATTTCATCTGACTTCTACCAACTAGTATTTCTCCATGGATTCTCCACCCTGAATCTACCTACTGTAATCCTTTCCTTTCAGGGTGACACTTCCTCTCTGAGGTCTTTCCTGATTTTCCTAGCTAGAAGCAGTTTCTCCTTTATATATATATTTTATGCTGCTTTGTCTGGTCCACATAAGCACTGAATCATTTTCTAAATTTCGATTCATTTGTTTATGTACACTTCACATTCTCTCCTGTAAGATGATAAACTTCTTGACGACAGGAACTGGAAGAGGTAATTTGATAAAGTTGAAAAATTATTGAACTGGGAGCTGAAAGCCTTGATGATCTAGATCATTTGGCTATGCTGCTTGCTACCTATGTTGTTGTTTGTCCTTTGTTTTTGAAGCGGACCAGTGGCATCAGGAGGGTGCTCTCTTGACTTGCAAGTGAATTGGATTTAAGTGAGGCAGAGCTGTGCAAAGTTACCAGCCTCAGTCTCTCCTCCTGAGTCATCTGTGTCCAGGGGCAAGACATAGGTCAGGATGACTCGTGATGGTCCTGGATGCAGTGGGAGACTTTGGCCTTTTTAAGTTAAGGTCTCCCCAGGTCTCGGTTTGCCTGAGGCAATTCTTGTTCGGTAATTAAAGGCTAGGCAAAAAGTGTGGAGAAAATTGTCCTTGTTTACCTTCACAACTTTTTTTCCCCTTCATTTATTTATCTGTTTGTTCCTCTTTTGCCATAGGGAAGAAGGATACAGGGAGTAAACTGGCAAGGAAGAATTGCCCTCATATTCCCAGTGACTTTAACAATTCAAAAAACAATTACTATTTACACTCTGAGCCATCCAAACCTAAATAGTGGGCAAGCGAGCCTTGGACTGTAACCTGTTGTTGGACAAACCGTGAGACCAGAGTGATTTGAGTTTGAAGGCATCGTCAAACAACCTAAATTTGCCTTGGCTTCAGTTTTCTCATTTGTAAAAATGAGGGATTAGAATAACTGATCTCTTATTTTCTTCTATCTCTAAATCCTATGACCCCAGTTTCAATTTTATATCTCTAGTACCAAGCCCACTATCTTATACTTAATCAATATTTGTTGAATTAAATTTAATATGCTATTTGTCTTCAAATAGTTGAAAGGCTGTTACTTGGAGAAGGAATTATACTTATTTAGTATCGCTCAGAAGGAAAGAACTATGAACAATAGATGGAGATTAAAGAGGAGGAATCCTTGCTTCATGAGGAAGGGAGCAAGGGGAGAAAGTGACATTCATTCCAACCTGTGATGGAAAATGACTTTTCAATAATTGTTCAGTTGTTTTGGTCATGTCTGACTTTTTTGTGACCCAATTTGGAGTTTTCTTGGCAAAGATACTGGAGTGGTTTGCATTTATTTCTCCAGCTCATTTTTTTAGATGAAGAAACTGAGGCAAATAGGGTTAAGTGACTTGCCCAGCATCACACAGTTAGTCAGTGTCTGAAGCCAGATCTGAACTCAAGTCTTCCTCGTTCTAGACCCGATGCTCTATCCACTGTACCACCTAGCTGACCTTTCCAATAATTAGAGCTGTCCCAGAATGGAACAGGCTGAATTTTTTTCTCACTGGAGATTCTCTAAGTATTTTAAGACCTTTTTTGGCTCTTATGTGGGAGGTGGATTGACTTAGTCTCCTTGAATCTGGGTGGTGAGAACTTGCAAAGAGACAGATGTAAGGTTAGTTTAATGAAAATCGTTTTAACAGTGAGAGCTACTGAAAAGTGGAGTAGGTAGTTTCATGAAGTGACAAGTTGTCCATTATTAATAATCTTCAAGCAAAGACTAGATGGTCCACTTGTTAGATGTGTTATAGTGGGGATTCTTACTTAGGTTTGGGTTGGAGAAGACATCATCTTAGTTTCCTTCCAGTTCTGAGAACCCAAGATACTATCTCTATGACATCACTCCTTTGTGCATCATGTGCAAAGTCCACATGATGGGAAGATTTGAGTGATTTTCTCATGAAATTGCAGCACATGGCTCATTGGTATCCTGTCTGCTTCACTTGATCTGGATCCATACATTCATAATATTTCTTATTTTTATAAAATATTTTTATTTATTTTATTTGCCATAAAAATTTCCAAATATTGAGGTCTTTTTCATATTTGGATTATAAAGAATAACTCCATTAAAATCAGACATAATAATAAACCCTTTTCAAACTTGGTTTCACCAAGATCCATTTGTGTCACCTCCATTCTGGGTGAACATTTTAGTTTTGCTTTTCCTTTTCCTTTCTTTTTACATTACTTAATGAGCATGGTCCTGTTTAGAAGCCCACGTTTTCTTGTTCCATCCATGAGATGAAGACTTGAGGTAAAGCAATTCAGGGCTTGATCAGAAGGGGCTCTTTGTACAGTTGCGTCTCCCAGCATACATCAAGCAGAACAATCAGGGTCATAAGTTTTCTGCAGGGAAGCATTCCTGCTGAACTGGAGCATATCCATGGATTAATACTGATCTTTTGCTGGAAAAGTGGAGCAAAAAATGCTTTGTTATGGCTTCCTCCTGTGCACAGTTTTTCTTGCTTCCCTCTGATGCTTGAGAATGCTATTTCCCAATGAGAGGATCAATCTAATGACATGTCATTATCATTTCCATCATCATCAGTTATTATTCCTGTACAGTGCAGAATCTCTTTTATTCAGGAACATGATGATGTCTGGCAAGAACTTTTGAAAGAATGTTGATTCTAGGGTAGTCCCTACTCAGTCTCAGTGTATGTAGAAATGCCCCCAAAGGCATGAAATCATCCCCATATCCTCAATCGTAGAATATGACTGTATGAAGGGGATTTGCTTTATGGTTTGTAATATAAGTCAGCTACTCTAGGAGAGATTATCTTCCCCAAACTAGGGGAAGTTGGATTTTTTCTGCTTTTGCCTTTTTCCTTTTGTGTGTGTTTGCCTGTGTCCCAACTGCAGTATCAACTCTCACCCTAATGAGCTGAAACTACATTAGCAAAATCTCAGGCAGATAAATTGACTCAGACTTTGGTTTGATGATCCTACTTAAGACATTCAATTAATTCTATTTTGCTACAAGCTAATTTATGACTTTGTATTTATTCAAAAAATGTTGAACATACAAATCAGTAGGAGACAAGGTAATGAATTATTCTACCTTCCTTCATGCACTTGCCTCCATGCTGAATTACAGTAAGGGAGGAAGAGGAAATAAGAAAGAAAGGCTTTTTGATGTATGGAATGTGGGTATTTTCTCCTCATACCATGCAGTCTTTAACTGGAGTAAACACATAATCAAACCCTCTAGGAGATGCTAATTAGTGCTGTAAATGTTAGTTTATTAATTGCCATTACAATTTTCTTTGTTTCACCAGTGAATAGATATTTTTGAGCCTAGATTTGATGTGGTATGTCTGTGGAATTTGTTTCTCTTTGTGGCAAATGAAGACAAGCAGTCTGATAAAACTGTGATGTATTAACAATGGACCCTGTGATCCCTTTTCTTTTAAAGGGGAGCTTAGAAATGACTGCAGAACAATATGAAAGAGGGGGGAAAGCTGGGAGTTTTATAGAAATTGACTTCTCCATCTCCACACTGGGTGTATTTTTAATGAGCTCTCCAGATCGACAGGTAGCAAAAGTTTTCTTTGCTGATGTACGGGGCAACTTGTCAAGACAACCTGCAGAGAAGTATGTTCAAAGATGAGCCAGAGAACAGAATTGCATTAGGTGATGCTGTGTTATATAATTGACTTTTTCCTATCTTGGGAAAAGTGATAGAAGTCAGAATTGAAGGGAAGAAAAAAACTCCATCCCTTTTATAATTCTTTTTTTTCCTGTTTCTATGTCTTATTAAAACAAAAAGATGTTATTTTCTTTAATCTTTCTTTTATTGTCCCTGCCTCACTCCCATTTTCTACCCTTCTTCCACCCAGCCTTCTTTATGGGTACTTGAATTTTTAAAACTATAATTTTAAAAGCTATATTGACAACACATGATGCTTTTGCTACAGAAGTAAGAATATGAAGTATTTTAAGTGACCCTAAATCTTCAGGCAGCTCTGTTCATATGCCTTTTGTTTTTATCTCTTTTTCAGAAGGCAAGATAAAATTGTATTTCCCTCCACAGAATGACAGTAGATGTTATTGTATGAGACAGGTTAATCTTGGCTACACTTTAAGGGGAAAAGCTTATTGCAGACTGTTTTCCTGCTGCCATTTTTACATACAGGAGGACCCAATTTGACCCCTCCAACAGCTGTAATTTGGGTGGTCAATAAATGTGCCCAAAACATATTTTTCAAAGACTCATATCTCCCTATTACCCTGCAAACATTGATTAGATAACAAGTCCTCAGAACTGGTATTCATCTATCAATCTAACGTTAAACCAGCCTTTATAGCTATTAGTTATTGCTTGTCTAAAAGGAAAAATGTAGTCTACAGGTCCAATGGTCTTTTGATGGTAAGGAGGAGCAGGCATCGGACTAGAGTAGGCCCTATTAAATCAAACACCTGCTGTTTCTACCCATGGGTGCTTGGAAAGTGAGCCTGCATGGAACCACTCACAAAATCAGCTAACAAAGGAGGACACAGGTACCCTGACATGCTTATTGAGGAGCAGAGGTAAGTGTCCTCGGCTCACGGAAGAATTGATTTTTCTGTCAGGAAGGTTTCAAAGACTCTTTTTGTGTATGTGTGTTGTCTGTCACTAACAGAGATGCCTCCCATGGTCCTCCCTGTTCTGCTCTCCTGGTGTGATTCAGCACCAGCATTTCTAGAGAGTATCTCCCCTCAGAAACTGTGAGGGGATAAACCAGGATTTTTCCAAGGTATCAGCTCAGGATGATAAGGGGGTAAAGGATGGCAAGGAGTAGCCACAACAACTATGGACTTCAAAATAAAGAGAGATGGTACATCACAATGGAGATGCCCCCTGAGAGGACAAGTTCCCATTAAGCATGCTGAATTTCACTTTCTAGAAACAGGAGGGAAATTGTAAGGGCTTCTCCCAGCTCATGGGATGAGATGGGGTCCATGGTCTTGTAACTTGGCAATCCAGTTACCATACCTGTACAGAAGAGGGGAGGAACAGCCTGTATTGTATCACTGACAATGTTTCATGGAGGCATCTACAAGTAGTTCTGTGCCTCTAGGATGAACTTGTTCTCTGTGTCAATCATCCTTTAGAGGGGGTGATTTTGTTTTTATCTTTATATCTTCAGCTCCTATCAGTCCCTGGAGCATAGGAGGGGCTTCATAAATGTTGTTGCATTCAGTGTGCTCAGACTTTCTTGTGGGACCTTTTTCACATCACTTAATTTTTCTGGGCCTCAATTATACATCTGTGAAATGAAAGGATTAGTGCCTTCCCTCTGTTAATTATTTTTTATTTATCCAGAGGAAGTTAAATGGCACAGGGGATAGATTGTTGGGCATGGAGTCAGGGAGACTTACCTTACTGAGTTCCAATCTGTGTGACATAGTCACATAGCTGTGTGACTATGGGCAAGTAATTTAACCCTGTTTGCCTCAGTTTCCTCATCTGTAAAATGAGTTGCAAAAAAATGTAAACCACTATAATGTCTTTGTTAAGAAAACTTCAAATAGGGTCACAACAACTTGGACACAACTGAAAAATGACTCAACTACATTTATCCTGTATATAGCTTGTATATTCTCTCCCTTATTTAAAAATAAACTCCTTGAGGGCAGGGACTCTTTTGCCTCTTTTTGTATCCCTAGCACTTAGCACAGTACCTGGCACATGGTAGATCCTTAATAAATGTTTATTCATTGATTGGCTGACTCTAAGGTTCTTTCTAAAAGTATGGTACATTATCTGTGGACTTAGAAAGAGTTCTCTTCAGGGATCAATGGTGAATTAGTTTTTCTTTGAGCCTTCCTCAGTCCCATTGAAATAAGTACTAAAATTTAAATATCCTTTTAGGAACTGGCAAAGAATGGGAATAAAAGCTAACTTAAGACTCAGGAAATTAATATCTATTGACATGACCCTGTAAACATTTTGGATGGAAAGGGGGGATCTAGACTTGTGATTTTAAGTGTAGGGAGATCTTAATGTAGAAATACTTTCCATGGATTTAGGTTAACATCTTGTCTCTAATTTAGTCTTTTGTTGTTGTGTTTGTCCTTCATTCTTGAAGAGGACCATTACATCAAGATGACGACATGACTTGCAGTTGACTTTGATTTGGGTCCGAGGGAGGGCTGTGCAAGGTCACCAACCTCACTGTCTTCTCCTGAGCCACTTGGGTCCAGCAGCCTGATATCTCTAATTTAGTCACTGATAGATTAAATGACTTGCTCAGAATCATTTGGTTAAGTATGCATCAAAGGTAGAACTTGAATTCCAGTCCAAGGCTGGTCACACTCTAACCATTATGCTGTGTTGCCTTTCAGTAAATTTTCTTCACAACATATGTATATGCGTATATATATATACATATATATATATATATATATATATATATGTATATATGTATACACATTCATAGAAGGACAGCTAGGTGGTCCAGTGGATAGAGCACCAGCCCTGGAGTCAGGAGGAACTGAGTTCAAATCTGGCCTCAGACACTTGAGGTTCCACTAGCTGTGTGATCCTGGGCAAGTTATTTAACCCCTATTGCCTTTCTTTAAAAAAATCCCACAAACATATGTTTATCTACTTGTCAGCATCTTCCAGCATCCCTGCCCTGGATATGGATCAGGTGTCTGTCATTCTTGTATTGCTTTCCAAATGTACGGAGCCAAGTTTAGATCTGTGATGGGTCAAATGCCACTGAAGAAAATAATTTACTAAATCTGTTCCTTTCCTTTTGTTTTTCTTTCTGAGATCATTCATCTCCTGGACTTTTGGATTTCAAAGAAGACTGAATGATTCCACTTTCTAGATCATTTTCACATGAAACCATTACTTTCAGTATGAAAACTTTCCTGGTTCTCCCGCAGCTGTTAGTATTTTTCTCCTTCCCGATGACCTTGTATTTTTCACTTTGTCTTTATTCTGTGTATACTTCAATACGTATATGTTATCTTCCTCATTAGGATTTAATTTGTTTTATTCCATATAGTTGTATCCCCAGCCCCCAGCACTGTGAATGGTATATAGTAGGCATTGAGTAAATACTTAATACATTTAATTAACTCACATAGCTTTCATGTGAAAACTACAAATATGGGCAATATATTTTAGGAAGGATTTTGATAAGCTGCAGAATATTGAGAAGATTACTATCATGATAGTGAAGAGCCTAGATTATACATTATTTGGACTAGTTGAAGGAACAGGAGAGCTTTAAGCTGGAGAAGAGAAGAATACATAGAACGAATGACATGTCTGTTGTCCTCAAGTAATTTTTAAAATTGTTGTCATTTTAGGGTTTTAAAAATTAATTAATTTTAAGTTTTCAACATTTATTTCCACAAGATTTTGAGTTCCAAATTTGCTCCCTATCACTCCCCTCCCCCATCCCAAGATGGCATGCATTTTGATTACCCCTTCCTCCAGTCTGCCCTCTCTTCTATCACCCTTTTCCTTATCCCCTTCCCTCTTACTTTCTTGTAGGGCAAGATAGATTTCTATACCCATTGCTTGTATACCTTATTTCCAAGTTGCATGTAAAAATAACTTTTTAACATTTGTTTGAAACACTTTGAGTTCCAAATTGTCTCCCTTCTTTCCTCTCCACCCACCCTCATTGAGGAGGCAAGCAATTGAACATTGGTTATACATGTATAGTTATGCAAAACACTTTCATAAAATAATCATGTTGTGAAAGACTAACTATACATCCCTTCATCCTATTCTGCCCCCCCCGACTTATTCTATTTTCTTCTTTGCTCCTGACCCTTTACAAAAGTTTTGCTTCTGAATACCCCCTTCCCAATATGCCCTCCTTTCTATCATTTCCCACCCCCCATCTCTTTCCCCCTTACTTTCCTGTGGGGTAAGATACCCAATTGAGTGTGTATGTTATTCCTTCCTTAAGTCAAATCCAATGAGTAAGGTTCACTCATTCTCTGTCACCTCCCCCCTCTTCCCCTCCATTGTGAAACCTTTTTCTTGACTTCTTTATGTGAGATAATTTACCCCATTCTATCTTTTTTCTTTTTCCTTCTCCCAATATATTCCTCTTTCATCCCTTAATTTTATTTTTTTATTTCATCCCTTCATATTCAACTCACCCTGTGCCATCCATCCATACATCCATCCATCCATCCTTCTGTCTGTCCATCCATCCATCCATCCCGTCTGTATTTCTATCTATCTAATTTCCTCCAACTATCCTAATACAGAGAAAGATTGATGAGTTGCAAATATCATCTTTCCATGTAGGAATGTAAACAGTTCAACTTTAGATTTCTCTGTCTTGTTTACTTTTTCATGCTTCTCTTGATTCTTGTATTTGAAAATCAGATTTTCTATTTAGTTCTGGTCTTTTCATCAAGAAAACTCAAAGTCCTCTATTTTATTGAATGTCCATTTTCCCCCTGAAGTATTATACTCAGTTTTACTGGGTAAGTAATTCTTGGTTTTAATCTTAGTTCCTCTGGCCTACAGAATATCATATTCCAAGCCCTTTGATCCCTTAATGTAGAAGCTGCAAGATCTTGTGTTATCCTGATTATATTTTCACAATACTCAAATTGTTTCCTTCTGGATGCTTGCAATATTTTCTCCTTGACCTAGGAACTCTGGAATTTGGCTACAATATTCCTAGGAGTTTTCCTTTTTGTAATATTTCAGGAGGAGATTGGTGCATTCTTTCCATTTCTATTTTACCCTCTGTTTCTAGAATATCAGGGCAGTTTTCCTTGATAATTTCTTGGAAGATGAGGTCTAGGCTCTTTTTTTGATCATGGCTTTCAGGTAGCCCAATAATTTTTGTATCATCTCTCCTTGATCTGTTTTCCAGGTCTGTGCTTTTTCTAATGAGATATTTCATTTTGTCTTCTATTTTTCATTTTTTTGGTTTTGTTTTTTATAATTTCTTGATTTCTCATAAAGTCATGAACTTCCATTTTCTCCATTCTTATTTTGAAGGAATTATTTTCTTCAGTGAGCTTTTGGACCTCCTTTTCCTTTTTGGCCAATTCTGCTTTTGAAGGCATTCTTCTTCCCACTGGCTCTGTGGACCTATTTTGCCATTTGGGTTAGTCTTTTTTAAGGTGTTATTTTCTTCAGTATTATTTTGGGTTTCCTTTAGCAAGCTGTTGACTCATTTTTCATGATTTTTTTACATCACTCTTATTTCTCTTCCCAATTTTTCCTTTACTTCTCTTACTTGATTTTCAAAATCCTTTTTGAACTCTTCCATGGCCTATACCCAATTCATATATTTTTTGGAGGCTTTTGATGTAGGAGCTTTGACTTTGTGGTCTTCTGGTTGCACATTTTCATCTTCTTTGTCACTAAAGTAAGATTCTATAGTCTGAGGTTTTTTTATGCTGTCTGCTCATCTTCTCAGCCAAATACTTGACTTTTTAACTCTTTGTCAAAATAGGCCTCTTCTTTCAGTGGGGGTGTGGGTGGGTGTTCTGTCCAGGCTTCAGGGGTTTTGTATCAGCTGCTCAATCTCCCACCATCTGTGGGCCCAGAACTATGGAAGCAGACCATGCTGTTGCTGCTGCTGCCTCCACTCCTCCCCATCCCCAAGTTTGGGGCCTGACCATGCCCCTCCCCAAACCAGGTCCAACAGGATTTTCCAACTGAATTTCTCTTCTGTCTTTGGTGTTTTTAGGTTGAGGTCTGCAAACTGCCACAGCTGCCAGGGATTGAGTCCCCTGAGGTGTACACCAGTCCTGTCTGTTCTGGGCTCAGCCCATGCCAGACAGCACTCTGCTCCCAGGCCAGGGGCAATATGCTCTTCCTGTCATCCTTTCAGGTTTCTTGGGCTGGGGATTTGTTTTATTCTGTCATATTGTGAGCTCTATAGCTCTAGAATTTGTTTAGGGTCATTTTTTACAGGTATTTGGAGAGGTTTGGGGGAAGAGTTCAAGGAAGTCCCTGATTTTACTCCACCATCTTGGTTCTGCCCACTGTCCTCAAGTATTTGAAAGGCTTTTACTGGAGACTTATTCTGCTTGGGCCCTGAGTGCAAAACTAAGGGGGAAGAGTGAAAGCTGTAGAGAGGTAGATTTAAGCTTGAAATAAGGAAAATATTTTTCTAATGATTAAACTCATCCAAAGGTAAAACAGAATGTGTTGGGAACAGTGGAGGTCTTCAAAGAAAGGTCATTTTGCTTTTCAGCATGTTATAAAGAGGATGGTCACTCACTGGGGATGCTATCAAAGAGATTCCTGGTCTCATATGATTTAGACTTAATGACTTCTGGGGTTCCTTAATATATAAGCTTATAATTCTAGCTAGAGGTGGAAGGGGCCTCAGAGATCATTAAGCTCAACATCTCACTTCCTGGATGAGAAAAGTGAGATTAAGTGACTTGCATGAGGGGATTAAATGAATTATCTGAGGTGACTAAGACTGTATCTCACCCTATCAAAGGTAGGATTTGAACCCAGCTTCTTTGACATTAGTCTTTCTGTTGTTCCTTGCTAGGGATGTTGGTACAATAAAGCAGTATAAGACAAGAAATTATTACACCCATTTTCATCATTATTAATCCCCTGTATTTGGAATGAGGAGGCAGCATGATATAGAGTAGAGAAAACTGTCTCTGAAGTTAGGAAGACCTGGGTTCATCCCTGTCTTGACATATATGGCTGTGTGATCCTGGGCCAGTCATTTAGCCTGTCAGTGATCTAGGCCAGTGCTGTCATACTCAGATAGAAATGGAGGCCACTAAACAGTAGGGGTCCTTGTGGGCAGCATATTGACTTAGGAAACCACATATTGACATTGTTTATGTTCTGTTATATTTTTTTATTTATCTTGATCAATATTTCCCAATTATTTTTGAATCTGGTTGGCTGCACTAGGAAATGTTGACCCCAGCAACTCAATGTTTGACAGTTCTGCTGTAGGCAACCCTATAATTTGCTAAAAAGTTGTTGATCTGCTTCAGTATAGGGTGTTTCCCTTCTCAAGAGTTCTCTAGGGATTTACTTACAGGACACAGTCTTATTCACTTGGTGTATGTTGGTGCCACTTGTTTTACCTTTTCAAATGAACCTTTATGATGTTTGTATTTATGCTCTCAAGTTAGAAAAAGTCCACCAACAGATGCAAATTGTGCAGTATTTCAGTCTTTTAAATGAGTGATTTAAGCTTCAAATAATTCTCCTACCCCAGAGCATTTTAGCAATGAAAGTGATGAATGTGGTTAAAGGCGCACTTTAAAAACCTGGTTTAATATCTAGTAGGTCCCCAAGTGAGTCATAAGAAGAATGTGTATCTCTACATTCGACAATATGTTTAAACAGAGAAATATGATAAGCTCTGCTATCCAGCATTGTTGGGGAGTGGGGTACTCTGGTTAATCAAATATTAGGGCTATAGAGAGTTACCATATGTACCATACACAGATTAGCAATTTGCATATAATTAGGACGCATTGAAATACTCCATACTCATCTTGTACCAAACATAATTTAATTTATCTTTGATGATTCAAAAGTCACTTTAAGATCTTAAAGTTATTCAGGGTCATAATTAGGTACTTTTTATGATTATAATGTAGGATTGTGAAAATAGTGGTAAGTAGTGTATTCTGGTTGATAGCAATCTGTTTTTTGTTCTGTTTAGTTATACTATTTACAAACAGCTTACACCAGTGCTATCCTCTGATGTTTCATGGTTGTAAGAAAGCCTATAGCAAAGGAGCATATACTCTGACCAGTCCTACCCATTAGAAACAGTTTCAAGTATAGGTCCAGTGATAGACTCTGTGTCTCTTGTCCAAGGATAAGATAATGGTGGAGGAATTAGTAGTCAAAGTGTATGAACAATTCTGTAACTTTACTGGAATAATTTTAAATATTTTTCAGAACAGTTAAATCAATTCAAAGTTTAACTGGGCAAGTGAATTATAGTTATCCCTTCCACATCACAATGTTCACCATTGTAGTTTCATCATGGGTTCATAAGAAATGAATTCATAAGAAATGAAATGGGAATTTTTGGAGGAGTTTTGTGGAAGCCACAGATGATATATGAAGGTCAGCAGATGACACACAAAAAGTTTATAAATTCAGAAAAGCATAGAATATAGCTATAGTATTGTATAATATTGATATAGTTAATCTTTTAATACCATAATAATTGAGACTACTCTGGTATGAAGTGAAGGCAAAAAATTTTTAGAAGGATTTTCCAGATCATGGGGACACCATGCTCCATTTTAACCATTTTAACAATGAGGTTTCCCATCTTTTTTACCTTGATGAAACTTTTCTCCTTTGTAAATAAAGAGATGGAGGTCCACATAAATTAAATGGCTTGATAAAGGTAAACAAATAGCAAATAGTAGAGCCATGGTTTAAACTGTGACATTCTCTGACTCCAAGTGTGCCACATGTGGTATAAACCACATTTTGTTACACTTTGAGAAAAAGGAGCATGAGATCATACATGTAGAGCTGAAGAACTCATGCTAAATGCATATTTAGACAAGATAACCCAACTCTACTTGTTGGTGAGGTTTTCTGTTTGGTCCCTGTGCCACTTTTCCCACAGGAATTCTATTAAATCCTCCCAGTTTATCAGTTGAGGTTAAAACCTCCTGCTATGAAATGGGTGAAGAACATGAGGTTGCTAGAGAGTTTACTTTCCCCTGTCCCTACCCAGACCTGCCCAGTTCATATGATTTCCATTGCCAACAAAAGGTCAAGGACTGAGTTTATTCCGCAACATGGTCCTGTGCCTCATTGCTCTTCAGCCCCTTCTCTGGTGGTGCCATGATGAGCAGATTGTCCTTCCTTTTAGCACTCCATTACTCTACTGCAAATACCTTCAGGTAATCAGATCACTTCTTTCTTCTCAAGGGGTTCTTTTGGTTTCCCCCACCATTAGGTATTCATTCTGCTACCAGGATTGTCATGTGCTTTTCCCTGTTTCTACTTTTCCTCAAGGAAGTGTTATAGCTCTTTAAGAATGAGATACCCAGGACTAGTGGGACCATGTCCAGTTGTCCTGATCTGTGTCTTGTCACTGGACCCAGATGGCTCCAGAGGAGAGAGTGAAGCTAGTGACTTTGCACAGCCCTCCATCACTGAAATCCAAATCACGTGCAAGCCATGGCATCACCTTCCTGATGTCATGGTCCTCTTTAGTAACAGCACCACCACCAGCAGCAGCAGCAGCAGCCACAACAGTCACAACCCAGGGCTAACACATAACTAGGCAATTTGATACCTTTCTAGGACTTTCAGGTTTGCCCAGAATTAGAATGCATCCAAAACATTCTACCGAGTTCCGTTCTTTTCACTAAAGTACCATAGTCCTGTATTCTATATAAAAGTGACCGAGGGAGTAGCTGCGATTTGCTCATTTTCTCAACTATAAGTCTTTGGTTTTTGCTGTTAGTCCAGTGAGTCAGGGCAGGTTCTTTTCCAAAGCCTCTATGTTCGCACAGTGCTCCCTAAGGCAATCAGCACATTTGACTAAAGTCAGTGATTCATAGCGAACAGGGACCTGAGAGGGCACGTAGTCAAATTTCTTCACTTTAGAGATGAGGAGTCTAAGGTTCATGGAGGGTAATCCATTGGTCACAATCCAAGGTCAAAAGTCGATGAGATTCTAAACCAAGCCCTCCAACAGCAGAACCAATTCTTTCCCCAGTGGTACAATGCCTTTTGAAGGGTTTGGAAAAATACACTGTTTCCATGTATCATTCCATCTTCCATTAATTTTTCCTCCCTGTCCCACCCCTCCACCCCAAGACCACACTATGCTAATTACTTTGAGGCCCAGAGAAACCTTTACAGGCAAGGTAGGACAAGAGCGAAATCTGGCCTTTGCTGGTGTAACACCAAATCAACCACAGGAACCTATCATGTCTATGATCTACAAAGTTATTGGGAAAGGCATCTGGACCTCAGGCAGAAATGCCATGAAATATCCAGAAATCTTTGCTTTCAAGTATGGCAAATGGTCCAAACACTTTTCTTTCCATGGTGTTTTGGGATGGGATCGAAATCAAGAATGATAGCACAAGTCTCACAGGGATATGGTGAGGACCATGTGAAATAATGTAGCTAGAACTTATTTCAAACATTAAAGCACCATATAAACGTGACCTACTATTAAATGAAATTATTTTTCATCTCCTTCCACCCTCCTCTCCTCTCTTCCTTTCTTTCCATTTCCTTGTTCTTCCTTTCTTTCTTCCCTCCTTTCTTCTCTACTTCTTTCCCTTCTTTCCTCCCTTTTCCTCCTTTCTTTCCTCCCTTTTCTCCTTTCTTTCCTCTTTTACTCCTTTCATCTCTCCTTATATTTATCCTTTCTTGCTTTCATCTTCCTTTCTTTTCTTTCTTTTCCCTTCATTCTTTTCTTCCTTTCCTACCTTTCCTTCATTTCCTCCTTCCCTCTTCTTTCCTTCCTTCCCTTTTTCCTTTTTTCTTCCTTCCTTTGCTTTTTTTCTCCTTCCCTTCCTGCTTCCTTCCTTCTCATTGCCTCTTTACTTTTCCTTCTTTCTAACACAGGAGAGAACCTTGGGTGAAAGATTGGCCCCTTAATTCACTCGACCGCCTATTTCCCTACACATGAATATTTAGGAGGCACTTATGGATGGTTTCTAGACAGTGACAGAAATGGAAATTATTTACTCCAGGAACTCTGAATGTTGATTCATTTACATACACTTAAATGAATAATGTGTTGGTGGGCCAGGAGACCTTGGAATTGCTTTCCTCCATCATTTCCACCACTGTTTTCTGGAGAAGAATTTCTCCTTTCTCCTAATTATTAGAGCCTTCTCTCATCTTCATCTTTCCTCTATTATACAAGGGATGCATATGGGAAATTAAGTTCTTTAGGATAACAAATAGGTTCAAGTTATTTCTTTGCTTTGTGACTTGTTAGATGCCTCAAAAGACAACATTGAAAGCAGGTGAATGTTTTCAGTAGCTAAATTAATATGTAATAAAAACAACTTGAATATAACTGTGCTTCCATGAACATTTAATTTATATGTAATGAAATTGCAAATATTTCAAAAATAAGACAGAAGTGGTACAATTGAAATGATAAAACAAAAGAAAAGACAATAAATCAGTTAATTTAAGAATGGAAGTTCTTCACAACCAGGAGAACATTGTACACAGCAACTGCAATATTATTTGATGAAGAACTGGGAATGACTTAGCTATTATCAGCAATGCAATGATCCAAGACAATCCTAAAGGACTAATGATGAAGCATACTACACTCTTCTAGGGAAAGAACTGATATTGACTCAATACAGACTGAAGCATGCTGTTTTTCCACTTTAATTTTTTTTCCTTTTATTCAAGTCTTCTTATACAATAAGACTAATATGGAAGTGTTTTATATAATTGTACTCATATAACCTATATCTGATTGCTTATCATCTCAGGGAGGGCAAAAGAGAAGGGAGAGAGGGATAGAATTGGAAACTCAAACCTGTGAATAAAATGTTAAAAATTAAAAAAAAATAATGGAAATTTTGAAAATCCTGCTGGAGACATTTAGAAATTGGCTGCTAATAATGTTGGAAATATGGTTTTATGTGTGGGATGGTGTTAATGAAACGTTGACCTTAAAGTATAATATATATTTCCTGAATAATAAAGATGTTAAAACATTTAATACCAGTGCTCAAGTGGACTTTGGCTAAATTTGCTTACTGAAATGTGATCATGCATACATACATGCATACACACACACATATTTTGAGGAGGGGGGTGTGCACTAGCTTAGAAATTTGTTAAAAATCTGGAGATAGAAAAATTGCACGTCCTCAGAGACCTAATCTATCTTTGCAGAATCCATCTGAATAAATGAGCCCCTTATTTAACTGGGAGCGCACAGTATATTCCATCTGCAGACTGAATGATTGCTCCATTTCAAGCCTCCTGACTCCCATGGAACCATCTGGTATGTGCTAGTTTGTGTGAATAGGTGAGGAATCCTAGAGCCAAAGTCTTCTGCTAGTAAGAGAGTTTTCCTCTTCACAATCACAGAGCACATTAAAACTGGAACAAAACAAAACTCTGAACAATTCCACACAAACTGCTTTCATTTTATTCTTTTTTCCCTATCATTTATTTATTTATTTTGTATTTAAATTTATTTATTTAAGTTTTCAACATTCATTTCCACAAAATTTTGGGTTCCAAATTTTCTCTCCATTTCTCCCCTCCCCCACCCCAAAACACTGAGCATTCTAATTACCCCTATCACCAATCTTCTAACATCCGTCCCTTCCCTTATCTCCACCTTCTCTTTTGTCCTGTAGGGCAACATAACTTTCTATACCCCATTACGTGTATTTCTTATTTCCTAGTTGCAAGAACAATACGCAGCAGTTGTTCCTAAAACTTTGAGTTCCAACTACTCCCCATCCCTCCCTCCCCACCCATTCTCTTTAGGAAGGCAAGCAATTCAATATAGGCCATATCTGTGTAGTTTTGCAAATAACTTCCATAATAGTCATGTTGTGCAAGACTATTTCCCTCCATCCTATCCTGCCCCCCATTTCTTCTTTTCTCTCTTTTGATCTTATCCCTCCCCAAGAGTATTGACTTCTAATTGTTCCCCCCTCCCACTGCCCTCCCTTCCATCATCCCCGCCACCCTACTTATCCCCTTCTCTCCTGCTTTCCTGTATTGTAAGATAGGTTTTCATACCAAAATGAGTGTGCATTTTATTCCTTCCTTTAGTTGAATGTGATGACAGTAAGCTTCTCCCCCTTTTCCTTCCACTGAAAAGTCTTTTACTTGCCTCTTTTATGAGAGATAATTTGCTCCATTCCATTTCTCCCTTTCTTCTGCCAATATATTTCTCTCTTACTGCTTAATTTCATTTTTTACAGATATGATCCCATCCTATTCAATTCACTCTGTGCTCTCTGTCTCTGTCTCTGTGTGTGTGTGTGTATGTGTGTATGTGTGAGTGTGTGTAATCCTACCAACTACCCAGATACTGAAAAAAGTTTCAAGAGTTACAAATATTGTTTTTTCTGTAGGAATGTAAATAGTTCAACATTAATAAGTCCTTTATGATTTCTCTTTGCTGTTTACCTTTTCATGCTTCTCTTGATTCTTGTGTTTGAAAGTAAAATTTTCTTTATAGCTCTGGTCTTTTCATCAAGAATGCTTGAAAGTCCTCTATTTCATTGAAAGACCATTTTTTCCCCCTGAAGTATTATACTCAGTTTTGCTGGGAGGGTGATTCTTGGTTTTAGTCCTAGTTCCTTTGACTTCTGGAATATCCTATTCCATACCCTTTGATCCCTTAATGTAGAAGCTGCTAGATCTTGTGTTATCCTGATTGTATTTCCACAATACTGGAATTGTTTCTTTCTAGCTGTTTGCAATATTTTCTCCTTGACCTGGGAACTCTGGAATTTGGCCACAATGTTCCTAGGAGTGTCTCTTTTTG